>VSWD01000007.1:79491851-80691851 GCA_033119305.1 Pinctada imbricata | reverse complement strand
TTAACTTAACGAACATAAGAGAGAATTTTATTTTTAAGGTCGTGCGTGAAAGGTCAAGGTCATTTTGAGGCTTAAGATAGATTTTCATGAGAGATAGATTAAAATTTCATTGAAATAATTGTTGTTGTTCTCTTTTTGGTTCAGTATGTTTTGGAATTATTCATACTTAAAGGAAAATTAATGATCTTTCAAACATGTAACGGACTTTCTATATATTTTGTTACATCAACAAAGACAATGTTACGTGTATGAGTACATGTAAGGGGATGGGGGGGGGGGGGGGTAACATACTCACATTTATTTATCAAAACTATAGGAATTGCAAACAAGATCAGATACAATGTCATCTGAGCTAGGAATTTTTTTTACCATGAACATTGACTTTAAACAGACAGAAAACCCTATTGATTTTGAAGGTCAGGGTCAAGGTCATTTGGTGGCTAAATATAGATTTTTGGTTAGATTTTTCAAAAAAATCATTTAAATCTATTTTGGGTCAAAATATTTTAAATCTTCTTCATGATAAAAAAATATATAAGTGATCTTTTATGAATGTAACGGGGTTTTATCTCCTCCTTTTGCACATTTGAGAAATTATGCGGAAGAAGCGGTGGTTGCATGCACACATGCTGTAACAAGATATGGTGACCAAACCGTCTGAAATAGGAATTTCCAATTTGTATGTTAAATATCTTTCGTTGTAAAATTGAGAAATCAGTAATGCATGGTGATATCAAAGCTATTAGAGTTAGGTTTACACTATGTTCCCGGCGACCATGGCAGTCACGGCGGCCAAAAACGTAGCACACCGTAAGACTTTTGGCAGTTTTTATCTTGGTTTTCAAGTTCTGTTAGGTCTCGTTACGTTTTCGTACGGTCTACCAAGGTATCCGTGGCGAGCCGCGGCTCCTGAATCCCGGAGACATGACGGCGCACTATGTTTCAATCTACGGCTTGTTACGGACGTTTTTACGTTTCCTCACGACCTGTCACATTCTGTTAGGTCTATCACGGTTTGTTACGAACCAAGCAAGTTGGCCACGTCTACCAAGTTCTGTCAAGGCCCTCTACGATAAACCGTGATCGCCAGGAAGAGGAGACACAAAAAGCTGCATAAAAGGGTTTGGTTTGTTATACTTCTTGCGTGACCGTGCGTACCGTGCCAGGCCGTAGTAGAACTTGAAATAAACCGTATCAAGCTGGTACGTACCTTGACTGAACGTGACGAAACGGCTAACACATTCCTTAGCTCGCCGTGAGAAATCGTGGCACACCTTGATAAAACGTGCATTTGCCCTAAAGCAGCCGCAGCTAAACGGGACATAAACGTGGCAGACCGTAACTCAACTTTACTAGGATCGTAAGTTGCCGAGTCATACTTTTGCTTCCCGTTCCGCTACGGACATTGTCCAAAGTTTTGTTACGGTCTGTAACGTTCTGTCACGTTGCGTTGCGTTCGACCAGTTTTGCTACGGTTTCTAAAGTAGGCCATCTGCACCGTGGGCTGCCGTGACAAATGTTTTGACAGTTTAAACATTTGCCCCGTCAGCCCCGGCAACCACGGCTAGTTACGTTTGTCGATCCCGTTCTCCCACGTTGTCCCACGGTCACCACGTTTCGTCCACGGTGGCTTGAAACGTGGCCTCCGTGGCCACCGGGAACATAATGTAAACGGGGCGGTTAGGAACTTCAGGTTAACCATGAAGATTGAGTAGACCCAGACAAAGGACCTACTTGATTGTTAGGGTACGGGTCAAAGAAGGTCAAGGTCATTTGACATCATTAATCACTTGACAGGCGTATGTTGCAGCGTAACCGTTGCCTTGTTTTTAGTATAATTTCCGGGTACGGGGGGGGGGTGCTTATATTGAATTTTAAATGAAGGACCTATTTATTTCTCTAAGTATGTGTCAGCATAAAATATTTGTGAATTGTAAATCAAAAAATTATTTTGACTTAAATTAAATACAAAATATAATTTTTTTTGATTTACAATTCACAAATATTTTATGACATATGCGTACATTTTTCTTCTTTTTTTTGGGGGGGGGGGGTAATATACAAGATTTGAACGTTTATTGACAATACATGCGAGCTGGTTAATAATCAAAATATTTCAAACCTTTCTTCATATACACACATTTTAACTTCACATTTTGAGCATAAACTTATTTCACTTGAAAGTACATTGAAAATTGTATAAATCTATGTTATTACTGCTTATGTCTAGAAGAGAATTGTGGAAAACTGTTTACATTTTCATGTGATTTTCCATTAAAAAGCTTTTTTTTTCTTGAGATCGGTGATGGTTTATCGGAGAGAATGGGCGTTCTACCCATCGACATGATTTTATGGATAATGCTGTATATGTACGTACACCCTAGCTGAATTAATTATAACGATGAATATCTTTCAGCGATAAATTTTGGTACAGAATAAAAACTAAGCAACGAAAAGCGTAGCACCCTCACACGGCATCGATACCAATGTACTCACAGTCACACACTAGTAGGGAATGGCCTTTATGGCCCTGTCACACTTTCACTTTTTATAGTCAACGCACGAGTAAATTTGCCAACACGTCGCAGAACGTTGAGGTCGCTGGCTGGTCGTTGTTTGGTCGCTTGCTGGTCGTTGTGTGGAGGACTTTGGTGTGCGCTCTGGTCGTCGGAGAGTTTTGTGCATGCACAAATCCGCCGACGACTGCCCAGCGTCAAATCGTAAGTTATGGAGTCATTAGGAGGTCGCTGGGCATGCGTTCCCGTGCGCTGTGCAGTCGTTGCTAAAAACGTTGAGAGGGCGCCGATAATTGCAACGAATGTGTAACAACAGAGGAGCGCAAGTCTAACGCGTACACAGCCACACTCTTCTAGCGATGGTCTAACGTCCTCAACGTGTGTCCAACGACAGCCTAACGCCCTGGCGTGTGCTTCACGTCTTGACAACGAAATATTTTCTGAAAATTTAGTTTTGCTGTAAACGTTGTAGATCGCTAGAAGGTCGCTGGCAGGTCGTTGACAAGTCGTTAGGCGAACGTTGCGAGGTCTTTGAGTGCGCGCTATAGAACGTTAACAGGTAAATTTTCAACTAGTTTTATAAGTTTGGAAGACGCTGAGGTCGTTGGGCGAACGCTCCCCATGCGCTACAAGGCTGCTACGAGCACGTTGAGAACGTTGCTTCATAAATGATTTTCAGACCAAACCCCGACGTTTGCCAGCGTGTTGAAAATCGTTACTCGTGAAGTGAAGGCGTGACAACTTGAAAAACAACATATGCAAATATGCGTCAGCATTGATGAAGTTCCATTTTAAAGTTGCCTTCTCTATATCTGTGATCTTGACCTTTAAACTTGATAATCAAAGAAGTGTTCTTTGTGTCATTTGTATTAAATGTATACTTTAAAGAGCTTGACCAAGATCTGTTGGTGACTGACACAGAGGATCTTCAATGATTTTGACGAATTAAATCCTGCGACCTTGACCTATAATATTAATGGGTTTCTTCCTATTGTTATCAGCAACAATTGTATGGGCATTAGAAAAATCCAATCAAAATTGTGTACTCTTAGTCTGTATATAAAGTTTTAAACATTTCCCTTCAGTGACCTTGATCTTTGACCTTAGAAAATCAAAAGGGTTCTTCCTCTTGTTATAAACAATAAGTGTATAGAGTTTGGTAAACTCCAATGTATCATCGGGGCTGTATTAAAAGATTTTTAAAATTTTAATCTGTGAGCTTGACCTTTGATGCATGACCTTGAAAATCAATAGTCAAGAGTTCTTTCTCCTATCATAAGCAAGAAGTGTATTGAGTTTGGTGAAGATTAAATTCAAACTGCACCCTCTAGGATGTATAAAATGATTTCAAACATTTCCAGTCTGTTGCCTTGACCTTATATTTGAAAAACAATAGAGTTCTTTCACTTGTCATAAGAAATAATTGTATGGAGTTTAGTAAAGATCCAATCAAAACTGTGCCCTCTAGGCTAAGCAAAATGATTTTTTACATGTCCAACTTGTGACCTTGACCTTTGACCAATGACCTCCAAAATCTATAGGGTTCTTTCTCTTGTCATAAGCAATAAGTGTATGAAGTTTGGTCAATACCCAAAAATAGCAATCCAAGGAATGCTTGTGTCGCCTGCGAAGCGGTTTGATTATTATTCTAGAAATTGGATCAAAATTCTTGAAAAGTAGGTCTAGGTGAAATATCTAGATCAAGGTCAAAAGGTCAAATTTTATGGTCTGTGTAGAAAGGTCTTGTCACAAGGAATACACATGTGAAATACCAAAGCCCTATCACTTACCAATCAAAAGATATATCAATTCTTAATTTTTTTTTGAAAAGTACGTCAAATATGTAGGTCAAGGTCAAAAGGTAACAAAATAATGGTATGTGTAGAAAGGCATTGTTACAAGGAAAATACATGTGAAATATCAAAGCCCTATCACCTACCAATCAAAAGATATAGCCAATATTACTTTTCTTAAAAAGTAGGTCAAATATCTAGATCAAGGTCAAAAGGTCAAATTCAATGGTCTGTGTAGAAAGGTCTTGTCAGAAGGAATACACATGTGAAATATCGAAGCCCTATCACTTACCAATCAAAAGATATAGCGAATCTTATCTTTTTTTCAAAAGTAGGTCAAATATCTAGGTCAAGGCCACAAGGTCAAAAATAATGGTACGTGTAGAAAGGTCTTGCCACAAGAATTGCACATGTGAAATATCAAAGTCCTAACACTTACCAATAAAAAGATATATCCATTCTTAATTTTTTTTGAAAAGTAGGTCAAATATGTAGGTCAAGGTCACTAGGTCAAAAATTATTGTATGTGTAGGAAGGTCTTGTCACAAAAAATACATATGTGAAATATCAAAGCCCTATCACTTACCAATCAAAAGATCTAGCGAATCTTATCTTTTTTTCAAAAGTAGGTCAAATATCTAGGTCAAGGTCACAAGGTCAAAAATAATGGTATGTGTAGAAAGGTCTTGCCACAAGGATTGCACATGTGAAATATCAAAGCCCTATCACCTACCAATCAAAAGATATATCCATTCTTAATTTTTTTGAAAAGTAGGTCAAATATGTAGGTCAAGGTCACTAGGTCAAAAATTATGGTATGTGTAAGAAGGTCTTGTCACAAGGAATACACATGTGAAATATCAAAGCCCTATCACTTACCAATCAAAAGTTATGGGCTGTGACACCCAAAGTGTGACAGACAGACAGACAGACGGACAGACGGACGGACGGACGGACGGACGGACAGACGGACAGACGGACAACGGACAAAGTGATCCCTAAGTGTCGCTATGCTTCGCAGGCGACACAATAAAAACTGTGCCTCCTCGGCTGTATAAAAGGATCTTGAACATTTTTAGTCGGTGACCTTGACCTTTGACCCATGACCTTGAAAATCAATAGGGTTTTTTCTCTTGTCATAAACAATAAGTGTATGATGTTTGGTCAAGATCCAATCAAAATTGTGCCTCCGAGGCTGTATAAAAGAACGTGATGTGCACAAACACACCCTTCCTGGCCCACACAGTCACCCTTACACACTCTCGTACACACACCAACGGTTGCGTTACAACCCCCCCCCCCCAATTATGCTGCGGGGGGATAATTAGCAAACCTTTGTTTTCCATGATGGAAGAGAAAATTGACAAATATTTGTCCTCCATGTTTGTACACGGAGAGGAATATTTCATTTTTAAGGAATTATAATGTTCACATTTTTAATTTGTTCTAAAAATAGCTACCAATGACGTCATCAATACAGATTTTATGTCAACGCGATTTACTTATGTTAAGGATACGATTGGAATATTATTCTGTTGATACAATTTGTACAGAAAGTTTAATTTTGTTTTAATCAATATTTCTTTCCTTTGTAAAAAGACAAGAAATACGTTATCTATGTTGAATGACACCTTTGACCCCTGAAAATGGAATGTTTGTACATTCAAACCTGTTGACGACATTGATATTTTGAAAGTACATTACTTCTAGTTTCATTTGACATATAATTTACCCATGTACTAATCTGTCGACTAAACTGTAAAATTTAGCTCTTTGCATGGTCACCGAACTAATAAACGTTCCCAAGAATACAGACTACAAGGAAAAATCTTAGACATTTCTATACTTTTCGTTTATTTCAAGCAGTTAGATCAGATAAATCAGAGGAGAAAACAAACCGTCCTTTCATTATAGTCAGATTTGCAAATAAAGGTATTGATAAATTGAATCTTGGTCAAATTTTGAATCACAAAACTGTCACAGAAAAAATCCCACCATATTTCAAAAGAAAAGAAACTCCTTGTGTTTCCTATAGCTACACACCAACAGTTGCATCTAAAATGTACAATTACAAACGATTCTTGCAGTGTATTGATTTAAGTAATCCCTCACTACATCCACTTCCTACCGAATGTTCTTCATCGAATTTCAACTACTCTCCTTGTGGACACGTTATTACTGGTTACCTTAGTATAGTCAAGAACGACAAGTTGAGAGAAATGTTTAAAAAGGGTCCCAAATACAGAGAAAGTATTCCTTTACATGGAACCAAAATGTCGAATTTATCATGGACTCTTGTGAGGAATATGAAAGACGTTGGGCAAAGAAAGAGGATACACAGCCTCGACACCCTTTCCGAATGGATAAAATCAATCAGAGGGTTACTTTTATCTAGAACACCATATTCGAGTCTATATTTAAAGACCATGATGTTATTATAGAGCTTACCTACCTCCATGAACATTATGTCATCACACCAGCGGACAAAGCCTCAAATAATTACACATTTACTTGCAAAAAGTACTATTTCGACAGTCTAGTTAAAGAGTTGGGTTTAAATTCGACACCTGGAAATCCCACTTACACCCCAATAAACCTTTCTGCCTCTGAAATAATAGATAACCACAAATCAGCTCTTGCTTCCTTTGGCTTCGACACTAACAATTTAGATTTACCATACTTATACTGCATACCTAAAATGCATAAAAATCCGTACAAACAACGTTTCATCGCTGGTTCCTCAAAATGTTCTACCAAATCTGTATCGATCTTACTCACTAAAGTTTTAACTGAAATCAAATCTGGGCTTCATAAATATTGTTCGACAGTATATTCTCGCAGTGGTATCAACCAGATGTGGATTTTAAAGAATTCGAAGGAACTTTTAGAACATCTGAAATATACATTGTGATTTTCATTTCATGCTCGTTTTCTATCATTACGTTCAGCCGCCTCGATTGTCGTTATATATATTATCAAAAAATAAAAATTTCCATTTCAGTCTCCGACTTCAGGAATTCCTCAAGAAGGCAGTCGGTATTTTTCTTTCCGATAACAAAAAAAAAAAAAAAATAAGATAATAAATAAGTTTATGAATCGCAAGCGATATTAGTAGAGTCCATTCGATCAAAGCCTTTGATTTTTGGAAACTTTACACTACAATCCAACATTCTAAATTGAAAGAAAGACTCGCAAAAACTTCACTTCCATATCGGGAATTCGCTTCTTTTCATATGGTGGAGGTTTTTGTTTGTTTGCTTTGGTTCCTGTTTTATCCTGATTTTGTATGCCTTCGGTTTCTGATTTTCTGAATTATCGCTTTTCTGCTGTATACAGGGATATGGTCATTATCCATATATGTCATAAGTATTGCGTTTACAAGTAAGAACGGTAATCGCAAATACAAATTTATCGTTGTTAACTATGACAAAACCTACTTTGTAAAAGAAAAGTCCGACTCTGAAAATCAGTACACTGAAACAGATATTATTCAGATGTTAAACTTTCTGATCGACAACATTTTTGTGGTGTTTGGAGGAAAGGTCTTCCAGCAAATTATCGGAATTCCAATGGGGCCCAATTGTGTCCCTTTCCTTGCCGACATTTTCCTGTACTCGTACGAAGCTGAATTCATTCAATCTTTGGTCTCTGAAGGGAAAAGATACTTAGCTGCTGACTTCAACTTTACTTACAGATACATAGACGATGTGTTGTCCATCAATAATCCACAATTCGCGGATTACCTGAGCAGTATCTATCCTTCGGAGCTTGAAGTCAAAGAAACTACAGAGACAAATAATTCAGCATCCTATTTGGACATAATGTTGTCCTACGACACTGATGGTCACATGAACACCTCACTCTATGACAAACGAGACGACTTCAATTTCAGCATTACAAACTTTCCTTTTCTGAGTGACAACATCCCTTCATCGCCTGCTTATGGCGTGTTCATATCTCAGTTGATACGCTATGCCAGAGCAAGTAACAAATATACGAATTTTGTTCTGAGAGCTAGGCGTCTTTCAGATAAGCTTCTCAGTCAGGACTGGTGGTGAATGATATTCTGTCATAGACCATTTGAACCATCCAATCAAAGATTGTACTCTATGTCTTCCGAAATGGAAGTAACCGGATGTGACAGTTCTACCGAATTGAAGCGGTGGGTGTTGCATGCAATCAGGAGATGCTTACTCTTCCTGGGCACCTGGTCTCAATCCCATATCGGGAATTCGCTTCTTTTCATGTGGTGAAGGTTTTTGTTTGTTTGCTTTGGTTCCTGTTTTATCCTGATTTTGTATGCCTTCGGTTTCTGATTTTCTGAGTTATCGATTTTGTGCTGTATACAGGGATATGGTCATTATTCATATTTGTCATTCGTACGAGTAGAGAAAAATGTCGGCAAGGAGTGGGGTATAATTGGTTCCCATTGGAGTTCCGAAAATTTGTTGGAAGACATTCCCTCTGAACACCAAAAAATTGTTGTCGATCAGGAAGTTCAACATCTGAATATCTTTTTCAGTGTTCTTATTTTTTGAATCGGAATTTTCTTTTACAGAGAAGGTTTTGTCATAGTTAAAAACAATAGATTTATATTTGCGATTGCCGTTCTAGCTTGTAAACGCATTGCTTATAAATTGTGCGAGTCTTTCTGTTTTAGAATTTAGAATGCGGTATTGTTGTGTAGAGTGTCGAAATATCAAAGGCTTTGATCGAATGGACTGGACTCTATTGAAATGAGTGGATTTCAGATGTTCTTAAAGTTCCTTCGAATTCTTAAAAAACAAAATCTGGTTAATACCGCTTCGAGAATATACTGTCGAACAATATTTTTGAAGTCCAGATTTGATTTCAGATAAACTTTGGTGAGTAAGATCGATACAGATTTGGTAAAACATTTTAGGAACCAGCGGTGAAACGTTGTTTGTACGGATTTTTATGCATTTTAGGTATACAGTATAAGTATGGCAAATCTAAATCAAATAAATTGAAAAAATGAAATATGGCCAAAATATTTGAAAATTATGTCAAAAATATACGGAAAGAATTAGCAAAATTGCGAGGACATGATGCTACAGGACCAAGGTTTCATAATTTTAGAAAAGTTTGTAAACAGAAATATTCAAATGTCATAGCAAGTTAAACGTCTTCATATTGAATAGCATCTTTTAAAAACAGATAAATTGGCAGTATGGAGCAAACATGCACGTCTCGGGTACTTGTTCAAAATATAGGATTCATTACCTCTGAACAATATCTCTACTTGAACAACATTACGTGTTACCTTAATGTACTAACGATGGTATACAGAAACATTAATTATTTTGTGTAATTTATGAAATATGATCCTTGAATTTCAAATAATTTGCTTTAAGAATCGATGCTAAAAGGATTGGTATCATTTCAATAGCATATTTCCTTTACATAATCGAATATAAAGGGACTGTCAAACAATGTAAAACAAAGGGATATGTTAGCGCACCATCCTTAAAATTTGTTAAAGGTTTTGCAACTATACACTTGAAAATATATGTAGAAACTCAGCTATAACAAAACTCATCTTTCTTCTAAATAGTTGATTCAATTGTAAAAAGAATCAGACCAAAAACCTTCAGTTAGTAATACTGTTAACCGTCTTAAATTCGCGAGCGGTTTTATTTTCGCGATATTCGCGAGGTCCCCCGTAGTAAGATACATATATACGATGTCGCGAAAATAAAACGCCGCGAATACAGGGTTTTTACAGCGGATCAGCCAGATAAACAACAATCTGCCGTTTTCAGGTTTTCACTCTTACTATAGTGTGCAAGATTTCTAGCTCTTTCTAGAGATTTATGTAGTTCTATAATGTCATATCAATTTATGATGAGAAAAATGTCAATGTTATGTGTCAAGAGATAAATCTGGCCAAATTGGTTCCCCGCTCACCCATTTTCTGAAAGTTTGACCGCCTAATTGACGTCGTTTCTTTTCTTGATACAAAGTCTCACTTATTAGCTGAAAACTTAAGCTACATCGTGGCGTTACGGCACGAAAAACTTTGCGAGAAGACATAGCCTGAAAATTTGTCTACATGAAATTTAAGATTTGATCAATCTTTGATATAATTTTCATGTAATTATTCCACGATGTTTTCGAGATTTTAAGCCTCAAAGACGACATTGACGTTCTTATTCAAAAATATGCATTCTCTGAACTAAAATAATTTTAATCTAGAAAATTGACCAAGGAAGGTGAAAAGGGAGATCGAAAATATTGTTGCCATGTTGATTATTGTATTTCTACTGATTATCATGTATCTTGGGGGAAATTTGCAATCTTTATCGCCATTTTGCAACTTATTATTCAAAAATGCGCACTCATTCAAAAGGCAAAACACGGCTTGCTTCATTTCCATTTTCTCCATTAAGTTGTGGAGATCCTTAAAGCCCTTCTTACACGTAAAAGTAGAGAATGAGCTGAATTCGAATATATAAAAACATCGATAGGTCTTCTCGGCAGATTTTTTGCAATTTAAGATTGAAAATTTGTTTTGCGTGTCTCCGGCATCAATTTTACTCGCAACGTCAAAGTCACAGCGTGTTCAGATCGCATGTGTCAACATGACGTCAAGGAGTATGTGGAATACTTGATTCTCTGTAACGGTCTTCTTTAAAACATCCAGAAGCCCAATTTTATATTTTTGTAGATAATTAAGCAACAATTTATGGGCCGTATTCGAACTAAACCTTATATCTGAATGTAAAAATAAATTTATTCCCCGTACATAGCATTTTCTCTTCAAATATTTGAAAACATCATACGGAACAGACGGACGGACATGCTCATTACTATTTAATCCGATATGTTTTGATGGGGTATACAAAAAAATCCCTCTTATTTATATGTACATGTACTTTATAATATCGGAAAAGGGTTGGGGAGGGGCGGGCCATGTAAGATATACATTCTGATTTTCATTTCATGCTCGTTTTCTATCATTACGTTCAGCCGCCTCGATTGTCGTTATATATATTATCAAAAAATAAAAATTTCCATTTCAGTCTCCGACTTCAGGAATTCCTCAAGAAGGCAGTACGGTATTTTTCTTTCCGATAACAAAAAAAAATAAAATAATAAATAAGTTTATGAATCGCAAGCGATATAAGTCCCCTACCGGCATTAATCCATGTCCTTCAACTCTGCCTTGACCTGCACTTACACGAAAAGATGAATCCAACATCAAAATAAGTTCAATATGTGCATTAGAAAAAGGTCAGGAAAATTTAATGGAATTTGCTATAAGGCCATATCTTTTGTAAGAACATATAAATCAAACCAAACTTCAACTTATTCTTTATCATACTATATAATGTATCTGCATACCAAAAATCAGCTCGATATCTACAACAACAGGCACATACTAAAATGAGTTCAATATATGCAACGACAGCGAAAAAAAAGTCTGGAAAACTAAAGTGTGACGGACAGACAGACGGATAGACAGACGGACAGACAGACAAACGGGATGGAAACTACAAGTCCCCTCCGGCGAGCCGGTAGGGGACTAAAAATCCAAACAAACAAACAACTTGCAGATATGTAGTCTCTTTGGCAAGACCTTGCGTGGATCCCAAATTTTTAACACTGTGACCTTGACTCTGGAGTATGACCTACTTGTGAAAATCTTTGGTTTTTCATATATTCTAATCAGGTTGCGAAGCAAAATCCAGTCTATGAAATGGCGAGGTCCGCGTCTCTCTGTCCGTCCTCAGCCCTCCGTTCGTTTTTGTTCGTTATATGAGGGGGTGGACAGAGTGAAAAGGAAGGGGAAGGAAGGGGGAGGAGGGAGAGAGGTACCCCCTCCTCCCCCCCCCCCCTATATTCTGCTGAATGAAAACTGATTGGATCAGCTTTATAAAACAGACCATACTGAGCCAAATCTAACGCATCAATATGACCATGAGTGTTTTAGTCAAAAGCGGGAGAAAAAAATATAAGGAGCATTGAAAAGTAACTGTACATGGAGATAAACAATGACGGAATGGACCCTGCGTGCTAATATTTTTTTGTCCCATCTTTGAACTAGTGACCTTGACCTTGAAGTTCTGTTACCCATCAAAAAAAAGCAAAAACAAAAAACCAAACGATATCAAAAGATTCTTATTCTATATTACAAAAAAATTCCGGTTCGCTCTGCTTTCTGATATATATAAAATATCTTTGTCTTACGTCATAATCGAACGTTCAGACACTATGTATTCCTAAATTCTTATAGTAAATCACCGCTTTGCATATCATTTAAAAAGTAAAGAGAAGATTAATTTCATTTTATAAGGCAACCCCTCCTTTTCTGTCGGACATGCCCCCCTTCCCCCAATTGTGCACAGAAACAAGCAACAAGGAGAGCGAGAGAAAGAGTGATCAAAAGTTAAGCCTTCATCAAATCCTATAGAAATTTGGAATTATATTCATTGTACCTTCTGTCAGAACAAAAGAGTAAACGAATTAAAATCAGATGGGAAACTTTAAATTTGATCTTTGAAAACTAATAACGACAGCTTTTGAATTTCAATATTTTTTATCACGATAGAAATATTTAGGATATGTGTCGTACAAGCATATACTCTGATATATTCTTGTATGCTCCTTAGATAAAACCAAATTATATACAATACCTTATGTCTTACATGTATATGCGATATTATGTTATCATAGTCTATAGAAGTTATGTCAGCATATTAGTTGTGGTGAAAATTTTTTAAAAAAGGTAAGCCTCCTCCGTCCGTCTATATGGTACAATAAAGAAATTAGGTAAGGATGGAGGAAGAAGGATGAAATAACATTAATTTCCAACGTAATATTTGAAGAAAAAATTGCATTCATATTACATTCCCTAGAAATAGTCAAAATATAACCATACATCCCTAAAAGTTTCCGGTTCTCATTGCAAGCGTGTCTAAATACATTGACTGGATTTAGACACTATGTAAACTTCATGTTTAAAAATTTCGGCTCGCTACGCTCACAAGAAAATTTTAGAATATTATATAAGTATTTTTTTTAAATTACGCCTTTATTTGCGCCCTATCGATAAATGTCGCGCAACGTAACGTGACATTACGATCAAGTCAGGTTTATGACGTCATAGCGTAGATGTGCACATAAAAAAATTCGAGGGTGAAACCTGCGTACACATTTGATTGTGATGAAAGCTTCCCCGCGAGCTACGTAAAATTGCTAATTTAAAGTTTTGAGACGAAAAACCCGTAGCAAGGATAGGTACTTTGAGGTTCATGGTTACACCCTTTTCAATTCACCCCCAAAACACTATTTAACATCACAGGTTAAGTTTTATTGATTTTATTGGTAGAGAACAATGTAATGTATAGTATTTTAATGAAAATTATATATGTCATCGAGCTTCCAATTGATTTATGACCTTCCAAAGAAGTACATGTCCATTTTTTCTTGAATTTTCCCCAAATTTGCATCATATCATCAATACACCCCTGTTATTTTAAACCTGATGCTTGAATGTATATGGTCATTCGTTAAATAACGAAAGAAGGTCTAAAACAAATAAAAGATAGAAAAATACATCAATGCTGGTACGTCAATTTCTATGAAATAGTAAAATATTATTTATAGAATAACTGTCTTTTGGAATGTGATTATACTGTGATAACCTACAATGGATCCAGGAATTATGTTCAATAATGCGCGTTAGCGCATTATGAGAAACATAATTCCTGGATCCATTGTAGGTTATCACAGTATAATCACATTCCAAAAGACAGTTATTATATATATTTACATTCCAGTTTTTCACGCTTTAATGACGTTAAACTACGTTGCTAAGGCACTGTTACTACGTACCGTCAAAGTTCAAATCAAGCCAACTTACTATGACGTCATAGTTCAAATCACGCCACTGCGGTTATACTCCTATATTTACATATACCCATTCATTTGTATAGAATTTACACTGTGATTATAGGAGTATAACTGCAGTGGCGTGATTTGAACTATGACGTCATAGTAAGTTGGCTTGATTTGAACTTTGACGGTACATAGTAACAGAGCCCTAGCAACGTAGTTGTAAACGTATTTTAACGTCATTAAAGTGTGAAAAACTGGAATGTAAATATATAAAATAACTGTCTTTTGGAATGTGATTATACTGTGATAACCTACAATGGATCCATGAATTATGTTTCTCATAATGCGCTAACGCGCATTATGAAACATAATTCCTGGATCCATTGTAGGTTATCACAGTATAATCACATTCCAAAAGACAGTTATTCTATAAATAATCACAGTGTAAATTCTATGCAAATGATTGGGCATATGTAAATATACCATTTTAGGCTCTATTCTTGAAGTCATTATTTTTAGAGTCCAACCAGTAAATGACGGGTTTAAGAACTTTGTTAACATGCAAAGGAGCGGAAAAATTGTTATCTTAATCTAAGTTAACATATCTTTCAACAATAAAAATAAATGTAGCAATCATCGCACAAAATTTTAAGTTTGATACAAAATTATGACCTTACCCCCTCCAGATTTTGTTACAAAATGCTGGCAAGATATCCCCTCCGTGCTCTTTTTGGATTTATATCTCCTGAACCGTTCATCTAAATTACTCCATTTTTCATCCATACATCAATTTGAAATAGAACTGATCAAAATGTGAATTCTATAACCCATTTTATAATATTTACCCATTATATCAGTAATATTAACGCCTGCAACAGCTTTAAGCAAATGACGTCACGTGATGCATTTGGCCATTTGAACGTCAAATCAAGTTGATAAAGAAATAAAAACGGTCCAGAATGAAATGGGGCGATGAAAACAAGATGAAAACAAGATGTTTATCTTATGAATAGAATTATAAATAAATAGACTGTATTCAGACAAACGAATACGCAAAGAAAATTACTAATACTTGAATGTAAGTGCAATCACACGTTATATATAATATACAGGCTTACAGTAGTACATGTATGTTGCTATCCATTGGTTTTGGATGAGGAGAAAAGCCGGGAAGGGCTAAAATCGGCCTTGTGACAGAATATCTTTTTGAAATAGTTTTTTTTTTATTCCTATATTTATGAAAAATCATATTTATTTCCGCATGACATCTGTTTTCTTCTAAGAAAGGGTAAACAATAGCACGAATAACGTTGTTTTGAACCACGACATCGCCTTATAATTGCTCGGCGTTTTGAAACCTATTTGTCATATATAAGAATCTGGGTTTCAAAACAGAAATCATTTAAAAGGATTTTTTAAATATTTAAAAAAAAAAATCCATATAGACAATGTAAAATGCAATTAACTGACTTAAAACAGTAAAACAATGCTGCAACTGAGTTCTATCTTCGATTAATATTATAAACGTTCCATACCCCCCTCCCCCTCCTCCTTTTTTTACTGGTCTACTTGCACATATTTCATTATAGGCGTTTAAGCGTTTAATGACAAATTCTTTCCTGACTGCAAAATAATTTTAGTGTACAATGTCAGACGATAAAAACAGTATTCCTTGCATTTACGTATTTATAGAGATCATATACATGTAATATTAGTTACACAGTTAGTTAGTGACCTGATACGGAAAAATACATGGTGTGAAAAGAAAACCCGTATCGGGCGAGGCGAAAGCCATGTATTTTCCGTATCAGGTCACTAACTAATTTCTGATAAAATGCCCATTTTATTTATTGCTTTAATACAGATTCAAAACATGTATCCAATATCAAACGTCTACCCCCAGTGATTAAATGTGTCAAAATCTAGGTCACCCACATGTACACTTCCAAGAAGTGTGACGTAGTAAGTCGATCACGCGTCAGTAGACGAAGTTCAAGGACGAACTGCATTGTTGCCTGCAGAAAGATGCCGTGTTTGGATGAGCGAATATTCAGGCAGAAGTGGATCAAATATTCAGTATCTAGGATGAGGATTTGATTCACTTGTGTCATTATCAACAGTGAATTTATCTTTGCTTCTTATGGATTCATAATATCAGAAATACTTCGAGTATCAGCGAATCTTTAGCCATGATGTTGAGGTAAGTCATGAAAATACCGAAAGTTTTCGCGTTTTCGACGGCTGTACTCGACTTTTGCATTATTCTAATTACTTCCAGATGAAATAGGGTATTTACAGAAGTTTGTATACAATAATACCGATTGATTTCATATGTCTAAGCAGTTTAACAGTGTGTTTTCAAAAGTTTTCCCTTCAGTTCTGTGAAATTTCTCCAGTTTAACTCTCCGCCATGTCTGAATTATGTTGGACAAAAGTCACGAATTTTCACGATTCAATTTTCTTCAGTTTTAATTGAAATGTTCAAAATACAGCAAGAGGACAAAATTCAGTTTCTCATTTGTCAACAACGTTTCCGTACAGAAGGTACTACTTTGAATCAAACGAAAAACGTCGAACGTTCGTTTGCTCTTACGTCAAATGGCGTTCTCCCTCCGCAATGATATTTCAAATGTAAAGAAACTGGATGAAAAATTGGCAGAAATAACTTAGTTAACACGTAAAATGTAAATATAAGAATTGTTTTTCAGCTTTTGCGCTTTATCGGTGTGTATTGGCAGTAGGGAATGGAAACAAAATTCATGAAAATCCATTCCCTACTGCCAATACACACCGATAAAGCGCAAAAGCTGAAAAACAATCCTTAATTGACCGTAAGCCAAGATGATGTGAAACCTTTGAGTCATGGGCAATATCATACTAAAACATGAAAGTGATTCATTATATTGTTTGAGGTATAGCCCAAACATGATTAGCATATATAATTTCATTGTAAGCATATTTAGTGAAATTGACTTTGGTCACATGACCTTGGATATAGGTGATCTGAAACCTACATTGTATGGATCATGAGCAACAAAAAACTGAATTAGTGATTGGATACAAAGTTCAAAACATATAGCCTGAACATAATAAGCATAGACGATTTCAGACTGGACATGATTAGCATATACAATTTCATTTCTAAAGTAAGAAGTGGCCTTAATCATGTGACCTTGAGACAATGTAATAAGACACATTTAGTCATGAGAAACAACATACTAAAATATGAAAAGAAGAAGGGTTCAGGAGATAAAGCCTAGACAAGATTAGTACGTACAATTTCATTAATAAGAACTAAATAATCTTGACCTTCGGCTCATGACCTTGGGTCAAGATGATAAGAAACCCTCCAATCTTGAGCAGCAGAATACTAACGTATCAGAGTGATCCAATAAACGATTCCAGAGATATAGCCCAGACTCAATAGCATTTAAAATTTCATTAAAAAATATAATACTTGACCTTGACCTTTGTTACATGACCTTGGACCAAGGTGGTATGAAGCCTTTGAGTCATCAGCATCATCATACTAAAATATGAAAGTGATAAAATCAGGGTTCAATAGATTAAGCCTGGACATAATTCACGCAATATATACAATTTCATTTAATATATACTAATTGACCTTGACCTTGGTCACATGACATAGGGTCATCATGATAAGAAACCTTTGGGTCATGAGCAAATACAAACTAAAGCATGAGAGTGATCTGATAATCAGTTAAAGAGATAAAGCCCCAACAGAATAGCATGTTCAATTGCATGAAAATGCACTAAGTGACCTTGATCAAATGACCTTGGAACAAGGTGATGTGAAACCTTTGAGTCATGAGCAAATACATACTAAAACCTGAAAACAATCCAGTAAGCAGACCAAGGGTTATAGCATAGACAGGAATGTATGTACAATTTCATTAAAATGTACTAAAGGACCTTGACCTTTGTCACCATGACATTGGGTCAAGGTGATGTGAAACCTTCGAGTCATAAGTAACAACATATGAAAGTGTAATGATCAATAAAAGAAGGGATGGGATCTTCAACCAGACCCTATTGCAGCACCAACAGCAAAACACCAAAACACCCGATGCTAAAACACAAAGACGAGCACACAAAGAGACGAAAAAGAGACATACGACATATAAACATCAAACACAAAAGACTACACCATAAACCAACGAGACCAATGGGCAACCGGTGCCGACTTTGGACAGCTATTTGCCACACAAGTAGCAAATGGTGTGGTTGTCCTGGATTTCGTGCGCACAGCCCTCTCACTTATCCGATTACCCAGAGGTCTAGAGGAAAGAACAATTATGGTGTAAAACAACCTCCTCACTGTTAGATAACCACACACAAACAAGAATGCAACACGCAGGGGCCCAAGCAACACAGATGAATATGTAAATGGATATAAAAAGAGAGCGTACGTAATACAGTCAATGCTCTGCCGGTTGTAGCTAAGTCATGTATGTTATCACCCGAGGAGTCCGACTGACATTCAGAGAGGACAGGTGGTCGGGGCCCTGTCTTCTCTAAAGAGGTTTGGACAGGACCCGTCATGGAGTCCCGTCGTCACAGTCAGTCAGATTGCAAGTCTTAAGAATGCGCTGGTACAAGACTGTAAATTGGTCAAGTACTAAGCCTTGTGTCCGTCTGGTGACATTTGGATCATATCCACGGTATAAAAGGCGTCTGATGACTATGACGCATTTTGATGGTTATGCTGTCTACCTTTGATCCTTCTAATTTTGTTTATCATATCACCATAAAAGACAGGTTGTGTAATACCCAAAGTAATGCACTCTGTCGCTTGTATAGATGCGAATTTTAAAAGAAGTTGACTGTAATTTTTGTAGAATTTCCCGAAAGTCTTAACTAGCTTATGAAACCGGAAACCTTGACCTAAAAGTTTTATGGTAATTTGTAAATTTTCACTGTGAAAAGTAAATCCTCAATGGTGGAGAGATCAGAGTGGATCGCTATACCTTGATTAATTTCTATATTTCAGAGGGGTTTTTAGGGGCGTTTTAAGCGACCCCAAATGTCATATAGAGTCCATTCAGAGGCTTGAATAATCACCCCTATAAAATCAAATGATTACGTTTTGTATGATATCTAGAATTATTACGGGGCCTTCGGCAATCAAAGGATTTTGAAATACTATTCTAATTCATTCTGTTTGTTTCACGCATTCTGGTTGGTTCACAGGATTTCTACAAGCATGTATGACGACGACATACATGCCGCAAACCGACTTACTTGACATACTTCAAAATGTATCCCTACGTAAATTTGCACGTTACAAGCTTTAGCGCACTTCCTGCGTATGACGTCATGCTTCCCTTTGTTCTTCGCTCATGAGACGTCATACTGTGACGTAAAACTACAAGGTATGAGCTTGTAAATGGCGTTCTCCACATGTATGCAACAGAGCAAGTAAGTTTGTTTATTGATAACACTTTGATTTTTCGCCATTGTAATAAATACGAAGCAGTTGTATTTCATATTTTGCATCGCAATAATTTCTGTTGGTCGTTGTTAGTCCTCAGTAGCAACGACACCTCTAAAGCGAAGCATGAGACAGTCTGAGGGGTATAAAAAGTTAAAATATGTCACATGAATTAGAATAGGGATAAACGTACTGTGTTTTGTGGTTCCGACAGGTATATGTTGGATATACTGTTGGAAACGCAGTTATGCCGTCGGGGCTTGTCCCCGACGGCATAACTGCGTTTCCAACAGTATATCCAACATATACCTGTCGGAATCACAAAACACAGTAAGTTTATCCCCTATTTCTAATTCATTCTGTTTGTTTCACGCATTCTGATTGGCTCACAGGATTTCTACAAGCATGTATAACGACGATATACATGCCGCAAACCGACTCACTTGACATACTTTAAAATGTATTCCTACGTAAATTTGCACGTTACAAGCTTTAGCGCACTTATTGCGTATGACGTCATGCTTCCCTTTGTTCTTCGCTCCTGTGACGTCATACTGTGACGTAAAACTACAAGGTATGGGCTTGTTAATGGCCAACATATACCTGTCGGAACCACAAAACACAGTACGTTTATCCCCTAAGTATAAAGTTGATTTATCCTTTCAGAAAAGCTTCCATCTTGTATAAGCAAGTTAACAGTAGTGGAAACTAGAACTGTCCTACGGGGACGAGTAAATTCTGCTGTAGTGTTTATTATTTTGATTACTGTACCTTGTCCCCCTAGAAGAAGTTCAACGACTTTGATCTTTCACCGTTAAAGTATATACGAAACAAAACAGAGCAGAAATAAATACTTCGTTCCCCGTGATCAAGGTTCCACCCTGTAGGTTAAGTTGCTTTTGGTTTTTTATAGAGGAAGCCTGTTCAATTAATGACTTGACTCTAAACACAGAGAAGATCTTTGGAAATTAATAATGACGTTTCGTCACTGAAGGTCAAGAATAACTTTAGCTTGGAAACACTGTTTCCATACAAATAAATTTTAACCGTGTCTTTTCCATCCATAAATCAACGAGGCTTCTCCTTTTCTCATGTAAAATATTTGCGAGAAGATTCTTCTCTGTCGATCAATAATAATTTGGGTTCTAGTTTTAGAACGCTTTTTAAAAGTAAGTCAACCCCAAGAAGATGTCTAAATAAAAAAAAGAGAAAATCAAATGTAATGCTAAGCACTTGCTGAAATAAGACATACTGAATTGGAGTAAACTGCAATTTGATTGAAGAAGAATTATAAGTGAACAGTAAAATTGGGTGATTGATATTAAACATTTCAAACGTAAGGAAATATTAATTTTCCAGTTTTCAGAGAGTTCTTCGCTCAAAACATATTTTCCACCCAAACTCCCCGGTTGAGCTCCTTTCTGGTTTTTAGGTAACCGATTACTGGTAGAAGTTTGATTTTCTACCCGAAGCACCACCTACTGTCCGCGCATCTCAATTCAGATACATAGAAAATTCAAGTCTACTTTGTCGGCCAATTCAGATTGAAATCGTTATAGGACGTTAGATATCGAACTCTCGTAACTTACAGTTTAAGCTGTACGTCCGTACGACCAATGCTATGCTCACAGTGAAAGCTTGTAGTGTTAGTTGGGGAGTTAACATGAGTTACATTGCAGATGTTAACGTCAACAACGTCACGCTAAAATTAATCTCCACTGTGAGCATAGTATTGGTAGTGCGGATATTTTATACTTGCAATGTTAGTTACGAAAGTTCAAGGTCTATCCTCCAATGTAAATTTGAATGGGAAAGTTTTCTTTCAAATGAGACAAAACTTCAATTTTCCGATTTCCCAAGTGAGCTGCGCGGACAGTAGAATTGGTGATGTGCTACTAAAGAGAATTGGCTAGTCTGTGCATTAAAGGCACATATGGTTTTGTAGGGGTTGATCTGTCAATAACGAAGTTTTACCGTAAATAGGTTTAATGTACTACCATTTGAGCATCTATATGTTACTTACATAAAATATCTCTCAAATTATTGTTTTATAGACGTTTTCATTCTCGGATACACACAGTTTCTGTGAACTTCGGAAATCATCATTTGCATATACAGTTTGTAGAAACATAGCGCTAGATAAACGCTACTGTATGTGATGTTATACAGAGCGTTAGTGCAACAGGTTCGTTTGGTTGGAAGTTTATTTTTTGAGTAATATTGTGCTCTGCATTCTTCAAATCATCAATTTACTAAACTTTACCTAGGCATGGATAATTTTAACTGTTAATGTCTTAAAACTTGTAAATCCATGATCATTTGTTTTTGTCTCAGTTCTAAATAGAAATGTCTGCCATTTTTTCCGGATTGTTCCGGTTCCCTTTTAAAGTTCCCTTTTTGGTCCTACTTACTGTTCACGTTTTACTGAATATATGTTTAACTTTGCAATCTCACACCGCGCGTTCTAACAGCACCATCTACAGTGCATTCCGCACTTGCGCAAGACTCTGGAGATCATTCATAAGATAAAGTTGGTGTTTTTGTGTTTTTATGGAGCTGTGTCATTTTTCTTTTCGCATGAGAAAGTTCTGTTTTATATTTTCCAAGAATGTGTAAGTCTTTCTATTGTGATTTTCGGAATTTGATTTCGGCTTTTGTATTTGACATACACTCATTCACTGATTTGTCGTTATACCAGCTGATATGCAATAAAATTACACGTTCGCTTACTTTCAAACACCGGAACAATATATTTGAAAGTTCATTGATATAAAAAATCCGATCTCATTCTTAAGTATCATCAAAATGTAGCAGGTGAACATCCTTGCACCATCTTTCATCTCTCCAATGATTTTGGTCACTATAATCTTTGCATAAGGTCTCTTGATAAAGCCTGTACAAAATGTGGACACGATCACTATATATGCAAAAGAGATATAAAAACAACTCTAAAGTTAGACCAGGGGCGCTTAATTAAATCATTTTTATCTAATTTGAATAATTTTGGCTTACATTATCACTGATGATGACTCATCGTCCAAAATATGCATGTCTGGTGCACCGTATATAGACATATTTCTACAAGGCAGAGTTGGACACCTTCGGGTTTTTTTTTCAAAATCAGTATTAAAGGTTAGACTTCAACCCCCGGATTCTAATGTACACTCCGAAGTTATAAGGAACATAAATATTTATTGCACTAACAATTAAGTGATGGATTTTCTATATCTATATCATTTTCAGAAAATGAACAAAATCCGTCAAAAACAATTTTCTGAATTCAATTCAGTATCGATCAGACTTTTAAAATCAGTGTAAATCAAGATTGGTCTTCCAGGAAGTTATCCAGAGAGGAGGGGGACTCCGGGAAACGATATTAAACACTTTTGGATCCTTAAAAAGACAAAAAATCACAATCAAATACACTCAAATAAGTGATTTGATTTTTCAACTTCTTACTCAAATATTTCCCATCAGCATTTGAAAGAAAGACTAAGCTAATTGCTATGAGTCATGATAAAACCTAATTTGTAAAGGAAAAGTCAGATTCGAAAATAGATTCTCAGAGGAGGACGCTGTTTCTCTTTGATAATTTTTTCTTTTGGCAACTATAAAAAATGTTTTCCAACATTTCAGGGCAAGATTTGTACTCATATTTTAAAATTCGATTTTATTTAACTTACCAAATGAATCTCAGAATACAAGTAATCTGTTTTACATCTAGATGTTGTCATAGACAGCATAAAACCTCGAAATTAATTCCACGCACAATAAATTTGAAAGTTCTATTTTCCGAGTTTCTATACGGTGACCATAGAACATTAGAAAAACACAAAAATTGAACGGAAATATTTTGCATCAACGTGCTTTTAATGAAGTTTTCCGTCCATTTTTTTAAGTGATACAGCAGGAAAATAGAAGATTGATATCTGATCATGCCATCTTTCTACATAAGAATAACGGACTGTTTAATGAATCTTATAACAATCATTCCCTGCATGGTATTTCGTAAGTTGGAAGGTTGGGAGGTGAACAACTGCCTTCCAAGAAGAAAACAAGTTATGGCTGTCGCCATGATTCAAATAGCGAACAATACAATTGTTTCCCATTATCTTTGGACTAAGAATAAGTTTCAGTAAATCATACATGCACAAGAGACAGAAATTGTACCCTTCAAATTTTAGGGTACCTGTAAAGTGCGAAACGAAACAAAAACGAAACGAAACGAAACAAATCGAAACGAAACGAAACAAATCGAAACGAAACGAAGCAAATCGAAACGAAACGAAACAAATCGAAACGAAACGAAACAAAACGAAACGAAACAGATCGAAACGAAACGAAACAAATCGAAACGAAACGAAACAAAACATTAAACTTAAAGAAAATGAGAAAAAAGAAGAAAAATCGCCGAAAACGAATATTTCAAGACGAGATCTTATTGAAGGGTCAGGGGTTACCACTCTCCTCCTGCCGTCTCCCCCTCCCCGTGGGGGGAGGGGGTCTTGGGCGGTCAAGACAAATGTTTAAACTTAAAAGTGTAAATTGGTGCAATAGTGAAGTTATTTGGGATATTTCCTTTTTTAAACCTTGAAAAAAGAAATAGACCTGTTTAGATGAAAAACTAAGGTGAGCGAAGCGAGCCTGAAAGATTTGAAAAATGAATTGAAAATTGCGGCGAGCGAAGCGATCGGGAAAAAATTTTTAAGGTATATATACATGTAGATGAATTTCGTGGTAATTTCAAAATTGAGATTATGTACATGAACGCATAAGAGCAAGATTATTTATATTAAAAGTAATTTCCTAATTTTTTTTTGGGGTTACTGTTACCCTCCCAATCATCTGTCCCTCCTCTCGCCCCCTTTCCTCTCCTCCCGCCCCCTTTCTCTCCCCTCCCTTTGTCCCCATACGGAGAAATAATGCCACTCTGACATCGCGTCATGGCTCGCAGCCAGATTTGAAATTACTATTGTCGTATATGGGCATCACTGTACCTAAGATTGTTAAACGGCTTCCGGGCATTGGATATGATACTCCGCTATTTTCTGGAGAAGTTGATGTAAAAAAACTTTATTTTCCGTTTTAAATTAGCGGTTCCAACATGAGATGAAAATTAGTAAGATTCTGTCCATAGGCTGTACGGTAATTTCATAGGAAGACAGCATGATTTGGCGAGTTTTGGCAACTTCAATGTCCGTTTTCTTAGGTTTCTAGTTTAATAATTCGTGTTCCGGGCATCGCGATTGAAAGTTTATAACAAATACATGAAGTCAGGTATCGTCGTTTTTTCGGATAACTGATTTTGGCGGTTCCCACATATTTTAAAAATTCCTTTTTTCTACAAAATTTCCTCTATTTTCTAGTATAAAATCATTATGTTTTCTTATAGAATTGAAATTAGGTCATGAATCATCGTTACATAACAAATTGAAAATAGTATGAATAACAAACATTATATAAAACAAAGGTTTTATGGAGAAAGCTACTAACTGATTTAAAGGGAGTTTCGCCGAACTTCGTCACGTGACTGAGAGAAGTGGCATCATTTCTCCACATGCTGTCCACCCCCTCATTATTGCCTTCAACCGTTAGTTCTTGTGGCTGGAGGGTTTTTTAAAGAATCAAAGTTGACGATTAAAACATAATATGTACGGTATATAGCACAATTGCATTTTAAAGGAGAGTGAATGGGATGAATAACCTCGTCATAGACGGAAAAATATTATTTAGCAGGGAGGAGTCTAGCGCAGAGGAAATGGAACTGTTCCGTTATGTGTATTTGAAAATTTTATCAAAAAAATGAGAGCAATTAAAAACTGGGGGGCACATTTCGTTTGAAAAAGGATAAGATTTTTTTTCCTGAAATGTGCCCCCACCCCGTTTTATGATCTCATTACGGTGTCATAGCGTGGTTTTCTATCCCCTCCCTTTTATTCCTCTTAAATGCATGAATGGCATTTGACATTTACTTTTGTTAATTGTCATTTTGACTCTTTCAAGAAACCCTCTCAGCACTAGTTATAAATGTAGAACTCTTGGATTAAAGCAATATTACATGCTGATCTTGTCTTGAAATATTCGTTTTCGGCGATTTTTCCTCTTTTTCTCATTTTCTTTAAGTTTTATGTTTTGTTTTGTTTCGTTTCGTTTCGATCTGTTTCGTTTCGTTTCGATCTGTTTCGTTTCGTTTTGTTTCGTTTCGTTTCGATCTGTTTCGTTTCGTTTCGATTTGTTTCGTTTCGTTTCGATTTGTTTCGTTTCGTTTCGATTTGTTTCGTTTCGTTTCGTTTTTGTTTCGTTTCGCACTTTACAGGGACCCCAAATTTTAAGCAAATATCAATAAATTGCATACTCACCATCGAACTGATTCGTGTTTCAGGGAACCCTGGTTCTAAGAATGGTATAAATAGACCTCCTAGAAAAATCTAGTTCATCGATGTATCAACAAAATTTCTCAGCCCGTCAGAATCTTCGTTTCTTAAAATTAGTATTGGAAATTAAATACACTGTAATGATATATGCACAACCAATGTAATTCCCTGAGATGAAACTATAGGAACATGTTGTATTTCTGAATGAAACACTCGTTACGTCAAAATGCATTTAAGAATAGAAGATTCATTTCTTGGCGTGTCATATCTTCTACGTATGAATAACGGACTGTTACATTAATCCAATTACAATCCAATCCAGTATTTCGTAAATTCTAAGGTTTAGCAGTGATGCAATTGCCTTCCAAGACAAGAAGAAAATCATCATATAGAAACATGCAGTGACGACTGTTCTTATCTGCAAATTGAATCCTCGATAACCTTAATTTTGACATAACCTGGATTTCAGAAAACAAGAATGAAACTGACGATTTCAGAAAACAAGAATGAAACTGACGATTGTGGCGCATATATATAGAATAAATGTCATCATTTGTATTTTGTTACGGGTATGCAACACATGCACACACAATAAGTGAATGCGTTAACGCGCATCAACATATACGATAGATACACTTGTCTTGCTGTGTGTTGCATACCCGTAACAAAACACAAATTAAGACATTTATTCTATATCTAAATTACTTCAACTCTACATACCGAAACAGGAGGAGATCCCCAACATGACGACATCATAGTATTCACAATATTACACGCATGAAAGAAGAAAAGGAAACAAACAAACCAAGATAATGAGTACAACCGCATCACATCATTGAAACAGAATACCTAACTCCATATTCCTGTATAAAACCGAAATTCATTGTAGGTGGTGCAACGGAAATTATTATAAAGGCGTTGTTCAAATTGAAAATGATTCAAATAGATACAAATAAGTCAAATAAATACTGATGTTCTAAGGTCATCGTTTAGAAAATCGGAAATAAGAACTTTCAAATGTATTGTGCGTGGAACTAATTTCGGTTTTATTCCGTCCATGACAATTTCACATCTAGATATGAAAAACAAATAAACGTTTGCATGACTTGGCACAATTCGTCATATTGTTGTTACTGTTTATATTGTAGAGAAGCTTTGCATTGTCATATAAAGAACACCACATTGTGGATTTGAAGTATGGGGACAAAAAGAAAGCGATATATATCTGCGTCGTATTTGCATATCATGCTATCCTTTGACGACGGCGAAATATGTGGCTGCTCATACTATTTTATAGCATCTATGAAATAATCCATCATACGATTAAGTTTCTTAAATTAATAAGTGTCAGTTGGTGTTCCTTGTCCCTTTTGCGTCTCTTTCTGTGGGTGTCTGTTCTGTGTTTTTTGCATTTGTGTTTTGGGATTTTGCTGTGGGTGCTGCAGCCTAGTGTTGTTGGAGATCTTTCAATCTTTTTACCTAAACGATTTCGTAAAACAACAACGATCCCACATTATAAATTGAAAGAAGGAATATCCTACGTCATTAACAATGCCTTCACCAGTAAAAATGGCAATCGCAAATAAAGGTACATTGGTGTTAGTTACAACAAAAATTATTTTGTACGAAAAAAAAAAAATAGATACACAGAAGAAAAGGTAATCAAAATGTTGAACTTTCTGATCTATAACATATTTGCTAACACCTTGTAAACAGGAAGTGTTTTTTCTCCCTTGTGACCTTATCTAATTTCAATTGAATATTCACTTTTGCTTCTTTACAGAATGTTTAACTTGATTGTATTATTGGTTGTGAAAATATTTTCTATACAGACAATTTGGAAGTTCTGAGTCGCCTGTTTTTGGAAGTTCAGGGTCGCACATAACATCGTCACTGAGGAAGTTCTACGGTCGATATGGTGAACTCGTCATATAATATGATGTCCCATTCTCCAGAATGGGGGATGGTATTCTGTCACAGACCATTTGAACCATCCAACCAAAGATTGTACTCTATGTCTTCCGAAATGGAAGTAACCGGATGTGACAGTTCTACCGAATTGAAGCGGCGGGTGTTGCATGCAAGCAGGAGATGCTTACTCTTCCTGGGCACCTGGTCTCACTCCCATATCGGGAGTTCGCTTCTTTTCATGTGGTGGAGGTTTTTGTTTGTTTGCTTTGTTTCCTGTTTTTTCCTGATTTTGTATGCCTTCGGTTTCTGATTTTCTGAATTATCGATTTTGTACTGTATACAGGGATATGGTCATTATCCATATTTGTCATCATTGATATGAGAACTAATTTTCATAATTAGCGATTATCTTATTATTCAATGTTGATAGTTTTCTTTGTAGTAAAATACCAAATGTTATTTCATCTTGAAAAATGTGAAAATTGAGGTTTGATTCTGGACACACAAGCCGACCCAGTCCTCCCAAATTGCCTGTATTTCTTGTTCTTTGTCGGTGTGGTAGTCTTCAGTGATCCCTGTCTTTCTATTCTGTTATAGCAGATTCCAATAGTAATTAATATGTTTGGCAGACTTTGAATTCATTCGATATTTGAATATGTTTAAACTTTACTAATGAGTTTAAGGGTGTCACCTACAATGCATTCCGTACCTACACTGTACTCTTAAGATTGTTCATTAGATAAAGTTGTCCTTCGTGTTTCTATGGAGCTCGGAGAGAGTTCGGGGAGGGTAATTACTTAAACAAGAATTTACAAGCCTTTTGATTAACATTGTTGGAATCTGATTTCGGATTTACTTTTTGTTTGACTTTTATTAAATGATCTTACCCAATTAATCTGAAGGGTAACTCTACCTTTGAAAGAAACAACAAATGTTAGAGAAACACGAACCATCGGCAATTTGTCAGTAAAGCAGATGAAATGTAAACAATAGGTCATACTCCGAGGTAGAGGATAAAAGGTACATCGAAACATCGGCTAACTTCGACCGACGTGGAGAAGATACATTCTTTTTACATTCGAAACAAACCATAAGAAGGTCAGTATACACACATGTATAATGCCTTAGTATATGCAACAATTTTCAAATGCATTTGAAAATTTCTGTTATCATAATATCTTGAAATTTCTAAAACGTGGGTCCTTGAGCATCATATCCCACCTATCCTGCTACGTCTTTCGGTACATTGTTGGACAAAATAACTTTCACACTCTTTTTAAATTGTTTTGATTGAGGATAACTGACGAGGGTTAAGTACCAGAAACGTGCATGTCTGATCCATACTGCAAATTTATCAGGTCTTAAATGATGCTATTGAATTTTAAGACGTTTAACATTTGTAGCACTTGGTGATCAACTTCTCTTTATCGTTTCTTCAAAGCATTTGAAAATTTCTGTCATCAAAATTTCTAAAACATGGGTCCAGTAGCAGTATATCCCATCCATTCTGCTGCGTCTTTTGGTACATTTTGGACATAATAGTTTTCACACTCTTTGGCAATATTACATTGTTTAGATTGAGGATCACTGACGAGGGTTAAGTACCCGAAACGTGCATGTCTGGTCAATGCTGCAAATTTATCTGTTCTTGAATTGAAGACGTTTAACATATGGCCTTGATAATCAGCGTGGTTTTTCAATAATTAATAAGCAATAAGTGTAAAGAGTTTTGAGCTCTGTTGAAAATGTGGAATCTAGAGTGCATAAAAGTAACTTTGGCTACTGAACGACCCTACAGTAAATTTAGCACTCATTACAAAATAGATGCATAAAATTAAAAAAAAATCAACAAGAGGACGCCACTAAAATAAATTCGGCTTGTCTTAAAAGCCGTGTTGGCTAGCAGTACCAATAATGAGGATGTACTATCCAAAATACGTGTGTCTGGTGCTATAAATTGCCTTGAAATGTTGTTAAAGAAGGTAACTTGTTGGAACTCTTCAATGTTCTTATTATCTGCACTATTTCTCTTTTGCTGTGTAGAGCAATTTAATACGTTCCTCGTGATTGAGTGTTTTAAGTACATTAACCATTTTCTTTCTGGTTCCATTGCGTGAAAGAAGCTTTGTATTGACCCTTTATCAATTTGAAAATTATAGAAGTTAAGATCGTAGCACCATCCCTCCAATGCTATTTGGTCATTTATCTTATTTAATTATGCTGCTGAATCGACCCTACATAAAAGGAGTATATATGGTTTATATGGTAAAGTGGCCCCCTAAATCGACTTCTCCAAAGTTATACCGGTATTTTGTTGGCATTATTATAGAGTGAAATATCTATATTTTGTGAAATCTAGTCATTAAAATTACTCCTCACTTTGTAAGACATTGTAAATTTCGCATGAATATTATAAAAATCGCTGATTTTGTCAATTTTTTTATTTAAACATATTTCATTCAATTGAAAATTAAAAGGGATTGGACTACAAGTTATAACAACATTAGTTTCAGCCCTCTCCTTGTAACAGATGTTTAACACATACAGTCGTCATAAGTGGCATAAAGAAATGCATGGATTATGATCTACAATTAACTTATGTTCAAATTATGAATTATAGTGCGCAAAGGGTGTTTGTGAGGGATTGAAACTTTGGGGTAGTGAAGGAAGTTTTTGTGGGGGGGGGGGGGGGGGTGAAGAGTGTTAGCATGGATATGGAGCCTGTATATCAAAACATTTTAGTACATATGATATAGTCTTGCATGACTAGTTGTTTGCAGATGTTATTGAGTGCCGTTAGGTTTGGTTTGCCGAAGAGAGTATCAGATACTGTAAGTGGACAAAGTTAGACATTTTGTTAAAGAGAATGGTTCTACTATTCCTATAAAGAGGACATGTAAAAATATAATGCGAGGCGTCCTCGTGAGGGTAACCACAGAAACAGGAAGGACTGTCAGTTAAGTTTACTTTAAATAAATAAAAGTTCAAATTACTACAAGAATTTCCCAATCGAGTCAGAAGGATATTTGATTTTCGGTCTCCTACAAGATAATAACCAGGTACATCATATTGTTGATAACTATTATTTATCGCTGTTCGAAATTTCTTAACAGTTGGCTGTGCTTTGATGTTGTCATCCAAGTTATTCCACAGTCTAGAGGTTGAAGGAATGAATGATATAAAGGAACTTTGAAGTCTTAGTTGAGGATTCTGATTGTCATAATTATTCCTGAGTGGATAAGGAGTGGATTCAGAAACGAGTGAAGTAAGAAGGTTTGAAAGATAATCCAGGGTTAAGCCATTCTGGATTTTGAAAAAGAGAGACAGTTTTCTTTTTTCTCTACGTATTTTTATACTTTCCCATCCTGTTTCCAAAAATAAAGAATTCAGTCAATTTCTTACAAACAATAAGCATAATTCTTAATAATTTCAATCAGATAACATCGAGCGGGATCGTGAACAACTTTTTCCTTTTGCATGCACTTAAGGTCGAGTGTCGCTCAGGTCAGAATTGCTGGTAATTTTTTGCCTGGATACCCCATTTTTTCTCGTCAGAATATCGTTCAAATTATCAAGCTAATATGCTTCTGGGAAAAGAAACTTTTATAGTTATATTTTTTCACCTCTAAAAAGGGATTTTTCTTACTTTTCCCAAAGGTTCCAAATGAATGTTAGAGTTCAAACGGCTAACTTCTCGGTATAATCATGAAACCACGAATTATATTTTGTTTGTATATCAGGTTTAAGATCAGCTTTAGATATATGGAAATGAAAATATTTTAAAAGTAGTTATTAATAAATATGAGCATCTAAGACCTGGGGGATGCTCTACCTTAAAGACGTGCATAGGTAACAACATATCAAAATATAAAAGTTGTTCAGCTTTCACAAACTAGTAAAGACTTTCTGGAAATTTTACAAAAAATATTGTCAACTTCTTCTGAAATTCGGACCAATACAGGCAATAGAGTATATTACTTCGGGTATTTCACAACCTGCATTTTATGGTGACATTATTAACAAGATAAGAAGGATCAAAGATAGACAACATCACCATCGAAAATGCGTCAGAATCATCAAACGCCTTTTATACCGTAGATATGATCCTAATGTCACCGGACGGACACTAGGCTTGGTACTTGACCAATCAACAGTCTTGTACAGGCGCATTCTTAAAACTTGCACTCTGACTGACTGTGACGACGGGACTCCATGACGAACCCTGTCCAAACCTCTTTAGAGAAGAAAGGGCCCCGACCACCTGTCCTCTCTGAATGTCAGTCGGACTCCTCGGGTGATAACACACATGAGCTCGCGGCGGCAGGGCACGGATTGTATTACGTACGCCCTCTTTTTATATCAATTTACATATTCATCTGTGTTGCTTGGGCCCCTGCGTTTTGCGGTCTTGTTTGTGTGTGGTCATCTGACAGTGAGGAGGTTGTTTTACACCACAATTGTACGTTCTTCGAGACCTTGGGTAATCGGAAAAGTGGGAGGGTTGTGCGCACGTAATCCAGGATAACCACACCTTCTGCTATTTCCGTGGCAGATGGCCGTCCTAAGTCGGCACCGGTTGCCCATTGGTCTCGTTGGTTTATGTGTAGTCCTTCGTGTTTGATGTTTCTGTGTTGTGCGTTGACGTTCCTTGTCCCTTATGCGTCTCTTTCTGTGCTTGTCTGCTTTGTGTTTTTGCATTGAGTGTTTTGGGGATTTTGCTGTGGGTGCTACAACCTGGTGTTGTTGGAGATCCCCTTCTTTGTTTCAGAAGCCCACTCGATACTAACTAATAGAAAGTTTGTCGAAAATGAGCCCCAAAATAACGGTTTTTCTTCCAGAAATATGGCAAAATATACCATTTTTGAAGCAAAATTTCTAAGAAATTGAAAAAGGAAATTGAAGGTAATGCATCATTTCATAAGTAGCCTATATTGTAGAATAAATATTGGTACAAATTCATTACTTCCTTAAGATTTTGTCCTGAAAGGGGGCTACCTAACTATATATAAATCATATATATAATATAGTCCTTTGAAGCCATGCACTCTTTATAAGATAGAAACACAAAATTCAAAATACCAAACTAGCTGCCGTCACCACAATGAAGTATGATAATCACTTTGGCTTGATTTATGCTGGTACATAAAATTGGTTTTAATCAATTGTTCAGGAAGGTTACGAGTTGGAACTTTTTTGTCCCATCTGTAACCTCACCTTCAGCCTAGACCTTGAAAATAGATGAGATTTTTTCTAGGGACATAAGAAATGGGCATATAAAGTTTTATCAAATTCAGATGATAAATGCAAACTCTAGTTCGTTTACAAGAAAATATGCACCCACTCACCCACATTACTATATCTCACTGTAACTATGTTGCAAGGGGAAAATAACTTTAGAACTTCTTCGTAGATCGGTTTAAGTGGTCGAAAGATTAAGATAAAATGGTTCATGGAGAATAAATGTCATAATTTGTGTTTTGTTACGAGTATGCAAAACACAGCGAGTGCATTTATCGTATAAAATGTGCTAACGCGCATTACATGTACGATGAATGCACTTGCTGTGTGTTGCATACCCATAACAAAACACAAATTAAGACACTTATTCTCTATATATATACGAACATATCTTTTAACTTTACACTTTTTGTATACGCTCTTGTTGTACCGATAATGGAAGGAATTTAACCCGCCATTACTTCTGTTCACGTTTTATCCCAAACCGGATTGAATATCCGTTCTCCGGCAAAGTTCTCTCAATATTTTAGATATATTTAGGACTTGGTATCCTTTTTATTTTGTTTTTTAAATCATTAAATTCTGCTTATTAGGTTCAACAGATTCTATTCTAATATTTTCCTACCTATAGTTGTTACCACGGTGACAGAGAAGTACATAGCACCTGCCCATTCCCACTGGTATGGTGGCCCTCCGTCTTGTCCAAACGCCCCACAGTCCGTGCCGTCGTAACCTATCTCCATACTATTAGTTCTATATGTTCTGATTATAGTCTCCACCTCTGCGGCCATAAAAGTCCGGTCAGATATACCTTCATATGACGTCAGAACGTCCACTATCTTATTGACCGTCTTGTTCTCCATCGGTAGGTACTCGTCCATCGTGTCATAACATATCTGGATCTCATTGTTCTTCTCTAAATGCTCGAATATTAATCCCCCAAGCACACAGTATAACACAACCATCAAACATAGACCAAAATGAGAAAATAAAATCATCAGGAGAAACTTGCAAAACCCTCCTCCCCCTTTTTTCTTCTTGTCTTGCATTGTTGACACCTTTGGTAGCTTATTACACAAGTTTTTGCATTCGTTATTCCGTAAGAAACTTCAATCACTACTTGAGTTATCTGTTTGTTTATGTGGTACCCATTTCACATTGCGATATTCCCTGAAACATTATATTTTAACGTAGACTGTTGAATTTCCACATCATATATTTCTTTCAAACGGAGCGGCCTGTACTGGCTTTTTTAATAATTCAAACTCTTGATGACGGTGTCTCGCATTACAATGCTGATTGAAGAATCAATAGGTATATACATTCGAGCAATCAACTGTGCATTTAGCATGACTTCTATCAAAAAGTTGATTTTATTTGCTTCATTTATTCTCTCTGTGGTCGTGTAAGGTCAGAAAATTTTTCGGGGATTAGAAAACTAAAGAAAACAAAAAAAGACGAGACATCAAATTGCCATTATAACTTGTCTATCTCTCGAAATAGCAATATATGTGTTTCTATGATATCTGAAGCATTTATCAGAAACAAACTGATATTGAACTAAAAAAAGCAGGTGTGCATGTTCACAACATTGTAGATAGGTATCCTAAACAAGTGAACATGTTTGATAATGCGGTCAAATAATGATCGTAACACATTATGCAACATGATTGTGTATTGTTCATTGATTGTGTCCTCTCAACAAACTGTTTCGCTTCAATCAATTGAGTGTCAATAACATGCAATTTTGTTTCCTTGATTTTTTTTTCTGAAACGACACTTGATCCAAAGCAAATAGGAGTTTGTAATTCTGGAAGGGAGCGAAAAAAAAACCCTGCAAAAATTCGGTAAAATTTCAGATCTATAAAAGAATGGTCTAACCAGTTCATAAGGGAGTGGACATTGGACCGGTAAGATTTTGTTGCAGAGATGAACTTACTTACTGACAAAGAACAAAATATGGCGTCGTAATAACCCAATGGATGCTTCCTTAAATATTCGTTATTATAAGCTGTGAACAACCTAAAGATTTCTCAACCTCGCGTTTCCTCAACCGTATCACAAAGGAATATAAAAGCTTTTCCTTTTAGTTTTGATTTTCCTTATCTCTTTATATCCCGAAAAAAAAATTGGCCATAAAATATATTGCTCATTGCTTCCACAACTCAGAAACTAAAAGTGTCAAACCATCAAGGGATTTGGAGACGTAAAACAAAGCAATCAATCAATAGAGGAGCCAAGTGTATATTCATACATTAAGGGTATGACTTTCGCGGTTGATCTGTTTTACAGTATGTGTTTGCAATATAGTCCGAACATCAATCGGTCTTTCTCATTTGAATGACTATGAAAATGGCGGATATAGAGCTTTAATAGCTGGTCAATTATATGGAAGGAATGAGGTTCCGGCCTATGGTTTTGAAAAAGAAATAAATTAATATATCTGAAAAATCGGGATCTTTTGGTATATTTCAGGGACACATATTAACCCCCTCTAGATCTCTAGATCTGTGCTTTATAAATAAAATAAATAATTGATACATGTAGATTGTCTTTCTTTGTTTTAGCTCGTTTTATATTTGTAATGTCCTTTGTAATTGCACAGGGTTCTTCGTGTGAAAAGCCAACTACACGGCTACCATAGGAAATGTACAAACCATTTCGAACTCTAGGGACATTCTTTCCAACAGGAAAACAAACCATACATTAAACCCTTATCACTGAAAGTAAAAGAATATTACGACAGGTAGAATCAATTGTATAGTGCATAACGGCGACGTCACAGTGGTCTAGTTAGGAACAAAACAGTTGCGAGTTCAAGCATCGCTAGTACCGCGGATCCGCCGACATAAATAAACTAAGTCTTATACATGTATGTTACATACATATACTAAAATGTCCTTGTCTGTGTTGTATGTTACATACATGTACTAAAATGTCCTTGTCTGTATTGTTTATTACATACATGAATAAATGTCTTTGTCCGTATTGTACATGTGTATTTCATACATGTACTAAAATGTCCTTGTCTGTATTGTATGTTACCAACATGTACTAAATGTCCTTGTCTGTATTGTATGTTACATACATGACTAAAATGTCCTTGTCCGTATTGTATGTTATCAACATGTAATAAAATGTCCTTGTTCGAATTGTATACATTGTATTGCATACATGTACTAAAATGTCCTTGTCTGTATTGTATGTTACATACATGTACTAAAATATCCTTGTCCGTATTGTTTCTACATGCCTGTGATCATATGGGAAAAAATAAAATAATTAAGAATTGACTGTTCAATTTTGACACTTTATTGGAATATGAACATTCGTTTGTCGCATCACAAATTAAGTAGAACCGCGTATCGTTGCGGAGTGGTTTTACGCAAAATTTGAGATGCAACAAGCCAAAGTTAATACTCCAGTAAACTGTCAAAATACACAGTCAATTTTCATAATTTCCAAGAAAGGAGGGTTATCACCGAGGAGTCCGACTGACATTCAGAGAGGACAGGTGGTCGGGGCCCTGTTTTCTCTAAAGAGGTTTGGACAGGGCCCGTCTTGGAGTCCCGTCGTCACAGTCAGTCAGAGTGAAAGTCTTAAGAATGCGCTCGTACAAGACTGTAGATTGGTCAAGTACTAAGCTGAGTGTCCGTCTGGTGACATTAGGACCATATCCACGGTATAGAAGGCGTTTGATGATTCTGACGCATTTTCGATAGTTATGCTGTCTACCTTTGATCCTTCTTATTTTGCTAATTATGTCACCATAAAATGCAGGTTGTGAAATACCTAAAGTAATATACTCTCTTGCTTGTATGGGTCCGAATCTTAAAAGATGTTGACTGTAATTTTTGTAAAATTTCGAGAAAGTCTTTACCAGTTTGTGAAAGCGAAAACCTTGACCTAAAATTTACTTTGTAATCTGTAAATTTCTACTATGAAAATCCAAAACATCAGTACATGCTCTAGCATACCGGATGAGCTGTGAAATGTAGCTACCGAATGACGGTAATCTAGGGACATCACCGTCAAGCCAGGGGAAATTTACAAATCCCAATTTATTCCAAACTTCATAAATATGCTCAAGAAATTAGTCAATTTAATACATCGCGTATGAAAATATCAACTCCGTAGGCGAACTAGTTTCCAAACGAAATAGAGACAATTTATACGTAGTTAAAAGTCACAAAATATTATGTTTAATGTGTCAAAAATATTTGTTCCACATCTGGTGCCCCATTTTACAATTTCATTACATCATCGTACGATGTGACGTAGCTGTTTGATGACGCGTTCTGCAGTTCAAGTTCTTGGTCGCCGACATGTGTTTGGATTGTACACGTAGGAGCTGGGAGATTATGTAGACAGATTCTCTGTACTTATAGGTCTAATAGTTGCAATAACGGCATGATTATGATCTACTGGTATCAGAATACCTTCCTGAGTTTAAGTTATTTCATAAGTGACAAGTTAATTTGTGAAAATTCATGTCGAATCTGTATCTTGATCGAGGCCGCGAGGTTGGTCGCTGTCTTTCGATCTCTCATGTTCTGTTCGCTGATTAAGTTTTTGTTTTAAATTCTTCATCTTGGTAAAAATGCATAACTAGAAAAGTTTCTGGTTTCAATCATTCTTAGATTCAGAACGATTTTATCTCATAGAAATGTTAAAAACTTTTACTTTCGGCCCTCTTTATTCAAACTTTTGCACGTTGACATTGGAAAATTTCAAACGTAGGATGCTCGACCCAACAACTGTAACGATGGGGAAAATGGTTGGGAGATTCTGTTTCTTTCCTGTTTTGACTGAATTTTCTTTCGGTCATCAAAATTTCGGGACAGGAAATTGTCTAAAGTCAGTTATGAACTTCAAAAACAGGGGCATAGCAACCGAAAAACGCTATAAAACCAACGTATACCAGTACCTCTTTGAAATTGTCATAAAAGTTTCATGAATTATCATATAGTATCTTTATGTAATGGATACCGTTAACAAACATTCTTTTTTATTTGCATAAAATTCATTCAAAAGCCGATCTTGGCAATGTTAAATGATTTATGCGTGTTCATTGGGGTATGAAAGTGTATTTTGAAAATCAATTTACCAATCAAAATGCGTAGATTCGTGTCATTAAACATATCTGGAAATTATATGACCATGACTTTAATTTTGATTCGGTAAAGCCCCTAGCCAAAACAATTAATCACGAAAGATCCTCTGGCTTCTGTTTTCCGATTCAAAAATCATATCTTATATTCATGCTCATACATCCTTTAGACTTATTTCACTTAGTCAAAATATTTGATTCTATTTGTTTAAACGCGACCGTATGTATTTGGATGGGAAATCTGTGAAACAAACAATGGACACCAAACAACTACGCAATCAAATAATTGACAAGCAAAGGCAGTCACCAATAGAACAAGACCTGACTACACTTAAAGGGTATGACAAACGTGCAGATGGCTTCGACTTCGTCCAACCGTCTGTCATATACAGAGTAATTGGGTATCCGCATCATGTGTTCACAACTGTTCCATTCTTCATGTTAACATGGCGTACAGTTGAATATCATCAAATTGTAAGGTGACATTGCCCCCATTGCATCATACAAAAACTCTGTGAATAAAAATTAAACGATTTCGATGTAAATCTGTTCATGTTCTGCCGAAGCGAACTACCTTCATTTAGGTGATGGGATTAGAACACAGTCTTTTCAGACAAAATGAAAAAAAAATGGCGGCGGCCAGTGCTGGTCAGTTGATTTCGGCCACTCCAGAAAATCAAACTACTGAGATAACAGACGACTTAAATGGCACGAAAAGTGTTGCAAGTGTTGAGGCTTTGGATGCTGAAGGAGCCCATACACAAGGTTTGCTTGGTGATCGCTTGTTGAATGATTATGAGCCAATTCATACAGATATAGTGAATGCGTTTACAAATGGCGTTGTTAATGGCGTCGAGTTTCAGGTTGAAGGGGACACTTCATTTGATGTTTCCATAGCTAACACCCCATTAGCTCAAAGTACTCAAAATACGCAGGACATTAGTCTGCTGTTGCAGCAAAATGAAGTCCAATTGCTTGACAATGAGCTTAGAAATTTGCCAAAGAAGTTATATATCGAAAAGATTGTACATCTCGTAAATAACAACGAACAGATTATCATGTGGTATAGGAACATTTTATGTTCAAGGGCTAGGGCCCTTCATGGGTGTCCACAGGGGAACCTGATTACAAGGAAAACTACAAAAAGTAGATCGTGTGTCGTTAAGTATGCAGAAGACTGTCATACCCTGTGTATGTTTCTACAAGGGGAGAAAAATAACATAGATGAACTTTTTGACAAAAGTAGAAATAATGTTGTATTTGATATCCCCCGTTCTGATCTGGTAGAAATACGTTCTACAGTCCAAGCTCTTGTCCAGAGAATATCTATGTTGGAACAGGACAGGGCAAAACAGGATAGGGCACTTACATCTTTAATGTCTGAGGTGAAATTGTTGAAGGAAAAGAATGACCTACTTTCCACTCAACTTCATCATTTGAGGGAGTCTGAAAATTCGCTCCGTAGTGATATTGAAGAAAAAATGAAAAAAATTGGTAGTGTTGATGCTTCTTCCGTTGACCCTACAAAGACTCTTGCTGGAGAAGTAAATCGATTGTCCAAAGTGTGTATCAATTTGCAAAGTCAAATAAATGATGTTCCAAGATCTCAATCGTTTGCATCTGTTACATGTACGAGTACCCCTTCGAGGGGCCACATTCCTTTGGGTAACGGAGCCGTGAATGTTTCAAACCGTGACGAAGTAACTGAGGCGTCCAGTATTCTAACCAAGTCAGTTATCACGGTTGACCGCCCGTCTGATAGAGATCACGCGAGTGACAATAGTGTATTGGAAATACCCAATCATGGTGATCAGCAGCGAAGTCCTATAAGTAATACGGCTATTAGTAAACAGAGGCAGAATATATCATTGGTACAGGTGCCTGAGGTTGAAACGACTGCAGATGCTGGTAATGAAGACTTCTTCCGTGGAGTTCATACTTACCGTAAAGTCCGATTTCATCTTTCTAAAATCGATAGAAGATCGTCGAAGGATGCAATTCTAAACTATGTAGAGAGAAAAGGCGTCAAAGTGACCCACATACGTATGTTTACTCCACGGTCGGAGCGTTCTCAGCTGACCGCAAAAATTAACGTTCTCATCGAACACGCACATATCGTAGAGTCACGCAATTTCTGGCCAAAGGGGGTCAAATGCCGTCGTTGGCTCTCTAGGAGACAGTGGGACAGAGCGCGTGGCGAACAAGATGACTTTCGAGATGGCTTTGATGATGACGAGAACTGGGGAGACTACGACGATGTAGATGACTGAACTCCATCTGTTTCGTTCTAGAGATTATTTATGTTCTCTTCATATAACTATATCATGAATCACACGTTCCTAATATATCTAATTATGGTTGTTATCCTTTCTTGGAATGTAAGAGGAGTTATCTCCTCTACTCTTTCTTTGTGTTCTATGCTAGAAAAGTCAAACTGCGATTTTGCGGTTATATCAGAGCACAAGTTAACAGGTTATAGCTCTAATTTTCTAGATACTATTAATGGAAATTTCATAAGTATTTCAAAAATTGATAAGCAAATCAATGAGAGATATTACAGTACAGTAGGAAAAGGTGGTATTGCAATATTAATCAAGAAAGATATTCAATTTGCCGTTAAAGAATTGTCTTGCTTTGATTCGGACAGAATTATTGGTATTCAAATTTCTGACGATCAAAATAATCTCATGTTTCTTTTTGGCGTTTATATGCCTGCAGATAGTGATATAGAGTTGTATTCTCATAATATGAACATTTTAGAGAGTTTATATCAACACTATAGCAAAATGGGTAATGTTGTTATCGCTGGTGATATGAACGCTAGCTGTATTGATACATATTGTGTGAATCAGGCAAAGTCTAGTATTTTAAGAACATTTACTGATAGATGCCAATTATGTATACCTATGATTGACTTTGATATAGATGGTGAAACATATTCTTTTACCCAGAAACAGACAATGTTAGATTACATTTTTGTGTCCAAGCCTTACTTACCATATTTATGTGCTTACAGTGTATTTAAAGAGGGTACTATTAGCATGACTTCGGATCATTTGCCTATTTGCGTCGATATAAGCGTCCATTGTAAAAGGCATGAGCTTTTGAATTCAAGCCTGGTATAAGGCATCCTCCGATGATATTTCGAATTATCAATCTACGTTAAGTCGAAAGCTATCAGCTCTTGACAGTTTCAATTTATCTAATATTTCTGACCTAGACATGTTTTGTGATGAATTTACTCGCATTCTTCGCGAGAGTGCAAATGAAACTATCCCGTGTGCAGGCTATTGTCCTTTCAAACGACCTGATTGGACGAAAGAGGTCAAAGAATTACATGAGCTTGAGCGTTCAAAACGCCGTGTATGGATATTGGAAGGACGCCCGTGCGGCATGAGTTTTGACTCATTTCGTGAGTATAAACGCGCGAAACGTAGTTTTAGAAATGCTCTCACTTTAGCGCATGATCAATATATACAGGAAACATTTCGAGATATTGACGAAGCCGCTGAATGCGACGTACGCCTGTTTTGGAAGCTTATTCATAAACAAAAACCGCGGTCTTCGCGCCATTATCCAGAAATCGTCGACAAACATGGTAATTCTTATAACGATCCCTCTGGTGTAGCTGAATGTTTTGCTGATCATTTTCAAGATATTTACACGCCCTGTGACGAAACGTTTGACCAAGATTTCAAAGATGTCGTTGACCGCGAATTTGACCAGATAAAATACCGATGTCTTAACGACGACCATTTTCACGGAGGTGACATAACGATAGATGACGTCTCGAAAGCATTACGAAATTTGAAATTGCGTAAGGCGCCAGGTGACGACAAAATTACAAATGAGCACCTGAAATATGGCGGAAAAACTGCTATTGACTATCTATTGGCCCTCTTTAGAGCAATAATCAAAATTGGTAAAATACCCACATCATGGAAGAAAGGAATAATTGTACCAATTCAAAAAGGGGGGTCGAATGATAAACGTTCATGTAATAACTATCGGCCTGTTGCACTCCTTTCTTCTATGTTGAAAACTTTTGAGTATATTCTCAAGGAACGTATGGAGCGTGCTACTGACGATAGCTTTCCGCATGCGCAGCAACAGGGTTTTCGCGCGCAGTTGGGATGTTTGACAGCTTCTTTCATTGCACAAGAAACTATTCTCCATAATGTTGAAAACGGCAGTAACGTATATACTTGCTTTTTAGACACGAGGAAGGCATTTGATACAGTGTGGCGTAATGGCTTGCTTGTGAAATTGTATAAACTTGGTGTTTCAGGGAGGTTATGGACTCTTATTTGTGATTCTCACACGGATACCTCTAGCGCAGTCCTTGTCAATTTTACTCAGTCTAGATGGTTTCCTGTCTTGCAGGGAGTCAGACAGGGTGGAGTAACTTCTACTTACCTGTACCTAGTATTTATAAACGATTTGATCATTAATTTAGAGAACAGCGTTTGTAATTTAGGCATACTCAACACACAAAGTAATTGTCCTACCCTTGCTGACGATGTTATGTGTATTGCTTTGTCACCAAAAGACCTACAAACTATGCTAGACGTAGCTTATCAGTATGCTAGATCATGGAGATTCATATTTAATGCTAGTAAGTCTTGTATCATATGCATCAGAGCAGTGGGCAACAGACTGACACAAGTTGTTTGGAAACTTGGGGAGGATATTATTCCCTGTAGTAATTCTTACAATCACTTGGGTATTATTGTAAATGATAAGTGTACTTTAAATGACAGAATTTTCAAGGCTTGTGAAAAGGGGAGAAAGTCATTTTTTGCTATAATGGCAATGCTTAGGCAACTTGCTAACCCCCTCACGATTTCTCATTTATACAGAACAATTGTTTGTCCTTCAGTTTTATATGGATGCGAACTCTGGAATGGTCTTTCTCAGCAAGACTCAAACCGTTTAAGTACGTTTCAACACTTCATTTGCAAAAATGCGCTGAACCTCCCCCAAAGAACAAGGTCAGACATTGCTGAAAGTTTATTCGATCAAGTTTCAATTCATGCTGAAATTGATGCACGTAAAATGCTTTTCTTTGGTCGCCTTTGTCGTTTAGACACTCAACTTCTTCCGAAAAAAATATTTCTTTTACGGCTATTCTCTTTCATAGAGACTCTATCAGAAAAACAGCGCGGTTTCATTCCCGACATTTTGAAATTGCTTTATCAGTATGGACTGATTGATTACTTGAAATCTTGGCTTGATACAGGTAATTTTCCGGTTGCTTCATCTTGGAAAAGAATCGTAAGGAGTTCAGTTTCATCGCACTTTCGCCAAGCGCGCGAAGTTCGTATCGATAACGATCCCGACTTTGAACAATTTCATTCAATTTTCGCCCGACGAAACCCATCCGTGTTATGGACTTTACCGACGACTTCATCAGAGCTTAATCTGTGCAAATTCATTGCTAAACTTTGCGCCTTCGTGCCCGTCGATATTCGATTTTGCAATTTTTGTTCTAAATCTTTTCGTGATGTATTTTTCCACGCCACTTGCGAGTGTTCTGTAACTTCTGTTGCACGCTGCGAATGGTGGGCTTCGATTACAAACAATTTCCCCCTTGCGTTGTGTGCAGAATTGTGCGGCCTTTCAGATGATGATCTGTATCATATTTTGTTGGGAAAATGTTCTGAAACATCTTTATCAGAGATTGATTATTTAAATTTTTCTTTTGTTAATTTCAAATTTGTAAGGGATGCATGTGCTCTATACAACTTGAGACTCAATGCATGCATTAACTAGTATGATAGTTTAGCATTAGAATCAAATTATGATTTTGAGTATTATATGAATTTTTTCATTGCTCTTTTGGATATTTCCATGAATTAGAAATATTATACTGAATGAACTATTATAAACCTATCATAAAATGATCACTGGACTGCTTTATAAGCAATGCTAATACAGCAATGATGTAGATATTTTGTTTCTTTTTTTTTTTTTTTTTTTCTCCCTCATTTTCTTCATTCTTTAGCGGAATGCTTATTTGTACAAATGTCTTTATGTAATGTATTGTATCTCTTATGAAGAGGAATTAAAGATTGAATGAATGAATGACACTTTATTGGAATATGAACATTCGTTTGTCGCATCACAAATTAAGTAGAACCGCGTATCGTTGCGGAGTGGTTTTACGCAAAATTTGAGATGCAACAAGCCAAAGTTAATACTCCAGTAAACTGTCAAAATACACAGTCATTTTTCATAATTTCCAAGAAAGGAGGGTTATCACCGAGGAGTCCGACTGACATTCAGAGAGGACAGGTGGTCGGGGCCCTGTTTTCTCTAAAGAGGTTTGGACAGGGCCCGTCTTGGAGTCCCGTCGTCACAGTCAGTCAGAGTGAAAGTCTTAAGAATGCGCTCGTACAAGACTGTAGATTGGTCAAGTACTAAGCTGAGTGTCCGTCTGGTGACATTAGGACCATATCCACGGTATAGAAGGCGTTTGATGATTCTGACGCATTTTCGATAGTTATGCTGTCTACCTTTGATCCTTCTTATTTTGCTAATTATGTCACCATAAAATGCAGGTTGTGAAATACCTAAAGTAATATACTCTCTTGCTTGTATGGGTCCGAATTTTAAAAGATGTTGACTGTATTTTTTGTAAAATTTCGAGAAAGTCTTTACCAGTTTGTGAAAGCGAAAACCTTGACCTAAAATTTACTTTGTAATCTGTAAATTTCTACTATGAAAATCCAAAACATCAGTACATGCTCTAGCATACCGGATGAGCTGTGAAATGTAGCTACCGAATGACGGTAATCTAGGGACATCACCGTCAAGCCAGGGGAAATTTACAAATCCCAATTTATTCCAAACTTCATAAATATGCTCAAGAAATTAGTCAATTTAATACATCGCGTATGAAAATATCAACTCCGTAGGCGAACTAGTTTCCAAACGAAATAGAGACAATTTATACGTAGTTAAAAGTCACAAAATATTATGTTTAATGTGTCAAAAATATTTGTTCCACATCTGGTGCCCCATTTTACAATTTCATTACATCATCGTACGATGTGACGTAGCTGTTTGATGACGCGTTCTGCAGTTCAAGTTCTTGGTCGCCGACATGTGTTTGGATTGTACACGTAGGAGCTGGGAGATTATGTAGACAGATTCTCTGTACTTATAGGTCTAATAGTTGCAATAACGGCATGATTATGATCTACTGGTATCAGAATACCTTCCTGAGTTTAAGTTATTTCATAAGTGACAAGTTAATTTGTGAAAATTCATGTCGAATCTGTATCTTGATCGAGGCCGCGAGGTTGGTCGCTGTCTTTCGATCTCTCATGTTCTGTTCGCTGATTAAGTTTTTGTTTTAAATTCTTCATCTTGGTAAAAATGCATAACTAGAAAAGTTTCTGGTTTCAATCATTCTTAGATTCAGAACGATTTTATCTCATAGAAATGTTAAAAACTTTTACTTTCGGCCCTCTTTATTCAAACTTTTGCACGTTGACATTGGAAAATTTCAAACGTAGGATGCTCGACCCAACAACTGTAACGATGGGGAAAATGGTTGGGAGATTCTGTTTCTTTCCTGTTTTGACTGAATTTTCTTTCGGTCATCAAAATTTCGGGACAGGAAATTGTCTAAAGTCAGTTATGAACTTCAAAAACAGGGGCATAGCAACCGAAAAACGCTATAAAACCAACGTATACCAGTACCTCTTTGAAATTGTCATAAAAGTTTCATGAATTATCATATAGTATCTTTATGTAATGGATACCGTTAACAAACATTCTTTTTTATTTGCATAAAATTCATTCAAAAGCCGATCTTGGCAATGTTAAATGATTTATGCGAAAGAAGTCCCGGCCGCTTCCGGTATTTTATCGTGTTCATTGGGGTATGAAAGTGTATTTTGAAAAATCAATTTACCAATCAAAATGCGTAGATTCGTGTCATTAAACATATCTGGAAATTATATGACCATGACTTTAATTTTGATTCGGTAAAGCCCCTAGCCAAAACAATTAATCACGAAAGATCCTCTGGCTTCTGTTTTCCGATTCAAAAATCATATCTTATATTCATGCTCATACATCCTCTAGACTTATTTCACTTAGTCAAAATATTTGATTCTATTTGTTTAAACGCGACCGTATGTATTTAGGATGGGAAATCTGTGAAACAAACAATGGACACCAAACAACTACGCAATCAAATAATTGACAAGCAAAGGCAGTCACCAATAGAACAAGACCTGACTACACTTAAAGGGTATGACAAACGTGCAGATGGCTTCGACTTCGTCCAACCGTCTGTCATATACAGAGTAATTGGGTATCCGCATCATGTGTTCACAACTGTTCCATTCTTCATGTTAACATGGCGTACAGTTGAATATCATCAAATTGTAAGGTGACATTGCCCCCATTGCATCATACAAAAACTCTGTGAATAAAAATTAAACGATTTCGATGTAAATCTGTTCATGTTCTGCCGAAGCGAACTACCTTCATTTAGGTGATGGGATTAGAACACAGTCTTTTCAGACAAGAATTGGACAGCGCCTCTCATATAGAGTTCCGTCGACACGATTGGTCAGCGAGCAATAATGGAAAAGATGCGGGTACATAGTTTAACTACAAACCTGTGATGATTCCACTATTATGCAGAGTCTTTGAAAATGTCAGAATCATCGGTAAAGCAGACTACCTCACAATTTTTACATCTGCAACTTTTAAAAAAATCCAATCTGTCTTCGATACCTCATTGACTTAGACATCGAAAAATTGTGATAAACAAGTTACAAATGATATAGCATCATATCCCACCCATTCTGCTACGTCTTTTGGTACATGTTTGGACATAATGATTTTCATACTTTTTGACCGTATTACATTGTTTAGATTGAGGATCACTGACGAGGGTTTAGTACCCGAAACGTGCATGTCTGGTCCATGCTGTAAATTTATCAGGTTTTAAATGATGCTATTGAATTTAGAGACGTTTAACATTTGAACTACTTGGTGAGTGTCACTGCTGGAGGACCAGGAGTCCCCGAGGGCACATGTAGCCAAGTTCGATCAACTTCGGTTGATCGTCTGTCTCTTTAACGCATTTGAAATTTTCTGTTACAAAAGTTCTTGAAATTTCTAAAACGTGGGTCCTGTAGCATCATATCCCGCCCATTCTGCTACGTCTTTTGGTACATGTTTGGACATAATGATTTTCATACTTTTTGGTCGTATTACATTGTTTAGACTGAGGATCACTGACGAGGGTTTAGTACCCGAAACATGCATGTCTGGTCCATGCTGTAAATTTATCAGGTTTTAAATGATGCCATTGAATTTAAAGACGTTTAACATATAATCTGATGCTTGAATTATCTCAATTTCGAAAGACGTTTATAGTTATTCCTGTCAAATTTCCATAAGATCCTTATAAGTTTATCGTAGCCCTTTACTAAAAGTGTTCAAGACATCAGAAATCAGAAACTTTTTTATGATCAGTTGACAAATGTAGTACCCTATGATGGCAGTTTGTGAATACCGCCGTCAAGCCAAATCGAACTTAATATATTAGAGCCAAACCATATCTTTTGTCATATACCTTTGTCTAAATCTCTCCATAAAAATGATATCGAGAACCAAAAATGGTGAATTCGGCTTACCTGTATCAGCTATCACCTTAGTTGTTCAATGTTGAAAGGCCATATCCTAAATCAAATTGTTTGAATTAGAGTACTCTCTCTCTCTCTCTCTCTCTCTCTCTCTCTCTCTGCTTACCTATTGTCGTGATGACAGTGACGGAGAAGTACATTGATCCGGTCCATCCCCAGTTATACTGTGGCCCTCCCTCTGTACCAAACGCCTCACAATCATCACCCTCATACCCTATAGCTATACTATTATCACGGAATGCTCTCAATATTGTTTCCAACTCTGTCTCCATAAATGATCTGTTTGTCAAACCTTCATATTGTGATAGAACATCCACTATTTTATCTTTGGTTTTGGTTTCCATCGGATTATACTCGTCTCTAGTATCTTTACATATCTGTACTTCATTACTTTTTTCTAGATGTTCAAAAATATATCCACCTATTACACAGTACAATATGGTCAAGGCAGAAATTCCAATATGAGAAAACAAGATCGGCATCAAAGTTCTACATAATCCTTTTTTCTTCTTCTCCTTTGGAGTTTCTTCCATGTTCCTTTAGTTGTTTTACTTAAGGAGGTTACATTAAATAATCGTTGAATTATCTACCCTTCCTTGTACGAATATAACAAACTCGCAGTTAATCTAAGAATTTTTTTCAATTTAATTAATGCTGTAAACATCATACTAAATCAATGATCGAGCGATGATCTACACAACCTTTTTTAAATTATTCAACATTCATGTTTCATATTTGTCACATGATCTTTAATCAATTAAAAGAGGCTATAGGAATTCTGGACTATCAAATTATGATCATATTCTATCTGTCAAGCATTATCTAGATATATCATGCACTTATACTTACTGGTAAAACAAAAGTTACCCGCGACCAAGTGTTTTTTTAATTACTTTCATTCAAACGATAATTCTAGAGAGAATTTCTTGGCGACAAATTAATAAGAAGAAATTGAGGATGCTATTTAATGTTCGAAAACTGGTAAAAGTCATGGAAAAGATTGTATTATAAATGAGTACTTTATTGTGTTTAAAGATATTTTGTTACCTTTTTTACATACCATGTTTAACGCAATGTTTTCTACTGGATATTTTCCCAATTTTTTTATGCACATCGCTTATTGTACCTTTATATAAAAAAGGAAGTACTACTGATCCTGCAAATTATAGGGGGATTAGCTTAGTTAGTTGCTTAACAAAACTGTTTACATCAGTATTAAATAAGAGACTTATGATCTGGGCAGAAGATAATGACGTCATCTCTGACGCACAATTCGGTTTCAGACCTTCTTTGGGAACTGTTGATGCCATTTTCCATCTGCAAACATTAATTGAAAATTGTTGCACGGTCTATGTTGTAGAGTGTAATTAACACCTTTCCAGACGGTGCAATATTTTTCATTGTGAAGCAATGATTAAATAAATGATTGAACTAATCATTGAACGATCGACTGAACCGTTTATTGTCCTTAACTGACCCGAAGTCAACTGTGTTCCGTTTTGAAAAATGGAAATACATTTTTCCTTTAGAATTATTAGAAACATCACTAAAAGCGCATTTCTAAGGAATGTGAAGGACAACCCGCGACTTAAAGATTTGAATTATTTTCATCAAAGTCATGGGCGAATCTAGATTTTTTCCACAGCGAATGGGGGTTCCAATTAAACTATGTTTGTAAAAAAAAAGATTATTTTAAAAACGCCAAATTCTAGGGAGGGGCAGGATCCCCTAGCGCCCTCTAGATTAGTACTTGAATGAATAGGATCAGCTACAAACGGAGCCAGACAAAAGTAAGATTTCGATCGAATAATTTTGTACTGACCGGAACCATTGAATAGCTTTGAACAGAACACAAATAATAGCAGAAGATTCCAACAGTTTCGAATATTTTATGGAAAATTGTACAGAAAATCCCCGACCCCCACCTTCTAAAATTCGCTTGTTAGGTATAGTATCATTAGTTTGAATACCATATTAGTTTCTTTTATTTTCTCTCATTCAATTCAAATTCTGGAAATACATGTAATTCCTTTAATTTCTTTAATGTAATTTTCTTCCAAATCAAGATTTAAAATGCGTGAAATTCTGATATCTCTACGATGTATATTGTACGTCAACCATCTTTGTCATTGTTTACTGACCATGAGTAGTTTTCTCTTACCGTTACGTAGTAAAACGTACTAGGAATGACGACTGATAATTACTCAATCATTGGTGATAAGTGTTTGATGGCCTAACAATTGCCGTGCAACAAGTGGGTTATTCAACTGCTCCTTGGGCTACGCCCTCGGAGACAGTAGAATAACCCTTACGTATCTCTCGAGTAAAAAGAGGCTCTACTGTTGTTTTGTTGATTTTAAACGTGTTTTTGATACAGTAGATAGAGTTTAGATTTGGAACAAAATTTCTATACTTGGAATCAGGGGAAAGCCTCTTAAAATTCTTCAATCATTGTATAATAATATTAAGTCATGTGTTTTATTAAAGGGTAATCTTTCAGACTACTTTGTTAATAGTATCGGCGTTTTGCAAGGGGAGATAATCTCCCCCTACTTTTTTCTTTATATGTCAATGACTGTGAGAAAGAATTTTTGCTGAACGGAAATTCTCCTATTGAGCTACAAGAATTGTCTTTATTTTTACTTATGTATGCCGATGACATGGTCATACTAGCCCAGTCGGCTCCTGATTTACAACTTATGTTGAACTCGTTGGAAAACTACAATGAAAAATGGTCTTTATCTGTAAATGTTGGAAAAACAAAAATTGTGGTATTTAGAAACGGAGGTGTTTTACGATCAGAAGATACTTGGTTATATAAAAACGAACAAATTGAAGTTGTAGATAAATTTTGTTATCTTGGGTTATTGTTGAATTTTAATGGAAAATTTAGTGTAACACAAAAACAGTTGGCATTACAATGTAAAAAGGCTTTGTTTTCACTTAAAAGAAAATGTTCTAATATGAATTTGAATTTCACAACACTTATGTCCCTTTTTGATACCTATGTAGGTAGCATAGCTCACTACGGAAGTGAGGTATGGGGTGCTCATTCAGGCCCAGATGTCGAAAAAGTTCATACGGATTTTTGCAAAAGCATACTTGTTGTTAAAAGATTTACTCCTAATGTAATGATTTATTGTGAATTGGGTAGATTACCTTTGCATTGCTTGAGAAAATTACGAATGTTGAAATATTGGTTAAAACTTTTATCAACTAAAAATTGTATATTAAAATCATGTTATGATTATATGTGTGATGAAATGATAAGTAAACCAAACTGTAAGAATTGGGCAGTAAAAGTAAAAAAACATTTTGTCAAATGTCGGATTGTTAGATTTATGGATAAATCAATGTACATTAAAGCCAGAATACATATTTGCAGTTGCTAAACATCGTATTTTTGATAATTGTATGCAAACTATTCTTTCTGAAATTAACTCTTCGTCTAAATGTTATATCTATAAACATTTGATTGATCATTTTACTTTACAATCCTACCTAGTTAAGAGAATTCCTATGCAATCTAAAAAGCTTATATGTAAATTAAGATTATCATCTCATTGTCTTAGTATAGAAACAGGTAGATATAAAAATGTTCCTTTAGACAGACGTTTATGTCCTTTATGTGCTTTAGATGTAGAAGATGGATTTCATTTTTTCCTGAAATGTACTTATTACAGTCATTTTAGAACAAAATTTTTGAAAAAGTATTATTTCACCAGACCCTCTGTCTTTAAATTAATTCAATTATTATCCACGCAAAATGTAAAAGAACTATGTAACTTGGGCAAATTTATTAAGAATGCTTTTGATATTAGAAAATCAATTAATTAATTAAGTTCACTTTCTTTCTACTTTGACCATTGCATTATTGTATATTTATTATATATATATTATACTCTGTCTATAAGCTGTATGTGCTTTTGACGAATAAACAATACAATACAATTCAATGTTATTTCTACAAAAATCAGTCTGTTTAATTCTGCCATTTCATTCTGAAGGATCATCAAAAGATAGAGGGTAAACACCAAAGCAACATCCATCCAATAGTTTCTTAGCAACTTTCTTTTCAAATTCTGAATAGATCCTCAAGGAAATCCTTAAGAAATTCAATACCTGGAGTGTTGACAGAGGGAGTCACACTAAATTATATTTTCAACTTTGAGCCATTTTGGCTTTAAGTTGCAGTAATGTGGATACATTGTCCGAAAACTACATGTCTGATGTACCGTGGCGGAGTGTGAAACTTCGTTCTCCTTCACCAGCAATATCATAGAATATGATTTCACTTCCACTTGTTAGTGATAGTGAAGGGTAACTATTGTATTTACCGGGATTCAGGATATATCATTCATATTTTGAGTATCTGAGGGAAAACAATTAGCTCTCCAAGTTAGATTACACATACAGAGACATAAATGGATCGCTTTCACTTAAATGTCACACATTTGCAGATCAACATCATCTTTCCAGGTAATATACAAAGTTATCACGCCTCATACAAATTTCAGCCAATCATGTCGCACTATTATGGTCACTTGACGCCGCGGTATGTCACTAAATTTTCAAACGTCAGAAATTATACAGAAAATCTTACGAAATGGTTCTCGGCATGATAAATTCGTTATAGGGTTTATTCCTGTCATACTTCCGACTCAAAGTAGGCTTTGAATAGGAAGTATAACAGGAACAAACCCTATAACTAATAAAGTACTGGAACAAAATTAACTGAACACCTTACTTGAAAAGACGAAGCCATGTTTGAATGTCAACATAAGACGCGTTCCATATCTTAGTAACAGCATTCCGTCATCGCCTTCTGTGCATTGTACATCATTTGGCTAGTGAAACCTCTTATACTAAAAAAAACATTGGCAAGCAATTGGAAGGGATGTGTGCACGTAATCCGATTACAGCCGTACTAAGTCGGCACAGATTGATCATTAGTGTCGCTGGTTTATTTGTAGTCTTTTGTGTGTTTGTATTGTCGTCCTTGTCCCTATTGTGTATCTGCTGTTTAACCTGTATTGTTGCTTGTATGTTTCATTGTTTTACCGCGGGTGCTGCAATGGAGTTTTGTTCGAGACTCCCTCCTTTCTCGCATGGACTTTGTTCAGATGGTAAAGCGTCTTTCATACAAGTTCTTAACCTATGTCTGGCGACGTTTGTTATATACTTTTAAATGAGAAAATTCTAGTCCTTGTCCGTATTATATTCACTTACTAAAATTTTATTCTGTAATAACTGAAATTAGGCATGTCAACTCAATCTGAATTTATACCACATGTTCGCATTGTTAAACGTCTTCAAATGAAATAGCACACTTACCAATGGTAGAAATAACAGTGATAGAGAAATATATAGATCCTGCTAAGCTTCCACTCAAACTGTGGTCCTCCTCTTTGACCAAACCTGTCACAGTCTACACCATGATAACCTATAGTCATAGTGCTGTTCCTGAATGTCTGTAGTATACTCCTGAGTACCATTACCATGTCAGACCTATTGGCCACTCCCCAGCTTCTATCTAATTCTCTTGTCATCACTTCTAAAGTCTTATTTTCTATAGTGGTGTATTCCCTTTCGGTGTCAAAGCATATGTCGATTTCATTGCTTCTTTCAAGATGTTCAAAGATTTTGCCCCCGGCAATGCAGTAGGCTATGACGAGCAAACAGAGACCTATGTGCGAGAACAGTAACTTGAAGATCACTCTTTTCAATCCGACTCCTTGCCCTCTCCTACCCTGTCGAGTCCATAGTCTAGTTTTTTGCCTACGATCCATTTTTGGGAAATATGGTTTGATTTGAGGTGTCCTTGCACAAGATGGAAAATATTTACTAACCCTTCTTAATATTGTGACCAAATTAATGACCCATTCTTCAATTATTTATTTATGTAAATGGTTATTTGATGTTCGTTAAGGACTATGATCCGTCGCTATTACTGGTCATTTCAGGTACGATTGATAGAACTCTACACTTTGCAGCTCATGAAGGTTTCTCAAAGTCCTTCAATATTTTCAAATTACTCAAATCACAGAAGAGTCTTTTAGTCCCTTACCGGCAAAGCCGGAGGGGACTTTAAGCTTTTATATTTAAAATATAAATATACAAATGAATTCTGAACTATTATAAAGAATTCATTCTTTTTTCATTTAACTTCTCACTCGTCTGCATAATTGTTTCATAATATGCATATTTATGTCAATAGATTTCTTAAACACATTCTGTTTTCAAATTGATTTATTTGTAATATCACAGACAACGTTAGAGGACAAGATAATCTTCAAACTACAACAGAGTTATCGTTCTTTCCTCAAGAAAAAAATCTACTGATGACGAGAGATGAAGCTTTGTATAAAAATGAAAACTGATAACAATTTTATGATAACAAACTTTATCAAAGATATATTGCTTCAATATAAGCTAAATTAATTCTCATCTATAGATAACAAATATCTATCATAATAAAGAAACGAATTAGCCGATTCTCAGTTGAAGCGAAGAGGATTTACGAATGTACGTGTAATCATTAATTATGTCCCATCGTTTTCGCATGGTGTTGTGATGCCTTACATAGTTTCATTTTCTAAATTAAACTTTACAAAACTGATGGGCCGTTGCAGTAGAGCAATGCCTAATAAATCAATCCATATAGTTTAGGTATATGAAAAGCTCATAGTTTTTGCAAACATCTCAATAGTTTGTCGACAACAGAAAATTTTTCCGTTTGACGAACTCTTTAAGTGTTTGCAAAAACTATAGACTTTTCAGATATATAAACGATATGGACTTACTTATTAGGCAGTGATCTACTGCAACGTCTCATCAATTTTGTGCAGTATCTTTAAGTGATGAAAAAATCTTAAAAATCTCCGCAAGGAATCACAACATCATGCGTTTCGATCCCTCGCGGTATGAGTAGACCCCTATAGCATTGATAGTATAAAATATGTATTTATTTAATGCTTATACATTTTTCCCTACTAATTTTTCCTCTTACGTGTTCCATTGGCTCAATGCCAAACACAAATGTGGACAATCTCTTGTATATTACTTTTTGACACTTTTGTATAAAATAATGTAATCATTGTCATTATCCTAATGTTCTTGTAATATACTAACGTAGGGAAGGATTTGTGATAACTTCCCGCTAACTTACTTCGGAAACTTGTTAAACGCTATCATGCAAAAATAGATTCAATAGATCTCGTTTAGTCGTTGGTTTTTTTATACTGACATATTGAGATGACTGTGAATGGTTACGGTCATCCGCTTACCGGTGACAATGAAAATATTTTATTTCAAATTTATGTGGTTAAGTTATTAATACCAGTGCCAAACAATATAGATCTGAAACATAATACCTATGCACATGCACTGCACACTGGAGTCATACATAACGTATCTAAATATGTCAACGTATCTATGACAATCTTTCCCACGCTTGCGCGGGTCCTTTAAATACGTCAGTTCGATTAAATTAAACAGTGTCTAAAATGATATTTTGTTTAAAATGTAATGAGGATCCAAGTAATTGAATATTTCTGTAAAAACGCCGTCTTTACTTTCTTTTCTTTTTTAGATATATTTCTGTTTTTCTTCAAATACTTCTAAATGATGTATTATAAAAGAAAATAAAAGTTTTGGCATGTTAATGAGATATGAAGTAAGATAAACTGAATGTGTTCTATAAGAATCAGTTTGTATGATGAAATCTATGTCATATCTCATATCTTAAATATCGAATTTGCGAACAATATCATTACACAGATATGCATTTTCTTTGAAAGTTGGGTCATTGACATCTAATGATTATTTGTAAAGTCTTGTCTTTCTGACAATAAACAATCATAAAGTAAACTAAAGTCGTGAAATTATTCATCATTAGGCATTATTATATCTTTAACAATGTCTCAAATTAATCTTGTTTTGCCAATATCAGACTCTTTTAAGATTTTTGAGCGAATGACTTTCGATGGAAGGACTTATACCCTACATAGTTAATCTACATCATTTTTATCAAGGATTCCTAACTTCTGTCCGACCCATTTGCACTTGGCGATAATTTCGTCTTGCATCAAGGAGAAACACATAGAAAGGATAGCCATACCAAACAGGACATAGATGGCGCCAAGAATAAGCTGCGCCTGCGCCTGAGGGTTCTCAAAGTCAGTTCCTGGGACGACGTCACCAAAGCCAATGGTACTGAGAGTGATAAAACAGAAATAAGCCGACTGTAGTACGTCCCAGCCCTCCCATAAACCAAACAGCACGGCGCCACCTAGGATGTATCCAGCGATAACGATCATGGTTACAGTCAGAGGTACCGTTATCTTCTTCTCATCATATTCGTCATCTTCATCGTCGCTATCGTCATCCAGAATGACAGGCTCACCCCGGATTTGTTGTGACCTGTTTGCTAGTTCCTCCTGTGTCTTGAACTGTTTGATTTCAATCGGATTGACCTTTATAGGTTTTGGTTTTTCATCCATAAGCTGCTTATCCGGGGACTTCGAAGGAATTCTACTGAAGTCATTTGTACCAATTGGAGGTGGTCCGTTTATAACCTGAATCAAAACAAGTATTTTCAAGTTTATCTGAACAGAAACAAGCAAACTGATAATAATTTGACCCCCTAGTATTGTTCCATTGGGTGTATACTCATAAACTCCTTCCCATGAATATACCCAATGTTAAAACTTCTAAAAACTAGACTTAACATTTGAAAATGTGACTAGATTTTTCTTTCAACGACGGTAACATGCCATTGTCAAAGCCAAATGGTTAAGCATTTTTATTGCCAAAAGAAAAGTCTTGTCACAAGGAAAAGACATTTTGATCGTGATCACTTACTAAAGATGTATCTAAGGTAAAAGTTTGGTGAAGCTATTGGGTCTAGATAACTAGTTCTAGTGTGAAAAGTCAGGGCTTATCAGACATGTAAAATACCAATTCTCTGTAACCATTTAAACAATTTCGGCACGCATGATCTCCGATTTTCGTGAAATTTCATACATAAGTAGGGACGAATGAAAATAGATTAATTTGAGAAAAAAATGTTTCTTTGTGATCTGGTTACCATGGCAACGGCCTATAAAGTTGAAAAACTGGCAAAATTGAGCTTTTTAGAAGCTCTATAATTTGGTCTATGACATTAATGGAAGATTTGTTGCGCATCCTAAAGATTAGGACATTAAATTTTAAATAATCTCACTAATAGTGTCTGATATTGTCAAAAAGGCTGGTTACCATGACAAAAAATACTCTAACTTTTGATTTTGATTTCAAAATGCTGTTTGTATTTTCCATTTTTCTTCTCTCTTAATGGGTACATGATAAGGAAATGGAATTCATTTTATAAGATAAGCAAATTCAAGATCCAACCACTTGTTGCTATGTACATATGTGACCTTGGCAACGGTAATTATGGTGTATAATATTACTAATTTTTCAACTTCAGAGTTATTTCAAAAATTTTTGCATCATGATGAACAGATAATAATTGTTGGAATATACCTAACGCAAAGAGTGCTTTCAAAAACCGAAAAAAAGTCATTGGGAAAATATGTTAACATGGCAACCATTATTTATTATTTTCATAAAAGAATTATGTTAACCCCAGGAGCTTCAAATTCAATATTAATAAAGATCAATTGAGCCTCCATCACAGTACAAGAAAAAAACTTTAAAATTGATAATGGTTGCTATTGCAATTAGGCCATACAATCTAAAAATGAGCATTTTTCGCTGTTCTTCGAAGCCTTTTCCTAAAAAAAACGAAACAGACTTACACAACCATTTTTACATGTATGAGAAAGCAGTCTAAACTTTATTTTAGATTAAAAAAAATCAGATAACTTAACTATCAAAGGACTCAAAGTGGGCTTATGTGCATTTTTACCATTTGTTCCCATAGCAACACACTGTTTCCTGAATATTTAAGAAAAATTCTTTCATGTAATGAAAAGTCTACTTGAATACATTTATAGATTATCATTAGTTTGAATAAAAGTTCAATAATCTAGTAAAATAAAGAACTCTTACTATTGTCTAAAATTGCCTTCATTTTTGCGATTTGAGTTTTATGTTGCCACAACAACGAACACTAAATGCTGATGCTTTATTTGCATCAAAAACTGAAAAATGTAAGTAATTTATCATTGAATTTCGACAAAATAGCCAAAAAAGCACTATTTTGACAAGGTTTTTTTAGTTGTTACTATGGAAACATATAGATAAGACCTTAAACTCAACATTATTATTATTCAATTAGAAAGAGCAATGATAGGGTACTAATATTTCATCAGTTTTTGTTTTAGATTATGCTGCATAAATGATGTATGTTTCTTCAGCAAACGCCCAAATATGCATTTTTTTCAATGTTCAAAGTCCGTTTCCGTGGCAACCGGAAGTGATGTTAAGAGATTTTTTAACATTTTAATTATTGGGTCAGACCAAACCTTATGTATGAAAATTAAAATCTGAGATATGCGGTGCCATGCGTCCTTAATAAAAGTGCAAATGCTTACGGAGAATAGCTATTAAATATTTTTTAAAATGCCCTTTTCCTAAAAAGAAATAAAGCATCAAGAATTTCGAAGAGTTCACATTTCTTTCAACCTAATAGTAGAAATGAATAAGATATGTGATATCATCAAACCTTTGATTTCTCCGTTTTCCATGCTCCCTCTGGTTCCTTAGCTGCAGGTTTGATCTGTACTACCTTTGTCTTGTCCTTCTTCCTACAACAGCCACAGCAGCAGATCTTAGCGTAAATAAAACGGAATATATCAGCCAGAACATCACCAATGTTTGCCAGGCATAACAACATCAGGGGGATTCCGAGCACGGCATAGGCAATACACACCAACCTACCCCAGAATGTCTTCGGGGCTATGTGTCCATAACCTGGAAGGAAAACCCAAAAATCCTATTACAAGTTAAAAGTCATGTTTGTAAAACCTTTTTTATATATCGATGAATTAATATTTCATGGTGTATAAATATACAAACTTGACATAGATTTTCATATGATATTTCTGTATTCCTTTCATTTCAAAGTGTGCAACAGTTACAGAAATATGAATGGAAACCTTTTATTTTTTATATTTTCAAGGGGTAACTTCTTCTCTTTTCTTTTTTCTCTAATCAGACCTGTATATAAACTTGATCTGATGTACTGTATCTCTCAATTCAATACTAAGTGAATCCACTGCAGAGATAATGAATGGAATGGCAAATATAGTTAATGACCATATCCCTATGCATAGTACAAAATCCATAATTCAGAAAATCATAAACCGAAGGCATACAAAATCAGGGTAAAACAGGAACCAAAGCAAACAAACAAAACCCTCCACCACACGAAAAGAAGCGAACTCCCAATATGGGAGTGAGAACAGGTGCCCAGGAAGAGTCAACATCTCCTACTTCCATGCAACACCCGTCGCTTCAAATTGGTAGAATTGTCACATCCGGTTACTTCCATTTCGGAAGATACAAGTACATTCTGTTGTTGGATGGTTCAAATGGTCTAAGACAGAATATCATTCACCATTTTTGAACAGTGGGGTATCATAGTCTATAGCGAGTTCCCCGTATCGACAGTAGAACTTCCTCAGTGACGATGTTAGTCGGTCACAAACGTATACCTGACTGAGAAGCATATGTGAAAGACGCCTAGCTCTCAGAACAAAATCTGTATATTTGGTGCTTGCTCTAGCATAGCGTATAAATTGATATATGAACACACCATAAGCAGGCGATGAAAGGATGTTGCTACTCAAAAAAGAAAATATGTGATGCTGAATCTGAAGTCGTCACGTTGACATAGAGTGAGGTGTTCATATGGCCATCAAGAAAGGAGGGGATCTCCAACAAGACTCGGTTGCAGCACCAACAGCAACACACCAAACACCCCAAGTGAAAACACAGAGAAGACACACACAGCAAGAGACAAGGAACAGCAAACGAGATTTCAAACATCGAACATGAAAGAAAACACATAAACCAACGAGACCCATGGGCAATCGGTGCCGACTTCGAACGGCCATTAGCCACGTTAGTAACAGATGGTGTGGTTATCCTGGAATACGTGCGCACAACCCTCTTACATTTCCGGTTACCCAAAGGTCTCGGAAGAACGCACAATTGTCTCGAAGTACGCACAAAATCAGTATCGTAGGACAATATTATGTCCAAATAGGATGCTGAATTATTTGACTTCAAGCTCCAAAGGATAGATTCTGCAAGGAAATCCGCGAATTTTGGATTATTGATTGACAGCACATCGTCTATATATATACGTAAGTGAAGTTAAAGTCAGAAGCAAAGTATCTTTTCCCTTCAGAGGCTTTGGTCATCTTACATTGTTTAGATTAAGGATCACTGACGAGGGTTGAGTACCGTGCTACAGATTTATGTTTATGGATGATGCTATTGAATTTGAAGACGTTTAACATTTCACACTCTTTGGTCATACTACATTGTCTAGATTGAGGATCACTGACGATGGTTAATTACCCGAAACGTCTGGTCCGTGCTGAAAATTTATCTGTTTATAAATGATGCTATTGAATTTGAAGAAGTTTAACATGAAGACGATAGCAATGAAACATAGTACGAAAATAGTTATGAAGAGGAAAACGCAGATGATGATGATGATGATGATGATGGTGGTGGTGGTGGTGGTGGTGGTGGTGGCGGCGGCGGCGGCGGCGGCGACGACGACGACGACGACGACGACGACGATGATGATGATGATGATGGTGGTGGTGGTGGTGGTGGTGGTGGTGGTGGTGGTGATGATGATGATGATGATGATGATGATGATGATGTTGCTTCGTTAGATTCTAGAATATGAATTATAGAATTACAATATCTAATAACTATCATGAAGATGGATGTTTTGCAAATCATCCTTATGAATTAATCGATTAGCTATTTTCAGTTTAAAGATCAGAAATGAATTTCATCAAGCTTAAGGTCAATATTGCATACTGAGAGAAATCAAATAAATTCATCAAACACCTCTGTAGTGACAATATGGAAATCTGGTTAATTGCCACTTGATCATTTACCCTTCGGACATTAATTTACATATTTATGCTTGCATCGAATGTCAAATATGCTGGATTTGTTATGCACCAGTTGGCCATTTAACATGGATTCCATTATCTTTCTATTATGTCAGTGTTCATCATAGCCATAGATTTTTTCGTTCTTTATGGGCATTTTAGCGAAGTCAATTAAAAAATTCAGTCTGAAAACAATATTGCTTTTTGTTTAAAGAGCTATTCTGAGAGGCTGAAAAGAAAAACATACCGAATAAACAAAAATGATCCCACTGCTGGACCAAACTTCAATTAATAAACTTTTATTCTTCGAAGTAACTTCCATGATGCTACTAGATAAATATGTACAAAAGCAATATTTTTTTCAGGTTTTACACACATGATGTTAATAACCACAAAATTGTCAATGAGCGATTGACCACTCTGAGACCGGTTGCCCATTGGTCTAGGTGGTTTAGTAGTCCCTTGTTAGTCTGGCTTAATCGTGTTTGATTATCATTAAGTGTCTCGTGTTGTATGTGTCTAAACTAGGTTTTAAAATAAATTTTTAAAAAATAAAACAAACAAAAGGTACCGTTAATATCACAATAAAACCCCATCATGCTGTGACATTGACTTTTGACATGACAGACAATATGGATTTTCTTCTTTTCATATCATTTGAAGTTAAACGTCTTCAAAATCGATAGCATCATTGAAGCTAAGCTTCCAGGGCTAACCATTAGGTCTATACCCTGCTGACATGCTCACAGTCATTCACTTATTTCAGTAGCTGTGGACTTAATTCATTACTAGTTATTAATGCCATCGTGATCTCATATTGGGACAGACGAACTGACAGACGGATATAAGCGTGGACGGACATAATTTACTACATCAACGTCTATCTAATGGCGTGTTCATAAAATCTAGGAGCCAAAACTTCTTGAATAAATTTCTATGCTAATAGTTTTTTATTGTATCGATTTAAAATACTGCAAAATACATTTATCTATGTTTTATCGAAATTTCCACAATGTCCATTCTCTGAATGTGGTGCGCATCGAATTTTACTCTGGTGTTCAAAGCTATATAAACATAAAAATTGATCTCCTAGTAAACACAAAGTTTTGACAAAGGGAAATAGAAAAGTATGGCCTTTAACTAATATTACTAATTTAAGTGCAGAAGTAAAGTGTTATTGAATTCCGACTACTTTTATTTGCCAACATAACTCTGTAACTATTCATTATAATTTCAACGTAGAAAATTCAAACAAGGGGCTTATAATATACGTGTACGTTTGATACCTAATCAAAGAAAATGACCGACCTTTCAGTTCCTCACGTGTCCCATTACATCATTTTAACATACATTATTTTAGATTGAGAAATGAATTCATTTCAAAATGGTAACTTTTTTGGTAAATATGAGTAATTGGTGTTTTTCCAAGGGGGATTGTCATTCGTTCTTTTCAGGAAGAGAAATTTGCTGTTACGACTTTTTTTCAATAACAAGGTCTTGCTTGCTTGCGTGAAACAACCGGTACTAAAAAAATCCTCATTATGAAATTCGCTTGAAGATTTATTCGGCTTATTTATCATACTCAAAATTGTCATAAATATCTTGAGGAGAATTCATTTATTGAGGGATACCTCAAATAGTTAAGGACAATTCTAAAACATGCGGAAGCACTCAATTCGAAATGTTTGAGACAAATGAGGTCTAGGTGTCAATATTTGGCTCTTAATATTCCTATTATTCAAAGATTGTGTCCAATTTCTAAATACGATATTGAGGACAAGTTCAAATTTTAGCATACACTAATTTAAGAATACATAAAGAAGTATTTTTGGCTCAGACCCTTTGTTTTCAATATGGTACAACTACTAAGTATGAACAATGTAAAGCTCTCTGTAATTATGGTAACTATACAGAAAATGCTTTTCGTCAGGATCGATGTAAACTTTATCTTACAATATATACCCAACAAAAAAAGATACGTACATCATATTATATAGTGATTTTTTTTTCAATTGATCATAATTATTTATTTAGACATTTGATTATAGTTTTTTTTTCCAGCATATTACACTTCATCTATAGCATTCTCCATTTCTGTTATGTTTATAATTTATCTGTGTAGCTTCTCCCTTCATGTTATAAATACTTTAATACGCAACTTGTAAATTTCGATAGAATGTATGTTCAAAGAATAAATAAACTGAACTTAATAAACTGCACTGAACTTAGGAGATAAATTTCTAAGGACATCATTTTCATTCTACCGCGGTAAACTCTGTTTGGAACTGTAAAGCCATATAATGTTTGCTTGCAAATCATTCGATTACAATATTATCCATTTTCTTATTTCCTGTATTGAAATATATATTCAATGAAATTATTGTCGTCACTAAATAGCGTTGCTAGGGACATATCTACGTGGATTTCAAGGTACAAAGCAATTATAAAATCATTCCGACAATGAAATATCATGCTAAATATTACACAAATTAATATCAGAATATGAGAGACGATTATTCTGATACAGACAATTCGATATAGATGCGAATGGAGAAGAAAGCATCGTTATTTTGATTTTGTTTTGTTTGTTTTGTTTTATCTTATTTTGTTTTTATTGTATATCATTTGAGTTAAACACCCTTGCACCGACTCTTCAATGGTTTGATAACATTCTTCATTGAATGATTACGCTTTGAATAGACATTACATAAAAGAATACAACATATACAATACATACACACAATTCAGAGTGTAACCCTAACATTGATGATATAGTTTAAAAATGTTCTTTTCTCAATTTTTCTGCAAGATATAAATATTTACCCAAATTCTTTGACATTTTGATCACTGAACAACTGAATTAATTTGAGAACACTAGGTCTTATGTAATAATACTTTTTGATATATTTTCTTCTAATTTCAATATACAAAGTACAATGTAAAATAAAAATTCATCCTCAAGTTTCATTTAGATCACACAATTCACATAATCAGTTTCTTCTTTGAATGCTTCTAAGTCTACCAGCTTCTATATTCAAGTTATGTGCTGATACTCTCAATTATGTAATCTATTTCTTGTAAGCGAAAATAACAGGTTTTGTAAATGAAATTGTAAGGAAAAATGATCGACTAGATGTTTAACGTCTTCAAATTCATTAGCATCATTCTAGAGCAGATAAATTTACAGCATGGACCAGACATGCACGTTTCCGGTACTAAACCCTCGTCAGTGATCCTCAGTCTAAACAATGTACATGTAATATGACCAAAATCTGTGAAAATTATGTCCTAAATATACCGAAAAACGTAGCAAAATGGCTGAGATGTGATGCTACAGGACCCAGATTTTAGAAATTTGAGAAAATTTTGTAAGCAGAAATTTTAAAATGCGATTGAAGAAACGACCAACCGGAATTGATCGAACTTGGCTACATGTGCCCTCGGGGACTCTTTGTCCACCAGCAGTGACACTCACCAAAGGGTACAAATCTTTAACGTCTTCAAATTCATTAGTATCATTTTAGAGCAGATAAATTATATTCGTACCTAGTCGCTTCCCTTTATGTCTGTGACTTGTTTTATTTACTGTAGTGTAGTCTTTCATTTATACTCGTACGTAGTCGCTTCCCTTTATGTCTGTGACGTGTTTTATTCACTGTAGTCTTTCATTTGTATTCGTACGTACTCGCTTCCCTTTATGTCTGTGACGTGTTTACTGTAGTATTTCATTTGTATTCGTACGTAGTTGCTTCCCTTTATGTCTTTGACGTGTTTACTGTAGATTTCATTTATACTCGTACGTAGTCGCTTCCCTTTATGTCTGTGACGTGTTTACTGTAGTATTTCATTTGTATTCGTACGTAGTTGCTTCCCTTTATGTCTTTGACGTGTTGACTGTAGATTTTATTTATACTCGTACGTAGTCGCTTCCCTTTATGTCTTTGACGTGTTTTATTTACTGTAGTCTTTCATTTATACTGGTACGTAGTCGCCATTTCCGAAATATTATGTCTCAGTGTATGTTGTTTTGAGATTGCTTTTATTATACATTGTATATATAATTATGCAGTTTTCGGTGGTCGGTGTTTGTTTTTTTTTTTTTTCATGATATCTCTTTAGTAAACTTTATATTTATTTCGTTTTGATGATGTCATGTAATTGTATAATCTATTTATATGGTTTTTATGATCAGTGTTTCAATGATAACTCTCCAGTCGATGTTGTTTTTGATGCACAGTTAATTTATGTTCGTCTTTTCGGTCAATATTGCTTTTTTATAACCGGTGTTCCCTGTAGTCATTTTCGTGCGTGAACATCGACGGCGGATGCGGCTAGCCAACAGGGGATGCTTACTCCTCCCGGGCACCTGGTCCCACCACTAGCTTGCTAGGGGTCCGTCGATGCTCAATTTTGTGCTATATTGTGAGTGCTGTTGAGATTATTATCAGGATCTTCTTTAACTCATTTGTTACTTGTACAACGTGCCTTCGTAATGGATTGCAGATGAATTTTTGTGTTTCATTTTTTTATTGTCGTTTCCTTTGGCTTGTAAGATAATTTTGTTTTGAATTATTGACGCTTCCGAGTTAGTCTTTACAGTTTTCAATTTTATTTATTTTACTTTTTATTTGATGGTCAGTGTTTCTGTTTAGAATTTTGTTTTGACGGTCGGTGTTTCTGATAAGAATTTTCAGTCAATATTGTTTGATGGTCAATGTTTCTATTTAGAATTTCCAGTCAATACGCCCTGTTCGGCTTTAGTGTTACCTTTCTCAGTGTTTCTTCGATCGTAGCGATTAGAAATTACTTCAGACTGAGGGGTGATTAGAGTTCAACTCAGTCAAACCAGACAGCTATGAAAGGTAAACTACGTGATTCCGGTGTGCATGTCGCAACAACTAGGAGCGATTTTGATTAGATAAAATTTACTATGATATAAAAGTGTTCATTGAGGTGAGATTGTCCTTATAAGGTGAAAATTCAAACTGCAAAGAGAAACGAAGTAAATGAAGTGTACCAAGCATGACAAAGTATGACAGGATCACAATGCTAGTTTGATGTTAAAGTTAAATAAGTAAAATATAATTTTATCAATCTTTGTTCACAGTTTAAAAGGGTATTAAACTGGATCGCGGGAGGAGCGAATCCCCCTTTAACTACTCCTCTCTCATCCTCCAGCATTCACACACTTCTTACTGACATTAATAGAAAAAATATGCTACGATTTATCTAAAAATAATATTTTCAAAAGTATTTCAACCAATCGGCATGCTATATTTAAATAACATATAACAATGTTCACTTTTTTCATGAAAATAGCGAACCCCCCCCCCCCCCTCCAAGAAAGCAAATTTCTTTTAGTTCAAGAACGAAGTCAAAATTTATATAATATGTAACGGTTTTATCGTATATGTATAGGTCTTTTTTATCCAATTCGTACAGTGGGTATTTCCCGACAGAGATAATCTGAATACAACTCACGGTGTATTTAGGCGGGTTTTTTTGGAACTGACGTCTATGTAAACACGCACCTGTATGATGTAATATCTAAATGTCTCGATCAACGAATGGTAACACTAAAGTCGGACGGGGTGTATGTTAAACGTCTTTAAATTCAATATCATCATTTCAAACCTGATAAATTTACATCATGGACCAGACATGCACGTTTCGGGTACTAAACCCTCGTCTGTGATCCTCAGTCTAAACTATGTATTATGGCCAAAAATTATGAAAATTATTATGTCCAAAAATGTACCAAATGACGTAGCAGAATGGGTGGGATATGATGCTACAGGACCCACGTTTTAGAAATTTCAAGAAATTTCTGTTATCAAAATTTCTTGAAATTTCTAAAACGTGGGTCCTGTAGCATCATATCCCACCCATTCTGCTACGTCTCTCGGTACGATTTTTCGACATAGTAACTTTCAAACTTTTTTGGCATATTACATTTTTTAGATTTGAGGATCACTGACGAAGGTTAAGTACCCGAAACGTGCATGTCTGGTCCATGTTGCCAATTTATCTGTTCTTAAATGATGTTATTCAGTATGAAGACGTTTACATTTGTAACAGAAAATTTCAAATGCGTTGAAGAGACAGACTGATCAACCGAAGTTGATCGAAGTTTATCGCTACATGTGCCCTCGGGGACTCTTTGTCCACCAGCAGTGGCACTCACCAAGTAGTTCAAATGTTAAACATCTTTAAATTCAATCTTTTTGATTGTCAGTATTTCTGTATTGTAAATATTGAAATATATATGACCTATTATAACATTTCAATGTAACATATGCGCATTGGAAATCCAAGTAATTTGAAATAATGAAGAACAAAAGTCTCATCTTGACCTAAAATATCTGCCAAAGAACTTGCTAATGACAGATATATGCCATGAGAGGAATAACCCTTAGTTTGAGTAAATATATATATATATATATACTTCGAAACTAGGTGAACGATATCCTCGGGGATTAAACAATCCACCAGCAACGATACCAACATAGTATTTTGACTTGAATTTTTTATGGTCAATGTATCCTTTTAGAATTTTCAGTCAATATCGTTTTGATCGGAAGTTGTTTTTTTTTTTCTGTCTCGTATTTTAAGTCAATATTGTTTTGATGGTTAGCGTTTCGGTTTAGAATTTCCAGTCAATAGTGTCTGAATGTCAGTCGGACTCCTCGGGTGATTACATACATGAGCTCGCTACAGCCGGCAGAGCACGGACTGTATTACGCATGCCCTCTTTTTATATCCATTTACATATTCATCTGTGTCTCTGGGGCCTCTGCGTTTCGCGGTCTTGTTTGTGTGATGTCATCTTACAGTGAGGAGGTTGTTTTACACCACAATTGTACGTTCTTCGAGACCTCTGGGTAAATGGAGAAGTGAGAGGGTTGTGCGCACGTAATCCAGGATAACCACACCATTTGCTACTTGCGTGACAGATGGCCGTCCAAAGTCGGCACCGGTTACCCATTGGTCTCGTCGGTTTATGTGTAGTCTTTTGTGTTTGATGTTTACATGTCGTATGTCTCTTTTCCGTTTCATGCTGTACTCGTCTTTTGTGTTTTTGCATCGGGTGTTTTGGTGTTTTACTGTTGATGCTGCAAAGGGGTCTTGTTGGAGATCTCCTCCCTTCTTTTGATGGTCAATGTTTCTGTTTAGTATTTTCATTCAAAATTGTTTGATGGTCAATGTTTCTCTTTCTCTTCCACTGATGGGGATTTAATAAACGAAACATTTGTCTGGTGCATTAGAATAGGTTTTAAATTTTCTTCAAGAAGGTAAAGAGTTGAAAAACATCCGTATTATTACTATGAACACTTATTTCCTTTTGCAATGTGGAGCAGTGCTTGGGTGTTGAAAGTGTAATTATTACTTCTTTCCAACTCTGTCTCCCAAAAGGGGCTCTGTTTTTGGCCCTTTATCAATTTGACATCATGTATATTATTTTATTATCGGAAACTTGTCATTTCATCCAAAAATATAATCGAAATTTAATGAGGTTAGCATCTTAGCACCATACCTCCAATGCTATTTTGGTCATAGATTTAATTTTACTTTGTTACTGAATCGAGCCTACAATATTTGGAGCCACGCACTCTCTGCAGAGTAAATGCAAAAATTTAGATTAAAAATAAAACCAGAGGGCGCTACTGAAATTTATTTGGCTGTGAAAGAAATCAATTCAGCATTTAATAAGTACCACTGCAGAGGATTTACTATCCGAAACACGCGTCTGGTCCATTAAAATTTTTGTTCGAAATTTCCTTCAAGAAGGTAAAGTGTTGGAACACTCCCGTATTATTAACTCTAGACTTACCTCGAATAAAAACAAATAAAACCAGTAAAAATGTTGAATTTTAAACCTAGTATTGTCTGGTCCATGTTGCCAATTCATCTATCCTTAAATGATGCTATTCAATTTGAAGACGTTTACATTGTAAACCCACTGACAATTATTTTCGGATTATGAATTTTGGTCTTATTTTTGACATTCATTCACCCATTTGAACAAAACAGTTGTGTAAATAGCTGATTTTCCAGTAGATTTATTGGGCGGACGGTCACCAGATATAACAAAATTGTGACGTCAAAAAAAAAACATGACAACGCATAAAGTCAGTGCGATCAAATATGCCATAATTCAAAATTTTGCAAAATGTTGTGATGGTGATGTCTGTGAATATAAAATCAAGGTTTAAAACGATCATAAATATTTTCTGGAAAATGGACTATTCTTACCTATTGTTGAAATTACAGTAACAGAGAAGTAGAGTGCCCCAGACCAGGACCATTTATATGGAGGTCCGTTCTCTTTGCCGTAGTCTTTACAGCTGTCCCCCTCGTACCCGATAGCAATGCTGTTATCCCTGTATGTCTGTAGGATAGACTTGAGCTGTATCGTCATTACAGACTTGTCAGCAGTGTTCTCATTCTCTGTAATTACACTAAGCATTTGGTTCAGTGTCTTGTTCTCCATTGGTTCATACTCATCACGTGAGTCATAGCAAATTTGTTGCTCGTTGTTCTTTTCCAAGTGTTCGAAAATGAATCCGCCTGCAACACAGTATAATACAACCATTGCACAAAGACCAACGTGGGAGAACAAAAATTTCATGAACTTTTTGCAACATCCCTCTTTTTTCTTGGTGCTCATTGTTAATATCTTACTGCATGCGTGTTCATCCAAATTTCGTCTTTCCCTCGGAGTATCAAATAGAGTTGTCTGTTCCACGTAATCACATCCTTTCCTCCATTAATCTACATCGTGGTACAGCTATTGGAAAATCCTCAAAAATCGTTACCTTTTTTGTTTGCAATTGAGCTGTTCAATACCTGAAATAACACATTTAAAACATTGATAGCAAAGGCTCTGACTAAAAGTTTTGATCAATTTAATAAAAATATGAATCTAAATTTGTACAGCATGCGTATACATTAAAGAGCTATACCGAACGTCATTGATTTTTATCATTGGTTATTTGTATCGGATACTTAGATTCGTTTTTCTGTATAGTTTGAGTGTATATGTATTAAATTTTATGCCCCCGGAATGAAGGATTCGGGGCATATAGTTTTTGGTCTGTCCTTCTGTTTGTCTGTCTGTCTGTTCGTCTGTTTGTCCGAAAAACTTTAACATTTGGCGTAACTTTTTTGAAGTCATAAAAATATGGTTTGGAAATTCCATAATTATGTTATTCTCAGGTGTACACTTTTTCCCTTAATAGTATCCTTGCTTTCTCTGATAAAAAAAAGACTTTTGTATTTTAAGGAACAAAAATAGAACATCAAAGTATACATAACAATTAATCGAGATTAATCCATTCTTTAATATGTTAAGTTTACCAAAGCACTTTTGTGCCATTTCAGCTTATTAGGCCATTGCTTTGTTATTTTCTGTTTTGCGTTTTCAAATTAAATGTATTTTTACAAAAATTAAGTAGAAATTGTTAAGTATTTTATATTTCATGTAAAAATGTAAAAGTACTGCATTGTATTATCTATCATTATTTTGTTGACTAAATATCAATAATCAGCAAAACAGAATAAAAACAAGAAATAACCTTAGGTACCGATACAGAAAAAATAAAAGTAAATAGAAAAATAGGATATAGGAGATATTTTATAAAAATTAATACAAAACCAAAACCCAAGAAAAAGTCATTATATATATTGTTTTTAGAAAAACTATAAATTTAATTCACCACGGCTTCAATATTGAGAAAATAACATTGAAATTCAGAAACGATATGACGACGGTCTAAACAGGTCTAATGAGACATAAACTTCCCCTAGTTTTTCCGGTACCGAATGCTAAATCGATAACGTAGATCGATCGCTTTATTTCCTATCAATGACGTATTTCACGCAAAAGAATTGATTAGATGATCACCTTATTTATCTAATCACGTTATATTTTGTCGAAAAAAGTTCTAATCATATGAAAAGTGAAATGTGATAAGGCAAAAGATTATAAAGATTTTTGTCTGCATTTGAATTATGTATACAGTCAAACCTAGATTCATAGAATTAATCAAGTGTACCTAGATATTGTTATTCACCGACTGTCCAAAGAAGGTAGATATAAATGAAAATCTTAGCGTAATTCAACTATGGAGTACCAAACTTTCCACAATAAAATCCTCATGAACTATATTATAGCTTTGACCCTGACGTTTGACAAATCAAAGGCCTTAAAGAGGTTTTTGACAAGTTGAAATTGCTTGGCAAGTTCGAACATCCAAGAATTCAGTCTGTCTCCTGCCACTAAGAGAGTAAGTGTTTTAATTTGTATTTTGTTACGGGTATGCAAATGAGTTAAAGAAGATCCTGACACACATCAAGTACATTTATCGTACATGTACCGCGCGTTAGCATTATATGTACGAAACACAACTTACGATATTTGCTCAATATATCTATACCACAATGGTTTAATTCTTGTCTATTGAAATCACGTTTTCAAGGTAAAGAGGTGATGTTAATATTTAGGTTGCCGTGGTTTCAGTTAGCAGGTTAAAACAGCCGTGGTAGCATGCTATGCGTTATGACGTCATGAGTGTTTACATGCTAAAATGCAACACGTTCCTATCAATAGTTGCATCAAAGGGAATTACATTGGTTGTGCATATTATATATAATGATGTGAGAACAGACGTTCGATTACAAAGACATTGCAAACGTTTAAAAATCACAAAGTTGTCTTTCTGCCAGAGAGAGACCTTCTTGACAAATATTTCTTCAAATGTCCACAAAACATGCATGTTTCGGGTATGAATCTTCGATATAGGATGACTTCATAATGTTTAATGCAAAACTAGAAGTATGCAGTCTAAAAAGAAAACCTTAATAAAAAATACAAATTCGTTACCTTTAGTGAATAACGTTTCAAACCAATTTTTATGCACTAGACATGTGTCAAATTTATTTTAGTCTGACTTGGTCTATTCGAATAATGCTATCTATTCAATGATATTTTCGATTGTTACAGTTATCTCTTATTGTCATCGGGGTCCTCAAACGATGAGATTGTCATCGAATTTTGTCCCAATTTGAAATGTATGACATGAATTTCATCAAACAACCGTCACTATAGATGAGCTTTTTATCGTTATCCTACAGATATGTCCTAATTTGCTAGGATGTATGTATCTACGATTTCAAACAAAATCTCATATATCTCAATTCTAATCTATTTTAAAATCAGCCCCGCATTTAGGCATGAGATGCCTGATATAAACTTTTGAAAGAAGATTTAGAAAATGAAAATTTGGAGGACTTAAATAAAATATTCTACGTTGGTTAGAAGGATCAAGCGAGAGAGTGTAATGATATGATTGAGGAATTATCATATTGAAATGTGTGTTTTATTGTCTTTACTAAGTGCACCATACGCGCATTTCAACAAACGATGCTAGAGACCGAAAGAGAGGAAAGTCACATAATTAATATAAGAAGAGTGACATTCTAAAACGACCGTGTATCATATTGCTATTTCGGAAACTTGTCATTTCATCCAAAAATAACATCGGAATTAAAGGAAGTTAACATCTGAGCAACATCCTTCCAATGCTATTTTGGTCATCTTTTTTTATCAAACTTTGGTACTGAATCGACCCTACAGGAAATTTGGAGCCGTGCACTCTCTGTAAAGAGGTTGCACAAATTCAAAAGCAACAAAATAAAACCAGAGGACTCTACTGAAATGAATTTTGGCTGTGTCTGAGCATCACTTTGGCTGGAAGCATCACTGATGAGTATTTTACCATCCGAAACACATGCCTGGTGCATTAAAATTATTCAAGAAGGTAATGAATTGGAACATTTCCGTATTACTAAAATGTATGCCGACTAGCCATTTAAGGATGGAGCTATACCATGAGGGAGGTACTCCTTAGTTTCAGAATAATTTATCCAATTAAGTTTCAGAAAGTTTATAAATATATTTCACGTCAGTTCAGAAGCACAGTAAAACTAGACAAACGATATCCTCGAAGACTAATAGTCCATCAGCAGTGATATATAACTTATAGTGCTTGAAATTACCATTTTGATATATATGTGCATTAAAGATATTTTTTCCAATCGTAATTCCGAGAATCGATCATGTTGGAATATTGTAGCTTTAGTATTTTTCTGTTAAAAATCTTTAATACAAATCAAAAAATACTTGTAACTATTTACTACGTATATATAGTTTTGGTTTCAGTAGAAAAAACAATATTAGTGCGTGCAGATTTCCATAATATTAAATCGTTTATAAAGACCGATTAATAAGGTGTAAAATTTCTTTAGATACTGCCTCTGTATTACCGGATAAGCCGAACCAATATTTCTATATCGATCTCTGGGTACACGGGTGGCCTAGACAATTTGGAGTATTTCTGTCGATTTGTGATAAGTAGTATCACCGTATGCCGGTGTTTAGATCGCTTCAATAACTGTAAAATCTAAGATCAATAGGTTCATAGCTTCTGACTACATAGATCGATCATCTGTCAAAAATGCAATTCATCTTCTCACCCATCAAACTTCATGTTTCAATTCTTTGTTCGTGGACTAAGGACGAAATAGTCAGAGAATTTCCTTTGTTATAAGTTAAACAAATAAAATCTTTATAAATGAGAACAAGGTCTCCAGATAGAAGATTGATGTGTATCCTCATACATGGATATCGACCTTGATGTCACCGCAAAAAGGTGCTGTCTATTCAAGTCATGAATCTCCGAGTATGAAGTGATAGAGAAAGATTATTTTTCTAGTATTTCGTATGTATTTCAACTTTCTCAACAAAGTATAGATCTATCGTAGAAAGTAAACCTCTTAATTTGCTTCTTCGACCGTTCGGTCAGAATTACTCTCCTGACAGATTCGTCCGTATACAAATAGCATTGCAAGTAGGCCGAATCACACCTTCGATGGACTTACAGACGTTGAGCTATGAAATCCTCCAAAGCGGGCAAGTTGAAATTACTTTAAAATTTTAAAGTGAATCAAAACTTTCTTTAAAGAACGTGCCCGTAAGCAAGTCGAAGATACGCGCACCCATCCAATTCCTGAGTTGTAAGTAAAAGGACGGTGTAAATCGTTTAATTATAAGAATTGATTTTCATGAAATGTTCGCAACAATGAATTTAATCGACGACCTACCAGCAAGTATGTATTCGATTTCAATTTTGTAAAGTCGGAAGTCATTGTTTACAATATACTTTCAAGTATCCAAGAATCTATTACAAAAATGGTTAACCAATCATATTGTAGCTAAGTTTGCTGCGTTTGAAAATATGATTTTAAATCACTTGATTTCCAAAGACAAGGAAATTGTATTGACAATTTCCTTTTTGATGATTAAAGCGTAGTTTGAAGGAATTGTTCATTTTTATTAAAGTCACAATATTCACGTAAAAAACGAAAACAAGCGTCAAATGTGACTCAGATGTTTTACTCATAACGTTGAAATAAGCTACTCATATAGTAGGAATCTTGAACGCAACTCAGCGTAACTGACACAAGGATAGACAAACCGGCAAAGGTTTCATAGGTTTACATATATTAAATATAATAAAATAAGCAATAAATTTGATATTTAAAATAATTTTGTTTATGTGCTCACAAACACTTGTTAAATTATTCTAAAACTAAGAGGTTCTCTCGCTGAAGGCATAGCTCTGTCCTGGTTGGTTCTTTGACATCAATTTTAGGTCAAATTTCCCTCTTTATATATTAATTATATGGATTTCATTATTTCGGCTTCGATCATCACTGATGAGGAATTGATAGTTGAAATGTGCATATGACGCACTGAAATGATCAAAACAGAACATGTATTTCAGTATTGAAAATGTAATTATCGTAGCACTTTCTTACTATATGATGATTATATATGATGGGTAGCATAAAAATGATGTAAATGGGCATCAAAGGCAGTGAGCTTACGTAAAATAGTCCGTACAATACTGGTTGTATTGAGTAATTAATCAATCACCCGTGATGTTCAACCAACGTTAAGATAAGACAATGGATCAGAGCCAAGTCTCCCTACACGAGATTTGGACAAAGTCTGTCTTGGAGTCTCGTCGTCATGGTTCTTCAGTAAGTAATGATAGAAAAGATGCTGGTCTAAATTGCATATGGTTCCAGTACCTAACTTATTGTTCTTTTTTAGAAGACTTCAAGATTATCATTTCCTCGACAAAGTAGGCGGTTGTATTTTCCACAAGTTCGGAAGGAGAGTAGAATAATTTCTATAAATTTCCAAACGTTTTAACAAGTTTTTGATATCGAAATCATTGGTGCTAATGGTATATTCTAAGTAATTTGTTTTACTTCAATCATGAAAGTCTTTAATATGATAGGAAGTTCTGGCGTATCTCATGAGTTGAGAATACAAATACCGTACGATGGTAATCTTGGAACACCGTCGTTATGCCAAAGAAACTTTTTACGTTAAGCAAAGATAATCAATTTTGTGGTACTTTTGTTTAAATTTCTCCTGTTACGATTTAGATATTGATGTCCAAAAATGGTAAAGACAATTCATTAGCTTTATTTATGATAATACTGAAGTGTTCTAACTCTACACCTTCTTGAAAAAAATTTTAAACTAATCTAAATGTACCAGACACATGTTTCGGATGATAAATCCTCATCAGCGGTACTTAATTAGATGTCGAAGTGATTTTCTGACACAGCCCAATGTATTTTAGTTGTGCATTTTGAAAAGAATGCGCGGCTCCAAATTATGAAATCTATTACCAAGATAGCAATGGAGGGATGGTGCTGAGATGTTAACCTTCTTTAATTTCGATGATATTTTTGGATGAAATAACAAGACTCCGAAATAACAAAATAATATATGATGTCAAATTAATAAAGGACCAAAATAAACTTTCTTTCAAGCGACAAGGTTGAAAGAAGTTATTATCACTTTTTAAGCGTCCAGTCAATGGGAACAAGTTTAACTGCACCACATTGCAAAGAGAAATAAGTGTTACAACAAAAGAAGCAAAGAAGGCAATAACATAAAATGAATTGATAAAACATTGATGCGATTTGAGCCGATATTTATTAAAGTGAACATACGCTAGAATTGGGCTTTGGATTTGTCATATCAAATTTACACCAACGGATTCAATTTTGATCTATGAAAGTCTGGAACAATGAGACAAAAGAAACATAAATTCAATTTCAACAACAACCAAAAATTAATTCTAGTAAAATCCCTGAAACAGCTAAAGATAACACAAGTCGGTGGATAATTTACGGTTTTGAAAATAGCTCTTATGACTCGTCATTATACTAGAACTTGGGAGCCCTTTATTCACAGTTACTAACTTAGCAACACGTTAGAATGTTGTAAATGAGGATGTTATGTCCAATGTGTGAATCTTGCTGTTAGTAAGAAGGGGATCTCCAACCAAGGTATCAAATCCTTTGATCCTTCTTTTATTTCAAACACCACACAGACATGTATAAAAACACAAACACACGTTTGTGTTGTATAAAAGACATTACATATAGCGAAACTTGTAAAAAATTGGACCGAAATGGGTATAGGTCTCTCACCCTAGTATCAAAACATATGCTTGATACGCCTGAGAATACAATGCATTCCGTACTTCAATGGACTCTGGAGCAAGTTCGTGTTTCATTGTTCCGTCTGTTTGTCTTTTTTTCTTTTCTCGTAAAAAAGTTCTAACAGTTTTTTTCAAGACAGTTTTTTTCAAGACAGTCTTTTTTTCAAGAATTTGTGAGACTTTTGATTTTTGGAATCTGAGTTCGTGTTATGTGCTTCACTTTCAATAACTGAATTTTACCTTTTATTTTAAGTTACTACCACGGGGGATTACGTAAATCAAATTTCGATTGAAGTGTAAGTCCAAGATTTTAATCGGTTTGATAAGTATTTAAACATTTTTGTCGTGAAATAAAAAGTATTTCGTTTAATGTTTTTTTATTATTTTATTCATATCTTGTTAATTAAATTTAAACAAATAAAATACTTGATCTAAACTTTGCTTCATTTTATGGCTCATTTTTCAATGAAACACACAAATGCGAATACATGTGAATAGATATGACCCTCAGTTATATTTCGTATAATGTTTTCTACGTGTAATCACTTTACGAAACCTTTCATCCTTTAGCGTTTTATGTAGATGTTTTATATATAGTAATATGTGAGATAGGACATAAACATGGCTGGCGAGTGTTAAACGGGATTATCCCCGGCAAGATACATAGATGGGACGTGCGCCATGTGTCATCAGAAATACACATTATCATTCAGCCAAACAGATTTTTTATGGCTTCTTTTATTATTTAGAAGATATACTTTCTTTAAAAAGTCACATAACATTTGTTTAAATAATATTTGTGTATTTTGGGGTTTTTTAAGTTGATTAGATAAGATAGTAGCAATATATTATGCAGACCTTTTTCCCATATGCATATAAAAATGTAAAGAAGAAAGTCTCTCACCTTATCAACACAGATCTGTCTCTTTAAGACCATCAAGAACTTTCTGTGACCATTAAAAGTGCGCGAAAGAAAGATTTCGACCGACAAAATTGTTACATAGAGCGCATGCGTGGTAGATATTGTAAATCTGGAAGTGTCAAAGTTTTGAATGAGTTCGATTTTCACGGAAAGCTTCCTATTGATTACTCCTCTCTCTCTCTTGTATCACCTAGGCTGCTAACGACTTTGTTATTGCTTCATTGCCAGTGATCAATATCAGTATACACAAAGTCTTTTGGTGTATTAATCTCACCTTGTTTTCAAATTTAGGTCTCACAAAGGTGAAACTTGGAGATATTTACATTCAACACCAATATAAGCAAAACTTCTTTTAATTGGCCTTTTCCATATTTCAAAGTTCGACACCTCCGTCGATAAGAATACAGTGTTTTATTTGCCAAAACTAAGCACTAATCGCTAGTCGATATAGATTATATAAAAATACATGTAGTCGACAAAGACGTTCATTAAGAATAAAAACTGAACTGGATAAGGGATAATTCAGAAATTTAACATTTTTCTCGCCTATCAAGTTAACAAATATACAAAATGTATATTTTTCTTTACACGAAAAAAATCAATAAATCCTTAGTTTAAGCTTTCAAATATTCTTAGATACTCTTAGCTTTCTTTGAAAACAAAAAAAAGCTTACATAGTATTGTACCTTTTATTGATTCAAGAGGACGTATGACGTCTTACCAAAAACTGCAGGCTAGAGTAAAACAAGTGATTTGAAGTGGAATTGAATAATTCAACATTTTTTATATCACATAGATGTTATTATAATTTCGTTCAATATAATTCAAATAAATGACGAAAAACATTCATACTATTAATCATACAATAAGTTGTAAGTTTACTAAACCTTATCTTTCACCCCTTATGTTTAATGTGACTTAGATAATACTGCTTGTCTTCTTGGTTTCTAATTTCCCTTACAGAAATGCAGACTTTACAAAAGATACTGTCGATGACAACCTCTTAAATTGATCATGATTTCTGGATTCTGTCCTGTCCATTTTTGAGGGAAAATTCGAATAGAAAGAGCTTCCACTGGAGAGATAAACGGAACCGTCTTCTTCTTGCTTTTAACTCTAAACACCTGGAAAATATTTAAGTTTAATTGTACATAACCATAACCAGTAGTATATCATGATAATCCAGTGAAGTGAACTAGCTTCAAACTTTTACCTGCTATGATGCGTTTTGACACAATGAAAATAATAAAAACATAGATATGTATACTTTTACCTTTACAACTCCTTTTCTGTCAACTACATTTGTCCATCTACCGTTAATGTTCATATACTGTAAAACAAAACTGGTCACCGCCGATCGGTAGTCATTTCCCTCCACGGGTGGTGGCGATACTTCTACGGCTTTTACCTATGTGTGAAATAAACAAAAACTGTTTAAAAGCATCAAACCCTGAGGACACATGACGAAATGACAAAACCTTGAGATGGTACAGTTTTATCTCAATATACGGAACAGACGAAGTCCGACTACACGCTTATAGAATCCGTCACAGACATAGTGATATATTAGATATAGTAGATTAAGTACCGGAAAAACTAAACATCTACTGCTCGCTTAGAGCTCTTGTCACTTATGTTGTGTAAAAATCAATGAGTTCCATACATGGTGTATAATAACACTTGTTTGAATGGTCGAAATTGCTCTTGGACAGACCTCTAGAAACACTTTGGACAACGCAATTACTTCTACAAAAATTTCTATTGAATGATATCAACTTCCTTTAAAGTTTTCAAGATAAATCTTGCAAAAAAGTGTTTATCCAGTTTTCGGTGTGAGCCGCCCTGACAAGCGGTTACGCCAAAAGGCGGATTCTTGATGCGCAGACTTGTAGATCAACTTACCAAAGCTGGTACCTTGTGAGCAAACGAAACTTCCTTGAATTTCTTATTTTTGAAAAACTTTTTCTTTGATAGATGTTTGAATGAAACTCTCTTTAAATGAACTGTCTTTCCTAACAATGGCTTCCAGCACTTTTTACCTGTAAAATATATAAATAATGAAATCACGGAATTATACAAGAAAATCCCATGCATTAATTGTGTAGTTTTTTTCTTTTATAAAAAAGAACATCACTTGACTGTACCTTTTTTGTTTTTATTAATAAGGTCGCATGTCCTGAAGTCTAGAGATATAAATGGTACTCCGCTCCATTTTTCTGGTATTATCCGAATGTCTGTAGCCTTCACAGGAACCGGAAGTCGGAATATGATAGGCATTGCAACTTTTGACTTTTGTCTTCTACCCATATCAAACACCTGTTGTACATTTAAAGATATGGTTGATAGTTCATATAAATTTTCAATCAGAAGTTTATATTTGATAAAGACTTTATATTCTTATTTATCAGATTCAGTTTACTCGCACAAAAATGTTTAATCATGCTTGGACTAACATACCCCTGGTTTATTATTGCGATCCTCGTAATATTGCCATCTTTGATTTCCAAGCTTATGAAGCAGTGAGAATTTGGTGACAACTCCCCAGCGTCCTTTGGCATCGCCTTTCCCACCATGAACTTGTATGGCAACGATTTTCTGTGGCGATTGAAATGAAACCTGAAGATTTGTCTTTGTTGATGGTTTAAATTTTGAAACAGAGAACAGAAAAGGAATGGATGAAATCCCGTTCATAGCTCGCCATGCCTGGAATGGATTGTCTGGCGATATGAATAAATCCTTTGTGTGTTGGAACTTGGAATTCTTGTATCTCCAATGAGGACTGCCATCAGAACACTTTAAATCTATAATAAGATACTGAATCATTATACAGACCTTGACATGTACTTGTGCAATGGGAACTGCCATCAGAACACTCTAAACCTATAGATAGACACTGAATCATTATATGAATATGTTATTATGTACATGACCAATGAGGACGGCCATCAGAACACTCTGAATAAACATTACAGAAGTACCCATCATCTATTCAGTCTAATAGTCGAGAAGGCAATGCAAAATCACCAGATCTTCCACAGGAACGGCGCGAACCTAGGAATGAACAAAATTCCGAAGTTAGACCAGGGCCCGGCACCATAAACTTAGAATTGACTTAAGTCTAAATTTCAATTATCTTTTGTCTCATTATAATATAAGTGATGACTTGAAATGATTCACAGAATTTGTCTACTTTCAGAGTAGAATAGAATGGATGAACTCAATATTTCAAATTTTCACTGATTTGCTAAATATCGTATTTTGAGAATTTGACTTAAGTCAATTCTTAGTTTATGAAGCCGGGCCCAGGTGCCCAGGGAGGGTCAGCGTCTCTCCTGATTGCATGAAACACCCGTCGCAACAGCTCCATGGAAACCTGTCAAATTCGGTGATTGTCTCGATGTACATATCAGGTAAGTATGTCTTGTTTGGTGATGATGACAGCCATTCAGTCACAATGTAGAATGTCACTGATCATTCTGGAAGGGGGATCTCATATGCTTTTTATTACATCTCCGTAGCGACCGAAGAACTTCCTCAATGATGATTTCAGCCGTTGTGTAACATAACCCTGAACAAGAAGCTTACTTGTAAGCCGTCTGGCTCTAATGATGAAATCTTCATATTTGGAACATGCCCTGGAGTACCGTATCAGTTGAGAAACAAAAACACCATAAGCAGGAGAAGACGAAATGTTGCCACTCATGAAAGGGAACTTAGTTATGTGGAAGCTGAAATCGTCACGCTTGTCATAAGGTGAGGTGTTCAAATGGCCGTTTGCGTCGAAAGATAGGAGTATATCCAAGTAGGAAGCGGATCTGTCACTTTCTGTTGTTTCCTTGATCTCTAGTTCATGAGGATAGATTTCATGCAGATGATCCTTAAAGTTCGGATTATTGATGGACAACACGTCATCTATGTATCTGAAGGTAAAATTGAACTGAGATGCGAGGTGCTTTCGCCCAGTCGAGATCAAGGTCTTGATGAAGTCGGCTTCGTATGAATATAAAAATAAGTCCGCAAGCAGTGGGTCTCAATTGGTATTCATGGGGATGCCGACTATCTGTTGGAATACGGTTCCTCCAAACACAGCAAAATGTTGTCAATCAAAAACTCTAGCATCCGGATGATATCGTCTTCGGTATACTTTTTGTTTGAATCAGAGTGTTCATTCACGGAATAAGTATCCTCCCGCCCAATTACGTGGTATTTGTATCTTCTATTACCATTTTTTGAAAGGAAGGTGTTGCGAATAATATTGGCCAGTCTGTTTTTGAGCTTTTGATGTGGAATGGTAGTGTAGAGCGTAGCGAAGTCGAAAGATTTTATGCTGGTAATATGATTGAAGTTTGTGGCTTTTAAATTTTCCAAAAGTTCCTTAGAACTCTTTAGGATCCACATCTGATTGATTCCATTTATAGAATATGCTGTCTCGCAGTATGTTTGGAGACCTTGCTTGATGCGAGTTAATATTTTCGTAAGCAAAACGGAAAGAGTATTTGCTGAGCACCTGGACGAACAGGCAATGAATCGGGTGTTTGTAAGGATTTTTGTGCATTTATGGAATCCAGTAGATATAAGGCAGTTCAAGATCAGAGTCATTAGTACGAATACCGAAGGACCCAAGAACAGATATGTGGTTGTCAAGAATTCAGATACAGATAAGTTTTTAAGTGTGTATGTTGGATTTCCAGGTGCTGAATTTAGTCCTAGTTCCTCTCTCAAGCATTTGAAATAGTATGACTTGCAAACGAAAGTAAAATTGTTTGCCGCTTTGTCAACAGGAACCATGATATATTTTTCATGAAGGCCAGAAAGTTCTTTGGCAACAACAGGGTCATGAAAAATTGACTCGTGTCTGTTGTTAACTGAGTGCCGAAGACGCCCAATTCTTCTTTTAAGTAATTCTCCGATGGATTTCATTCATTCGGAGAGTGTGTCTAATTCCACGTCCTCCCCTTTTGCCCACCGTCCGGCGTACTCCTCACATGCATCCATAATAATTTCAAAGTTTTCCCGCCATGTGAAAGAATGGGGTTCCCTGTATTTTGGACCTTTCCTGAGAAGTTTACTGTTACCAACGATATTAAGGTCGCCAGTAACCACATGACCACATGATTGGTAGATGAAAGGAGAGGATGAAAATGTGCATTGTATGGGGTTTTGTGAAAGGTAGTGTACATCTAGACATTAAAACTTTTGTTTTGTTAAATATTTTGGAAGCAACGGATTAAGTATCTGTGTAGGAAATGCAAGGCGCCTCCTGGTATTTGAAATAAGGAGGGATTTTGTCCTTTACAGACCTGTTATTTAGAATGTTGCTTAAACGCAGAGCATCGATCCCTTTATTTGCAAATTTGATTTTAAGGAAGGGACGATTTTCATTGCTAACAGGTACGTTAGACAATACCTATAAACAGGTATTGAATCATTATGAATACGTTATTATATACATGACCAATGAGGATTGCCATCAGAACACTCTGAACATTCAAAATGATGCTATTGAATTTGAAGACGTTTAACATACATTTGCAATGAGGACTGCCGTCAGAACACTCTAAACATATTAACAGATACTGAATCATTATATTAATATGCTATTATATACATGTGGGATTGCCATAAGAACACGCTAAACCTATAGAAATATACTAAATAATTATGTAGACGCTACCATTTGCAAATGCAAGGTTTGACTTTGTGAACGCAACTGAGTTAAAGAAGATCCTGACGACAATCTCAACAGCACTCACAATACAGCACAAAAAAGAGCATCGACGGACCTCTAGCAAGCTACAGGTGCCCGAGAGGAGTAAGCATCCCTTGTTTGGCTAGCCGCACCCGCCGTCAATGAATACCGACTTTGTGCACATTATAACATTTACTTGACAATAAAGCGAAAGCCACTAAAGTGGAGATCACAAACCACCGTACATGCAAGTACGTGCTTTCTGTGTGCAAAAATGTAGGTAAACCTTTGGTATCCGCACGGTGTCTGTGCGTTATCAGTATGTGTCCCCTACGACCTCCTAACGGATTTTTAAACACGCAGACAGGAAGTAGCAGTTTTAGTGCATACAGAACTTTTGTTGCGAGCTGTGTACGGATTCATCAAGAAGAACGACACGCTCTGTCACCCTACAGCGTTTGACAGCAGCGTGTGCCAGCGTGTAAGGTCGCTGGCTCATACGCCAGATGATCGTCGTACACGCTCCAGGAACGTCATAAGGACGTTGTGAGAACGCTTTCACGCGGAGCTATAAGCTGTTGAACGCTATTGGCTCCTAAAAATTTTGCGCCTGCACAAAATCGGCAACGTTCGCCGAACGAGTTGGTTACACGCTCCACGATCGTTACTCAAACGCAATGCAGTCGTTATGCACACGCCGCCATACGTTGCACTAACGTTACTCACACGTTAATACACGTTCCCAACATGCTCGTAGAATAAGCTTGACGATAGTCTAGCGTTCGCGCAACGTGTTTGTAACGTGTACGGAGCATGTCTTTAACGACTGTCTGGCGTTCCCGGCGTGTACGAATCATTTGAGTAGCGAACACAGCGATTCATCTCGTTTTCCTCCTTGTATGATAGTATTAGGGGGGTTACTATCATACAACGAGGAAAACGAGATAAATCCCTGTGTTGGCGACCAAATCACTTCCACTAGACAAATTCAATACTGGAAAAAATGATTTTGAAATTCAAGTTGAATCACATTAAAGTAAAAGAAACTATTAATCAATAAATTATCAATTTTGGTATTGTTTATATCCTTTTTAACAAATTTTTAAATGCTTAGGTACAAAAAGTACAAGAAAGTTTTATCATGATAGGCTGAAATCGTTGTGTAGTGGCATCATGATAATTTTAAATGATTTGATATTATATTCAAAACAAGCGATGAGGGATGAGAAAAAAGTGTAACTACCTTACAAGGCCATAGATTAGACTTCTAACGCTCCTCTTTCTCTTTCTCTGCTATGGAGTTTTCTCGTATACTCTTAATTTGAAGACGTTTAACACTAGTAAACGAATGTTAACCGCTTCAGTGCAAAGTAACTGAAAATTCTCATACAACGCTCCAACACGCAATCAAAACGTTATACGAACGTTGTGCGATTGTTGGAAATACGTTCCGCGTACGTCGAGATAGCTGGAAATGCTCTGGGTACACGTACATGTATTCGTACGCTGACATACGTTACAGACACATTACACACACGCTAAGTAAACGTTCTACAATCGCTGTTACACGTTAGTCAATCGTTAGGCAAATGCTTAGAAAGCGTTTTTTTCTTTTATAGCTGACCTCAGTGTTCGGGAGCGTGTTGCAAAACAATTTCATACTTTGCCATACGGTTATCCGGATTACGTGCATACAACCCTCTCACTTTTACAATTACCCAGAGGTCTCGAAGAACGTACAAATGTGGTGTAAAAGAACCTCCTCACTATAAGATGACCATACAAACAGACAGAATGACGCAGGGGCCCAAGAACACACAGATTGATATGTAAATGGATATAAAAACATAAGGCGTACGAGATACAGTCCGTGTTCTGTCGGCTGTAGCGAACTCATGCATGTCATCACCCTATCATCACAGTCAGTTAGAGTACAATTTTTAAGAATGCGCTGGTACAAGGCTGTAGATTGGTCCAGTACCAAGCCAAGTGTCCGTCTGGTGACAGAAGGATCATATTCACGAAATAAAAGGCGTTTGATCATTCTAACACAATTTCGGTGGTAATTCAGTCTACCTTTTATCCTTCTTTGTTTATTATGTTACCATAAAATGCAGGTTGTGAAATACCCAAATGAGTTAAAGAAGATCCTGACAATAATCTCAACAGCACTCACAATAGAGCACAAAATTAAGCATCGACGGACCCCTAGCAAGCTAGAGGTGGGACCAGGTGTCCGGGAGGAGTAAGCATCCCCTGTTGGCTAGCCGCACCCGCCGTCGATGTTTAAGCACGAAAATGAAAACAATATATAAACTTCAAAGTAATATACTCTGTTGAATGTATGGGTCCGAATTTCAAAAGAAGTTGACAATATTTTTTGTAAAATTTCCAGAAAGTCTTTACTAGTTTGTGAAAGCGAAAACCTTGACCTAAGTTTCTTGGTAATTTGTAAATTTCTACTATGAAAATCCAAAACATCACTGCATGCTCTAGCATACCGGATGAGCTGCGAAATGTAGATACCATATGACGGTAATCTAGGGACATCATCGTCAAGCCAGGGAAAATTTATGCTGAATCCAAAATCATCTTCCTCTCACACACACTTGTATGAATCTCTCCATTAACAATTTTGATATTTATGTCCAAAATGACGTTTCTGTGTTTATAACGTTTGCCTTGTTTAGAGTGAATTCTTGTGGATAAATAACATTTCTATACTTTTCAAAAACAGGATTATCGATAGTAAAAATATCATCCAGGTACATAGAATTACCTATGAACCATTTCACATCATCATGTTTTCTTTGCTTTTGAAGATTTTGGATAAATTCTTTTTCATACGTGTATAAAAATAAATCTGCAACAAGAGGCACACAATTAGTACCCATAGGGATCCCTACAACCTTCTTGTGGAGATTCTCACCAAATCTGACATAAATATTGTTTAAAAGGAAGAACAAGGCAATACACAGGCTGCAAGTTGTCAGCACTTACTTTTTGTGTAACATATGATGCATGTAACCACCCATATAACCGTGCGTGCGACGTGCGTTGACGCACTCCTTCCTTGTGTCTTCAGAAAACCTAGCCTACAAAACTCAAACGTTCAAAAAGCACGCACGGCGGGTTGTGACCAGGGCTATAAGAAGGTCCAGGGCAGTTAAACTAGAATCACTTTTTCGTCACTTAATTTTTCTTCTAACTATAAATGTTACTTTTTTTGTATGCAAAGTTTCAACAATTCTTTACCGTCAGTTATCAAGCTACGTATATACCACACGAAAGCCCCAACTTGGCCGTGAATATGACGTTAAAATGAGCACACCTTAGGGATAGAAAAACAGTTACAAATTTTCTGTAGAGGCAGAAAATTAAGAAGTACCGATTTTTCATTTAGATATGATGTAGGCAATCGGACATGTATAGAATTATAAATAATCACCAATACTTTTAAAAGAAATTGCCGAAAGGAGACAAATTAATGTCTATTTTTTAGAACATCTTTGACTTGTTAATTTTTAATAACAAAGTTCGTTGATCTGAAACCCTATCATTTATTTTTCGTAAAATCTTGAATTTTTTTTTCATATGTCAAGTTAAACAGCGATAAGTTCCTATTAAAATTTGACCGTCAGTTACTTTTTGAAGTTACAGTAATTTTGTTAACCCCCCCCCCCCCCCCACACACACACACACACACACACATAATTTTACGTCACCTTATGCTGACGTTACGTTAATTAGCGAAGTACTGCGTTTTGTTTCATGCCTCTTGTTTCAGACGTTGAAGTTATTCTTCAATCTTTCTTTAAGGCGTGTCATTTCTGCATTAGGGAATTTCAACGATTTTATGTTATAGGATTCTAATAAATTAATTCATTTTACGAAGAAAAATTAATAGGTCCGTAATGAAAGTCAAGACTTTTGCTTATTTGGAAAACAGGGTAAAAATGCTTGCTATTTGTTGCTAAAAATAGCACATCTGTAAAGAAAATACAAAAAGTGCTAATATGCACTCATTTGATATAATTTTAATTTCTGTGTTCACATACAATAAAACAGATTAAAAACTTTGTATGTTAAACGTCTTCAAATTCAATAGCATCAATTAAGAGCAGATACATTTTCAGCATGGACCAGACATGCACTTTTCGGGTACTTAACCTTCGTCAGTGATCCTCAATACTAAAAATTCCTATAAAACTTCTAAATAACAGTTCTGTCAAGGATAAAATCCCTCCTTATTTTAAATACCAGGAGTCGCCTTGCATTTCCTACACATATACACAATCCGTTGCTTCCAAAATAATTAATTATAAACAAATGAATTGTCTAGATGTACACCACCTTTCACAAAACCCCATACAATGCACATGTTCATCCTCTGATTTCGTCTACCAACCGTGTCACCATGTGGTTACTGGTGACCTTAATATCGTCGGTAACAATAAACGTAGGAACCTTCTCAGTAAAGGTCCAAAGTACAGGGAACCCTGTTCCTTCACATGGCGGGACCACTTTGGAATAATTAGGGATGCATGTGAGGAGTACGCCAGACGGTTGACAAAAAGAAGGACGTAGAACTAGACACACTCTCCGAATGAATGAAATCCATCGAAAAATTACTAAACAGAAGAATAGGGCGTATTCGGCATTCAGTTAACAACAGGCACGAGTCAATTTTCCATGACCCTGTTGTCGCCAAAGACCTTTCTGACCTCCATGAAAAATAGATCATAGTTCCTGCTGACAAAGTGGCAAACAATTTTACTTTTGTTTGCAAGTCGTACTATTTCAAATGCCTGAAAGAGGAACTTGAGTTGCATTCAGCACCTGGAAATCCAACATACAAAATTACAAATTTATCTGTATCTGAATTACTTGACAATCACAAATCTGTACTTGAGTCCTTCGGTATTCACACTGATGACTCTGATCTTGCACTACCTTACATCTACTGGATTTCCAAAATGCACAAAAATCCTTACAAGCACCGCTTTATCGCCGGTTCGTCCAGGTGCTCAATAAAACCTCTATCCATTTTGCTTACGAAAATATTAACTTGCATCAAGCAAGGTCTCCAAACATACTGCGAGACAATTTATTTCAGAAATGGAATCAATTAGATATGGATTCTAAAAAATTTTAAGGAACTTTTGAAAAATTTAAAAGCCACCAACTTCAATCATATTACCAGCATAAAGTCTTTCTCTACGCTCTACACTACCATCCCAAACCGATTTCAGCCTCCACATTACTAACTTCCCTTTCATCCCGTCTTCTCCTGCTTATAGCATTTTTGTTTCTCAGCTGATACGGTATGCCAGGGCATGTTCCAAGTATTAGAGCCAGACGGCTTACAAGTAAGCTATTTGTCAAGGGTTATGTTACACAACGGCTGATATAATCATTGAGGAAGTTCTTCGGTCGCTATGGGGATATAATAAAAGCATATGAGATCCCCCTTTCCAGATTGATCAGTGACATTCTGCATTGTGATTGAATGGCTGTCATCATCACCAAACATACTCACAGCGAGACAATTACCGAATTTGAAAGGTTTCCATGGAGCTGTTGCGACGGGTGTTGCATGCAATCAGGAGACGCTGAGTCTCCCTGGGCACCTGCCCTTTCTTCGGAATGTTGTTCATTCCGGTGTTCGCAACCGTTCCGATGGGAATTCTTACGATTTGGCCTTGCCTTCTCGAATGTGAGACTGAATAACTGTTCGGTACTTCTTTGATGTTTATTGATTGTGATAAAGTTTACCCGTAGGTTCCAATTTCATAGATTATTTTTAATTTTCTCTATTTTACACAATTATATTCCAAACTAAAACGAAATTCATGGGTTATTACTTACGTAAGAGAAATCCAAACTTCTTGAAAGAGTACCTACAGCTCAATTTCTATAGAAATTACTGCGAAGCATTTTCTTACGGAGATTTCATTCAATTAAGCTGTTTAGATCAATTTTTCAAACTTATCCCCTTTTAGTTATGTAATGAATTAAAGTCTTCAATACAGTCAGAAGCAATACATTGAATTTTCTATATACTAGTATAATTCAAGATCCCATGATTGCTAAAAAGGAGATACGCAAGAATGGTCCTAAATCGTGACCAATAACGCACCTTAAAGGCGATATAGACACCCTGATAAGTTCCTGTCCTAATTTTTTAAGTCATTGTAATTTTGTTACCCCCCCCCCCCTTCACACCTTTGTCACAAATTACATACGGCGAAACATCATCTTTCAAATGGTAATCGTTCTAAATATTTCATATCAATTGTTCAGATGAAGATATGGTGTACTCCTAAATCAAAGGGAAGCCAGATTGCCTTTACTTTTCTCTGTTTTGGTTATTGAAAGTCCTCTTGTCCTTTGTAGTAAGAAATTAATAGATTCACTGTATAGTGTATGTAGAATACGCAGGGCCAAACGTGGACAATACTAATCATCCAGTGATCATTTCTGATCACAATTTGAAATTGTTCGATTTCTTGTGAGTTTTGGCTTAATAAGAAAATACAGGTAATGTACGTCAATATTGGGAATGAGAAGAATCTCCGTAAATGATTAGTTATCTCATGGAAGATAGGGACGGACGCCATGACAAACTTAAAAGTCAAACTGAATACGACTGAATAAGATATACTTACGTTTTATGTCATAGTTTTTAAGAGATGCGTTGTTTGATATCATAGCTGCTTTTTCGAGTTTAAATCCAATTGCCTTTAGTTTTGCTGATGTCATAGGTTGTTTCTTAATTTTGATATTTTGTGGCCTCAATTTCTTTCTGTTTGGCCATGAGAGCAGAGAACTTTTAGATGTTTTCTCCTTTGACTTAATATATTTGTCCATGGACTTGGGAGCTGCTGTCTGAGATGGTTTGTACAGGACATCGTTTTTAGTACTCGTATCTGTACTTGCATTGGCCATCACACCTTTGTTTGTAGGAGTGTACAAGGGTGATCCGGTGTTTTTATTAGTTCCTTCAATACTATTTGAATTCGAAATCCCAGAAGAAAAAAGTTTGGCAAAATCAGTGTTTCCGGGCTTTGACGATTGTTTCGCTTTCTTGTTGTTAATTTTTCGTTGCCCCTTCTCTTTCTCTAATTTGCGCTCTGTCGACATTTTTTCCGACGTCATTTGATTTGTTATGCTCGATCCTTCTTGAGGACTTTGATTTCTTGGTGAAGGTTTCCGTATTCCGCCTTCAGTGGAGGATTTTGCATTGATTTCATTCGATGATATCTTCCTGTCAACCCAGGTACTCTTTATAGATTTGACCTTGTCCTTGGTTGACGGGCTGGCGGGTGCCGTTGGGTCCGGTTCCTGACAGTAATTAATATTAATCCTTACGTACGGCACACCGTCCCAAAGCTGAGGAAACAGTCGTAACATGTTTGTTTGCAGTGGTGTAGCCAAGTTAACCTTCGTTATTGTGTCTGGTTGGGCAAGATTTCCATTGTTCCAAAATACCTGCTCATAAATACAGATGTTTTATTGAAATGAGTGCATTGATTGAGTAATAATTGAGTATCACAAAAATTTGGAAAAATTGAGAGGGGGGCTCATTTTACTTTTCGATACGCGTGACTTCATCTTTTGGCCTCGAGCTCCACTGATTGGACTGTGCATATGTTTTACTATTTCAATACTGATAATTGCAAGAAGGAAATTTGGTAATATTAGTGACATAAATCTGAATAATTATACATGTATACCTCTTTTCCGTTCTTGGTGTTGTTAATAAAGTTCCATTTCCCCTCGTTGTTGAGATAAAGCATGACATACTCTGTGATGAGTCCGGGACGTTCTGTATCTTCTCCCCTGAGGGGACCTCTCTTACCTCTCATGGTCCACCCCAGGACCCATGTAGTACGGTAAAACGGAAACTCGGCATATATGATTTTGTTGCGTTCCCTCAAATCATTCTTCTTGGATGAGAGTTTCTGGAAGTAACGTTCTTCTTGCACCGTTCTTTGCATGGAACACTTCACCTCAGAACCTGTGTGTATTAAAGATAAAATTTGTCAGTCTAGTTTATCCGATCTACCAGTGGAATTCAGTAACTTTTCTTTAAATGTACATGCTTAACTTTTCTTATATGGTCATATCATACAAAAGATGATTTATTATACGACATGTTATACGGTCAGAGTCTGATCATGATCGTTTTGTTTTTATATGAATTATCATCTCATTCATTTGTCGCAAAACAAATGTGTACCTTGCTTTGTGTAAGAGCTGTATATATTTCCCATGAATGAGATTATATATCTGCATGCAGACTCCTATGTAAGGGAGAGGATGATCGCAGTGTTTATGATACATGATGAGAATGGATACTTTCCCCCAAGGTTTAATCAAGTTCTTGACATAATGTAAATAAAAACATTTATCACATGCATTTCTTAGAGATGTTTTTTTTTTTAATTCATTGTGATACGTTTTGTCCAAATATTTATTGGAATAACATTCTTTTCAGACACGTTTACAATCGAATGATGACTATCATTTTTAACGTCAGTTAACCACTAAATAAATCAATATAACAATGTTGGTGACGCCACTGAAACAGCATAATCTATATTTTTACAGTGTTTGATGTGTTTTCAATTGACTCTTTGAAGTTCTCTTTTATCTTGAATACCATCGCCAACCACTGTGACTCGTTTCTTTGATACAAATGTATATTATATATGTGTATACTTACCTACTGTTCTTCTTGTTGGTTCCCCAATCGTCAACACATATCTAGGAATATAATAAAGATTTGTGTCATATTTGTGTTCAGAGAAATATGCCCTTTAACACCGGCTTGGTTTTTTGCGATTTTCAAGGGCACATGGGCGGAATTAGGACATTCTTCAGGGGTCCAAGCCGTCGGGGGGGGGGGGTGTCCAGCATAATTATGTTTAAAAAATAAACGTAATATATATGGGGAAATCGGAATATTGGAGAAAAGTCCATGGGGCCCCCTCTAGATCACTACCATATTAATCGTTATGTAGAGTCCGCCTTTCGGAGTCAAAGAACGACAACTCGCTTTGAGACCCTTTAGTAAAACAGATTTAGATGATGTAATGAGTTACACAGAAATCCAAAGATGAACAAGTCCACTATTATTGAATTGAATTTCATTGGCATGTATATAATTTTGTCCGTCTGTACGTCTTAATTTGGTACAGCAAATCTTAATGGTGCTTCGCAAATCTTAGCAACCAGAAAGGGTAGATCTTTTGTTTGAGTTCAAATATTATCTTGCAATGCATCTTTTTTGTATATTTTTTCAAACTTAGATTTCACTTTACTCTACAGTACCATGGATCTACTGTCCGCGTGGCTCACTTTGGAAACTTGATAAACTGGATTTTGACTATTTTATCATGCAATTTTTTTATGAAAATATTTACACCATTCAATAGATCTCGCTTAGTCGTAAATCTAAAACGCATTTTGTCTGTATAATGATTGCATAAACCCATGGCCATTTAACATATACCAAAATTTACGACTAAGTGATAACTTTTTCAAATGATATCATATCAATTATTCCCTGAGATGAAACGTGTTGCATTCCGGAATGTAAACGTTCGTGATGTCACAATGCATAAGTTCTACTGTGACAGAAACATGATACAACGGCTGTTCTGACCTGCAAACTGACCCCGCGGTGACTTAATTTTTACCTGGAAAAACGAGATTTCAGAAAACAAGATGAAACTGAAAATTGTGGTGCATAAATATAGAATAAATGTCACAATGTGTGTTTTGTTACGGGTATGCAACACACAGCAAGTGCATTTATCGCATGAAATGCGCTAAACGTAAATTTGTTTAGCGCATTTCATGCGATAAATGCACTTGCTGTGTGTTGCATATACCCGTAAACTTCCGCACGATGAAGTTTATCCATGCAGTTTCCGAAGTGAGTCGCGCAGATAGTAAATTTACTACATTTCAAATATTGACATTATTGTACTTGCATAAAGTATAAGTCACACTTTGACTCTGATACTGCACTGTAGATAAACCTATTGTTCATGAGGACAAACTTTTAAATGTATCTTACCTGTTGCTGACAATGGTGCAAAGAAATAATATTGTTAGTGTTTTTATTGTAATGTGCATTTCAAACCATCATCTTTACTGAAATAGAACGAAAGTAGAATGGCTGCATTTATGTGACGTCAGAGATGACGTCATACCAGTATAACGTGAAATAGCGGTATTCGATCGTTTTGTCTCCCGTGATTGAAGATATTCGGACACATACTTTTGATCTGTCCGTTTTGGGATTTCTTTTTGTTTCCAAAAACTTTAAACCTGGCTTTAATATAGTTCTTGAAAGGTACACGTCATACTTTAAACCTTATTCTTGTCAAGATGTTTTTGCACGGTGGGTTTTTTATTTTATTTTATTTTTTTTCCTTTTTATTTTACTAGTTATGTTCAAAATTACAAAATATAGCACATCCCACAATATTTGACTTTTATAGAGTTAATTTTAAACCATTGTTGAATGTACCTCACGATAATTAATTCAGCAGAGATGTCGAAAAGTGTCAGTCCGAAGAAAATGTCTGACAAAAATTCTTTCGGACTGACAAAAGTTCGCAGTACTATTCATTGATCACATTCGGACTGACAAAACTAAAATGTCTGACAAGATTGAAACAGATTTCGACATCTCTGGTATGATATCATTATATAATATTTTGGAATTTCAATCTTTAAGGAAATCAGATGCAAAGATTTTTTTTCTCTTTCGAAAAAGTTCGTCTTTAAAATATATATATATATATAGCTTTACGTTAGAAATCGACATGAAAATTAAGAGAAAAACCTCTACATATTGACAGGAATGTATTCTAAATCTAAATATTGAATTTGAAAAATTTAAATCGTTTCTAAATTATTTGCAAGGTTCAAAAAGTCCTCTATTCATTTTCAAAAATCGTTCATATGCTGTTCTTGTTTTATGAATTTACGAATTATGCGAATCTATAGAATTATTCTAGAGGGGGAGAAGGTGCGAATTCCAAACCCTGTCCAACCATTGGTTTTGAGCAAAGTTTACACAGAAGGTAACAATAGAAAGTAAGAATTTCAAAAATATTCTAGATGTCCGAACCCTCTGTTTCCTTTAGATATGCACATTTCGTTTGTACATGTATAATTTTTTAAATCGTCTATAAGTACAAATTGAAAACGTCATTCGATGAAAAATTCAATTTATCCTGCACTCTGCACACATACAGACAAGAACTGCACTGTAGACAGTCTGAATTTTTAACATTTTACGTATTTCAAGACAGCTATGCTTACGTACCTAAATTGTGAAGCAGAGTTCATTTCAAAGCAGGCACGCGACTGTATGTATTCAGGACTAAAGTTCAGCGTTCATTCATAAAAAGGGAGGGAATTAAAGATCGCGTGCATTTAGTGAATGGGAGCAATTACATACATACCTGACATTAATCTGATAGATCGTAAATCATAGGAGCTAAATAAACTCAATAGACCGATTAACACACTCGACCTTCTGATGAGAGAAAGTTTGACTTGAGATCTGATAAATAAACGTTTAGTAAGGAGGGGGAGATGCTAGTATAACGTCCCGTCATCAACCCGGAGACTCTGTATGAATAAACTGATATTATCTCTGACGACGGTCTTAACGTAACTGAAAAGTAATTTGTTCAACATAATGATAGATCGACCAAGAAGCGAACAAATCCCATCTGTTTTATTGATACTTTACTCATAAAATTATTCAATATGTAACATCAGATATCGGAGCATCTGATTTCTTTCTTTTTGATATAACATTTAGTGGTTACGATTTTTGCTTACTAAAAAAATACTCTGTTTTATATAGGTAATAATATATGAAAGAATATATGTTATAAATGGTTTTCATCAGCATATTGATGCTTGTATAATTCAAAATTTGTTACTGTGCAAGATTCAATTTAATCTTTTTCTGAACAACGTATAATGTTTTCAATTAATATCAACCTAATGCTAAAAAAAGAGGAATATATATGTACGTACCCGAAATGAAAAAAGTAAAGGAAGTAAGTCATTCAAAAATTAGTATCTACATATATTATGGGAGGGGGGGTGGACAGGAGGTGCCTCTCTCCCCCTCCCCCGCCCACTTACCTCCTCCCTCCCTTCTTCCTCTTCTCCCTTTCACCCATTCTTCCCCTTCCCACTCTTCTTCTTCCTCCCGCCCCCTTTTCTCCCTCCTCCCACCCCTTCCTCTCCCTCCCTTTCACCCTGTCCATCCCCTCATATTATCGTGTTTAGATAGCAGTCTGTTGTAAGAGGCAGCAGCAACCCTTATATAGCTGAAACATAGAAATCTAAATTATTTTCTTTCAATGTTGTCGGATTTGTTTTCGTCGATTTTTTGGGGGAGGGGGTGTGTTTGTTTTGTTTTATTTTGTATTGTTTGTTTGTTTGTTGTTGTTGTTGTTGTTTTTGGGGTTTTGTTGTTGTTGTTCTTCTTCTTCTTCTTCTTTGTATTCGCACGTGAACATATAAAAAAGACATATAAAAAATCATATTCGTTATGATTCGTTAATGAACAATACAAAGGAAAAAAGGAGAAGACCCACTGATTTATTTTTTTATTTATTGATTTATTTATTTATCTATGTATTTATCTTTTTTTATGAAATTATGTATAAAAAATCATAAAGTGTCCATACCTACCTTTAAAAATATTAAATTTCAATTTTCAGTTTTTACCCAATGTGAAAAAAAATCAGATAGTCGCTTCATTTTTTCAGAGGTTTTAAAGATGTCAATGCTATTTTACATGTATGACGTACAGACAGACAAACAAAGAGACAGAACGGGAAATAGTAAGTTGGGGTTTTATAGAAGTGTTGTCTGTGAAGGAGTGCTCACACATTCAGGAAATTCTGCAGACTCTGGTCCCGCCTTGTTTCTGTGTTTTATGGTTCTACCTGAGTACCATGTTCATACCTTAAAGTTCCCATGTAACAGATGATGTTTGCTGGTGCATAGAATCATTCTACATGTCTGCCAAAAAGCATATAACACTATTTATATAGTGTATTAGCTGGGGATATGCCGCCCAATTTCAACAACTGACTCTTATAAATATGATTTATCAAGTAGTTCATATTTAACTATGCTCTTCAATAAAAGTTCAAATCTTTTACCTCTTGATATTACAGATGATTTAAAACATTTGCACATGTAATAATCTATTGTCACGCATATTTTCTTAGGAGAATCCCTATAAATATACACTTTGTTTGCTGTATACCTATATAACTTTTGACGTGCCGTTTACTGTACCCCCTCAAAATCACTTTTCATACAGACGAATACCTTGTTTCAATATTGCAAACTGATATAGCGGAGATTCAATACATTTGGTGACATACATTTCTTTTCATCTGAAAAAATCACATAGTGAAAGAATTTACAACTGGAAGTAAGTAATTTAGTGGTTGGAATTTTTCATTCCCAGACATTACAAAATTCTCGCCTATACAGATTTACGTGGTTATTTGTTGAGTGGTGGGATTTGGGGTGTTCTCGTAAAACGATTGGTTCCTATAGTTGATGGAGAAAATAAAATCAGCCACCGTCAATATGACCAATTATTGTGCCTAATTTACTGGTGGTTACACAAAATGAAAATGGTCAATGGGTCCCTAAATTAGGAGAGTCATTGATTTCTTATTGCCGAGAATTACTGTAAATTCAACATTTTAAGGAATTTAGCTAATACCAACAAGAGAGCAGATAGAACCATGAAGAGATCACTTTGCCTTTGAAGTTCCGACTTTGCAATTTGCCGACGGTAGAATAAGAAAATTTCGTGCGAAAGGGTCACATCCATTGGAATTTCAAATATGAAAAAGATGAAGCAGGACTGAGAAACAGGGTGGCGCAGAAGACTTGGTGGTCGTCAATCGTCCGTATGATGAGGATAGAGTACTTTTATTGGATATTGTTCCTACAAATTATGTTTTTAAATTCGTTTGTCAATTCCATACACTGTCCTTCGTGTGAAAAGATCCACTGTCGCATTAAGAAACTTTCAAAACTGCGTTGTAAGGGCGGAACCACAAGAGGAATATGTGGTTGCTGTCCCACGTGTGCTAAGGTAGAGGGGGAGAGGTGTGGTGGGGACTTCGCCTATCTAGGAAAGTGTGACGTAGGATTATATTGTAAAATGGAGACACCTAAGTACGTTGGACGTGAACCTGATGGAGTGTGTCAACTAGGTTAGTATATGATATTCAATAGTGAAAAATAAATTTTCAAAATGATAAAAAAATCCTTAAGAATATTTCAATAGATGACAATTTTCAACATGTATATAGAGTGTAACGTTGAAATCCTTCCCAAGTTAAAACAAGACGTTATCATTACATATGTGTACTTCTTTGCATACGAAAAAAAAAATGCTCTCCTTCTAAACTTTCAAAAGTGATAAAATATATTGAAAAGAAATTGGTATATATCAATTTCGATTGGATCTATCACTTTTGTTCTCAAAACTTCTTTTCGACACATCATTCAAAATTTAAGAAATTGGTATTATACACATCACTCGAACATAATAAAGTTAACGGTAAAAATGATCCAGATCAAAAGAAAAAATAAGAAAGGAAGGGGCCCACATATGCCTTACGGGCTCGCATTCATGAGTGTCCCCAATATTTTGACGACCGTGAAACATTGATTCCAATGACGTTTAGTCTACCAGAGCTCTTCAAATCTTGGCAGCAATTTTAGTCTGGTAAGAAAAATAAATTAAGTTTTCTTGTTAGAGGGTCTTTTTTAAAAAAGTTATGGAGCTGTTAAGATAAGGCGTAAAATCTGCCCTGAAAAGTCGAAATTTCCAAATGCAAAATTTGAGAATTTTTTTTTGTTCGAAATTTCAAGTCACTTGGTCCACATATGAATCTGCTGTCAGATGGGATAATATAATTATGCAAAATAAGACCGATATTTGGGTCAAACTAAGTGTTTTTTTACACAGAAATCAATGGAAAATGGAAAAGTTTTATACAACACCCCCCCCCCCCCCCCCTTGCTTTACGATTTCACTTTCACCAAAGAAGTATATCAATAAAACACATTTCTGGCCAAGTGGGGTTCTGAAGCGAGGAGGGGAACAATGTCCCACAGGCGAAAAACGAAAAAAGGGGGGATGGATAACTATTTTTAAATTTGCCTTTAGAGCGATAAAGTAGGTTATATTGCCATCTTTTTCATTTTGTATCACGGAACAATCTATTCAGAGTGTATTCGGAAGGAAGTAAACGAGAAAGTTGTCTATATCCGAGTATTTAGAAAGAACTACACCGTGTATTTCGCGCCAGAAAGCTACGTCAGTGACTGAGAAGAACGAAATAAAACCGTTTTTCAGTTTCCGGATTGCAGAGTTTGCCGATTATATTGATATAATAACCTCATAGTTAATTTCGCTTATCCAATTTTGAAATGAAAAGGTAATAGAAGCATAATAAACGTAAAAATGTGTAAAATAATGCGCTTTTTTTTGTGAATTTTGATCGATATTCAACGTTTTTCGTCATCTGTACCCCTACCTCTTCAACTCGTAATCATAACATCTTTCACCATTTTTTTTAAATAAAATACCTAGTATGAATCTTATAATACTTTATATTTTTATCCCGACCAATTTTTATCTAAATTGGAAGGACAGCGCATGAGAAATAATCGAGTGATTTCAGGGCTTTAACCAGTGGCGTATTCAGGGGGGTGCGGAGGGGGCGCCCGCCCCCCCCCCCCCGGCACTGACCCAAAATTTTCCAAAAACAGTTATATTTTGGCCCATTTTCAGTCAAAACCGGCAAAATTCGCCCCTTGACCCCCCGGCAAAGGGGGCGCTGGATCCGCCACTGTTAACAGCTCCTTTGGTGAAGCCCTTGTCGCCATCTTCATAAATCGCGGATCTGATCATTCTTAAGACACGGTCCATTTGATATTCTGGGGGGGGGGGGGGGCTTGGGTTTTTTTTTTTCGAAAAAAATAATTTTGCTCTGAATTTTGATGACAAAAATAAATTTGCTTATGGTGTGACAGAAAAAAATAATCTTGCTGTTACAAGTAATCTGAATTTGAAGAATAACTATAGAATTCGCTTAAAATTCCTGAAAATTTTTCGGCTCGCTTCGCTCGCCATAGTTTTCTTATGTAATTGCAAGTTCATATTTGAAAATATCGAAAAGAATGCATGTGACTGAAACAATTAAAATGCTTAAATACATTATCAATATGATTTATTACTATTAATAGATACATGTATTACCATAGAGTCTAATTTTATATATATACAAACTTGGAAGGAGAATTTAAACTAGAAAGGTTTCTTGTTGCGGTTGCAACAAGAGTGTCTTCCTCCTATACAATTTTTGGTTTGGAAATATGAAGGACGTCACATTACATGTATTTATATTATATATCTAAGTTTTCAAATAGCAGTAACATTAAATTTTCAAACCGATAATTGTTGGTGAGCAACCATTTGATTTTTGGGGGGGGGGGGAGGGGGGGGGGGGGGCAGGAATTCTATTGCCAGCCGGTAAATTTTTTTCAGCAATTTTCTGAGCAGGCCATTTTTTTCAGCCATTACCAGAGTCGGAGAAAAATTTTCGCCGGTTCTTCGGGCCGGATTTAAACAAATTGTCAAATGTTGTGAATGTCTGTGTAAGTTAAACTCCCCGCTGTTACAGAGTATGAGTTAATAACCGTATAGCGAATTTCAGACAGATTGTATGATGTTTAAATAGAACCTTTTCTAGATTTTTGTGCCTATGCGTATTAGGTCTCTTGTAGATACAGCTATGTGAACAGTTTGTATTTATATTAATTAATTTTTTGACTTTAAATTTTCTGGCACAAAGGGCCAGCAAAAATTTCCATATCATGCAATGTATCCTTACTTTTGCATGGTCCGGGAAAAAAAAATTGCCGGCCCTTTGGGCCGGAATATTTTTTTCAGCATTTTTCAGAGCCGGGATTTCTTTTTTTTTTGCAAATTCTTCCTGCCCCCTTCCCCCATAAAAAAGGCGAGCTCGTAGCTGTAGAACCAATTTTCTTGAGAAGAGAAATGGTAATAACAAGTTACGTTCAATATATATATATAATTACCATGAGGTTCTCGCTGTGCAGGTTCAAATTTGGACCCCCCCTTCCCTTTTTTCAAAGTTTATTTTGAATTTCCATCATGGCGACATCGTTCAATATAAACAGAACTGTTTTCGAAAAACGAGGGGAGGGAAGAATGTTGGAGAAATTGTTCATCAATTTGTAAATAAACCAACCGAAAATTATGTTCGAACGTTTGCTAGAATTAGAAATTAAACTTGATGTTCAAAATATAGTTATTGAAGTTTAGAAACAGGTTTGTAGGTTAGAAATCGGAATCAAACTACCACTTTTTGTGTGTAAATTCTGGTTTGTAGCTGATCTCTTCTAAATTAATCAACTATTTTAAAATCAAATTGTGTATATCGAAATGTATTTATGAAATGCATATTTATCATTGCCATGAAATCGGAATTTGAAAATCTCAACACTGCTTTTCTCGAGTCGGACTCGGACTACCAATTTTAGTGTGCGCCCGATCTGTTGGCGTGAAGGTGTATCGAAATACCCAACTCAAAATTTCGATGCTCATATCTTTTCAACAGTAAGAGATAGGAAAAATCAGAAAGACTAAATAAGACAGATATATGGATAAAAAATAATAATATTGAAATTTTTAGGAAACTTCATAAGCTTAATTTTTGTTTACTATTATAAGCAAAAAAGTGTCTTCCTCCTATGAACTTCTGAATTTGGAAATATGAAGGACGGTGAAGGACGTCATCGTAATAAATCGTTACAGTGTGCATCTAGCATTTCATATCTTGCATGGCTGTCGACTTTCAAAAAGAATGGAAATTGTAGATGGCAAAATACGAGATATTTAAGCTTACAAATAGCAAAACATGAAATTTTCGGTCCTTTTGAGTAATTCGACGCTCCCGTCAAATATTTGAATCTACTAAAAAACATGATAAAAAAATAACAGAGACCAAAAATAAAAAAGACCAATCTAGCTTTTACTCCAAACGTAACGTTGGAGAACTTTCATTGTCCTAGCTTACAGGGTTCTTGAGAAATCGCTGATCCAATTTTCCACGGTTACGAAAACAATAGGTCTTCCGACGGAAGTCGGAAGACCTAATAAGTTTTTCACTAGTTTTCATTTCTACATGTAAAAACATACATCAGGCCCTCTTACATGTAACATGACCTTACATACATTTTGTTTACTAAAAATTATATATCGCATTTAGTAAAAATCTGTCATCTCACTCTGTTTAGAAGTGAATACAAGTTTAACATAAAAATAATGTTCGGAGTAATTTAAGTAAAAATAAAGAATATTGAAAAAGCACAAACATTCTTAATATTCACATCAATTGTTATAAAAAAAATTTCCTTGCTCCAACTTTGCAAGAAAAAAATCATTTTGCCCCGGTCCGGGGCGAAAAAAATAATCTTGCTCCGACAAAAAACCCAAGCCCCCCCCCCCCCCCCCCCCCCCCCCCCCCAGAATATCAAATGGACCGTGCCTAACCGGATTACTAGAAGATATTGTCAGATTGGATTGAAATGGAAATTTTTGTTAGATTTAGTCTTGTTCTCTATGAAGTTTTGAGAAACGTTGTACTTCGATTGCACAAGAGAAGTCGAAAATGTGTCGTGCCCCTTTAGCCACTTTTTGGAAAATGGATCGGGCAAGGCGACACACAACGAATTTTTGTAAAGGACAGTAAGTGAATAAAAAGACGACAAACTTATCGCTATGTTCTCATTTCCTACAAGCTTTGAAGAAAACAATTATTTACAACAATTTTTTTTTACATGTTGCTTTAAACAAAAGCTTTAGGATTGCTTTCAGATTGGAAAAAATGACTTCCTGATTAGTTGTCCAGTTTCCAAAATTAGAGGTACATTTGTATATTTTGAGAATTTGATACTGACGAACAGGTAAAGAGAGACACATTTTTCGGAATTGTATCATACTTGCAGTCAATTTCGTATAATGCTTGTTAGTTACATGTACATAAAATTATTTTATTAGTTTACACCTATTTATACTAAGCAGCTGTATCTAGTAGAGGTTATCATTAACTGGTAATGTAAATGTCTTATAAATAGGAAATAGCTCCTTAATATTGATCGATTGTGATACCTAGAAATAGATCGTACCACCAGTGCGTAATATTGCTTCGACAAATCGGGGGCATTCGACGAAATATAACCCAGCTCCAACATATATAACATTCTGACTATATTAATACGATATATATGATAAGAGAGTTCCGACAATATTAATACGATATATATGATAAGAGAGTTCTGACTATATTAATACGATATATATGATAAGAGAGTTCTGACTATATTAATACGATATATATGATAAGAGAGTTCTGACTATATTAATACGATATATATGATAAGAGAGTTCTGACTATATTAATGCGATATATATGATAAGAGAGTTCTGACTATATTAGCACGATATATATGATAAGAGAGTTCCGACAATATTAATACGATATATATGATAAGAGAGTTCTGACTATATTAATACGATATGTATGATAAGAGAGTTCCGACTATATTAAAACGATATACATGTATATGATAAGAGAGTTCTGACTATATGAATACGATATACATGATAAGAGAGTTTTGAAAATCAGTTCTATTTTATCTTTAACATGATCCGACTTTATGGAATATGGTACAAGGACAAGTTAACATTAAATTCCAAAGTCAAGCAGAACAGTTCAATAATAAGCATTGGCTATGTTTTACCCTTGAAATGTGACTTTGACCTTGAACGTGACCTTAATCCTCATTTGGCATGGAGTCTCATACTTGACTACATTGGAAGTTTGATGAGAGTGAAATGTATATCAAGTATAGCGAATTATGTGAAATTGTGACTATTGGACGGATGGACCACAGGGGTGAGGTATCATCGCTTGGTCACAAACCCTTTCCTCAATACAAACCTTTTCTTCTGTATGTCTAGGGTTTGTGACCAAGCGATGATACCTCACCCCTGTGGGATGGGCAGACATGATACTGATACCGACCCCTTTATGACGCTCTTGCTTTTAAAGAGAGAGTTTACAAAGTAGAAAATGAGAGAAGCTTAAAAACTTAGTGTGTATACTATATTTAGTTCCAGTACAGATCCAGGACGCCCCAGTCAGACGAGGTGGCTGTAGGCCCAGGTGCTCCCCGGAGTTCTGTACCATATACCCTAGGGCCATCTGCTCAGCTGTGTAAGTCTGTATTATCAGTGCAGAAATAGATGTAATTATGTTTCGAGATTTTTTGTTTGTAAATCTTTAATATTTTAGCTCACCTGAGTTGACAAAGAGTATCCTCAGTTGGTTACCACGCCATTGATTGAAACGACCTTTGTCAAAATGGTCTAACAAAATTCTATACATACACTAAACTAAGTAACATAGGGCAGACCTACAGAGAAACATCAGTATAAGAGAGGGGGGGGGGACAAGTAAAGTTAATGAATTTTTAGTCGAGAGTGCCATTTCCTACTTTTGTATTTCATTCACGAAACTCTTCAAAATCATTAGCTGAACCTCTTCCAGGCTAGACTGGATTGGACCTCTGGGAAAATTTTGTTCCGCTCATGGATTTCATTTGAATGTTCATTTTCAGTTTTCGAACAAATGGATTTTTGTGAGGTGTTGGCGTGGAGTTCTGTTAGTCCTCCATCCAGCTTTCTGAATCGTTTACCTATTTATTCTCTAGAGCAGACATATGCATGCATGTGTTTTCTTGTAGGGTTCTGTGGACTTTTTTTTAATAAATGTTAATTAATTGTATTGCTATTATACAAGAGGCCCAAGGGGACACATCGTTCATCTGGGTTGAGGAAAAAGGATTGAAAAAGGTCAGTTTGGTAGAGGACCTTGAGTTCTAACTTCATGTAAGGTTTCGTGAAATTCCATGCAGCAGGTATGGAAGAGAAGTCGAAAATGCTTCAGTCAATCAGAGCCCTCGTTGGCCATGTTTGTTGATCAATCGGCTTGAAAAACACAAACTTGGTAGAAGACCTAGATCACTTGCTTTCCCGTATTACTGAAATTATAGAGGAAAAGTCGAACATGTGTCAGCCAATCAGGGCTCTTGGCAGCCATATTTGTTGACTGATCTGCTCGAAACAACAAAAACTTGGTAGAGGACCTGGAGTACTTGCTTGCTGTAAAATTTCATGAAATTCTGTGCTGCGGTTGCAGAGAAGATGTCGAAAACGCTGCAGCCAACCATAGCCCTTGGTGGCCATATTTGTATAATCATCTCGAAAAACACTAACTTGGCGGAGAACCTTTAGTCCATGTACTTGCTTCTTATAAAGTTTCGTGAAATTCTGTGCAGCTGTTACAGAGGTTTTAAAGTTTACGACGGACGGCGCGCTATGACAATAGCTCATTTGAGAATCGCCCCGGTGCGCTAAAAGGGAACTCATATTTTGGATTAGGACTTTGAGTGTCCTGTTAAGAACCCACATAGAGTATGTCATTAAATTATCAAATCTTTTGACAAAATAACCCCATTATTTCTAACATTTACATTGTTGTCGCCGTAAGTATTTTTCAAAAATTTTGTCTTGTGAGTATGCACACAATATCATTTGTGTGATCAATCGTTACGATTTATACGAGAGAAAATATGAATGAAAGATGCTCATTCAAGGAAACCAATAAAGTGCTTTGATAGGATAGGATGGATCTCTTTTATATCAGCAAGTTGCTGCCGATTTCAACTTGCACCTTTTCATCTCAAGTGTTTTTATCAGAATTTCCTCTGCTCTGTCTTTCTTTTCGGCCCACTGTTTGACATTTGGTGGCGAGAAAGCTACTTAAATCATTGCAGCATATGCTCTGTATCAAATGATTTGACATAGAATCTGATGAGAACACTTGTAAAGATTGCTATATCACAAACAAATGCATAAATTTATCTAATAAATTTCTTCCTATGTTTACTGTGAAATAAACATCATACGTTTTGAACATTAATTTCACATTCTTGTCGGAGAAGTTGATTTATGCAAGGTTAGGTAAGAACATTTAAACATTATCTAAAAGAGACAAGATCAATCGAATATATCTCTGATATAAAAAAAACCAAGTTGTACTGAAGGAGGGGGTGGTCTGTGCAGAGATGCATGGAATGGACGTGAATCTGTATGTAGAACATTTGAACTCATTCAGAACAATGAATATGACTTGTTCAGCATGCTCTTGTATTGATTTATTTTCATTGACAGAGATTGTGCCGAGATAACGAGATCTTGCCATGAACCTTGCCAGCACACTTCCTGTCGCGCATGCCATTTCAGCATGGAGTTGAATTGTAGAAAATGTCGTAAAGACGATTTCCGGTGTTTGAAGAAATATGGAAAGTGTGTCAAGAGACAGTACTGTACAAGACAAAAATATCCATGTAGGACCAACAATATCAAGGTATATGATATAATAGACAAGTATTCCAACCTTTAAGAAATGACTGTAATAATTTTTCTGTCTATCGATGTATAGACAAAAACCGATGCACAAACTATATAATATATATATATATATATATATATATATATATATATATATATATATATATATAAGCGGAATACAGACATTACGGGAATAGTTAAATTATTTGATGTGATACAGATATTTTTTATTTTAAAAAAAGGCCTGAATGGGCCTAATAGCTCGCCTAAACTTTATAAGTTCAATAGAACGGGCTTTATAGCTTACCTAAATTCAATATTAGTTAAGATTTAAGAAACCAGATTTTTATACCGTTGGTAAAGACGAAGATGGTTTGACGTGATGTTGAATTTTCGTGCAGCGCACATTGTATCAAAATAGCAATATCATGATTACATTTGTTTTCAGTAATACAAAATAACACACTTATATTTTCTATAATTCAAACCTTGTAAAGCTCAGTATGCATTTTCATATTTCTTCCATTGCTTCATTGCAAGTTTTAGACTAGTGCCGTTTAGATTCAAAATAAAATTATATAAAGTGGGAAATTTACTTTAATTTAGATGAATTGATTTTGGAATGAGAACTTTACATGTATGCGATGTTAAGTTCTCAGATGTAAAGATAAAAATATATGTAAAGCTCGCATGCGAGATTTGCATATATTTTTGGGCCTCTTGTGATGCTGATTGAAAACGTCAACTGAAGCATTATTAAGTAAACATATTAAACGGTTTCCAACCATATTAGCAATTTGAATATGGCCTAGGTACGTTCTCTGGTTCTCACCAAACCATATCATATGCACCCGTCCCCGTGAACCACCTACGCAGGACTCTTAATTTGAATTCCTCCGTTTCAAAAGAGTCAACAGTGGTGCAATACACCGAACAGTAAACATCCTAATTGGTCGGGTGTGTTTGATTTGAAACCTTTGTGAAGAAAAGAAATTTATCAATATTATCGTAGACACTGAAGGCGTTTGTAATCTGAAAGTGATATTGATATAGATTACACAAGTAATTACAAGAATTATTCAGTTTTTAAAAAGTTTGTAACAAAACATCTATTTACATGTATGATTCTCTCCTATGAAAGGGGCAACTTGATATAAATAGTCATATTTCGAAACCGAGATCTTAATGAAAGTGGGCGGTTCTCTGTCATACACTGCCCCTGATTTGATCTGTGTAACTGGTCATGATTTGGTTTTCAGTTGGTCTATGAGAAGGTTCTTAGGTCTGATAAAATAAAGGTCTTGTATAGATTTTCAAAATACGGTACATGTAGTTTCCAACCAGATTTTACTTTATGCTTTTGTAAGCCACTATGACTATGCTCTTATTACTCTTGAAAAGCAAATGTTTGGGGTAGGATTTTTTAAGCCTTTACTTAATATACTGATTCGTTACACAAAACTTCATGTAACCATGGTAACCGTAACATGTTTTCCTTTATTTTACAGAACGAGGTAGCAGGGAAATTTCAGTGCTATGTACCTCAGTGTATATAGACAACAATGATCTATAGGAATCCATGACGCACCAGGATACATCTAGAACATCATTGTGGAAAGTGACAACAAACACAGAAATATTATATACATGTTTATCATGTCTTAAAAATGTTACATTTTAATTTATCCGGTTGATTTACTTTCACGATTTTTACGCCAACAAAAAATACAAAAAATCAAACTAATATTAATAGAAAGATCAAGGGACGATCTTTTAATCTATATGTTGTCTTTCTCGTTCTTGGCTTGTATCTTAACAAACAAGAACTTTGATTTTTATACATTGTCATTGAAGTCATTAAAAGGAGTTACATTTTATCATAATACTTCATTAAAGTATTATATTTATTTGAAACAACACGGCAATGTTTCAGAATTCAGAGAGGGGGGAAGTTGCACGAGATAACAGACAGAGACGACGATAACAATAATATCACATGATCATGAGTGACAACACCAAACACATGAGTGATAACACCATACACATAAGTGACTACACCGTACACATGAGTGACAACACCATACACATGAGTGACAACACCGTACACATGAGTGACAACACCGTACACATGAGTGACAACACCATGCGCATAAGTGACAACACCGTACACATGAGTGACAACACCATACACATAAGTGACAACACCGTACACATGATTGATAACACCGTACAAATGAGTGACAACACCATACACATGGATAACATCCACAGAGTCAAAGTGTAATACCAAAAGTCATTGTAGGTGGCACCACTATAAAGTAAATTTCAACAATGGTCAAATAAATGCAAACAAACAAAGGCTGTTGTAGAATGGTTAAATACAAATAAACAAAGGCTGTCGTAGTATGGTTAAATACAAATATACAAAGGCTGTTGTAGAATGGTTAAATATAAACAAACAAAGGCTGTCGTGGTATGGTTAAATACAAATAAACAAACAAAGGCTGTCGTAGTATGGTTAAATACAAATAAACAAACAAAGGCTGTCGTAGTATGGTTAAATACAAATAAACAAACAAAGGCTGTCGTAGTATGGTTAAATACAAATAAACTAAGGCTGTCGTAGCATGGTTAAATCCAAACAAACACAGGCCTTTGTAGGACGGTTAAATACAAAACAAAAGTTGTCGTAGTATGGTTAAATACTAAATGAAAATACAAAGGCTATCGTAATATGGTCACCGTATTGATTATAGGAACTTTTAAAAATATATTCTCGCTGTGGAACCAATTTAGAAGTGGTATTCTGTCGATGATATACAGCTGTGCATCTCGATGTTAGAAAATACGGACTTTTGCATGACGTGCCAAAATTTTGATAGTGAACACAGTAGACGTGAAACTACGAACTCATAAACATAGTAACATACAAAGAAAAGAGAACTACAACACCAACAAAAGAGACATGAAAATACCCCCACAATGCAAAAACCTTACAGTGAAACAAGAGAGACAGCACATAAAAGGAGGGAGACCAATGTGTAATTTCGACGGTCATCCACTATTCTAGTATTTATGTATAGCAGATGTAGTTGTTATCAGGATTACGTGCGCATAACCTTCCCACTTTTCCGGATACACAGAGGTTTCCCGAGAGGCAGAACTGTTATCTAAGCAAAAAGCCTTCTCGGTGTAAGGTGACGTCACAAACAAGGTTTTTTTGTACTTTGTTGGCTGAAATGAGCTCATAATAAATTACCCAAGAAATCATATCGACTGTCTTATTATACAAAATATGAGGATCCATTCTTCTCTGATGAGATTCAGACAGCGCCTGGTGTGGCGTCCCATCGTCACGATTGGTCAGTATGCAATATTTGACAAGAGGCTGACCAGTGCGAGATTGCAGAAGAGTCCAGTAGATACATGTTTATTGTTCTTTTGATGACTTCAGGGTCATATCTGCAGTATTGAAGACGTTGGTGGTCTTTTCATGATTTCTATTGAAGTTCAATCTACCTTTGATCCTTCTGATTTTGTTTATCAAGTCACCGTAAAATAAGGACAGAAATCCAAATGTTACATACTCAGATGCTAAGATTGTCAAAAGAGGTCAAACTCGGGCCATTGCAAATTCTGTAAAAATTTCAGAACGTTTCTACAAGTTTATGGCAACTAAAGCCTTGGTCTGAAAGCTTTTCAGTGATTTGTTCATTTTTACAAGAAAGCCGGAAATATGAATACAGGCTCTAGCGTATCTAATAAGATGAGAGATATGAATTCCGTACAATGGCAGTACAGGGACATCACATTGAGCCAAGAAAAATGTATACTATGTTAAAGTCAAAATCATCTCTTTTTGTCTGACTTTCATTTCCTTAGAAAGATTGAAGATAAATGTCCTCTTACCAAGTTGTTTTTCATCGGATCCGAAATACAAGATGGCCATCATTAGCTCTGATTAGCTGATCATTTTTCAACTTGTACTCAGAAATTGCTGCTGAGAATTTCACAAGTTTTTAATACAGAAAGCAAATTCTCAATTGGTATTTTTCGACCTGATCGGAAATCAAAGTTAGCCGCTACACTTTGAATAGCTTAAAGAATTCCGACTTTTCCTTTGTTACTGCTGCACACAATTTCAACATACCTCAAAGGCAGTAAGTATTTGACGTCCTTTAACGAGTTTGTACTTGATTGGAAAATCAAGATGACCAACATAGACTCTGATTGGCCAACGCATTTTCTACAACCGCTGCACTCAGGTGAGCGATATGGTCCCATTGTTAGCCTTATTCTAGCCTAGGAATTTGAAGTGGAGTCTTTAAAAAAAAACTTTTCTGATTTTTATGCCCCTGGATCAAGATTCGGGGCATATAGTTTTTTGGCCTGTCCGTCTGTCCGATGCAAAAACTTTAACATTGTCATTGGACATAACTTTTGAATGGTAGGCGATAGGACTTTCATATTTCATGTGTATTCCTTGTGACAAGATCTTTTCATTGATACCAAAAGTTTTGACCCCTTGACCGACCTTTACTTTTGAAAAACTTTTAATGTTGGGCATAACTTTTGAATGGTAGTTGATTTTATTTTTTTTTTTTTTTTTTTTGTAGTTGATTTCACATGTGTATTTCTTGTGACAAGATATTTCAATTGAAGCCATAATTTTTGACCTCGTGACCATGATCTTTGACCTACTTTTGAAAAACTTTAACATGGGCATAACTATGAATGGTAAGTGATAAGGCTTTAATGTTTCATATGTCTATTCCTTGTGACAAGACATTTCCATGGATACTGCAATTTTTAACCTTTAAACATTAACTTTGCCCATTGTGTTTAACTTACATGTACTTAATAGAAAATGGTGTTAATACTGACAAATATGCCATTCATGCTTCACAAGCTCAGTTTCTATTCCTTTATATGGCAAGTGATAGGCATATATTAATTCCTCAAATAATAAAGCATTATTATTTATATGACATTGTGACCTTCAGACCTTGAGATTTTCCATTTGTGTGCTTTTGAAAAACTTAAGATTGGTCAAATCTTTTGATAGTTTCTGATTATGTTTTACACATACATTCCTTCTGGCATTAGGCAAAGCTGCAATATTTTTTTTTTTCATTCTGTATCATTAGAGTTTAACAAATACATTTTGTCATAAAACATCATTAATATATTATTACTTTGATTAAAAAAAATGACCAAAAAAACTTTATTCGCATAAAACCATCATGATGTCTTTAGTTTACTCCTGGTTGTCTCAATTTTTTAAAATCAATATCAAATCAATGAAACCAAAAACTAACAGAAAAGCTGACAGAGAGAGATTTTACAAAATGCCAGTACTTTGGTGGTATATAAAGCATTTCACCAGAACCTAACACACACTCTGTATATGGAGCATGCTTAAATTTAGGAAATTGTGTTGTATCAGGGTTTTCTACATCAACTTTACTAGTGTTGCATAGTAACATATCGTCATGTGGGTAGATCATGTCACTGACACTATCAGAGTATAACCTTATATACTTGGCTCCCATCACCTGGGCCAGTAAATTGTGTTTAGGATCATAATGAAGTGGTGAGACAGTTCCTTTAGGACCAAACCATGCATTAATGTCCACATCATCATCAGATTCCAGGAAGCAGTAGTCTGGTATCACAATGTCGTCTCTGAGCTCCGGTATCTGATCAAACAGCTGATGTTGTGCTAGATAACCTACATTGTCTGATTGAAGAATAAACTTGTCAATGAAGTCATTTACTGTCATCAGTGTCTGTGTCCAGCTGTCCTCTGTGTACTTTGAGCCTATCTCTATGGGAACAGTTCTGACACCAGCTACCTGCCGTATTCTCTCTATAGACCAGGGACGAGAGCTCCGTGCTGGCCAGTAATCCATCATGCCGGTCAGTATCACAGGGATATGCTGATCCATGTATAATGATTTGAACTTCTGTAAGGATGGGCACTCAACCCTCTGAATCTCTTTGTCTTTATCGATAGGCATGTCTGACACAGAATCAAACTCTACTTTTGAATATTTGCTGGGCACAGTTTCTTCCCCTGAATCTTCAAGCATCCTTTTGCATGTGACATCACTGGAAGTCTTGCTCATAGAGGTGTCTGTCCTTTCTAGTTGGTGATATTTATGCACAAGAATAGAAATTTTACTCAGAATATTGTCAAAAAGAGGAGCTTCCCATCAACAATCCCATGTCGCAGGTTTTGATGATCTCTTCATACTGAATACTACAGGGTTGATGTTCTTTGTTATTCATCAGTGCTGCTTGGCTTATACACTTCAGAACTGAGACAACTGTATAACAGAACCTATAATAAAGAAGGGTAAATCATTAAATTTTTACTATTATCATATGACTTTAAGATAATCTAGAAGTATCATATCATTTACAAAGCAATTGAGTTTTTGATATTAGACTTATTGCAGTGTAGCTGCACAAGACTAGAAATTCGGTAGTTTTCACAAAAATTATGTCGAAGACCATGGAAAACTTACAGAATCACAAGATTCAGCATTACACATCTATAAATTGAATGCAAGTAATATTGAGTTATCTATCTTTGAACAAAATACATGTAAATTTGAACAAGCCTGTCCAAGCTCCTATTAAATTTTTTTTTTAATCCCCTACTGGCAAAGCCTGAGGGGACTCTTATTTTTCTTTTCTATGATCTTTCTTAAATGTAATCAGAAATATAAATGAAACATAAATGACTTCCTTCCTAGCCCTCATAATGATATCCAAGTATGACATATTTGATTTTTTCATGCATGGCCAACCAACCATCACTATAAACATGAAATAGTAAGTACATAATACCAATGAAATGTTATGTATATTTCAGCTATTAAAATTACAAACTTTCACTGAATGAAATACAATGTAGCTTATGCACTTACAGACACTCCTCTTCTTCCTCATACAAACTCCCTATCCTCCATATGGGAGGAAGGGGGGAATTCCATACTAATACACCCTGTGCATACAGACATGCCTTTAAAACAATAAAACTCGCATCCTTTGAAGAAAAGCATATTAAAATAAAGAAAGTAATAAAGATAATCAAATCAACAGTCAAGGTTACCTCCAAGTAACATCAACATCCTTCCAGTATCCTGTGTTCAGCTTCTCCCATATGTAATCCAGTAGTGGTTTGGTCTTACTCATTGCTGCAGAGTAGTCTCCCTTGTATGTCAGTGTTACACATTGTCTCAGCAAGATCATAAAGTGCTGATTAAGTGTGTAAGAATCCTTGGTAAAGGCCAGTAATTCATCAGGTGTTTGTGGTGCTATATTGAGGATGTCCTGATGAAGTGACATCTCACCTACAAAAGTACAATCATTTCTTCAGTCAGAGTGGAGCAGATCATGATCAGTATAAATGAGATCTAACTTTTTATTGTTCATGACAAAAGAATATATTAATTATAACTTTTTCTTTGATTTGACTCTTCTCTTCTCCTTCGATCTTCTTCTATCCCAAAAAGTGAAGGGCCACTACTGCAGCATTATGATTTCACTGGGTATATTGTTCCAGTGTGTGTTGTTTGTGCATATGTTTGTGCACATATTTTGGGCATACTTTAAAACTATTAGAAATAAAAAAAAAAAAAAAAAAACAAGAACAAGAAGAATTCTTCAAGAACACACACACAGTAGCTACACTAGGGACGAGTACATAAATAGCATCTAACATTTATCTACGAATGAAAATTCAGACTCCTATTTGAGGAACATTACAGTAACAAGAACAGCTTTTTACAATTAATGCTACATGCCTGTGATTGTCATATCAGTATAATCATTGAAATTTAGTAGAACACAAAATCAAAAATACTATGAGTATTTGCTTGATTGTCACGTCCATTTTGAATTTCTTACATGTAATTGACAGAAAAAGTTAAACGATGGTCGATGACATGCTATGACAAAGTCTAAATCACTTGATTTTTAAACAGATATCAACGTGAAAAATCCTCTGATTTTGAAGGAAACATGAATTGGTTCCTACTAATAAAACAGAGACGGATATTTCGATTCCGCATAGAAATATTTTCGCGAGAATCTTATCGATTTCATGGTTATTTGATAAAATTAAAGAAAGGAGGGGGAGTGTCTTTAATTTCGCGAGTATAATTTTCGTGATTCCGATAAGGCACGGTCCATTTGATATTCTGAGGGTGGCTTGTTTTTCTTCTTTCTGTGCTGAGTTGGGCTCTCAAAATAACGTTAATTAAATTTTTTTTGCTCCTACAAGTAGTCTGAATTTGAAGAATTACCATAAAACGCTTTATGTTCCTAAACATTTTCGCTATTCATGAATCGTCTTAGACTCTATAATTTTATATACAAGCTTTGACAGTCTAGAACTTCAGTTTTTAACCAATTTACAATTTTTGTCTCGAAGACCCTACCCTCAGACCCTCTTAATTACATGTACATGTACTTTAATTATATTTTCGGTCACAGAGATTTATGATGTAAAAATATTTTATCTAGAATCTTTTTTGCATAAAAATAAAATAACATTTAGAGTTTTGAGTAAAAATGAGACTTTCTATTGATAAAACACAAACATTCTTAATATGCACATTACTTCTTCGGAAAAAAAATCTTGCTCCAACTTTGCGAGACAAAAATAATTTTGCCCAAGTCCGGGGCGAAAAAAATAATCTAGCTCCGACAAAAAAAAAACCAAGCCCCCCCCCCCCCCTGCGAATATCAAATGGACCGTACTACTGCAAAAATATGCAAATATTATATTTTTCTTTCCTACCTAGTACCTATCATAATTTCTATGTAGTTCTACTTTTGATTCACGTTTTTCTTACATTTGTCTGAAAAAGTGGGATAATGACAAGAAGAAAAAAGACACGTTTTTGAAATTAATGATACACTATTTTTGCGAGAATAATTTTCGCGTTTTCAAGTCGCTTGCGAAAAATATATTTCGCAAAAATTCTGGTTTTACGGGTTTATTGAAAGAAACACACTCAGTTTTTTCTTTTTCTTTTAATACTAAGGAAATAGTCTCATCAGGCGAGTTACAGCTAGTTAGTCCCCCTAACGGCAACGCCGAAGGGGACTCTTAGGTTCCTCTCGGTCTGTCTGTCCCATATTCAGTTTTTCGACTTTTTTGCGCTGATGTTGCATATATTGAACTCGTTTTTAGTATGTGGATATATCTCAATGTGATACAGATCAAGTTTGAGTTTGGTTTTGACTGACCTATTTTTACAATAGTTATAGCCCTTGGATTTTTTTTCTGAAAATCTCAGTTTTCCGGACGTTTCTTCGCTTCTATTGCAGATAATGGACCGAGTTTTTGGTATATGAATACTTCTTAGTGTGGTACACACCAAGTTTGAGTTTGGTTTCCATTGACCTATTTTTACAAGAGTTAAGGCCCTTGCACTTTTTCAGTTTTCCTGACTTTTCTTGGCTGTTATTGCAGATAATGAATTGATTTTTAGTATGTGAATACATAATAGTATGATACATATCAAATTTGAGTTTAATTTCGATTGACCTATTTTCACAAGAGGTATGACCCTTGGACTTTGCAAATATCATTAAAAAAAAACAGTTTCCGGACTTTTCTTCAGTTCTATTGCAGATAATGAACTGAGTTTTGGTATATGAATACATCTTAGTGTGATACACACCTTATCTTTTTATAAAGGAAAAAACAAGTAGAGGTATAAGGAAACAGTTAAAAAACATACCATTGAGGGAGTTGGCACGATTCTGGTTTCCCTCGACTAGACATATTTCTCTCGGCTTCGCCTTGGGAAAAAGGTCTAGTCTCGGAAAACCAGAATCGTGCTAACTCCCTCAATGATATACTTTAACTGTATAATATACGTATATAATGTATAGCATACTTCCTTTACGGTATATAGTGCGATATGGTTGAAAATGAAGTGCCTGGCATTCATCTTGGTTGAGGGATTTAGTCAACATTCCGTCATTTCAGCATAAATCATAGCTACCTTATCAAAAACATTTGGCTCTGGTATCCAGAGCGAGATCATGATCACTCAAACAAATCCGACCAAAGATGAGACACGGGACATTATCTTGATGATGCAATTGTCCCATATTTCATGTATTTAGAAAGGAGAGAAATTCCTCTCTAGAATATCTGATGAGTTGAGTTTTTAAAAATATAATTGATGACATTGAAGGAAAATGACCATCCAGCCAGGAAAAAAAAATTATCACGTTGAAACCAGAATCATCTCCACTGTCATATTCTTGTGTGAACTTCTCCATTTTTCCCCTTCTCATATCGAAGTTTTAAACATAGGTAATCACAGATTACGAAGCTCACCTCGTGGCAGCAAAATTCAATTCAAACATATTTCTAAGTACATGTATCTGGCTTTTAAAGGCAAATCATTCAAGTGGAAAAAGTAGGTCAAGGTCATTTTATGAAAGTTTGATCAAAGATACATCCAATATGCAAGTTTGGTACATGTAGCTAATTATACTTTGCTCAATATTGGCTTTCAAAGGCAAAATCACTCAAGTGGAAAAAGTATGTCAGATGCTGCATCCGATGCATGGGTCTATCTCAGCATCCCAAGATGAATCACTTCTGCAAGTTTTGTCACTGTAGCATCAGTACTTTGTCAAATACTGAGCTACCCCAAACTTCTTAACCAAGTCACACTGAGCTGCCCCAAACTTCTTAACCAAGTCTCGCAATACTTTGCTCAATATTGGCTTTTAAAGGCAAAATCACTCAAGCAGAAAAAGTAGGTCAAGGTCATTTTATGAAAGTCTGATCAAAGATACATCCAATATGCAAGTTTGGTACATGTAGCACTTATACTTTGCTCAATATTGGCTTTTAAAGGCAAACTCACTCAAGCGGAAAAAGTAGGTCAAGGTCATTTTATGAAAGTTTGATCAAAGATACATGCAATATGCAAGTTTGGAACATGTAGCACTTATACTTTGCTCAATATTGGCTTTTAACGGCAAAATCACTCAAGCGGAAAAAGTAGGTCAGATGCTGCATCCGATGTATGGGTCCATCTCGGGGTACCAAAGATGAATCACTTGTGCAAGTTTGGTTACTGTAGCATTAGTACTTTGTCAGATATTGAGCTTTCCAAACTTCTTAACCAAGTCATTCAAGCGGAAAATGTAGGTCAGATGCTGCATCCGATGCATGGGTCCATCTTGGCATCCAAAGATGAATCACTTGTGCAAGTTTGGTTACTGTAGCATCAGTACTTTGTCAGATACTGAGCTACCCCAAACTTCTTAACCAAGCCACTCTGAGCTACCCCAGACTTCTTAACCAAGTCACTCAAGCGGAAAATGTAGGTCAGATGCAGCATCCAATGCATGGGTTCACCTCAGCATCCAAAGATGAATCACTTGTGCAAGTTTGGTTACTGTAGCATCAATACTTTGCCAAATACTGAGCTACCCCAAACTTCTTAACCGGACGGGGACGCGGACACGGACGCGCGGGGGTATAACATAAGCTCACTCAACTTCGTCGAGGTGAGCTAAAAATGATGCTTTCAAGTCATCTGTGTTTGCTTTGGTTTTGACAACTCTTTCATGGTAAATGTGATTTTGAAATGGCTAAAATGTTATTATCAAGATTTAGAAGATAATCACGATATGTTATGATGCCATAATAATTGCCATTGTAACAAATTTCGTTTGTTTCAGAAAGTTCTGCATTAATTTTCTTTTTTTTTTTTGTATGTTCAAAACAGGTCGAAATCCAAGGTCAAGGTCACGAAGTCAAGCAGGTCGGTATAAACTGAAAGGTCTTGTCACAAGGATTTCACATGTGAAATATAAAAACCGAACCACTTAAATTACCCCTCATAGGTGAAAGTTTTTCAAAGATCGGTTAGACTCAAGGCCAGTGTTGTGGTTAGAACACAAAAATTGGAACCAACGGGAAAGCTTTCACAAAGATTGCACATGTAAAATATGAAAGCCCCATCACTTAACAGTTATGACCAAAGCTAAAGGTTTCGGGGGGGGGGGGGGAGATAAGCAGACAAACGGTATGTAATGTCCAAGTAAAGGCTTGTAGTACAGTTCAATACGGGTAAACAGTGTAGCGTTAGCTGCAGAAACGACCATCAACACTTTGCCATTAATACACAATATCCATTCAAGTAGCAAAGAATTGTCGGCCGTTTCTGTGGCTAGATGTTACGCTTGCAGTGGCTATGAAAATTTGCATAATACCTTGCAAGTACTTTCCTACTGCATATCTGGAGTTTGGTTCCATCTTATGGAGCTATAGAATGTCTGTCAGTGTGGCAACCATGTACTACATGTACTAGTATTTCGGCAATCTCAGTTGATCTATCTCTCAATTTTGATCGATTACCTCGAGTACCTTCTTCAGATCGTCAAATTTTATGAATACGCTTAATTATAGTACATGTAGTTCTCGATCACAATCTGTTAAGAATGTGAAAGAGTTAATTTGTTAGGTTTGATCTCAAAACAGCAACGAGGAGAAATATCCCAGAATCCTTGGTGCAGCACAGGAAGCAAATGTCGAAAACGACTCAGCCAATCTGATCCATTTTGACCATCTAATGACATCTCGTTCATGTACCTTCAAAACTTGGTTTCTGTGTTTTGATATCCAGAGAAATTAATTAAAACTGTTTAAAAATAGTTCAGGACAGGTGGCATAACAGTTCATTGTAACAAAAGCTCGGGAGAGCTACACAGAAATGATAAAGGTCAAATTGTGTACAGAATTTTGTCACAAGGAACATACTGGTAAATGTGAAAGTCAAACATCATTTTCTATAATAAATCAAAACTTGTGGTATACTACTTAAAGTGCAAGAGACAGACCAATGAACAAACCAAAGTCTAAACGGAACATTTTTTGACTGCCATACAATTAGTTCATGTTTCTCCTTTCAATCTGGATTGGAAGTCTAAAAGCATTAGTTACAGCCTAGAAACAATTATTTTATTGAGTAAGCAAAGAAATGTGTCATATGATGAACCAAAATTCCTTTTTCCTATTGGAAGTTGTATGGACCATCTTCAGCATTCTTGTTGTATCTTTACTTTCAATACCATTGTTATGGTGTGACAGAAAGCAGAGAGTCTATGTTGTAAGTCTCTTATTCTTTTATAAATTATTTTCAATTCACAGCCTGTGAATGATTAAAGTAAAGCAAAATCTACACACCAGTGGACAGAACAGAAACCTGGTAAAACTTTAAAATCTCCAGAGGATAAAGCTTCTTTCTCAAGCACTATAATTCGTGTGAGTTATCATCAGTAATATGTAAATCAATGAAAAGAGAGAATAAAAACATTAGCCACTTTATTTTATTTTGCTTCCTATTAAGTTCCAGACATATACATGTATGCGATCAGTCCACTGTTTATTATCATTCATTTTCCACGGTCAGTTACATACCATGTAAAATACTGAGATTCATCAATACTCTGGTAGTTAAACTGGTAAATCAATTTTTAATGCCACAGCTTTGTTTGTGATCGAAAACAATCAAATCAGAGTTAATACGTAACCCAAAGAAAAACATTTACCATTAATCAAAACATAGCAAAATAAGCCAATCATCCATGTATTACCAAGCTCAATTTGTTAGTGGCCATAGCTTTAATCACATCTTGACCATAAATTAGGAGCTCCACAAATTTATTTTTTTCATTGTGTCATTATTATTTTCTTTTTTTTTATTATTGTCATGGACTTTTTTCCAAAATTAATAATCTTGGTGACAGGAATGTAAAAGCAAAGACTTGTGAAATCAAGATACTTGAAAGGAAATTTTCCCTCACATCATTTTGACTTCATGTAAAGGGTTTCAGTCATTTATCGAGAATTCCTACGTTCATAATGAGGGAGAAAGCAATCATGAATGTAAATCATAACATGTATTATTGCTGTATATATAAACATATATCAACACAATGAATAATGATTAAAAATATATGACTAGAATATAATGATAATGTAAGTAAGTTTGAAGTCAATAAATATAGGTAATATTGCAAGTTCACAGGGAGTATGACACACAGACAAAAGTTACATAGTTTATGGTGACTGATAGCACGGCATTGCATGTTGTTTCCAAATCATAGCAAACATCACGAAATTTATATTGATGGAAAATTACATTAAGACTTTGACAGCAAGAAATCAGTTTAACCCCTATACAAATAATTCAGCAAATTTTTCGATAAACTTCGAGGAAAATAACTTGAGAATCCCTAATTGAAACATTCTTACAGTTAACAAAATGCAATCCTTTGGAAGAGGAATTAGAAGACAGTATTCAATAGATATACAATGTAACTATTTTCTGAAGGAATTAAAAGGACTCGCATATTCCCAAACTGAAGTACAATTTTGGCTTTTTTTTGGTGATTCTATTAATTTCCACTGTATCTTTGACCTTGATGAAATTGATATGATCATCTTCTCTAAATGGCTGATGTTTATTGAAGGTTTGGTGAACATTTGGATTTGAGTTTTTCAATCTATAGTCTTCACCAGACTTACCTACATTATCCTGTACTGTCCTATCAAAGTTATGGACATGTAAACAACCCCTCATGGAATCTAATAATATGGTATTTATGCTCACATGATTTTCATTATTCAAAGGAATGTGTTCACCTGTCATTAAAACTATCACAGTAAATTTAAGAGAACTGATCCTTCAATATGATACGAAAACGTAACTGTTAAACTTTAACATTCTCTCCTAAAATGGTTCAATATCAGGACAAAACTCTAAATCCCAAAATAAGTAATTGCATGAACTGAAAGATGGAAAAAGGTCAATCATTTACACCTTTGAGAATAATAAATAAAGGTTTTAAAAAGATGTCATCAGAAAAAATTTACATGTATATGGTGTTGGGGGAGGGTTTTTTTTTTCATTTTTATTCTTTCAATCAGAGGTCAATGAATCATCTCCCTTTCAGTCATAAAGCCCTTGAAATAATTTTTGTCTCACAGAAAAAACATATAACAATCACCTCTGACTTATGATTCTTTTAAATACAGAGTAATTGATTACATCAAATATCACAGTAATATAAGCAAGTTAAAATGACTACATATGTACCTTAACGACATTCACACATAAAATCATGGCAGTTCTTAATACAAAACGTTCAGGAAATTTGCTTAAATTCGTTTCAGTCAATCACCTCCATCTCTTGCGCAAATCTCAAAATGTCCGTAAACTCTTCATGCAGAAAATTCATACATCCATACAATGTACAACACATACTTACACACACACATGTATAAGCTTAAACATTATTACGTACTGCTTCCATTCAGAAGATACTAATCTTCACTTTCAGTCAAATCTAAGATGGAAGACCTATATAAGAGGAAGATTCCCAATACTTCAGGATCCAAAATTACCATAAAGGTAACAGTGAACCACACTAGGATCTGAGGTCACCATATAGGTCAATGTGAACTAAACTAGGATCTGAGGTCATCATATAGGTCACTGTGAACTAAAATAGGATCTGAGCTAGGTCACCATTTAGCATACAATGTACTTTATTAGGATTTGAGGTCAAAATAAAGGTCACATTGAACCTTATTTGCCTAGGGTAGGTTGACTCTGAGACTTGCACTTGTATATTAACTTAATGTACTTGTATATCTTAATCAACAAACAAAATAGCACACTGATCAGGAGTTAGCGGACAGGTGTGTTCAGAGTAGCACTTTAAAGCAGATTTCTATCTTGAATTTTCAGTTGGGGGGTTGAAAGCCACCTTGAAATTATGCTACAGATATTTCTTTATGAGTTATGTAAAGACAGCACTGAGGGATATGACAAACAATGTATGATAAAACCTTATGATAAAACACCATATGATAAACTTCTCGTTCATCTGCATATATGCAGAATGTTACTATACAAACCATTTCACCCTACAGAAAACATCAACACTTTTGTGCATCCACAAATCTTTGGTACCAAATTACATGCATTACTAACTGATTTAACATGAGTTAAATCACATACAATCATTAAAGCACATTCATACCCTCTTTTGTGTCACTTCACTACATGGCACAGAGCAAGATCAATTTTTGGCCTTTAAGCAACATTTTTATCAAATTAATGAGATTCTATACAATGGATAAATCATTTATCTGACTTTAATTTAAACTCCTAACTGATCAGTACCGATTGTTTATCACATTATGATAAAAACCTGCATAATTCTCTTGTAATGATTTGACACATTCCATAATTTTCACTTACATTCATCTCTCCATCTATATTGTAAAAATATCACTCCCTCTACATCGTACAATATCACACTGTCCTACATGGCCAGTGTGTTCCTTAAAGCCCAATCAGCATTTGAGTGTTTCAATAATGAGGTATTTTTTGCTGTAAGTGTACAGAATGGAATCTGTGTTAGATTTCAGTGGTAAGTGGTTTCTACGGGACGTTCAGCATGCTCGGGGCAGTGATATCATGTGAACCCTGGCAGGATCCTGTATAACTGGGTGGGTAGGAGACTGGGTGCTATAAGTAATGAGGAGTTTCTTGACCAGTTAAAAGTCGGAATATTGACGTAGGCATCGTCTTCATATGGATCTGAAAGGTACACAAACTATGATATACTTCCCTAATATCAATGCACTATAATTTACATTGAATAGAGAATATATTTGTTACAAATGACTAATTAGGAATAGACAGCTTGAATATTCATAATGTTATAAGATGTCACATATTCAGAGTCAAAGTTTAATTCATAATGTCTCTGTCACACATAGCCAGATAAGGCGAACGGACGACTAACGGATAACAAAATTTTCTATCTGTTGGTCTCAGTTCCCATAGTGTTAATTGTCCATTACTCGTCCTTTGAGTATGTTACTCATCATTTGATATCCATTGGTCTCTGTTCTGTCCCATGGAAAGTTTTGAGCATGTTCAAGACTTTCATCAGATAGAACGGACTAAGGTGTAACGTGTATTTTGCGTTATCAGTTGGTATCCATTTTGTCCATTACACGTTTGTGACATAGTACCTGTTAGGTAGGTGTCAATTGGGTTTCCGTTGATGTCCGGTAGATTGAGTCATTAATGAACAATCCAGACGTGAAACATATAAAATGGAAATGTGACAAACGCCTATACCAGAGGTCAACCGATGAATAACAGATGTCTGTTCATCTTCAGTTCTATCCAATTCCTATAAGACGCATTTCCATTTTATCCATTGCTTCTCCTTTACTAATGTACGGTGAAGTCGGTTACATTTCCATTACTTTTCTGATAGAACTATTCCATTCTAGTTACGAGAGCCTGGAACAATGGCAGCATTGATTCTTTACAATCAGACGACCAATAGACTAGGGATTTTGGCAGTTTTTTTCATCCAATGGACGTTCGCGTTATCTGGTAAGGTGTGACACTACTATTACAAAGAACAACATCACATGATATCAAACAAGCAATACATACTGGAAATATCAAAATCATACCACTGCCATTCAAAAATAATGCTTAATTATAAAGTTATTGTGACAGAGGGGTTGAAAAATGACCCCGATTTAATGTCCCCCTGCTTTTACAAAAGCTGAACTTACTTCGCCAACAGAATTAGCTAATAATGAGACAATTTTTTCGTGAGGCACAGCTACAACACTTTGGTTGTTGATTTCTATGATCCTGTGACCCACCCTCACTCCGCCCCTCTCTGCAATACCACCTCGTAATAAGCTGCATATCTACAATCAAATTAGGCAAGTTAAGTTTATTTAATTCAATAATTCTGTTTACTGTCTTACCATAAATTTAATGTTACAGATCTGAAATAATACTTGCTCTTTAAAAATGGATCAGATTTAAGATACAGCATCAAATTCCTGTTATGAACCTACCACTCCATTTTGTACACTAAAGCCAAGTTGATATTTGACATCTGGTCGTTTGATGAGTACTTCTACCACTGGGGGACAGGGTACAACTGTTAACTTGACTACTGTCTGAGTTTTCACATTCTGTAAGAATACATATTAACATGTTTGGTTATACATTATATATCAGAGATTCAATATTCTACAAGAGCATGATAGATAAAGATTGGAATTGTACAAGTATTCACATACTGCAGGAATATTATACAATTAAAGTATACCTTTGAGGGAGTTAGCAGGATTCTGGTTACCAGGTTGAAGACTAGACCTATTTCCCTAGGCCAAGCCAAGGATAATAGGTCTGGTTGTGGGGAACCAGAATCTTGCTAACTCCCTCAATGGTATACTTTGACTGTTTTATTATACCAACACTGTGACGTCACCATGAAGCTCCACCCCATTTCAGAACTAATTCCCTGGGGAAATAGTCTTTTTAACAAACACACCCTTTGCAGGGATAGTCTTATCAGGCGAATTACAGCTAGATTTAAAGAGTATCTTTTTATAATATAGGAAAAAATCAACAGAAGTATAATAAAAGTACATTGTAACATGAGATTTTATTTATTCTGTAAAAGCAATCAAAAGATTGATGATGTATGAGCAGTCACATAGTGTAAGAATATAGTAACAACCAATTTACTGTAAGTCTCTTTAAAAACATTTTTCCTTTCTAATCATCTCATTTCTCGTATGAAAATAATTAATTTTCAACAATGATATACCTTTATATAGGACTGACAGGCAGAGAGAGGCAATCCAACCAGACTGATACCATTAACAGATATGATCTGATCCCCTATGTTAAGCTGACCACACCTGGCTGCTGGTCCCGTGGGGCACATGTTAGCTAGTACTACGGTAGGAACCATAGAGCCCCACCCTGACTCTACTATCACTATACCTATATGCTCTCCCTTCAGCTTTGGTACTATCACCTGTAACAACGAAGACAAGAATTTACCTACTTGTATTATGAACCTTGTGTAGTTTCTGTATAATGTACAATACAGTTATATACTATCTTATTGTATGCATGCATTGTACTTTTCTTCAATGCAATAAATTGAAACCAAGAGAGCATAAATTCAAACATTTCTTCTAAAACACAGTACTATGTGCATAGTAATCTAAACCAAGACTGTTAATGTTTTACCCTCAATATGTGACCATGACCTTTATCAGGTTTTGAGTTTCATCATGATTGTCCATCCTATATAAAGTTTCCCTTTTGTTGCAGGTCAAATTCTTAAATCAAAATTTGAAGACTTTTTGAATTGTTCATTTAGCAACATACTTTTATTATGAGTAGTTTATTTTCTTATGAAAGCTTAAGGTTAAATCAAATAAAATTATCAACAAAAGTGTTGAATACACAAAGTTAAAGCTTGAAATGTGTTGACTAAATTTGAAAAATACCAATAAAAAGATAAAATCTCTAAGCAATATTCATAACTTTAAACATATTTCATCTCTGCTTTTCTGTGTCTGTGCAGCCTATGACCTTAAATTGCAAGTTGAACACAGGAAGGTTTAGCTACAAGAATTACCGTACTTGACATGTCAGATAGGGTCAAAACCATTACATACTAGTAAACACAACAAAAGTTATGAACAATGGTACCTTCCATATAAAGATATCTAGTCAATCTAAGTTTGTACTCATTTGGCCCAGACAATAAATAGCTATGTAGAGCAACATTTAAAGTCAATTTACTGATATTCATTTGGCATAAAGCACAATGTGGGCAGAATGATTGATTTCCTGTACAGTGTAACATCATACCTCCCTAACTCCTCTCTATACACCAATAATTGCCAAAGTAATTGTTCTGAGAATCAGATAAGATAATTATAATCCAAGAGTTATGGCAGATGAATTTCGTCTGAATGTGTTTATAATCAAACTAGCTTAACTATCTCCTACCATACCGTAATAATAATCTTAACATTTCAATGTAAATGTCAAAGCTTTCCTTGTATAACATGTATTTAGATAAAATCAATTACAGTGGCATGACAGAAGATTTATTACAGAACATTTGATTGATTTCCAGGAAAGGATATCCCATTACGTTTCCTAGATTATCCCATTTTTATTCTCATTATTCATTCCATGGTACCATGATTACTACCTAGGTTAAAATATGGTCACATCCAGGTAAATAATCACCACATCCAGGTAAATAATCACCACATCCAGGTAAATAATCACCACATCCAGGTAAATAATCACCACATCCAGGTAAATAATCACCACATCCAGGTAAATAAAGTGAAGCCTACTCACCTCCTTATGGAGATCCTTATTGGCAAACAGATTGAGCTCCTCTCCGTAAATTTCTTGTTGATTGAGAACATCTTGGTAATCTATCTCCTTCATCAGCGATGGATCCTCTATTCCATTGGCTTTCAGGAATTCCATATAGGCCACCTGGAAGGCCTGGCCTATGGACTGGGCTATCAGCTGGGCCTGTGGAAAAACAAAATAATCAAATTATGAATTAATAATACCAATACATGTAGAAACAATCACAGATTTTGTCTCCTAAGCGTGACACGACACAACAATCTATGTTCTGAAACAGAGTCCTGTGACCTTGACCTTTGGACCCCAACATCAATATGGGTCATCCTTGATTCATGGTTAATATGTGTATAAAGTTTCATTGCACTAGCATATATATTATTTGAGTTATAGTCCGGAATCTAATTGTTGACGTCCGCCCGTCCGTCCGTCTCACATCAAATTAAGATCCGAGTTTGCAAATCGGCTAATGTTTTGCAACTCGGCTAATAAAGAACAATTGTTCTGTCCTTTGATACATCTTTTCAACAACTGTATGTGAAACACGAATGCCCTTAGTGACAGCTCTTGTCCTTATAGTTGTTCCACTTAAAGCAGTTCAACCTCCAAGGTCAAGGTCGCAAGGTCAAATATTTTGGTACCCTCACAAAATTCTTGTAACAAGAAAAATTAAAACATGCATATCACCAGTCTTCAAAAGAGTGATGATGTGTCCAAGTTTTACCACAGACAATCAAACAGACAGACAACCCAAAACATCTATGTCCTCAAATCTGTCGTTTTGCAGGCATAAATATTGCAAAAGCCTAGAAAAGAACACATTAGACATATCTTAATTTATTTCAACTACGTGCTAGAATTAGCTACATTATTTAAATTCTTGGTCTTTTGGAAATGACGAATGACTCAAAAGGAGGCGAGTTTTGTCGTTTTTGTCCATTTATCATCTATCAAATGACAACATCAAGAATCATCCAAGGATATCTGTTGATTTATTGATGGCATATACATTAGCAGTCTAAAGATTGGCCTCATAAATATAACGTTATGCTATCCATTCATATATGTAACGTAAACTATTTTCTTGGGCCGTCTCAGTTTAGCTAGGTCACATATTTCTTGTGAAATCTCGGTAATTCTATGATCTCTTTCATTATATCTGTGGCGTTTGAATGATGAGGCTACATTTAAAAAAGGTCATCTACAGATTATCACTGATGACAGCCATGGTCACATGATGAGGCTACATTTAAAAAAGGTCATCTACAGATTATCACTGATGACAGCCATGGTCACATTCTAAATGACATAACACTATCGTAGTGAAGTCATACTGTATACAGTGCTTGCAGACCAGACACTGGGGTAGGGATCAATACTTGGCTCTTTCTAAGCTTGGTAATACTGGGCAGTCAGGCACAAAAATCCACTGAAGCTTAATTAAGCTTAAACATAGCAACACTTATTATTCAATTAAAACAGCTAATATCAAATTGATCGCGAGAAAAGTATTGGCTTGATCTTAAGAAGACTAGGATCAAAGATGACAAAGGAGGATTTACATTGAATGCCAATGACACGTCAAGAAAAGTGTGCTGGAAGGAGAAATAAAACGGGAAATGTGAAACCAAACAGACAGCAAAAATCTTTGATCTTGGCTTATTGTAGTCTATCTTTTATAAATATTCATAACCATGCTGCAAGTGATTTGGATGATTCAATTAATTTTCTCTTAATGACTTTCAAAGACTTTGCATACTAAGAGCTATACTCACAAGCGAGAAAAATATACAAGTCTGAACTTAGGATTTCCAACACAAACAGACAACATTCATCAATACTACATTCACATCCATATTCCCACGCCGTTGATGACTGCGTTATATTTACAGATGTACGACATGATTATGATGCTATGTGTTATTTGATATTTTTCTTAATTCTAATATGTCCTTTTACCATAAAATAACAATCTCAAATAGCCTGGAGAATCATTCATCTCAGGACATCGTAGGAAGACAGACAGTGTCTTATTTTCTGTAGCCGCCAGGGTGTTTTATGAAAACTGAGAACATTCCGTCTTTCTGTGGAAGGTTCCAAGGAATATATGCAATACATCTATATAGGTCTAGTATAAAGCATAACTGTGGTCTAAAATCGAATCGTTTCTACGAAAAGGGATATGGCGCAATGAGACCTTGAAAACTCCATAGGCAATAACGAAAGCCTGGTTAATGTTGAATTTTTCATTCGATGGTTTTCGCATTGCTAAGTACAAAAAGGTTTTTTATGTTTTATCATGGAAGCTCTTATATCTTATTTGCAGTATAATCAATTTGCCACAATAGTTTTAATTGACCTGTCACTCCACTGTCAACTTAACCCGATCATCTGTTATTGTGATTTCAGAATGTTATTTCCTTTATCTTTTCTGAAGATACGGAATTGTTTACTACAAAGCGCACGTTCCTTGAGGAGAAGAATACCGAACACTTACTTTTCTATAATTGTTATAAGAAATAATCGACTTCCTCTTCGTTTTTCCTACAACGAGCCTCTTTTTTATATCAAAGAATGCCGCATGATAGGTCTTTAATTCCTTAAAGAAATCTCAGGTTCCGGTTTGAATTGTTCACTAAATGAAACAAGCCAAATCTAGAGAATTCGTTTCATGTATAATTGTATTGTAAAATTCCTCGTTGAAACAAAGCTTTAAAAATTCTTTTGGCAACTTTTTCCCATTTATTCTTGAATATTAAAAAGAGAAAAGTGGGCAATACCAGCTAACATTTGCTTCTCACTCTCTTTCTCTCTTGAAATATTTCAAAGCATGCGTCTTTTAAGAATATGATTTACAGAAAGGAAAGCTGATTTCAACATGTCATATCCAAGGACCCGAGTTTGCATGATAAGTTCTATATCTAACCCACTTGTCATTCAAATCTGCAGATCAAAATTGAGTTTCCAGACAAATGTGTCCGAGTATAAACGAGTTACCACTGTATGATATGGTAAGGCAGGATGGTGCTCACTTACATAAACTCTCCCTCTCTTCGTTTATTCTACAGATATAATTAATACAATTTCCTATAAATTATTGGGCACTTTACCTCGCCTTAATGATGATGTCCTTGTATTGATTTACGTCCAAAATATATCAGCTAAAAGATCCCAAGGATAATCACAATGAACAAGAAAGGAAACGCAAGTACGAGAGTACAGACAAAAGGGAATGCTACCTCTTGTAGTTGTAATCGTCCAATTACATGAATATTGGTCTATAAAGGATTTTTGTCAAATAAATACACTAATTTTGTCTAAGATACTTGGTAGAATACTTAATAAACATCAATATTTTAATTAATTTTAGATACAAATGTAGAATATATATTTTCCAAAAAATTAATACTTTTCTGTCTTGTTTCGCGATCTCTTTGGTGTCACCTTAACTAAAAGGAGGTCAAACCTGGCATTATGAACTATCAGACAACTTCACGCCCTATGGGTTCATACCCCATGGGATAAGATTATTTCTATTACATATTAAAACAGAACTTTGTGGACAAATTCCAAATGATATGCTGCATGATGTATTCTACAAAAATCGATCCTTCTTTCTTAATTCTCTTGTCAAATCCTACCTTTGTTTAAATAAATTTGTTTCGAAAAAATAAGAAGAAATCTATTCACAATCATGATTAGTATAATCCCAATGAACTTGTTAAACTTATTCGTGATTTCCGATGAACAAAAACAGACATTTCTTTCAGACGCTATTAAACCAAAAATACACGTTACACGGACCCTGAAAGTGTGATGTAATTAGCAAAGACCCTGATTAGGGAATTTTCTTAAGTAACTTACTTCCTGTATTTTTGCTAGAAAGATTACTTGCCAATATTCCTTGGATCTACTCTGCTACTAACATTAATGAACCTTGAAACAAACAGGATATTGAATTTTTATTCCTTTTTTCATCTTTTCCGTTTGTACGAACAAAACTATCGTATACGGTACTTATTCTCACATAGTGGAATACTTTTATATTCTTCTACAACGTTATTACTCCTCATACCTTCTGTCGTGAAATGGAAAAGAATATCAGTAAACCTGAACACAACAATTTTTAACGGAAGTTGTTTTCTCAATGACCTTGAGTGACCTTTGTCAAAAACCTCTGATCCTATATATTTCGATAAAGTATGATGACAAATTATGCAAGACCTAACACCATCTATCCCACTGGAAAATCGTTGATGAAAAAATAGAATCTCAAAGCCTGAAAACTCAACGTGTGTTCCATGACCTTGAATGGTCTGTCTTATATCTGGTATCCCTTGGTGAATATGATCGACATTCTTATAAGCAAACATACCTTTTATATCCCTTAGAAGTTGTGTGTTATATGTAACCCCAACTCCCTTGTTTTCTGTACAAAGTTTCTTGTCAAACTGAAAAAAAATCTCAAAACCCAGGAACAGAGACACATCTAAAACCAAGCAAGTTCAAATCTTTGGATAACCAATTTAATGTTTTAAGTTTTTTTGGTGAAGCTATAAGTATCCAACTTTGAATACTCCATCAACACCAAAATCACAAAAAAGGCCCTGGTCAAACAACCTTCTCCAACCTCCTCAACTTCTTTATGCGCTATCATTGTTTGTATGTCCAGAAATTATTCCTTGACACTTGTAATAACGATCATGTATTCATCATCAGCGACCCTAAGAAGAACTATGATTTAGCACAAGTACTTAGAGCACGACTTTGCCTTCTGCTTTGTGATCTGATATTAATTGTCATTGTCAACCGTAACAATTTTTCTTTATACATATTACACAAGAAGTTCTGACATTACCTTTTTCTGGGAAGCGTACTTTGACTGAAACACAAAAGATGGCTTCCACTCCATAGTTGAATTCTTAAACAGAGATACACAACTACACACGGAGAACTGTCCACAATACAAACAACGTTAAAAGGCGATATACATCCGTAGCTGGTATTAAATTCCGGGAATTTAGAGCCGTCGGCAGGAGAAGCAGGTGCGCGCCGACATAATTCTCCTTGCAGTAATAAGGGTTTTTGAAATATCCTAGTGCAGTAAATGCTTGATAGAGAAATAAATTCATTTAATGTAGAAAGTGGTATGACAGCGATAACAGTACTCCGGGGTATTGTTCTTATACCACACAGTGACAATATCATCTTCCATCCGCGATACTAAAGAGAACATATCAAATGCTGAGTATAACGTTTCTGAAAAAAAGAACCTGTCTGGAAGTGCGACGTAACAGGCAGTGTTGAAATGCGAATACCTTTTTGACTTCTTCTGTTTAAGACTATTACTCCGATGAAATAACATGGTTTATCAAAATAAAATGCGCATAAATTGCATTCAATTAACATAGGTAAAAACAGATTACGAAGCTCACCTCATTGCAGCAAAATTCAATTTAAACATATTTCGAAGTACTTTTAGGGCAAAATCATTCAAGCGGAAAGAGCAAGGTCAAGGTCATCTTATGAAAGTTTGATCAATTATACATCCAACACGCAAGTTTGGTACATGTAGCAATTATACTTTGATCAGTATTGGCTATTAAAGCAAAATCACTGAAACGGAAAAAATAGGTCAATCTCATTTCATGACATTTTGATCAGAGATACATTCAATATGCAAGGTTGGTACATGTAGCACTTATATACTATGCTCAATATTTGCTTTTAAAGGCAAAATCACTCAAGCAGAAAAAAGAAGGTCAAGTTCATTTAATGAAAGTTTGATCAAAGATACATCAAATATGCAAGTTTGGTACATGTAGCACTTGTACTTGCTCAATATTGGCTTTTAAAGGCATCACTCAAAATCACTCAAGTGGAAAAAGTATGTCAGATGCTGCGTCCGATGCATGGGTCCATCTCAGCATCCCAAAACGAATCACTTGTGCAAGTTTGGTTACTGTAGCATCAGTACTCTGTCAGATACTGAGCTACCCCAAACTTCTTAACCAAGTCACACTGGGCTACCCAAAACTTCTTAACCATGTCACGTAAGCGGACAATGTATGTCAGATACAGTATTCGATGCATGTGTTCACCTCAGCATCCCAAGATGAATCACTTGTGCAAGTTTGGTTACTGTAGCAATCATACTTTGCCAAATACTGAGCAACCCCAAACTTCATAACCGGACGCAGACAGGGACGCGGACGCGCAGGGGTATAGCATAAGCTCACTCAACTTCGACGAGGTGAGCTAAAATGGTATATGAAACAAATATCTAATTGTCGGGTTGGCATCGCTGCCTGTTGATTCTTAGCCCCGTTCCACCCCATCCCAAATGATATAGTTCGCCAATTTTAAGTATTTCCTTGCGCTGTGAAAATAAATTGTTCATCAATCTATATTTCATGTTCTGTCCTTATATCAGTCTTTGATGCATTTCTTTTGGTCTCGATGACAATCAGAAAAACAGACATCTTTCCCGCAAAACGATATCCAGGGAAATCAGTTTTTACTTGTGACGTAACGAGAGTCAGTACTTGCCGCTAACAAAATGCTAAATGTGAAACAAGAGCCCCAGAAGGGCACAACGCTCACCTGATACCCATGGATGCTCTAATTGACATACTGATATTGAATAAGACGTAAAATTGATAGTGCCAGTATCACGATTTGAGCCTACATTCTTTCTAAAAAGATTTTTGCCGGATGCAGACAAGATTTTTTTTTACAGCCTTTAAAAGTACAAACAAGAAGAAATAGTAACATTTCAAAACATTATCTTTTTTACTGATTTGAATAGACGGATAATGTGATCCAAAGTCATATGCCCAGCTAGTGTATAGTTCAATTATTCAACATCAAAAAAATCATTTTGTAAAATTCCACATTAATGTGCAGCAAGTGATGAAGAAACAGACAAAAAGAATAAAACAATGAAATAAACTTAATACTCTGGTGTATGCTGCTTTTAGGGAAACAAATTAATAGGCCCAAAGCTTGTCCAACTAGCAGACCTACCACATCGTTATTTACTGTTAACTATGTTTCGCCTCGTGATAGGACTGTTACATGGACAAATTATTAGCTGACAGAGTTCATGAAAAGTATCAGCTGCATCGGATTTGCTGATAAAAAATCATTTGGTCCGATAAAAACTCATGTTCTATCTATTATTTGGACAGATAAAAATTCCCAAATGTCTGACCACAGGAACCTGTCGTTTTATGAGAGAAAATGTTTTATTATTCACGACCTTCAAAGCCTAGCTCTTGTGTTCATCTTTAGAAATGTTGTATACATACAAGATGTCGAACACAGTGGCTTAAGGTTGTGAATCATAATTTATTTCCTCTTTTAAAACAACAGCTTCCTGTGGTCCAACATTTCATTGAAAGATTTCAAGAACTCTGAACTGAATTATTTGTTTTCAAGAATTTAGATATATCAAATGTCCTATACATTCTCAAAATCCTCGGGAAGAAATTAATTACTCATTTGTTTTCAAGAATTTCAAATATATCAAATGTCCTATACATTCTCAAAATCCTCGGGAAGGGATTACTCATTAGATGTTTCTTCAAGAAATCAGTCCGTATACAATTCATCTAAGAGAGTCTAAGACAAAGGAAATTCGAGCTAAGTTTATAAATGATGACAAGTATGGAATTGTTCCAAGTACATGAATAATAACAAGCATGAAAGTGTTCCCAGTATATGCACATTAAATAAAATCTATTAAATACCGGCAGTACTATTTTGTTTGCACGATAGATCATCTATTAATCTCCTGAAATTAATCTGCATGTGCACGTGTACAGTACTAACACGGTGGGTAATCTCGCAACGCAGAACAATTTATTTTTCTATATTTTTGCGCAAAATAGATAATTTATTACAAAAAGGAAAATGTGATGCAGTGTAACAACGCCCTAACTATGAGTTGTATCCAAAATAAGGTGGATATTATAGCTTTTTATAATGCACAAACACGATCGGCGTTCTACTTTCACTTTCATCTACACCAATCATGCCGATAGATTTTCGGCTTTATAAAAGCAAATTACCTCTCTTACTTTCGATAAAACTTGTATCTAAGGCATCCTTACACTGCATCACATTCCCCTTTTTGTGAAAAATAATTTGTAATACACGAAAGTTTAGATAAACCTAGTGTTCTGCGTTGCGAGATTACCCACCGTGACTATTAAATGGGCGTGGAGGAATTAACCAATCAAATCTGTAACACAAGATATATGGCGACTTTGTTTACCATAGATACAAAAATAAAGCGGAGAAAATAATCATTATATAGGGAAATTGTTATATAATATGCATGTATGGAAAAAGTCAACATCTCAAAAATAAATTCAGAGTATATATTTGATTGCATATGTGCCTGAGTTATTTCGACGTACGAAAATAAGTACACAAAGCCAAACTAGCTTGTCTGTTTAAAAAATCATGAAAAATCTAAAAGTTGATATTTTGACAGAATTCTTTCATACTTTCTGTTCTAACGATAAATATAAAAAAAAAGGAGAAAAAAAAACAGCAAAAGTGGGGTCCTGCCAGGGTTTGAACCACTACTCTTGGGTTCATTGGGCATGGAAAACCTACATTGTACCTATGAATGTTTTTCCGTAAAAATCCAAAAGAGGATATCTTGACAAAATTCTTTCACTTGTAGGGAACCATGAGTACCTCATACCTACCAAGTTTCATGACAATCTAAGAAAAAAAGTAAGTTAGATATGATAAATATGCAGTAAATGAGTGTGTAAGATCATACACTTATTGAGTTATTTAAAGAAATAGTGCAAAAATTTGCATTTCTGACTAAGTCCGAAGAGACGTCAAAAAGCGTCAAAAATTTGAGTTCGGAGTGGAACCAAAAATAACAACACTTCTTAAGACATCTCTCTAGATCATCCTGATGCTTTCGGTTTGTCGATACGTGCTTCCGTTCTGAAGAAGAAGTTTGTCAAAGGAGGGTACCCCCCGTGACCTACTTTTGCCTGTGGTGGCGCCACCTGTTGAGGGATCCGGACGAAAAACAACAACACTTGTAGGGGACCATTAGTACTTTATACCTACCAAGTTTCATCAAAATCCCTTTAGCCATTCTTGAGAAGAAGTCGAAAATGTGAAAAGTTTACGACAGACACACGACACACGACACACGACACACGACGGACGACGGACGCCGGACGGATCGCTATGACAATAGCTCACTAGAGCCTTTGGCTCAGGTGAGCTAATAAGGGAAGAAAAATTTTTGTTGGGGTCCCGCCGGGGTTTGGAGCCACTCCCCATGGGTCCATTGGGCATGGAAAACATACACTATACCTATGTACAATCTTAAAAAATATTCCTTAAAAATCCAAAAGTGGATATCTTGACAAAATTCCTTCACTTGAAGGGTACCATGCATGAGTACCTCATACCTACAAAATGTCATGACAATCTGAAGAGTGGTTATAGAAAAGAAGCAGAAAATGTATGAAAATCAACCCCCCTCCCCTTCCTTTTTACATAAGAAAAAAATTCATAAAAAATCAAAAAAATAAAATTTAAGCATAAAATACATATCAAAGCAATAATTAAGTTAGATATGATAAATATGCAGTAAATGAGTGTGTAAGATCATACACTTATTGAGTTATTTAAAGAAATAGTGCAAAAATTTGCATTTCTGACTAAGTCCGAAGAGACGTCAAAAAAGCGTCAAAAATTTGAGTTCGGAGTGGAACCAAAAATAACAACACTTCTTAAGACATCTCTCTAGATCATCCTGATGCTTTCGGTTTGTCGATACGTGCTTCCGTTCTGAAGAAGAAGTTTGTCAAAGGAGGGTACCCCCCGTGACCTACTTTTGCCTGTGGTGGCGCCACCTGTTGAGGGATCCGGACGAAAAACAACAACACTTGTAGGGGACCATTAGTACTTTATACCTACCAAGTTTCATCAAAATCCCTTTAGCCATTCTTGAGAAGAAGTCGAAAATGTGAAAAGTTTACGACAGACACACGACACACGACACACGACGGACGACGGACGCCGGACGGATCGCTATGACAATAGCTCACTAGAGCCTTTGGCTCAGGTGAGCTAAAAAGGCTAATGAGGGACCAACAAATGTTCAACATCGCACCTGCTGGCGGACTTTAAAATTGTGACGTCACAATCAATGGTCCGTCAAGCAATGTCATTGTGATGTCATAATGTATACGTCCGCCAACAGGTGCTATGACGGACATTTAGCAATCCCGCAAATTCAAGGAAACGAAATGGTTCGAAATCTCTCGCAAAATACATGTAGCCGAAACGCATTCGCAATATCCAAGTGAAGACATTGATCACTCATACAAAGTTTCACAGAAATCAAAGATACCGTTTCGATGACGTTAAAAAGTTTTTTTGTTTTTTTGTTTTCAATCCTGCCAATGTGCTGACATATATGGTCAGTAAAACATATTCTTCCTTAGAAGGAATGTAAAATGCTAATATCACAAAAAAGAGACAAAGTCTCCCTCCAATACTTAGAAAATTTGAAGAATGAAATTCTAGATAAAATGTAGAGTGTGTTTCTCTATAAAGTTCCATTTGAAATATCATTCGTGTATCTGGAAAGCGAAAATAACTCGGATCACAAAAATGCCAACGTGATAATTATCTTATTATTTCGTTTAAATCATTACATAATACATTCTTTTATACCAGGAGAAAATATTACCAGAATGTAGAAAATATCAAATTCCCTTTACAAAACTTCGAACTTACTCAAAATTAGGCTTCCGTGATAAATATCCAGGGACAACTTTGAAAAAAAAAATTAGATATATTTCAATTACTTCATAATATTCGTTTGAAGAGAATATGATATATATAAATCTCGACAAAAACTTCAAAATAGTCCAAATTCAGGTATGTTGAAATAAGCAGTGTTGACATCAAAGGCTATAATATCTGGATGAAAACTTGTAGTAGACCATGAGTACTTCCCTATGTAGTCCCAATAAATATGTAATTGATCAAAATTGCCCATATTACACTATGACACTATGTGCAATATCAACGAACAACTAAAAACAACACATAGGAATTTGAAAAAAAAAAATAAAAGGAAAGGGGAAAAAAAAAATATATATATATATATAAATAAACGTAATTGACAAGGCCTACCTCTTGTTGTGCTTCATATACAACATCCAATGGTTCATATTTGGCCATGTCATAACTAGTAACACGGACATTGCCTCCGATTGAAAACATATCTATTATCCTCCTTACTTTGTAATGCTGAGAACTTTGTCCAAAATGAATAACGTGAAAAGTTCCATGCCGCCTGTCACATTGACGTAATTCAAAGCGTCCCTTTTTGCTTTAACTGTCGATAATTACCAATGTTTGCCCTAGTATTGTCACATACACCGCTTCTATACGTTGTAAGCTAAATCAATTTGGAACAAAAACTCCCTGCCCTTCCTTAATTTTGGTTACCAATCGCACTACTGCAGATTCTTTTCCAAGCAAAATAAGATTTCATTTCAATTACATGACAAGAAGCAAGACCATAATATGCAGTTTGTAGTAGAGGTAATTCTGAAGGACAGTTAGCTTAAGTTAAGTTCCATTACAGCAAATCGTGTATCTTTTCGGGCTAAAAAGCTAAGGCTGTAAAAAGCTTTTTATAACAGCGAGGTGTTGAAAAATGAATTCAATTATAAAGTAAATCCAATATGCCGGCAATGATCGGACGCTAGCACCGGCAATAAGACCGTCGTTTAATGAGTTTATCAATAATTTACACGGCAAGTATACCGCTACGGCATTTCTTCCCATTCATAAACAAAGTACGTAGTAATAACACTGACTGGAATTGCCCAGTCCTAATTAAGCTTCATATCAGGTATTCATATCCTATTATTGGTCTTATACTGCTTACAAAGTACTTGTTATTTCCAAAACTTGAAGTCTTCAAGAATATCTACTTTCTTTTTGTTTCTTTTTTTTTCGCAATACATCTCATCTAAAATTTTCGTCAGTGAAAGAGATCGGTTACGATCACTCAATATGTCTGTTATGCATTTTATTTTTTAATGATTTCATATTCACGTGGAAACAATAAAATGTCTATAAAAATACGTCATACATCTCCATGAATACGTCATAGATCAATCTCACACGAAGACAAAAATCTTCAGAGAATGCAGATGAGTATTTAAAATCCATCACAGTTATCACACTACCGGTAACTTTTTATTGCGGTTGCACTGTTTCTTGTTTAACAACTTTTAAATTACTTCCTTAATGAGATCTCATAGCGGGAAATTCTGTTATTCCAAGAGCATTTAAGTCTGACAGACGTAATTCAAATCGAAATAACAAGGGCATGAATAATAATCAAAGTCGGAATTCTTTAACTATAAGAAAATTTCAATCTGTAACTTGACTTCAGTGAGCTACATTTAGTTCGTAAAGGAGAAGCCCTCCGTGTAGGCATACTGCTGTATAGAGCGTGGCATCTTGGTCTAGAGTTTTAGCCTTTGAGCGACTTTTCTTCAAAGAGCCATTGAGAATGGCTACTTGTGCTGTCTTAGCGGCGATATCATCAAATTCCCTGAGGTTTTGTTACACTGATTACTTTCCTACAAGTGGAGTCCTATCACGGAGTAATAGACCGCTTACAATCTGGCCTTAACGCTATTCTATCGCCTTTAAGCCACTCTTGCTGACTTCCTTGACAGACCAGCTCAACAATGACCTTCCCTCAGCAAACAACAATATCTGCCACGTAACCTATTGTCCTTAAGAAACTTATAGAAACCTAGGCACCATGACCATTGCCGCCAAATGCCAATACCGATACACTGATGTATGCACAAAACCAAAAACTCGATGCAAGTATACTCAAAAGGGACTGTCAATCAATTGTTCATCAACTGAGAGAAACGAGGTATTGTTACTATCGTAAATAGAAGTTTCCACGGAAAAGGCAAAAAGGGGTGGTGATGTTAGGGTGACGTAGCCTCTTGAAACTTTCGAATTCTCAGATAACATATACAGGATGCGTAATGGAAATTTGTAATCAAGTAGTGACTTTTCTATGACTATCAGTATCAGTTTGGGATTTTTTAAAAACCATTTATTGGTCGTTGTCTTATTATAAATTTTTGTTGGAGACAGAAACGTCTTGTACAAAACATCTTATTCATTTTCAAATACAGATCCTACTAAGTTAACTCACTATTAGGTCACGCTCACAATGACATATGCTTTTTACGTGCCCGTTCTATTGACGAGCGATCGGTTCTCGACAACAAATCATATTCCAAATTAAAACCAGCATTCACTTGCAGGGAAAGGGGCGATATTTCAATTTCCGCATTCCCAGCGCCATACTTGTAACTGGAAGGTTCCATGTATGGTCGACATTTATAGTGGCTCCATTAGTAATCACAAATATGGTCACGTGGTACGAACATTCAGACATCGGAATTTTTATTTCTTCCATAATGGTTCATCACGAAAGAATTGCAAAGAAATAACATTTAATCGATATTACTTGATCTTGCAACATACTTTATCTTTAATGAAAAACTAACTTTGTAATTTCTCAAATCAAAGTTGATCTAATCAGACGGACAAGGTTGGTAGAGTAAACATGTCTTTGTAATTAATGTTTCTTCTGAAATTACTAATCGGCCCATGGTGTCTGCAGCTGAAAAGGCATGGTATTTTAAAATTCAGGAATAAACTCGAAGATTTTATGTGTCCCACTTTTGAATGTTTGTAACAATATTGCACAACTCCTTTGACATTTTATTTACCACTAGTTCATAATCCAAGGTGAAAGACAAGAAAGGAAAAACAATGACTATAAATGCACTATATTTTATAGATATGTACAAAGGTAAAGATCTCTCAAAAGTCAGTCATATGATAATTTGGTACCAAACTGAAAGGTGGCCTATCAAGGAGAACAAGAAACTCTCTTATCAATCAAGTAGGTAGGTCTAGGGTTTTTTGGGGTTTTTTTTTGCAATTGTGACTGACAGACAGATGGAAAGACAGACAGACAACTAAATCTGCTTTACTGTCCCTGCACTTAGATGGAAATTGGACAACAAAAATATGAGAGCCCTAGCTTCTATGATGAAAAAGAGCTGTAGGATAAAAATAAAGCCTATGTTTATGAAACACAAATGCCCCCGGTGGCATCTTTGTTTGTTATAAACGCCATTTTCTGTTCAGTACATGTATGTGAAAGGTCAAGGTCAGGGTCACTGGGTTAAAAGTTTTTGGGCATCTATGGAAAATCTTGTGACAAGGAATATACATGTGAAATATCAAAGCCCTATCGCTTACCATTCAAAAGATATTCAAAATGAGACAGTTTTTGTAAAGTAAGTCAAAGGTCAATGTCAAGGTAAAAAAATGGTATCAAGAGAAAGGTTTTAACATAACAAATACACATGTAAAACATCAAAGCCCTATAACTTACCTTTCAAAAGTTATGCCCAATGTTTAAGTTTTTGAAGAATAGGTCAAAGCTCAAGGTCAAGGTCATGGTCAAGAGGTAAAAAAATTTGGTAAATACACATGTGAAATATGAAAGCCCTATCACTTACCATTCAAAAATTATGCAAAATGTTAAAGTTTTCGAAAAGTAGGTCAAAGGTTAAGGTCATGAGGTAAAAAATTTTGGTATTAACGGAAAGGTCTTGTCACAAGGAATAAACATGTGAAATATGAAAGCCATATCACTTACCTATCAAGTTATGCCCGTTGTTAAAGTTTTTGAAAAGTAGGTTAAAGGTCAAGGTCAAGGTCACAAGGTCAAAAATTTCAGTATCATTGGAAAGGTCTTGTCACAAGGAATACACATGTGAAATATGAAAACCCTATCACTTACCATTCAAAAGTTATGCCCAATGTTAAAGTTTTTGAAAAGTAGGTCAAAGATCAAGGTCAAGGTCATGAGGTCAAAACTTTTGGTATCAATGGAAAGGTATTGTCACAAAGAATGCACATGTGAAATAAGAAAGCCGTATCACTTAACATTCAAAATTCATGTGCAATGTTAAAGTTTTTGAAAAGTAGGTCAAAGGTCAAGGTCAAGGTCACAAGGTCAAAAATTTTGGAATCAATGTAAAGGTCTTGTCACAAGGAATGCACATGTGAAAGATGAAAGCTGTATCACTTACTATTCAAAAGTTATGCCCAATGTTAAAGTTTTTGAAAAGTGGGTCAAAGGTCAAGGTCAAGGTCACATGGTAAAAAAATTTCGGTAACAAAGGAAAGGTCTTGTCACATGGAATGCACATGTGAAATATGGAAGCCGTATCACTTAACATGCAAAAGTTATGCCCAATGTTAACGTTTTTGAAAAGTAGGTCAAAGGTCAAGGTCAAGGTCAAGGTCACAAGGTCAAAAATTTTGGTATCAATGGAAAGGTCTTGTCACAAGGAATGCACATGTGAAATATGAAAGCCCTATCACTTCCCATTCAAAAGTTATGTCCAATGTTAAAGTTTTTCGGACAAACAGACGGACAGGCCAAAAATAGTTGCCAGAGTCACCTAATGCTCGACTGCATAGCATAATATCTCTCATGACAGCCAATTTATTTAAACTCCCTCCCTCAGGCAACAACATATATCAAGTCACATAAAAAATTTAAAGTTATAAATTAAAATTAGTTTATGGTGAACCAATGACAGAGGATACACTATGACAAAAGGTCACTTACGCTTTGCTCATATGAGCTGAAAAAAGCCCACACTCTTTGAGATGCAGAACACTGCATATATATAGGAAAATCCTAAATGAAACCATGAATCATCAGACATGGAAAGTTATGCTATCAAGTTCTAAATACATACCTTGTATGTTGAAATAGTTGCATGTTTTTTTCTTGGTAATATGGCAGTTACTGGACTGATCTAAGAATGCATGACAGTAGGTCAAGGTCATATTTCAATAGTCTAACCCAAGATGCATCCAATATGCAAGTCTGGTGCATGTAGCACTTATACTTTTCTCAATATTGGCTTTTAAAGGTAAAATAATTCAAGTGGAAAAAGTAGGTCAAGGTCATTTTATGAAAGTTTGATCAAAGATACATCCAATATGTAAGTTTGGTACATGTAGCACTTATACTTTGCTCAATATTGGCTTTTAAAGGCAAAATCATTCAAGCGGAAAAAGTAGGTCAAGGTCATTTTTTGAAAGTTTGATCAAAGATACATCAGATATGTAAGTTTGGTACATGTAGCACTTATGCTTTGCTCAATATTGGCTTTTAAAGACTTTATTGCTATCTTAACATTTACCTTATCATCTCAACATTTGCCTTATCATTTGAAATAATTTTAAAAATCCCAACCCCAGGGGCTATATCCTCATCTGGATATATTAAATGATGTATAATTAAACATTTGCAACAAAAAAAAACCAACAGAATATGAATATAGGAAAGGTAAATGTGTAATCTTAACATTTACCTTATCATCTAGTTGGGACGACGCCGACGCCGACGGTATTGCAATAGCTCTTTTGCACTAAAGTGCAGTCGAGCTAAAAACTATATGCCCCTGAATCTTTGATTCCGGGGGCATAAAAATATTCATATATTCAACCATACTAGTACAACTAAAAGTCAATTAGTGTGAAGCTGTCAGTAGATGGATTGAAACAAAGAATAACATTAAAAAATTCAGTTCTTCATTCCTACCAAGTTTCCCAAAAATCTCTTGAGGTTTTTCTATGATATAAATGAAAATGTTAGTAAGCAGAATGTTGTTGTACAGATAACCTATTGAAGAATAGTGAAAGATAGATGACAGAATGATAGATGAAGCCTTAGGAAACTTAGTATTGATGATAAAAAATATTACCTGCACAAACATTTGACCCTAAATGAGTACCCTTGACCTTTAAAATAACTTTGACCTTCTCTATATTAACTTTGACCTTCTCCAAATTTAATTATATCAAAATTCCTTGCAGGTTTATTAATGTGTGAGATATAGCAAATCTATGTTGTTCATGTGGAAGTATGACACCATCAGAATGACAGACCAATAATATTTACTTATTCTAAAATTAAGCTTTTGTAAGTGCTTAAACAGTCTCTTTATCTTAAAGAGTTTAACTTCTGCATTGCCATCAACAAAGCCATCAATAAAGATTATACCATTAACAACAAACATTCTGATTTGTCATTACTATATTGTAATCTACAGATAATAACAAAGTCATATCTGAGTTGATATCGATAGGTATGGAATGCAATATTAAGGAATATGTCAAACAATTATTTCTGCTTCACCTGAACAGTAAATTGACGATACATTGAAAATCAAAGCTGCATAAAACATGACTAATGTTTAGTTTTTAATTCTTAGAAATAATAGAAATGATAGCTGCAGTTTAAATGGTAAAACAGAATCCATGTTTCAGTTTATCAGTAAATGAAATCAGCCAGCAATTAAAAGACAATTTAGACTGTCAATTTACAATTTTCTTCATGCATATCTGAAGGTTTGTTGAGTCATACGAAATTGAAGTTCCCATATCTCAAAACCTGTATTCATCAATGAAATTCTGAGAGGTAAAATCTCGGAGGGAAGTGAATTTTCACGTTCATTCAAAATATGCCTTGGAGCCTTGAAATATTGATGAAAGCATCATAATAATAGCTAATAATGCTAAACTATAATAACTTAGCTAATAATGCTAAACTATAATAACTTAGCTAATAATGCTAAACTAAGTCTATAATTGTACTACATGTACCAGAAAATTCATTAACTCTTTGATATATAGAGAAATTTGTAATCAAGAAAGTTTAATCTTGCATTTTATTGTATGCAAGAATATTTTTTTCCTTAAACCCAATAACCAATGGCATGACAACAAAGTCGATCACAAGTAATTGTCTTAAAACTCTACCAGGATGAAATGAGTAAAGCAAAGCTGTGTACAGTGAATGCACAAATGCAAAATTGAGAAAATAGAATCTGTTTTTAGAGTCCCAGATATGTATAATACGAAATCAAACATTATCTTAATTACTATTTTTGAAACTGAACACACGATATGTAAAATTGCTTACTTCAGATAATTTTTAGTAGCTTCCTGTTTCCTATACTAAAACAACTAGCTGTAAATAACTCACCTCTTCAGACTCAAAGACATGACAGAGGATTTTAGCTTGCTTCTTTCGCCTCAGGGAGTCCTCTCCAGGACTTGACACTATGCGTCTGCGTGCCATGATAACTAAGATCTCTCCTATATCCGCTATGTACGACACTGTCCTTAATGAGTGGTCCATCATTATCTCCTAAAATCACATCGTACATTACTTACATAACAATGATCTAGACTAACAAATATAGATCAAAGTACATCAGTTTATATAACTTATCAGTGCTGCTATCAGGCCATTCTGAACCAAAATATAGCACCATTCCTAATGGAAAATGGTTTTTCCAAGACATGACAGGAAATAGTTTCCCAATTTGTCACCCAAGTTTAAATTAAATTGTCCTTTTTTTTAGTCTTCATTTTGGCTAATCATTTTAAAGATATGAAATAGAAACATATTCAATCATAGACTATATGGACTTTTCTTTAGGCGTTGAAGGACTTTTATTCAGAAGTTGAAAAGTTCTCAAACTGCCTTCTTAAATAAAAACATAGGTAATCACAGATTACGAAGCTCACTCATGGCAGCAAAATTCAATTCAAACATATTTCTAAGTTCATGTATATTGGCTTTTAAAGGCAAAATCATTCATGCGGAAAAAGTAGGTCAATTTCATTTTATGAAAGTTTGATCAAAGATACATCCAATATGCAAGTTAAGTACATGAAGCACTTATACTTTGCTCAATATTGGCTTTTAAAGTCAAATTCACTCAAGCGGAAAAAGTAGGTCAAGGTCATCATATGAAAGTTTCATCAATGATACATCCAACAAGCAAGTTTGGTACATGTAGCACTTATACTTTGCTCAATATTGGCTTTTAAAGTCAAATTCACTCAAGCGGAAAAAGTAGGTCAAGGTCATCATATGAAAGTTTCATCAATGATACATCCAATAAGCAAATTTTGTACATGTAGCACTTATACTTTGCTCAATATTGGCTTTTAAAGGCAAAATCACTCAAGCAGAAAAAGTAGGTCAAGGTCATTTTATGAAAGTTTGATCAAAGATACATCCAATATGCAAGTTTGGTACATGTAGCACTTACACTTTGCTCAATATTGGCTTTTAAAGGCAAAATCACTCAAGCGGAAAAAGTAGGTCAAGGTCATTACATGAAAGTTTGATCAATGATACATCCAATAAGCAAGTTTGGTACAATTAGCACTTATACTTTGCTCAATAATGGCTTTTAAAGGCAAAATCACTCAAGCGGAAAAAAGTAGGTCAAGGTCATTTTATGAAAGTTTGATCAAAGATACATCCAATATGCAAGTTTGGTACATGTAGCACTTATACTTTGCTCAATATTGGCTTTTAAAAGCAAACTCACTCAAGTGGAAAAAGTAGGTCAGATGCTGCATCCGATGCAAGGGTCCATCTTGGCATCCAAAGATGAATCACTTGTGCAAGTTTGGTTACTGTAGCATTACTTATTGGTCAGAAACTGAGCTACCCCAAACTTCTTAACCAAGTCGATCAAGCGGAAAATGTAGGTCAGATGCTGCATCTGATGCATGGGTTCACCTCAGCATCCAAAGATGAATCACTTGTGCAAGTTTGGTTACTGTAGCATCAGTACTTTGTCAGATACTGAGCTACCCCAAACTTCTTAACCAAGTCACTCAAGCGGAAAATGTAGGTCAGATGCTGCATCCGATGCATGGGTTCACCTCAGCATCCAAAGATGAATCACTTGTGCAAGTTTGGTTACTGTAGCATCAGTACTTTGTCAGATACTGAGCTACCCCAAACTTCTTAACCAAGTCACTCAAGCAGAAAATGTAGGTCAGATGCTGCATACGATGCATGGGTTCACCTCAGCATCCAAAGATGAATTACTTGTGCCAGTTTGGTTACTGTAGCATTAGTACTTTGTCAGATACTGAGCTACCCCAAACTTCTTAACCGGACGCGGACGCGTGGGGTTATAGCATAAGCTCACTCAACTTCGTCGAGGTGAGCTAAAAATGCAATTTTCCCAAAGACCTTGTACGAAAACGAGGTGTCATACTAGTAGCCCTATTCCTATACATGCGTCCCATGTCAATTTAAGCTCGTACTCATACATGCCCTAGACTATTCAAGAAATGGGGATATGTAGTCTGTTGCATATTTAATCGTTAAAATGTGACCTTGACCTTGAGGGACTTTGATTCTGATCATCCTTGACCATCCCTGCAAGTTTGATGAAACTTCATATAAAGCAAGTTATAGTAGTATAGGTGTAACTACCAGACAGATGTACAGACAGACATGGGGTAAAAGAATCTGTACAATTGGCAATCATATTTAGGGCAACATAGCAAACTGGAACTATCTTACCAGGGCTGTATATTATTAGTTACACGGTTAGTTAGTGACCTGATACGGAAAAATACATGGTGTGAAAAGAAAACCCGTATCAGGCTCGGCATTCGCCTCGCCCGATACGGGTTTTCTTTTCACACCATGTATTTTTCCGTATCAGGTCACTAACTAACCGTGTAACGAATTTATCACGTCGAAGACCTCTAACTATATGTGTGGGGGTCTCTGTATCATACAATTCACGACGTCATAATAAACTACTCGCCCGATACGGATTTACAAGCCTGATACGGCTTTTTTCACGGCGTCATGTGACCATGATCTGACCAATCAGATTTCAACATTTTTGTCTGAGGCGTGATAAAGAATACATGTACATGTATTGCTATTGCATCTCTGTAAGGGACTGCAGAATGATGATCACATGATAATGGACAGTTCAAGAGACATACAAGGCAATAATACCTTTAGTCTAATAGGGCTGCTAATAAACTAAGTAATACCTTGAAAACGAAAGTAAAGACCAATGTAAATCATTACCATAGCAACTCAGTAGTACTCATCCAGGCCTACCTACATGCCATGTATAAGGTCTCTAGCAATTACAATTTAAATATCAAAGGTAAATACAAAAGTTAAATAGACAGAGAGACAGACATTTATTGGTCCATATGCCAGAATTGCTGTACAATTACACACATGATAGGCTTTGTATCATCTAAATACGATGTTAGATTTCTATACCTGTAAATCCGTATTTAGCACCATTATTTTCTCTGTTGAGATGAAAAGATCCACTGCTGTACTAGGCTGGTTCTCTCCTTCTGGGGCCTGTAACAGATTTAATTATTGCATAAAATTTGGCAAAATTTACTTCATTGTATGACCAATACAGCTCTATATTATGCCATTTGGACCATGATTGTGTTCTCAAAACATGACCTGTGTAGTATGTTCTCAAAACATGACCTGTACAGCAGTTCTGAAGATAGGCTTCTCAAAGAAGAATACTCTTTGTAAAATTATTTTGCATGTGCAGTGTGGTTGCAGTAAGGAACATACACCTTACACCATTTATAAGATGGCTGATTGAAAGGCAGTAAATGAACAGAGTAATAATATGACACCCAACTTGTGACATTTTCCTTATGACCCTTAAGTTGACATAAAACAGATGTGAAATATGAGAACTACAGAAGATACAAGATCAGTCATTCCAACACTATTCTAGAGCTGTGACCTTGAACAACATCTGACCTTGAGATACAGACAATCACCTTGTCATTGTGATCCTATTCTAGAGCTGTGACCTTAAACAACCTCTGACCTTGAGATACAGACAATCACATTGTCATTGTGATCCTTGTTATTCTAGAGCTGTGACCTTGAACAACATCTGACCTTGAGATACAGTCAATCACCTTGTCATTGTGATCCTATTCTAGAGCTGTGACCTTAAACAACCTCTGACCTTGAGATACAGACAATCACCTTGTCATTGTGATCCTTGTTATTCTAGAGCTGTGACCTTAAACAACCTCTGACCTTCAGATACAGACAATCACCTTGACATTGTTCTTTGCTATTCTAGATGTGTGACCTTAAACAACCTCTGACCTTGAGATACAGACAATCACCTTGTTATTGTGATCCTATTCTAGAGCTAAGACCTTAAACAACCTCTGACCTTGAGATACAGACAATCACATTGCCATTGTGATCCTATTCTAGAGCTGTGACCTTGAACAACCTCTGACCTTGAGATACAGACAATCACCTTGTCATTGTGATCCTTGCTATTCTAGAGCTGTGACCTTCAACAACCTCTGACCTTGAGATACATACAATCACCTTGACATTATGATCCTTGCTATTCTAGAGCTGTGACCTTTAACAACCTCTGACCTGGAGATACCAACAATCACTGTGTCATTGTGATCCTTGTTTTTCTAGAGCTGTGACCTTGAACAACCTCTGACCTTGAGATACAGACAATTACCTTGTCATTGTGATCCTTGCTATTCTAGAGCTGTGACCTTGAACAACCTCTGACCTTGAGATACCGAAGATCATTTTGTCATTGTGATCTTTGCTGTTCTAGAGCTGTGACCTTGAACAACCTCTGACCTTGAGATACCGAAGATCATTCTGTCATTGTGATCCTTGCTGTTCTAGAGCTGTGACCTTGAACAACCTCTGACCTTGAGATACAGACAATCACCTTGTCATTGTGATCCTTGCTATTCTAGAGCTGTGACCTTGAACAGCCTCTGACCTCGAGATACAGACAATCATCTTGTCGTTGTGATCCATTGTGGTAAATATGAATTCTGCGCACAAGAGGACACAGGGACAGACAGACAACCAGTCAGGTACATAACATAATGCTTATTTCTTTCTATTATAATAACAAAATGTTCCTTATCCTTATGGGCTTTAGAAATACTCAGCATTACCATGAATAAGCTCTTTTGTATATATGTTATCTAAAATACCTAAATATGTATGACTTTGTTCATGATTTTAGTTTTTAATTTTGAGTGTGAATTAATCTATCAAATGATCATTAACATCATGTAGCATCAGATAGAAATCAGAGATGCAAACAGAAACTATGTTTATTCTTCATGTCCTTCAATTGATCACAGACATTAACTTGGCCTGGAGCACTCTTCAACAGATTGGAAGTAAATTCCCTAGTCTAATGAATGGACCAGAATTGCACAACTAACCACATAATCAATTGAAGGTAAGTAGACCTTTGAGAGAATTTAAGCTTTTGGTGGTATATAGAATGTTGTTACTAGATCCCTGTAAGGGACCACCTAATGATGATCAGGTGATAATAGACTGTCTGATAGACACTTCAAGCTGAAAACTAGAGCAGTTTTTGATTACCCGTAAATACAGTGATTCAGCATTCTACTGAAAACATAATGACCTAGTGTACACTATCAAAGTGTAAAACACTTCATATTTGAGGCCAAAGTATGCATTAAATCATTAGAATTTCATTGCTTGGAATATCATAAGTCTGCTCTCAAATAGATGTAATGAACTTCTATTGTAAAGGTAAATTCTGCGGTAGGAAGTGAAAAGTACAATTTTAATTATATGTTACATGATATACTTATAAAGTGTGACCTATATACTGAATAGGTCCACATTAAGCAAGTGAGTCATAACAAAATAGTGCACAAAGAAAATGACTTGATTAAAAAAAGTTTCCTATCGTAAATGCAAAATGTTTAAAACATTGTACTATGCATGTAGATCATATGTTTTATACCAAAATAAACTTAGTCTAATAACAAATTCCATTCAACAAAAATAGTTACATATGCAAAGGAATTAAAACCTAAATCAAAGACAGCAGTGACAGTAAGGGAAGTAAAGATAACATTTTTCTACAACTAACTCGTTCTTTACTTATCAAACATGCAAGAGCTTAATTTTTCCTTAAATGTAATCTAGTATTGCCATATCTTTTACACTTATATCACTGTACGTGAATAAAAAAATTAAGACTTTTTTGTTATGTTTACATTGTCATTTTGCCTTAAATTTTTTATAACATAATAATACTAGTCTATTTTTTCCTGATGCCTTAAGAAGTATCTTTGAGGGTGTAGTGGTTTTTCTTTGAAACTGTCGAATAGCAACATAAGAAATCACAATTGTAATACAAATATAAACTCACTATGATTACATGTAAAATTTCAGTTTTGTTACAAACAATCAATTTTTATACAATCACATATTCACAGATATATCATACTACAAGTACATAATATAAGCAGCAAAACTTAAAATATATGGTATAAAATAGCTTTGACATCTGAAATTCTAGCAAAGCAAATCATAAACAACCTGCTTCCAACCTTCAAGTCCCAATATGAAAATATATATTTTATTACTACTATTTACAGAACACGCTCTTCAAAACTTATACATTACTAGAGAGGTTCTTATATACCTTAGATGGTACTTTTAAACATTTAATTTGAAATCAGATTCAATGAAAATATCAGCTTGAAAAGAATTTTTATTTTTAAGTCTCTCAATAATCCCCCTCTCCTTCTTTTGACTAGATTTGTTCTGTTAAAAATGTATCCTAATTGACAATTGTTTAATCACTCCATTAATTTTCATAAAGAATTTATAAGTAGAAACATTTTTTTCAATATCTTTCTTTTTAATATTCATCTTCACATATGTAGATCATGAAACTGATGACATTTCCAAGAAAATGTATCAATTTAAACATTTTCTCCGTCAATTCTATTTGTTAATCAAAAGAGTTATTCTTCTTAGTACGTAAGATTAAAGTGCAGAAGCATGTAGAAAGTCAGTAATAGACTGGTCTCATATGTTGTGTTGAAATCAGTCCATCACAACAGAACTGAACTTGATTTGTTTGTCATTGAAATAAAGCCTGTGTTTGTGAAACACGAATGCCCCCGGTGGCATCTTTGTTAGAATGAACACTATTTTCTGTTAAGTACATGTATGTGAGGTCACTGGGTTAAAAGGTCAAAGGTCAAGGTCACAAGGTCAAAAATTTTGGTATCAATGGAAAGGTCTTGTCACAAGAAATACGCATGCGAAATATGAAAGCCCTATCACTTACCATTCAAAAGTTATGCCCAATGTTAAAGTTTTTGAAAAGTAGGTCAAAGGACAAGGTCAAGGTCACGAGGTCACAATTTTTGGTATCAATGGAAAGGTCTTGTCACAAGGAATACACATGTGAAATATGAAAGCTATATCACTTACCATTCAAAAGTTATGCCCAATGTTAAAGTTTTTGAAAAGTAGGTCAAAGGTCAAGGTCAAGGTCACGAGGTCAAAAATTTTGGTATCAATGGAATGGTCTTGTCACAAGGAATACACATGTGAAATATGAAAGCCCTATCACTTCCCATTCAAAAGTTATGCCCAATGTTAAAGTTTTTGAAAAATAGGTCAAAGGTCAAGGTCAAGGTCATGAGGTCAAAAATTTTGGTATCAATGGAAAGGTCTTGTCACAAGGAATACACATGTGAAATATGAAAGCCCTATCACTTCCCATTCAAAAGTTATGCCCAATGTTAAAGTTTTTTGAAAAGTATGTCAAAGGTCAAGGTCACAAGGTCAAAAATTTTGGTATCAATGGAAAGGTCTTCTCACAAGGAATACACATGTGAAATATGAGAGCCCTATCACTTACCATTTAAAAGTTATGCCCAATGTTAAAGTTTTTTGAAAAGTAGGTCAAAGGTTAAGGTCAAGGTCACGAGGTCAAAAATTTTGGTATCAATGGAAAGGTCTTGTCACAAGAAATACACATGTGAAATATGAAAGCCCTATCACTTACCATTCAAAAGTTATGCCCAATGTTAAAGTTTTTGAAAAGTAGGTCAAAGGTCAAGGTCAAGGTCACGAGGTCAAAAATTTTGGTATCAATGGAAAGGTCTTGTCACAAGGAATACACATGTGAATTATGAAAGGCCTATCACTTACCATTCAAAAGTTATGCCCAATGTTAAAGTTTTTTGAAAAGTAGGTCAAAGGTCAAGGTCACGAGGTCAAAAATTTTGGTATCAATGGAAAGGTCTTGTCACAAGGAATACACATGTGAATTATGAAAGCCCTATCACTTACCATTCAAAAGTTATGCCCAATGTTAAAGTTTTTTGAAAAGTAGGTCAAAGGTCAAGGTCAAGGTCAAGAGGTCAAAAATTTTGGTATCAATGGAAAGGTCTTGTCACAAGGAATACACATGTGAAATATGAAAGCCCTATCATTTACCATTCAAAAGTTATGCCCAATGTTAAAGTTTTTGAAAAGTAGGTCAAAGGTCAAGGTCAAGGTCACGAGGTCAAAAATTTTGGTATCAATGGAAAGGTCTTGTCACAAGGAATACACATGTGAAATATGAAAGCCCTATCACTTCCCATTCAAAAGTTATGTCCAATGTTAAAGTTTTTCGGACAAACAGACAAACAGATAAACAGACAAACAGACGGACAGGCCAAAAACTATATGCCCCCGAATCTTTGATTCTGGGGGCATAAAAACTGAAAATCAAGTACAATTCAATACCTCAGAGAGTGTAGAAACCATGTGTGTTTACAGAAAGACAACCTCAATTCAGCGTTCATCCCTTAACATTCTTATGGAAATGGGGGAGGAGGTGAATGTAATTAATATTTTCAAAATAAAAAGTTTTCTTGAAACAGGAAGCAGGTGTTGCACATACAGTAACAATATTACATGTATAAGTAAGGATGCACCTTTTCAGAGGTGACTTCATCAGAAGGTATGGAGGACTTTGCCTACAAAATGAACAGACTTAAATCTTCACATAATATTATCAGATAATTGTTAAGATGTGAGACAAAGAGAATGAAGGAGTTATCTCATAGTAAGGACATAGTAGAACCAAAATTCTTACTGTTCTACTTGACCATTATCATTATTATTGACTTCTATTAATGTTGATATGTCACCATTTTACCATCTTGAAGGCATGACATTATAGGTCCAAACATATATTGAAGGACAGAAAGTGAAACAAGAGGCCCAAGGGGGCCACATCGCTCACCTGAGTTGCAGACAAAGGGTTAAAAGTCACAAAAATACTTCCACAGATCAAAGCCCTTGACAGCCATATTTGTTGACGTATCGACAAGAAAAACACAATCTTGGCAGAGGACCTTGAGTACTTGCTTGCTGCAAGGTTTCCTGAAATTTTGAAATGGTTGTAGAGGAGATGTCGAAAATGTGTCAGCCAATCAGAGCCCTCGGTGGCCATATTTGTTGACCGATCCGCACGAAAAACACAAACTTGGTAGAGGACCTTAAGTACTTCCTTCCTGTAAAGTTTCATGTAATTCTGTGCAGCGGTTGCAGAAGAGATGTTGAAAATGAATCAGCCAATCAGAGCCCTCGGCGGCCATATTTGTTGACCAATCGGCACAAAAAACACAAACTTGGTAGAGGACCTTGAATACTTCCTTCCTGTAAAGTTTCATGAAATTCTGTGCAGCGGTTGCAGAGGAGATTTTGAAAATGAGTCAGCCAATCAGAGCCCTCAGCGGCCATATTTGATGACCAATCGGCACGAAAAACACAAACTTGGTAGAGGACCTAAAGTACTTCCTTCCTGTAAAGTTTCATGAAATTCTGTGCAGAAGTTGCAGAGGAGATTTTGAAAATGTGTCAGCCAATCAGAGCCCTCGGCGGCCAAATTTGTTGACCGATCCGCACGAAAAACACAAACTTGGTAGAGGACCTCGAGTACTTCCTTCCTGTAAAGTTTCATGAAATTCTGTGCAGCAGTTGCAGAGGAGATGTCGAAAATGTGTCAGCCAATCAGAGCCCTTGGCAGCCATATTTGTTGACCGATCGGCACAAAAACACAAACTTGGTAGAGGACCTTGAGTACTTCCTTCCTGTAAAGTTTCATGAAATTCTGTGCAGTGGTTGCAGAGGAGATGTCGAAAATGTTAAAAGTTTACGCCAGACGGACGCCGACAGACGACGGACGGACGGCGCGCTATGACAATAGCTCACTTGAGCTTCGCTCAGGTGAGCTAAAAAAAAGAAATAGAGTGAATGTTACATGGCATTTAAATTCATACAGTTCACCATTTAAACACATGGATTTTGTTACAAAAGGTAGAAAAAAAATAGTATTCTATAACTTTTCAAATAAAAGTATATTATGAACAAAGATACAATTTACTGTACAAGGACCATCTTTGAAAGTGTTATGACATTGGAAAATGTTGATAGTGTTTGTGAAGTTGACATAACAATAGATAAATAAAAATACAATATGTTGACATAAATTAATACACATAATTGAAAAGCGTACAGAAAATTCTTAGAAATGCAACATATAAAGTTCAGATCCATGTTCTGTTGATTTCTGAATTTTCTCATTTAGTCAATAATGAGAAGCGCAGATATGTCTAAAAATTTCCATTTCCTTTCTAGGTCAGATAGATTCTTATACGGCTCCCGAATTTGAACTTGGCGCCTTAATTAAATCTCTGCTTATCACTCTATTCACAATTGAATGCTATTACCTGCTCTTAACAAAGTAAGTTAACAAGGAAAATATGAACTAAATTCAAAGAAGAGATCATGAAAGTGACTTGTCTCATATTCAAATCTATCTTGGTGTTACTTTGAGATTTAGACTTTCTATGGATATTAAGAGAGAAAATCACTGACCATCGAGCATTGCATGGAAACTTCAAAATTTTGATTTTCCTTTTTTCACCTTTTTTGTAATTATTTTGATGCTCCTTGACCATTTATAGCAATAAAAAGGTTTTTAAAGTTTTTAAAAGAATATTTGCCTGTGTTTTAATTGTTACCATGGAAACCTGTCAGTGAGACAAAAAAATTCTATAAATTTGTAAGATTTCCAGCGTATTTTTTTCATGTTTCCCACTGTTCAATTAAATTCAATAAAGTATCAAACAAATGTCTCATATATAGTGTTAAAGAAAAATTAAATAACATGCATTAAATTGAAGTGACTCCGTTGCTATGGTAACCTGAAGTAGGCCTATTTTTTAAACTTTGAAAAATTGAAATTATGTCTCTAAAACATAATTCAATATTTCAAATCTGCAACAGTCAGGACATATCATACAGATTGCGTTTGATTAACCAATCATAGCTTTATTATAATCATGAAAAAAATTGGGAAGCCTTTTTGAGGAAACTTGGAAAAAATTGTTTGAAAAAGTCCCTTTTTTCAGTAAAATTCAAAATTTATCATTTTCAATATCAAATAATTTTAAATAATTTTCTCTTATTTACAAATGAATTTTCCCTCTTATATTGTATAAATAGACTAAGGGAGACATATTCATATGTAATATGGGGAAAAATCCTCCATAGCAACCGATTTTATTCCATAGCAACCATTTTCAATAATTAAATTTGATTATTTATGACAAGTTTTTTTACTTGTTATGTATATGATTTTTTGTTTGGCTCATATGAGGAAATTTTCTTATGTTGCAAATATTTCATCTTTTTTCAAAATTTCACAGAAATTGCCCATTTTACCTAGCAACGAGATATACACCTTAGTTACCATACTCTTCATGCATAATACCGGTTTATCTTATATTACCAAGTATTACCAAGTATGGATATTTATTCCATACAAATGTATTGAAAGTCTTACAATAATATGCAAATTACAAAACATGAGAAATTCTATACATAAGATGTGATAAATCCTCCATAGCAACCAATTTTATTCCATAGCAACCATTTTCATTAATTAAATTTATCATTTTATTACTGGCTTCTATCTAGTTATGTATGCAATTTTTTATTTGGCTCATAAAAGGATATTTTCTCATGTTGGAAATAATGTATCTATTATCAAAGAGGTAATTAAAATTGCCCATTTTACCTAGCAACGAGATGTACACCTTTGTACACCGTAGTTACCATACCTCTCAGTTCAGTAGATGCATGATACCGGTTTATTTATATTCCCTCGTATAAATATCTATTGTATACTCATTTATGGAAAGACTTACAGTGATATGCAGTAACATGAGAAATTATATATATAAGATGTGAAAAATTCTCCATAGCAACCAAATGTATTCCATAGCAACCATTTCAAATAATTGAGATTAACTATTTATGAGGGGGCTTTATCTAGTTATATGTGCAATTTTTTAAGATGGAGCTTATCTTTTATCTAAAATGTCTCAGAAATTGCCCATTTTACCTAGCAACGAGATATACACCTTAGTTACCATACCTATCAGCTCCACAGATGCATAATACCGATTTATTTCATATTACCAAATATTGATTTTTATTCCATACTTATATATTGAAGGACTTACAATAATTGGAAGATTACAAAATTCTCCATTGCAACTAACTTTTTACCTTAGCAACCATTTTTCGTTTTTCTGCTAAGAACCGTCAGATGGAATTTTCAAATGTAAAGTGTTTCCTTTTTGTAAAATTATGTGTATTATTGTATGATGAATGGAATGAAGAGATTTCACTGTATGGTAATAATTCATCTACCTTGATTATTAATAGGAAATGACAGTTCAGCGCCACAAGCCCCACACATGTAAATGGGAAATATAGGCCTCCCTCGCGGTGAGGGACCGATCGATATCATTTATAGAAATAGTGTCAGATATAAGATGGCCCGGGATCACTGAAGCATATCCTCCTCCTCTTCAAGATACGCTTCAGTGAACTCCAGGCAAGCCTTACCGGCTCGTCAGAAGCTCCAATTGAAATTGTGCCATCATGGCTGTATACAAATACGGTATTTTAAACATTTCTGTGACTTGAACCCACCTCTAGCTTTCTAGAGGTCCGTCGATGCTCAATACGGTGCTCTATTGTGAGTGCTGTTGAGATTATCGTCAGGATCTTCTTTAACTCATTTGACCTTGAAATCAATAGTAATTTTGAAAAAGAGTATGAAGTCTGGGGAAGACCCATTAAAAAATGTACCCTCTACGCAGTATACAAAGACTTTAAAACATTAGCAGCCTGTGACCTTGACCTTTGACCTTGAAAACCAATTGGGTTCTTTCTATGTTCTAAGCAATTATTGTATGAAGTTTGGTGAAGATACTATCAAAATTGCAACCGTTGGGCTGTATACAAGGATTTTAATATGGATTCTCTGTAACATCCTAAAAAAAATCTGACATGTTTGGCCATGACATGTCTCAGATTTTGGATATTTTTGTGTACAAGGTGTATATGATGTCCTCAGAATGAAACGACCTTCCATTTTTTCTCTGACGTTCCGTTACCATGTTAACCAAGGTTTTGTATAAAAAAAACCTTTAAATAAGGCAATTGTACGCATCCCTTTACCATGGAAACGAATGTTGAATGTATATGCAATTTTCTAAACAGATTATTTAAACCCTCTTAAGTTAATATAATTGGATTATTCAATGCTCCTTCTTAATGTACGCCATATAAACTTCACTTTCAAGAAAATTGCTTTTTCAAAATGTGCCATTTTAGGCCTTTTTTGACCTGATTTTACCTGTGTTTCATTTACTTTTGACATAAGTAATAATGCAGTTGCACAAGATTTGAATTACAGTTGCCTATTTCTTGAATAGTACTATCCTAAGCCTTAATGGGAATCGAAGGAAATTAATGTAGAAATGAGATTTTTCTGGTTTTTCTTTTTTTGCCCTTTAAATAGGTTACTACGGTAACATTTGTAACCAATACAAGTCATAAGTAAAAAGCTAATTTCTAAAGATGTATCCCTGCTATCGTTACAAAACTTGGTATGTAGATGTATTAAAGATAATTTGATGCTAACACGACCTTGAGAAAATGTCAAGATCATTTGATCAATTTTCAAGGTCAATGAAATAATTTGCTACTTTCAGGCCAAATGATGTGATTTTTCACTTAAACAAAGACATAATAATAACAGTAAATGGTCTGGAACAATCAATAAGGGGTCAAAGTATGATAACTGCATTACTTGTTGGGATGAGTATCACAATTATCGAATACCATTGAAGACCCAAATAAATGTCACATATTTTATGAGAAAAATCTAGAAAATCTCAATTTTATGCTCTTATTGAAAGTATGTCATACATAGAAGTGAAATATAATTTAACAAAACTGTGATGAATTCTACTTCTTTTGATAGATTGTTCAACTGTCAATATTCAAAATCAAAATATCTAATGAAACAAGTTAGAGAAATCAATTCAAAATAATTGGAAATCCTGTTTGTTGTGTAAATTTGAGTCTAAAGTTAGAAATGACTTTGAGCTTTGGACATATGACCTTGAAATGATTAGAATGTCAAGTGAAAATGATAAACGAATTTTGTATACAGGTATCCTTTTTCATAATCATAGGACTCAAAAACGGGGAAAAACAATGTTTTCAAATATGTGGTACACCGATATATTGATTCCAAGTTGCTATAGCAACGGTTTTTGATTAGCATTCATAACAAAATTGTGAGTTTCACCCTAAATTTTATTTCTTGAATTTTTCAGCAATGGACATTAATTTTGTCAAGGTGACATCGAATACCCATAACTTGTGCCAAATTATGATTTTCAACCTTCAAAATAGTCAAAAACAGGCGAAAAAATGACCCTAAAAATAGACCTTTTTTTGACATGGTTTCCATGACAACAGAATGCCACAATATGTCTTATTTCTCATGTATCTGATGGTGTCAAATAGATAGACCTCATTGCGGTGGTAACCATGGTTCAAATCCAATAATACAGTTTGTTTTCAGTTTTTAAGATTAAGTTTGATAATAACAGAAATTTTCATCAAAATCCATGACATGCTGTGGCCAGCTGTTTTAGTTTTTTAAAAGGTATCAATATAAAATATTTACAACCTGTGACCTTGACCTTTGACCTAAAACCTTGGAAATCAACAGGGTATTTACTCTTGCCATAAGTCATAATTGTATGAAGTTGAATACAGACCCAATGAAAAGTGCAATCTTTAGGCTGTATACTATGATTTTGATTATTTCCAATCTGTGACCTTGACCTTTGACCTTGAAAATCTTAAACTTCAACAGTGTTTTCAATGTTTATTTTCTGCAGCAATTTAAATATCTTAAAAAGGTTATCAATCTTCGTACGTAATATCAGTTATTCTTGATCTTTATTCCCAGACATATCAGCTTTTGGTTTATAAATAGAGTCATTATAGCCTTTTGTTTTACACTCTAATCCGTTGCTAAGGACATATAAAATACTGATCAGGAGGGCATGGGGGTTAATTTGCATCTTTCTTGAAGTCTTTATAACGTTTATATTACAATTTGGCTAATAGAGATTTAAGATTGTTAGGAATATGGTTACATCGCATTCAATTAAAGAAACATCAACGGTTGCTATGGGATATGCATGGTTGCTATGGATGCCATGAATGGTTGCTATGCAGTGCGTAGGTTGTATATCACTGTTTCACTCTAAAAGGCATAAAACTAAAACACAATCTAAATTTTTGGTCTCTAAATCTCTGTTTAAGTCTTATTTTGAGGAGTTGCTATGGGATAAATGGTTGCTATGGAAACAAAAAAATATTTATAAGGATTCAATTATTTCATTCAACACCAATGCAACAGTTATAGATTAATTGTACGGCAAAATGACGAATAAATCCAGTCAATACAGATGAAAAAGAGTAACGTATCATTTGTTGTCGTTTTGTTTTTTTCACAAAATTAAGAAAGTTTAAGCTTTGTTTCCATAGCAACCGTTAAGAGGCTTCCCAATTTTATTTTTCAAATAACTCAATAAGCTTTGGTACTATACTGAATAAGTTTATTTTCGTTTGTACCTGGTTGCAGATTTGAACTAGCTGACCCTAAAAAATGATGAAATTTAGTTGAGGCCTTTTATGAAAACTAGGTCAACTTCCGGTTACCATAGCAACATATTCAATATATGCAGAGGATCTTTTTATAATCATTCTTAAAGACCAAACCTCAAACTATGATATCACATTTTAGAAATTATGACATCTTTCATTTAAACTAAAGAAAACATAGTGTACATTTTGCTGTTTTAGACATTTTGATATATACAAAAAAGCGGTATCCATGGTAACAACTTTAAATGCCATAAAAACTATGAAAAATTGACTAAATATCAATTTAATGCACCGTTTTGTTTAAGATTCCTACATTTTCTTTCGATGAAATAAGAAAATTTGAAATGTAAATTTTTGCACTTTCCATGATTTTCATAGGGAATGCTCGATGGTAAGTGATTTTCTCTCTTAACTCTCTTTTATTTCATCATTCCTGCAAGTTTTATGTATGACATACAATATCAGTGCATTAACCTTACTGATAGACATACATACAGACAGTAGGTGCAAAAGGTGATTTATACTGCTTTCCTTAAACGGTTAAAAGGTAATGTACTATAATAGCATCAATAGATCCAATACAAAGTCTAAGAAACATTTTCTCCATAAAGTCAGAGAGTACATAATGAACCAGTTCATGGACCTGAATTGTATATGTTGCAGCCAACAAAAACTTAAGCAAAGAAAATCAATTACTCTTCTCATCTAAATCACTGTCACAACATAAAATCCATAATTTATCTACCTGAAATTTTGTACCAAAATGAAGAGTGCCTAGTGTCTGCAAAATGAAGAAAACTATAACATAGACCTTTTTATCTCCACATCATTTCATAAACAGAGGCAGCATAAATCAACTCACATGGCAAAAAGCATTTTTACTTATCTGAGGAGAAAACAGACAATCTAAACAATGAATTTCATTTTGTCTTTTTTCACATTTTCGTTTTTATTACATTGATTTTGTGGAATATCTTTTTTTCTCGTCGTATGTTTGTCTTGTAGAGTATTGCCACTGTATCTCACATTGATATGTGATCCAAATCTAGCACTTTTATATTCTTATCTTTTATCTATATGATCCAAATCTTTCAATTTTATCTTCAACTCTACTATAGAGAGAGGGTTGCTGTTACATTTATTCCCATCCACTACTTATCATAATTTCTGTATTGGTGTGAACTTAAAGGCCCGGTCACACTGCGCTTTACGGCTTGATCAAGGCCATAGCACGTCAAAAAATTCTCCCAAGAAGCAGACATTGTTGTTCGCTTCTAAGACGCGCTACAGACGATTTGCAGACGTGGAAGGACACGGTAGAAAATCTGAACGGCGCTGGACGTGGAAAGAAGTTTTGAACTGCTCAAAAGTTTATTCCGCGGACGGTGTACGTGGTATAGACGTGCAACGCACGCGAAACACACGTGATGATCTGTGTTCCGGCAGTGATAAAAATTTAAGGAGACGCGGTAGGACGCGAAAGTTGAAGCGGTCTGTCACGGCCAGAGCAAGGTCATTCGACGGGTATTCCGCGTTGGTATCACGGGTAAAAGCATGTGTACAACGTCTTGCCACGGACGTTTTTAGCATTAGACGTGGTTAGACGTGGTTAGCCGTGCTTAGGCAGAGTTTCAGCAGTGGAACAGCCGGTGGCGGTAATACCCCGTACAAAGCAAAGTCATGGCAAAAATTACCACGTATGACCACATCCAGCAGATTTTTGAACGTGATTTGGACGTGGGGTGCAGTGTGACCGGGGCTTAATGTAAGAGTATGTGATGAGGGTTTGACTCTACAATCTTTTGTTATTGGGGAGGCACTATTGTGCTTCATCCAAGTTAACCCAACATCAAAACCGCAGGCATTTATCAGGAACTTGTGTAACTAGAGTGAACTCTGAAATCAAAAGCCAGGGTCCAGAAATAAGCACTCTAAGGTAATGGGGTATTTCAGATATCTTCTGATAATCTATCATCTAAAGCAAGTCTCGACGGCCAATTTTTTCATTGAGTCAAGCAGTAACCGTTGCAAAAAGTCAACTTGGGATAAGAAGGATACCATTTCAAAGACTCGGAACAAAAGTAAGATGAAAACTCGGTCAAACAAAATACAATTAATTTTTTTTTCACAAAAACAGTGGAAAATATTAGTAAATACAATTCTTGCGATATTTCACATGTCCTTGAAAAATTGAATCATAGTCAAATCCTGAAAACTTCCTTAATCAAACAATGTACAGCTAGTAAAGAAGTTGATTCAAAATAGTTCTTATGTGATCAGATAGGCAAAAGTGGCAATTTCTGAAATACTGTAGCTCTAAATTGTCATTTGTTGAATTCAGATTCTAGTCATTATTTTTTCATTTATTTTAAAGTTTCTGCCAGATTTTTTTCTCCTCAGATACACACAAATCAATAGCTTTGCTGTGGATTTAAAGTGTACTGAATCATAAGTTTACTAAATTTCTTGATTTACCTTTTTCTCAATTAGATATTGTCGATAAATCTGAGTAACAAAAGTGAGGAAAATCTTACATTATACAATCTACGACAACATCAAACCAGAAGAAAGATATACATATTGATATAGATACTCAATGAACTAAGGATATAAATTTCCATAGTACATCTCAATTTCATTTTTAAGTGCTAAGGAAAACAATTGAAATCTAGTACCATGAGTATAATTTAAGAGACCATGTGAAAATTATTTCAACTATTTGAATTTATTATGTAAAGAAACCATTTCATCAAAATATTTCAGAGACAAGGAAATATCTTTTAAAACATATGCTCCCGGTGTTACATTTCAAAGGATATGACAATTTTAAGTAAGAAAATTTTTAAGATCTATATTTCTTGGGTCAAATATGTAAGTCAAGGTCACTATTCATCCTTGACCTTTGTCCTGACCTTGAAAATCAATAGAATTAATGCTTCCTCCACAAACCTAATTAGTTTGTCATTCATTATTCACATGACTTTTCCTATTTTATCCTATGTCACCTTGACCTGAGCACAGATGCCAGCAGGTATGATCGTTTCCAGTCCCCCCCCCCCTTTCCTTCTAAGAATCATGGATAAAATGGCCATGAAGTAAATAATGGGGAAAAGGAGAATTTTTAACTTTCTCTACTTCATGGCCATTTTAACCAGAAAGTGTGTGTGTGGAGGGGGGGGGGATGTTGGAAACGATCATATCTGCAGGCATCTGTGGACCTGAGCACTTGATTATCAAAAGAACCAATCCTCTCCCCATGGCCAACTTTTGCAGAAGGTTTGGCAATTCTATTCTATTCTATTCTTTAAGCTTATTTTCTATTGTGTTAACACAAATCTAGTACATACTTATATATAGATACACAAATGAACTGCAGCAATGTCATATCATGTAGGCAAAGCTCTGATGGGTAACACAGGCTTTGAAGCAGGAAATCACATAATAGAGAATTTAATGAAAAACAGATAACAGTTGCATGATTGTGCTCTTAAATATCAGTATTACTGTAAATTTTGCTGCAAAACTTAACTAGGGTCATGTGGGAACTTTCATATAACATATATGGAAAGAAACAATTTTGGTCTTGGCAATGACAACGTTACTTTTAAATAGAAATATGGACACTAAAAATAAATTCTGCTACATGTATATAAAAAATAAAAATAAAAAATTTGTGAAACACGAATGCCCCCGGTGGCATCTTTGTTAGTATAAACGCCATTTTCTGTTGACTTAACTAGGGTCATGTGGGAACTTTCATATAACATATATGGAAAGAAACAATTTTGGTCTTGGCAATGACAACGTTACTTTTAAATAGAAATATGGACACTAAAAATAAATTCTGCTACATGTATATAAAAAATAAAAATAAAAAATTTGTGAAACACGAATGCCCCCGGTGGCATCTTTGTTAGTATAAACGCCATTTTCTGTTGAGTACGTGAAAGGTCAAAGTCAAAGTTTTTTGCTATCAATGAAATGGTCTTCTCACAAGGAATTCACATGTGAAATATGAAAGCCCTATCACTTACTATTCAAAAGTTATGCCCAATGTTAAAGTTTTTGAAAAGTAGGTCAAAGGTCAAGGTCACGAGGACAAAACTTTTGATATCAATGGAAAGGTCTTGTCACAAGGAATACACATGTGAAATATGAAAGTCCTATCACTTACCATTCAAAAGTTATGCCCAATGTTCAAGTTTTTGAAAAGTAGGTCAAAAGTCAAGGTCAAGGTCACGAGGTCAAAAATGTTGGTATCATTGGAAAGGTCTTGGCACAAGGAATACACATTTGAAATATGAAAGCCCTATCACTTACCATTCAAAAGTTATGCCCAATGTTAAAGTTTTTGAAAAGTAGGTCAAAGGTCAAGGTCAAGGTCACGAGGTCAAAAATGTTGGTATCAATGGAAAGGTCTTGTCACAAGGAATACACATGTGAAATATGAAAGCCCTATCACTTACCATTCAAAAGTTATGCCCAATGTTAAAGTTTTTGAAAAGTAGGTCAAAGGTCAAGGTCAAGGTCACGAGGTCAAAAATGTTGGTATCAATGGAAAGGTCTTGTCACAAGGAATACACATGTGAAATATGAAAGCCCTATCACTCACCATTCAAAAGTAATGCCCAATGTTAAAGTTTTTGAAAAGTAGGTCAAAGGTCAAGGTCAAGGTCACGAGGTCAAAAATGTTGGTATCAATGGAAAGGTCTTGTCACAAGGAATACACATGTGAAATATGAAAGCCCTATCACTCACCATTCAAAAGTTATGCCAAATGTTAAAGTTTTTGAAAAGTAGGTCAAAGGTCAAGGTCAAGGTCACGAGGTCAAAAATGTTGGTATCAATGGAAAGGTCTTGTCACAAGGAATACACATGTGAAATATGAAAGCCCTATCACTTACCATTCAAAAGTTATGCCCAATTTTAAAGTTTTTGAAAAGTAGGTCAAAGGTCAAGGTCAAGGTCACGAGGTCAAAAATGTTGGTATCAATGGAAAGGTCTTGTCACAAGGAATACACATGTGAAATATGAAAGCCCTATCACTCACCATTCAAAAGTTATGCCCAATGTTAAAGTTTTTGAAAAGTAGGTCAAAGGTCAAGGTCAGGAGGTCAAAAATGTTGGTATCAATGGAAAGGTCTTGTCACAAGGAATACACTTGTGAAATATGAAAGCCCTATCACTCACCATTCAAAAGTTATGCCCAATGTTAAAGTTTTTGAAAAGTAGGTCAAAGGTCAAGGTCAAGGTCACGAGGTCAAAAATGTTGGTATCAATGGAAAGGTCTTGTCACAAGGAATACACATTTGAAATATGAAAGCCCTATCACTTACCATTCAAAAGTTATGCCCAATGTTAAAGTTTTTGAAAAGTAGGTCAAAGGTCAAGGTCAAGGTCACGAGGTCAAAAATGTTGGTATCAATGGAAAGGTCTTGTCACAAGGAATACACATGTGAAATATGAAAGCCCTATCACTCACCATTCAAAAGTTATGCCCAATGTTAAAGTTTTTGAAAAGTAGGTCAAAGGTCAAGGTCAAGGTCACGAGGTCAAAAATGTTGGTATCAATGGAAAGGTCTTGTCACAAGGAATACACATGTGAAATATGAAAGCCCTATCACTTACTATTCAAAAGTTATGCCAAAGGTTAAAGTTTTTGAAAAGTAGGTCAAAGGTCAAGGTCAAGGTCATGAGGTCAAAAATGTTGGTATCAATGGAAAGGTCTTGTCACAAGGAATACACATGTGAAATATGAAAGCCCTATCACTTACCATTCAAAAGTCATGCCCAATGTTAAAGTTTTTAGTTCGGACAAACAGACAAACAGACAGACAGACAAACAGACGGACAGGCCAAAAACTATATGCCCCCGAATCTGTGATTCCGGGGGTATAATAAATATTAATTATGACAATAGTGCCAAGATATCAATTAAGAACAATGCTTGTGGTTACATTCTTGGCTACAGAGAATCGTAAGATTACACACAAAGTACAACAACATCATGCCATTGATAAATTATGACAACAAGATCACTTACCGATGCCTACGACAAACGGGGGCAAAACAGGAAAATACAGATATAAATCTTATTTTTACTTTGTTTCAATCAGAAAACTTTATTCAAAGTGTCTAAAAATGCAAGATGACCAAAAAAATACAGTCTACAGGTTTGAATCTGAAATGTCTATATTAACATGATTGTAAAGCTTCAATATTTTGCCCAGTCTTCATGAAAACTTTTTTTACCACTAGCCAGCCGGGCTAGTTGAGTGCCAAAATCTACTAGCCACTCAAAATTTTCACTAGCCATTAAAGAAAAATCAAAACGCTTTAAAGACCCATCGTTTCCTCAGCTAGGTCTGTTGAATAGGCAAAATTCACACATATATAGAGTATACACAAAAATTGAACGAAGTTAAACCACCACCCTATCATTTCTCTGGCGGATGTCAGCTACGTCATTATCAATAGACTCAATTTTACAATGAATGCATGATATTGTTTGTATAAATATAATTTCACATACGCATTTTGCCTGCAGAAAATGGACCGAGAAAGAAAAATATAAGAACTTATTTGAATCATACACGATAAAAGGCTGACCGTTGCTTGCGCCGCTTGGCCAATAGTTATAAAATTTTCGTAAGAATTTCCTCATTTCAGTGTTCAGTCCAGATTTTGAAATTGTTAGATATTTAACAATGCACTGTGGTTACGGAAATATTTATCTTGTATCTTAGGACAATATTTTAATGAACAGATTTTACAGGAAAACATAATATTTCATTTTAAACATGTTCAATAAAATAAACATTTCATACTTAACCAGCGATAAAAGTTGAGACGTAACATGTACTTTTTACAGAAAGAAGGCGGCGATTTTACCCCAAGTAAAAGACGAGAAATCACCAGCCGCCGGACCTTAATGAGAACACAGCATTTCATCAAAAGTCACCAGCCAGTCGGGCTAGTTCAGCATCAAATTTTGGTAGCCCGAGGAAATAATTGGTAGCCAGGGTGGTCGGGCTGGTGAGTTTTCACGAAGACTGTTTGCCCATCCAACACGATGTTTCTAGTCCTTTATCTTTCCATAATTGAATGACTTAGATTATCAATACAATACTGTTCAAATGATGTCTTAAATATGAAAACAGACAAAATTTTCAACAAATTATTGGCAATATCAATTTCCATACATGTATTAGACAAGCTGAAACTTTGGATTTTTTTCACACTCCAGTCAGTCTCCAATCTTCTTTTTTCCCCATTTATCTTCAAAATACATGTTCGTATAATCTATAACAGAATCAAACCATTATCAGAACTTTTAAACTATATCTACATCTACCAATACATTGTCAGAGTAACATTGGCCTAACCTTAATTCTTCCAACTGCCTCCTGTGCCTGCATCATTCTCATGGCTTTAGAGGGTTGGCCCTCGGAAATCAACTGGGTGGATCCTAAATATTTGGCCCTGAACAGCACACCCTCTATCAACACTGATGGATTATCAGGATCATGTATGGAAGCTGTAATCATGATAAATCATCTTAATTCTCCACAGTTATAAAGCAGCATGTCAAAACCACTAAAATATTCAAGGTTGCTGATAAAAGGTTTGGATGACAATCATTATGTATCAGGTAATTAAAGCATAATATGCACGTGTATGCATTTTGAAAATCAATTCTATGCAGATTAAATTTCATGATGCAATAAAGGTTAAACTTACAAACATGAAATACAGAAGCTTGTAAACATGCCACAGAGTTAAAGAAACAATACTTTTGAATTCACACATCATGCAGGAAAAAATATATAATCTACTGGATAATTGGACAATACAGGTGCTTGTCTATTTAACACTACTGAGCATGCTGAGAAACAACCAATCGAACAAACTCAAGGGGCGAGGTGGATATTTTTCGATTTATCAAGAAATCAATAAGAGATGGACAGAATCAGTCCTAAACCCATGCTATATATTAAAGACATTTTCAATATTCAGACTTTCAAATTGTTTAGCATAAATGAAGATTATTCACCATTGCAATTCTTTTTTAATTCTAAACTCTTGGAATTCCACTAAAAGGAATATGTAAGATTTTAGACACCATAACATATGTGAAAAGTTGAAAATGATATTGAACCATTGGCTTTACCCAAGTTGGTCGCTGCCTAGTATGGATTTTTTCAAGTCAAATACATATTTTTTTGGTGTTTTAATGTTAACCATTTTAAAATTTGACAATATAGCTTCGCTTAGACCAACCAACAGACGTTTGTGTCCAGAAGAAGATTTTTAAGAACATCTGCTTATTCAGTTAACATCATAGATGAAGTCACCGTAGAACAGATCTATAGCCCTCTCATACTCTCTTTACACCACATCCCAAAGGTGATTAAACCAAACACCAAGCTTAAAATGACTTGAAATAAGAGCAATTATAAACTTACCAAATTCATACAAACACATTTACAATTTGTTAGTAACTCCACACCATGGCATGAAAATATAATCAGAAATCATTCTGTATTACATTGTATTAATATTACTCATATAAAAGAGTAAATTTTTGAACTTATAGAGAAGTTAACGTAGCTCGCGGGTTTGTGTCGTCATTGGACTTTTAGTACGCAAGTTTCGTGGTTCAAAGGAATAGTGGTGCACATTTTAATTGTAACGTCACAACGCTTACTACGCGACATTGTCTGCATTACTTTGCCGCCAAATTAAAAGAAATGTTCTATTCATTGTATATCGGAAAGAACCGCACTAAATTATATCATAAACGAAACTATCATTAGCTGAAAATTAGTAGACGTAAACTGAAGACTTATTATTAAATAAAATCGTACAAAAAGCGAAATACATGCCACGGACAAGATCTCGATGATTAAAACAGAAAGAAACAATAATTCTTATTCATGGATCGTATTTTTTTTACTTTATAATTCAGTACAATTTGGCGCTTTTCAGTTTTTTTTTACATGATTGGCTAAATTCAACCCCCCCCCCCCCCCACGTACAAGCACTCACACTGATATAAAACTTTGATTGAAATAATAGCAAGGATCAGTCTCTGTGAAGCACAAGAGCTTTGAAAATTTGATTATAAATCTTGTCGTTGTCACTATATACCTCATTGGGCTTTTTATATGTATAATTTTTTTTCTTTCTTTCTTTTTTTTTTTTTTTTTTTGATAAAAGTGATGTGCATTACATTGTAGCTCTTTGGTCGTATAAGGCCGATCCGACATTTTTTTTAATAGTGAGCGTAGTTTTTATTTCTATCCTGTGCTTCTTGTATAGAAATTGTCAGGGCCTTTTTCATCCAGGAATTAAAAAAAAACCTGAATGATCACGTTTTTAACGTACTAGTATAATATTTTTCAAATCCACATATTGGACGGCGTTGACGGCTTCGCTCAGGTGAGCTAAAAAACGCACTTTATGAAAATAAAAATTCGAATTGGGTTTAAATTTGAACCAGTGCAATGCATTTTGATTTTTTTTAAATTTATTTTTTGATCAATGCGATCTGATTTGTGTTGAAATCGAGTATTTATGCATCTCAGTACGTACAAATTGATTTTTTTTTTCATAAAGCCTTAATAAAGTACTTTTTATTATATTTTTTTTGCGTCAAATTTTGTTTTGGATTATATATGACATGTCTACTTCTTAACAGGTCATAGCTTCATGTGTTGATAAGTTGGCAAGACCTTTGGTTCTGACTTATGCCAAACAATATCTTTTTTCCTTCATATTGATCATGTGTTTGTGTTGTCATGCCCGGCAGGAGGGTCGAAAACACATGCCTGGCAGGAGGGTCCTTTTATAAAAAGTTCGAGACGTAAAACAAAATATTTGATTACTATGGCCTGATTTCATGAGTCAAAATTAGACGGAACTCGATCAGGTTGGGAAATAAGTGTAAATATTCATGAATAACTTGAAATACATGGCCAGATACAGGAGTTATATACACAAGAAATCTTATAAATTTTAGGAATTACGTGAAATCTTTCCTGCAACATATATACATTAATCTGTACTAGCCCCCTCTCCCTCGTCCCAAAAAGTGTATTATATGCTAATAATCACAAAATCATAATCCTGCTAGCCAAAAAAAAAAAAAAAAAAGAATCCTCCTCCCTCATCGAATCAAATCAATTAAGCCATAACTCAGGTGTAGCTTTTCCCTTTCTTCATGCACATCTACATATCATGATCTTTCATTGTGTAAAGTTTCACTTATTCATCTATTGGTTCGGAATGAGTTGTGATGACAAGGTTTGTCATTGATAACTTGCATGAAAAATCTTAGTCCAAGGCCATTACTCAGGTGTTACTTTTTCGACAGCAATTCCCTTTCTTCATGCACATCTACATATCATTATCTGCATTGTGTAAAGTTTCACTGAAATTCATCGATTGGTTTGGGAGGAGCTGCGATAACAAACTTTTGTCTACGGACTGAAAGACGGACGGACGGACAGACGGACGACAATGGTGAATCCAGCATACCCCCCACAGCTCTGTTGCGGGTGTAGAATCAGCACTTTATTGTAATTGTCGAGAGGATATTTTTTCTTCGTGGTATAAGAAAGATAACGTCGTCAAGCAAATACCTAACGTCATGACCGCGACGTCATTTTTTATTCGGAGTTTACACTCTTTTCTTGCATTTTCATACTTTTATAACTTGAAAACAAAATTGTTTACATATTCATATTTCCTTATAAATCGATTCAGAAATATATGCCGTTTATGAATAAGATTTAATTTAGGGAGTTGACCGCAAAATAAGAAAGAAAATTTCTATGAAAGCAAAGCAATGTCAGCATGATAATACACGGAAGTAACGTAAATTGCTATTTTATACAATGAAATGTGCCATTTTTGGAAGCCTATAAAATGTTAAATCGGCGGTGAAGTGAATTCATTTTTTCACGAGTGAAGGTTTGAATCTTCTAGTTTTCATATGCAAACTTTCAGGGTAGGTAATCAATTTTGTTCTAAAACCGCGAGCTACGTTAAGTTATTTTTACTTGACTTGTGAGATATAAAAGGGGCATATGGTGTGAATATATCATTTGTGGGACAGTATATTACACTCCCTTTACAGTCATTTAAAGATTAACTTTTATTCAACAGCAGATATGGAACAAGAAAAATAAAGGGAGATGAATGCTTTTAAAACTTTATACCTATAATTCAATATCGAACAATGAATGAACATCCCCTATCCCTTACACATACATCGCTAAATTTCTCTTAAAAGAGGATTCATAACATTAAGCAAAATGTCATGGAAGAACAACACAACAGAATCAGAATTCCAGTCGAAAAATGAAGTGGCTGAAATTTCATTTAAACAAATGAGGATTTGAGATTTCATATGCTTACTAAAACATATATGTGTGCTTGTGTTTGGAAGTGCTATTGTGACATCATCATTCTTAAATTTGACAAAATTTGCCCTAAAAAGTATATAACAATTTAGACAGCAGCTCTTTTAATTAAGTTAATTTCTTATAATATGTTATGTTTAAGATTAAAACTGATGCTCAAACTTAATGATCATACAGCCCTGTGTACTAATTAAGCACTACATGAACGATTCAATCAAATAACTTCTTTCTGGTTCAATCAGAAAATTATCTCACCTGTCCATACCATTTTCTGAGTATAATGAGTTATAATTGTTTCACCTGAATATCCACTTCTATATTACACGATGAATGAAAGGTGAGATTTACAATTAAATGTACTGATCTTTTGACTTAATATCATTACACATATAGACCCTTTTTCACTTAAGTCCATTCAGTTCACTTTTGCCTACCAGAACAATCAAATGATGTCATACCGCTCAAAATAGTAGCGTGCACCGTCAAAGATGACGTCATTTGATTGTTCTGGTGGGCAAAATCATCCTATGTAGAGACAAAAGTGAACCGAACGGACATAAGCTTGAAAGGGTCTATTGTGGTGTAAAACAGATTTCTCTTGGATGTCCAGTCCTTGCCATTACCGGACTTCAAGTGAATAACTTGGTGCTCATTCAGTGCACAGGACTGTAAAAACTAAAATATTTTACATAAGTTTTATCATGATCTTATTATACTGAAGACATATAAAGATATCATTTAAATTCTAGGATGGGAATTTTTGATAGAATGTCAGTGGGGATGGTGCATTAAACTCACCGGGTTGTGTATATGACGGCAGAGTGGTGATTACACTAGCTAATATGTACACAGAAAACAAATCTCATTACCATGTATCTTACAATACAAAGCCACAAGCAGATATAAACTTTGCCTTTACAAATACATGTATCATATTCAAAAAGCGACTTTCTTTTTATTCTTTGCAGGTTGTTTAACTTTGTCAGAGTCAGCTTATCAATTTTGTTTTTCAATAAATTTCTTAATTTGTTGCTTAATTATTCTGAACATAATAGCAATCCTTCAAAGAATCAAATGAAGATGATTTCAGAGTCAAAATTTGTTGTAATTCTTAGATTTGTTCAAAATTCAAGGACTTTGTGGCTTAGTTTTAGCATCTTTGATACTGTCTACGAAATGACGTCACAGTTATAATTTTCATGCGTTTTCGATATTTCACGTTAAGCCGGAAGCGAGTTTTCACGGTAGCGTTATACTCATCAGATGACAGTGTTCAGCCAAAGAGAGAAGGAATGAAAAAGGACTATAATTTGCCATATTGGTTAATCATTCCAAATAAACATGAGTTAGGCAGACAATGAAAAGATGGATAAAAGAGCAACAACTCTTAAAACCTGCAAAAAGACAGCAGTCTAGAATTTTGTCATAAAGTAATCAGGCAGATGTTTTGACCTATAAGATGAGCAGAGGGTTGCACCATGATAAAACACACTGTTGCTTTACAATAACCTTTATGTTCTGATATCCTTGACAGAATTGTGGTGTTTCGTTACAATATCTTATGATATATAACTTCTACACTTAATTTTGTTTCCAAAAATTAGCAAAATTAATGTGAAAACAAGTCATCTCCTACAAAATCAATCAGCTAGATTAATCACTTTGTGACTAGTACAATGCACACACTTTTACATACTTATATTACCTACAGAACTACACAGCTGCTACAGATAAGGCTTAAAGAGTGAGAAGATTTGATAGCTTACATGAGTGTTTCTCACCTTCTTTGGCTTTCGATTGGCGCTTCTCCTGCTAAAGAGAAAATTAATAGTGTGTAGATTATAATGTCAAGAAAGAAATGTGCTACAGATATAGAACTTCTTCCTTTATTTAAAATATCTTATTTTTGACTCTCTCTAGATTAATTTTTCACAACATTGCTTTAATGATTTGCATTATTCATAAAGATTCCTTAGACTTTCTGCACCAACCCACCATCAATGTTGTCTTCCTACGGAAATGAAAGGAAAACTGAGAAATTTCAATAAGGAAATCCAGTTCTTGATATTTTTGGGATTCATCTGTACTATTATCCTTGTCAAATAATGGAAATAATGATCCCTGCACATAAAGAAATGGATTTCTGTTCTTTATCAGCACATGCAGGTTTCAACCTAATTACCTAAAACTAAAATGATTGGTAAAAAGGTAATTAACTTCTTCATTTTCTGATTACCATGAATTTTTGTTCATTTCATTCTCTGATGACTTGTTTACCTTATTTTGTCTTGTTTTATCAAGGATTCTATAAATACTGTATCTAAGCAAAAAAAAAAACAACCTGTACATGAACCAACAGAAAGATGTGTTAGTTCTGGTATGTTTGCCTGAGCACTACGGTTGATAGGAGGCTGTATTAGTTCTGGTATGTTTACCTGAGCACTACGGTTGACAGGAGGCTGTATTAGTTCTGGTATGTTTGCCTGAGCACTACGGTTGATAGGAGGCTGTATTAGTTCTGGTATGTTTACCTGAGCACTACGGTTGACAGGAGGCTGTGTTAGTTCTGGTATGTTTACCTGATCACTACGGTTGACAGGAGGCTGTATTAGTTCTGGTATGTTTACCTGAGCACTACAGTTGACAGGAGGCTGTGTTAGTTCTGGTATGTTTACCTGAGCACTACGGTTGACAGGAGGCTGTGTTAGTTATGGTATGTTTACCTGAGCACTACGGTTGACAGGAGGCTGTGTTAGTTCTGGTATGTTTACCTGAGCACTACAGTTGATAGGAGGCTGTGTTAGTTCTGGTATGTTTACCTGAGCACTACAGTTAAAGACACCATTCCACTGCAATCCCGCTGCACCTACGATCATTTCTGACCAAAATTTTCACAAGTGCGGGTAAAACTTTCCTAACTTTTTTAAATTTTTTTTTAACATCATGACCTATTCCCGACAGATTCCCAATCAATTCATGACCAATTCTCGTATCAACTCAGACTTGCTTGTGCTTCACCACCTCTACATACAATTATATTGCCGACCAAGTCCCGTTCTATTTTTAACTCCGATCTATTTCTGATCGAAACCTGATCCATTCCCGATCTATTACTGACTTTCCCCGACGCATTCTCGTTCAAAACACTATTTCCAACTTAAATATATCTCATTTGTCATCCAATGATAGTATAAGTCAAGAAGAAGCCTATATTTCTCGTTTTGACCCAGCCTTACCCAAAAGTGTCGCGATCAAAATTAAAATTTTCCTTACTTAAAAAGTGGCTCTGGATAGCCAAGAACGGCACATTTGTATCTCTTTTGCGTTGTCATCGCAGGGCCATTTTTGATCATAAGTATTTCAAATTATTATCAGTGCGAGAAAATGAATGTAATATGCACAGGTCCTATTTGAGGTGTCGTTTTGTCGTAACTTGGTTATAAAGAGAGTGAACTACGCTGTACCAGACTAAGATACAACTAAAAGCCGTTCTCTCCAGACCTGGCAATTTTCAGAGTCAAGAATGAGCATAGGAATTGCGGGATTGCAGTGGAAAGGGGCTTAACAGGAGGCTGTATTTGTTCTGGTATGTTTACCTGAGCACTACGGTTGACAGGAGGATGTGTTAGTTCTGGAATGTTTACCTGAGCACTACGGTTGACAGGAGGCTGTGTTAGTTCTGGTATGTTTACCTGAGCACTACGGTTGACAGGAGGCTGTGTTAGTTAAGGTATGTTTACCTGAGCACTACGGTTGACAGGAGGCTGTGTTAGTTCTGGTATATCCACATGACTGTCCCTCTGATACTGTTTCTGTAGGAGTATGTCTGTCTCCTCATCTGTGTCAAAGTCTAAAGCAAAATATCATACAAGGATATCAATGTCATATGCACTCATATAACTTGATATGAACCATGTATATAAATATCTAATATGCGTATCATCAAGTGCAAACATGGACTTCCCCCTCAGTAAGTCCCCTAGATTCCTCTTAAGAAAAGAGAATTATTATGCTAAGCAATCTACAATTACCTATAGTGTTACTACATGTACTTCAATGTAAACCATAAGAGAATTCAGAATCTTAGTCAGAGTTGAGAATTCCTTTTTTTATTTATAATTTGGATGCTACCCTACTTCATATTTCTTTGAATACAAGAAGAAAACCATATGCAAATCATGGAAACACCTTTCAAACAATGAATAGTCCTACATCAAAACTCTATACAAATTTGTCCCATTAATTACTTCATGTTATTTTTGTATGAAAAATCACAATTGAGGAATCTGACAGATTTTAGCGCAAGTACAGTGCAGTGCAGTAATGTTCAGCACAGCAACAAAACCCTAACTGTAGTAAAATCAGGCTAGTTCAGCCCTTAATGGTATCATAGCATGTAATTTCATATTTGCTTAAATCCAAAGGAACATATATGTTGAATGTCATATGTTTAACTAAATTTTTAATTTAATTTTCAAGCATTAAACTAGATTAATTTCTTACCCCCAAAGTCAAATACAATAGTTTACATTAACTTTTGATAAAGGAAAAATGAAAATTGTAAATTGGGCTTCTTTTGGTATGGCTATAAAGAAGCCTTATTGAGTACTGTGCCTTTTACAAATGACAAAATATAAACCACAGCTTTGTTTCAGCCATGCATTTTATCTAACTTAGCTAGCCATCTTGGTTGATTTATTGCATAAAACATAATGTGCAAGTGGATCATTAAGCCATAAGTTATTTTTGAACATTTTGTCAAGGTCAAGGTTGAAAGGGGAAAGAATTGGGTTTCATAGGATTTGAGAAGCAGGGTCTATGTTCATGATAAACCAACAGCCAAAACAATAAAAAACATAGGTAATCACAGATTACGAAGCTCACCTCGTGACAGCAAAATTCAATTCAAACATATTTCTTAGTACATGTATATTGGCTTTTAAAGGCAAAACCACTCAAGCAGAAAAAGTAGGTCGAGGTCATTTTATGAAAGTTTGATCAAAGATACATCTAATATGCAAGTTTGGAACATCTAGCAGTTATACTTTGCTCAATATTGGCTTTATAGAGCAAAATCACTCAAGCGGAAAAAGTAGGTCAAGGTCATTTTATGAAAGATTGATCAAAGATATATCCAATATGCAAGTTTGGTACATGTATCACTTATACTTTGCTCAATATTGGCTTTTAAAGGCAAAATCACTCAAGCGGAAAAAGTAGGTCGAGGTCATTTTATGAAAGTTTGATCAAAGATACATCTAATATGCAAGTTTGGAACATCTAGCACTTATACTTTGCTCAATATTGGCTTTTAAAGGCAAAATCACTCAAGCGGAAAAAGTAGGTCGAGGTCATTTTATGAAAGATTGATCAAAGATATATCCAATATGCAAGTTTGGTACATGTATCACTTATACTTTGCTCAATACTGGCTTTTAAAGGCAAAATCACTCAAGCGGAAAAAGTAGGTCGAGGTCATTTTATGAAAGTTTGATCAAAGATACATCTAATATGCAAGTTTGGAACATCTAGCACTTATACTTTGCTCAATATTGGCTTTTAAAGGCAAAATCACTCAAGCAGAAAAAGTAGGTCAAGGTCATTTTATGAAAGTTTGATCAAAGATACATCCAATATGCAAGTTTGGTACATGTAGCACTTATACTTTGCTCAATATTGGCTTTTAAAAGTGAAATCTCTCAAGTGGAAAAAGAAGGTCAGATGCTGCATCCGATGCATGGGTCCATCTCGGCACCCAAAGATGAATCACTTGTGCAAGTTTGGTTACTGTAGCATTAGTACTTTGTCAGATACTGAGCTACCCCAAACTTCTTATCCAAATCACTCAAGCGGAAAATGTGGGTCAGATGCTGCATCCGATGCATGGGTTCACCTCAGCATCCAAAGATGAATCACTTGTGCAAGTTTGGTTACTGTAGCATCAGTACTTTGTCAGATATTGAGCTACCCCAAGCTTCTTAACCAAGTCACTCAAGCGGAAAATGTAGGTCAGATGCTGCATCCGATGCATGGGTTCACCTCAGCATCCAAAGATGAATCACTTGTGCAAGTTTGGTTACTGTAGCATCAGTACTTTGTCAGATACTGAGCTACCCCAAACTTCTTAACCAAGTCACTCAAGCGGAAAATGTGGGTCAGATGCTGCATACGATGCATGGGTTCACCTCAGCATCCAAAGATGAATCACTTGTGCCAGTTTGGTTACTGTAGCATTAGTACTTTGTCAGATACTGAGCTACCCCAAACTTCTTAACCAAGTCACTCAAGCAGAAAATGTAGGTCAGATGCTGCATCCGATGCATGGGTTCACCTCAGCATCCAAAGATGAATCACTTGTGCAAGTTTGGTTACTGTAGCATTAGTACTTTGTCAGATACTGAGCTACCCCAAACTTCTTAACCGGACGCGGACACGGACGCGGACACGGACGCGGACGAGGACGCGGACGCGGACGCATGGGGTTATAGCATAAGCTCACTCAACTTCGTCGAGGTGAGCTAAAAATAGTTGCCAGAGTCACCTAATGCTCGACTGCATAGCATAATATCTCTCATGACAGCCAATTTATTTAAACTCCCTTTCTCAGGCAACAACATATATCTCATCATAAATCACTGAAGCAGAAAAAGTAGGTCAAGGTCAGATTTCAATAGTCAAACGCAAGATGCATCCAATATGCAAGTCTGGTGCATGTAGCACTTATAGTTAGCTCAAAATTGCCAATTTAAAGCAAAATCACTGAAGCGGAAAAAGTAGGTCAAGGTCATATTTCAATAGTCTAACCCAAGATGCATCCAATATGCAAGTCTGGTGCATGTAGCACTTATACTTTTCTCAATATTGGCTTTTAAAGGTAAAATAATTCAAGCGGAAAAAAGTAGGTCAAGGTCATTTTTTGAAAGTTTGATCAAAGATACATCAAATATGTAAGTTTGGTACATGTAGCACTTATACTTTGCTCAATATTGGCTTTTAAAGGCAAAATCATTCAAGCGGAAAAAAGTAGGTCATGGTCATTTTTTGAAAGTTTGATCAAAGATACATCAAATATGTAAGTTTGGTTCATGTAGCACTTATACTTTGCTCAATATTGGCTTTTAAAGGCAAAATCATTCAAGCGGAAAAAAGTAGGTCAAGGTCATTTTATGAAAGTTTGATCAAAGATACATACAATATGCAAGTTTGGTACATGTAGCACTTATACTTTGCTCAATATTGGCTTTTAAAGGCAAAATCATTCAAGCGGAAAAAAGTAGGTCAAGGTCATTTTTTGAAAGTTTGATCAAAGATACATCAAATATGTAAGTTTGGTACATGTAGCACTTATACTTTGCTCAATATTGGCTTTTAAAGGCAAAATCATTCAAGCGGAAAAAAGTAGGTCAAGGTCATTTTTTGAAAGTTTGATCAAAGATACATCAAATATGTAAGTTTGGTACATGTAGCACTTATACTTTGCTCAATATTGGCTTTTAAAGGCAAAATCATTCAAGCGGAAAAAAGTAGGTCAAGGTCATTTTTTGAAAGTTTGATCAAAGATACATCAAATAAGTAAGTTTGGTACATGTAGCACTTATACTTTGCTCAATATTGGCTTTTAAAGACTTCATTGCTATCTTAACATTTACCTTATCATCTCAACATTTGCCTTATCATTTGAAATAATTTTAAAAATCCCAACCCCAGGGGCTATATCCTCATCTGGATATATTAAATGATGTATAATTAAACATTTGCAACAAAAAAAACCAACAGAATATGAATATAGGAAAGGTAAATGTGTAATCTTAACATTTACCTTATCATCTAGTTCGGACGACGCCGACGCGGACGCCGACGCGGACGCCGACGCGGACGCCGACGCCGGGGGTATTGCAATAGCTCTTTTGCACTAAAGTGCAGTCGAGCTAAAAACCTCAATATTTCTCCTCCTAGTAATGTTAGAGGGAGGGGGGAGGGGACTCATTGATATAGGGATATACCTGACACCAAGACAAGGAACTAATTCCCAGCTTTCATACTTTATTTTTTTTTAATTTTCAAAATGCATCCCATTCCCCTATTTGCAATTGATGATATAAAGGTCAGATGCAGCACCCCTATCATGCACTGCAGTAAGCATCCTCAGATGCATCACCCACACAAGTTTGGATGATCTGAGACTTAAAATAGACTGGAAATGGACAGTCCCATTTTACTTAGCCTAGTTGCTCAAGCATGAGATATTGGTCTGATGCAGCATCCATACCATGCAATGTAGTAAGCATCCTAAGATGCATCATCCATGTATGTTCAATTAATGTAGGACTTATAGAAGGCCGGGAATGGAGGTGTCCTACTTTACTTTGCCTTGTCGCTCAAACGAAATATGGGTCAGATGCAGCATCCATACCATACAATGTGGTAAGTACCTCAGATGCATCATTCATGAATGTTTGGTTTATGTAGGACTTATTGGAGGCTAGGAATGGAGGTGTCACATTTTATTTAACCTGGTCAAGCATGAAATATAGGTCAGATTCAGCATCTGTACCATTCAATGTAGTAAGCATCCAAGATACATCATCCATGTAAGTTTGGTTGATGTAGGACTTATAGGAGGCCGGAGCAATAGCATAACCCCTCTCTACTTTGTCCAGGTGAGCTAAAAAAAAGATACAGGGTAGGGTAATTGTGATGAAAAAGATTTGGCCAGTCTTCTACGTATCACTTTAGCTGAGAAAATCTCTTGACATTTTCAAGTTTTCAGGTTTTATATGATTATAAAACACCACCGCTAAAGGTGGTATGGCCAGATTGCAAAGATAGTTTTTTGTCAGTATTAACAGGGTCAAAACCCAAGGTTACTAGGTCAAAAGTAGAGGCATCAATAACCAAGGTCAAAAGTAGAAGCATCAATAACAAAGGTCAAAAGTAGAGACATCAATAACCAAACTCTTTAAGTAGGTCAAAGTCCAAGGTCAAGGTCACTAAGTCAAGTGTTACCACATAAATTGAAAGGTCTTGTCATGGACAACCTATACATGTATAATATAAAGTTTCTACTGCATTAAGTTTCTTAGATTTTGCTTCAACGATAAACTTTAACCAAAAGTCCAAGGTCAAGGTCACTAGGTCAAATGTTATGGCATAAATTGAAAGCTCTTGTCACGGGCAACCTACCTGTATAATTTTATGTTTCTACTGCGAATAGTTTCTGAGATTTTGCTTCAACCAGAAACTTAAATCAAACTGTCGATGACAGACAGACAGACATAGTCAATCTATAGACCAGAATTGCTTTGCAATCCGGCCAAAAAAAAGAGAATGGTGACAAACAGCATTGAATAAAACTTAGATTTGTCTAATAAACATGCACGAGCTTCCCCTATAACTTCCATCCTGAATGACTATTATGGAATAAAGTCATCATTATGATATTGCCCTTGTTGATGACATTTTGTGTCAGAATTTCTCTCAACCTGAATATAAGTATCCACATATTAACCTGTTCTGAGACAAATTTCAGCCTCACACATTAACCTGTTCTGAGACAATCTTAAGCCTCACACATTAACCTGTTCTTAGACAATTTTATGCCTTTGATACTCCTATAGGAGAAAGTCCTGTCCCTGTAAAACTGGGTATGTGATAGATTACCAGTATATCCATCTAACATATGTAGATTTTTATACAGGTAGGGATGGGTAAGAATTGTCTATTTCCCTATGTCACACCTAAAACTTCTTTGGCAGGGTGAAAAGTCAGTACAGAAAATCAAGAATGAAACTTTAATATTACTGGTAATGGCTATCAAAATGGCTAATCCATTTGTTAATAATTGCTTGAGGATTTCATAGCAGTTGAGATGTAAATGATAGATCAAGTAGAATCCTTCAGGAAAAATTTCTCCATTTATCAATAATAATAGCTGTAAATTACAGCATCAGACGAGGGTAATTTATGTGTACCAAATTTTAAAGGATTTGTGTATTTCTGAAAAAGAAAAGTCGAGAATTTGTTTGGAACTGATGAACAAACCTTACTTAACAGACCTTACTGGTGAACTAAGATAATCAGAAGTGGGTTAAAATATAATCAAAAACATCTTTAAAAGATTTTGACATGCAACTACAGTTTCCTTTTTCTGTGCAATCAAGATGCAGACAGTCAAAATACATTTCTTGACAGACCATGTTCAAAATTTTCTGTCTTGCTGTATCTTTCAGAGACACATTTTTTTAATTGTAACATGAAGCTCAAGATACTTGTACAGTCTCGGGGGTTTCAATAACTTAAGATGAATTTGAGGGGGCAATTTAGAAATTTCGGCTGGATCTTTTGAACACTTTATGATAGCGAATGCAGGATCAGAGGAAATTTGAAACAGCACTTTCTGTCATAATATACAGCAACAATATGCTGGATGCCCTGTCTTATTGAAATACCTGCAATCTTAATATGAAGACAAAATTAAACTAGAACTGTTATATGGGCAGGAATACTTCCAAGGATGCTTCAACCAAAATCAACAGGGCTCACCTTTTCTCATTGAAAATTTATTTGTGATGTTTTAATCATTATAGGTTGTGAATAATTTATTTCCATACTTTCATTAAACCTTGACCTTTGACCTTTTGACTCCAAAATCAATAAAGTTTCTTTTTAGGTTATAGAAGTATCAATGCCATTCTTATACTTTGACCTATGACCTCTTGACCCAAAAATCTTCATGATTTCTCCACAAGTGATAAGTAATCTACTTACGATGTTTCATAACTTAAGGTAAAGAATTACTCAAGTTATGGTGCAGAAACATTGATTGAAATATGTGCTATTTGACCTTTACCTTAGACTTTTTCACTACAAAATACATAGGGCTCGTTTTTATAAAGTTTCATTACTGTAGGTCAAGAAAGCAGAATTGCTTCCTTTAAATACCAACAATGGCCTTGACCTTTGGGCAATCTAATTATGAAGTTTCCTCATTGTAAGCCATCAATTACTTAAGTTATGGTGTCGAAACAAAATTTGTGTTAGTGGCTTGACAGATAGACAGACAGACATTGTGAAACCAAGGTCATTTTGGGGGATATAAAATCCTTGTAAATTTGTTATCAGTTTTATCAGCTTTGACATTCAGAGACCAACTTTTCAAAACTGGGATATATGGTCTTTTAAAACGAATAGAGTCAACATAAATTCATCAAAAATGCACCTTTCTTCACACATACTTAACAAATAGGTAAACAAATAGAGCCATCTGATTGGTGAAATAAAAGTCAAAAAGCAAGAAACAAAGCAGACTGAGGCTTTGCTGCATGCAATTTTTTTATGAAAGTTAATTCAGAAGTAGAAATGACAAACCATACAATACCAACAGGGGAAAGGGTGAAATGATAATGTCAAGCATTGATAAACTACCTCCTGCTTTCTGTTTGAGATAAGCTGTCTTGGAGGGTGCCTCCACATCACTCCCATACTCCTCTGATTCGGACTCAGAATGCAGCCGATTCCGCTTGGAGTAATTATATTCTACAGAATCAGAGCTGCCATCACTCTGCATGCGATTATGGTTACCTCCGTTTATGGCTGGCACACGAGGAGCGCCATGATCAAAAGAATCATCTTTAGGGAGAGAGGCATATTTTTTACCCTTAATATTGCGAACATATTGGACATCATCATCTTCCTCAGAATCATATCCTAAAACAAAAGAGCATGCAAGAAAATTTGAATATACTCATGCTGACAATGTGAGACTAGTACTGTAAAATGCACATGGAGCTAAGATTAAATGTTTACAGTGATTATGATTCAGACTTGGTCCTGTTGTCAAAATACAGCCAGTGTGAACAAAGTTAGTTAGTGAATTACTCTGTAGATTGTTCCCTCTTGCTATTGGTAAATAAGCAAAAGTATCATGCTCTGCATAATGTGACATGAAAAACAGAATGAAGCTTTAGAACCAGCACATCAGAACTAAGGTACAAATTTACTCTATTTCTACAATAAATGCCAAAATCACTCTATATCTGATGTTCCTTTAGTCCATGTGTGAGAGTACTATCAGAGCATGATACTCTTATCAAATTTACCAAGAGAAGCCCTTCAAAGTGAGGTCATCAACAATGCAAAAGCTTTTGACCAACAAATGCTGTGAACATTAGCTGTACTTTCACTATAATAGAACAAACTTGGCAGTTCAAGAAAAGAAACACCCCATGTTGCATGTTTGACCGTAAATATGTGTCTTTGACCTTGACAGTGATCTTGATCCGCATTGAAAGTTGAGTCTTTCCATATTTAGCCATACCTACAGATTTTATCCATACATTAAGTCAGTTATAGCTATTAAATATCCACACTGGTCAAATTGATCCCTAATATTGCCCTTCTGTTACAGGCAACATACAAAGAATAAGGAAGATTTGATAGATTGAAGTAGACAGAAATTTTTATGAACAGAAAGATCATATCATGCACTTAAGATTCTTATTTACTTTCACTATGTTATTTTTTTTCTTTTCAATTTATAATTTTCTTTGCAGAGGATGAAACTTTGTAAGCAAAGCATAAAGAAACTGAGATGAGATGTCATGATTTTAAAGATCTTTTTTTTTTCAATTTTCAAAAAAAATATTATCTACTATATTTGGTCAAGCTATTCTAGGTGCTTAATATGAAAATTCTTCTGAGAATCATTAATCACTGTAAACAGTAGCAAAACAATTTACACAATTGATCAAAATGATGAACTGAAGTTACTATAGAGTCTCTTAATATAACTTTTATACATTCTCATATCAATAGAATCTATAAGCATTCTCTTCACAAATATGATGCAACTAATTGTCTAAATTCTAAATGAAATCATACAATAAAGTTCATTCTGCAAAACAAATAATTCAAATATATTTGTTAGAAATGATGAATTAAGTATAGACAATTTATCACTAAATACAGTATCACATTCATAATGTTATTAGATGTCACAATGTAGTGTTAAAGTTTTAAAATAAATAACAAAGAACAACATCACACTACATCATGTACATTAAACAAGCAAATTCATAGAACTATGGTCCTCCACTTTTGGGTTTTATCAAAAATTCAGCTCAAACTCAAAGGTCAAGGACTCAAGGTCAAAAAGTTTGGTTTGAATCGTAAGGTCTTGCTACAAGGAAAACACGTGAAATATTAAAGCCGTGGCAAGAAAAATATGTGAAATATGAATGGAACCCTGTACCTTATCCTATCATTCTATATGCAGATGTAAACTTCAGAGATTTTAAACCCAACTTTTCCAAATGAAAACTGGTGAGACAAGTTCAAAAGTCATCATTTTGTACTTTTCGTGCATTTTTGTTGGGGCTTAAATGTCTGCTTAGTAATGCAAGCTCCAAAACCGACTTGATCAGAAAGAGCCCAATTTGACTCCGTTTTCACACCTTTATAAGGTTGAAAATATTGGTCATGGTCAGAACGTTATTGTGACAGAGAATATTTTCTAGTATAAGGTACATAAACAATTACACTAAATATGAAAGTCCATCATCTTAAGATTGAATAGTTAAGGCAAATGTTACAGCTAATCAAATGTAGGTCAAAGGTCATATTCAAGGTCACATGAGTACATAAACAATCTAAATCATAATCAAACTCATATATTTGACTTCTTCAAAATATGTATATGTGTACACTCTATAGATTGCACCTTCAAGAAATGGGGAAAGTGCAAAATCTATCAAATAACTTGAAACAACTTAACTGTTTTATGTACATGTTTCATAGTAATAAACTATTCTAACTGATATTATTCTTTCGAAAGATATCTTGTTTTGATGTCTTTGTTCATTTGCAAATATTCTATAAATAGTGAACTTCAAAGCAGGCAAAAATGCTGGCATTCTTTTTTTGCTGTAGTTCTCCACATTGATGTTTTGAGGAGAAAAGCAGAAATGAAGATGGTAATACCATTCCTAACACAAAATATGTAATGATTGTAGTTTTCAAATCCCATGTTGCAGTACTGTATGAAGTAATTGGTCTTGGAGAATTTATGCACTGTACAAAATGCTGCAACCTAAATTCATTTCATCAAAACAATGCAATAGGACAATGAAAAAAGAAGTCATTATATAAACTCCTGACAACACATCACTATAATCATTTAAATTACCTGTATACTAAATAGATAGTAGAAATACCAAAGAAGAAAGGAATAGTCTATATGATAGAAAGGTACCACCAAGACTGATGTACAAGACCATCCTCATATAATGATACACATATATCATGTTTACAGTGGAAATAAAGCTACAACACTCACCTTTCGGAGATTGGTAAACTTTGCCTTCGTTCCTTGTAAACTGGTTTTCAAGTAACTTAGATTTTTCCTCCTCCATTTGATACACTACCAAATAAATAATGCATTTTGTAGAAACTTATGTACATTGAAAAAGTACCAGAGTAGAGCAAGTGACCATATTTCGCCGTATTTTTCGTACATTTCTTTGAAAATCTCAAAACTTGGGAGGCCAATTCAATAATTGCTTTTGCTAGAATTTAATTTAACTCCATTCGCGATTGAAAAACTACAATTTTACGCAGTTAATTGTTTCCTTATAAAATTTCAAAATATTTCTTTTCCAGGGGGGTGACCATATTTCGCCGTTCTTGTTGATATGTATCTTATTTACACACAAACGGACAAAAATTGTGATTTCATTTTCAGGAAATGTTTCGTCACCACTATTTCTATGAAATAATGCCAAATAAAATGTTTTCTTTTTTGGTTTTTGTAAAAATTTCGGATGTTTACGTATAGAATTTTCTATTTGCGTTAAATTCCCCCCATTTTGTGGTACATGTATGTTTTGTCAAAATTGAGTGCAGGATATATCACAGTCTATCAAAACATGACTACTACGGTCATATTTGAAAGAATATTATAGAAAAATAAACTTGACGAACATATCCGATAACCAGTGAGAAGCAATAAACTATGAAACGGCGAAATATGGTCACCGGCGAAATATGGTTCCTCGCTCTATACGAAAAATGGAGTCGGTACATTCAAGAGCATATTTTTTTGTTAACAAACACAGCAATGGTATAATGGAAAATCATGTGTACTTCTTATGCTTTATAGAGTCACAAATGAAAGTATTCTAGAACATAAATTACTCAGTAAAACAGAAAACAAGTCAAAAAACTTAATCAATAGCAAAAAGTTTACTACATCTGAACAAGTTGTTTAGAAAATATTTATCATCTTGATTATACTATGAATGTGTGACCTATACTGTATACATACAGACTTTTAATTTCCTCCATATTTGTCATATTTGTTGCAAGGGGATATAAAGTGATATGGTATTATACAGAAACTATTCGCATGATTAATTAGAGCTAGAATGGAAAAGAAATATCAAACAAGCAAGCCTTTTTTAACAGATCATGAAAAATTTAGATGAGAAATTATACAAGGAAGATAAATATGGTACAGAAAGAACTAACTGTGCACAATAAATTCAATTTGTTACCTTTCTCCTCTTCTTTTTTCTTGAATTCTTCTTGCTGCAAACGGTCTAATTCATCCCTCACTCTTTCTAACTCCTCTTTCCTTCTAATGGACTCACAAGTTTCTTCACTACATAAAAAATCAAAATAAGCCACGATAAAGTTATTAGAAAGTAGGGCAAGCTCGAGGTCAAGGTCAATATTCAAGTTCTGGGCATGAGGAATATACATGTATGTAAAATATAAAAGGCCTTGGCTACCCCTTAAACATGTTAAAGTTCATGAGATATAGCCCAGGTTAAAAATTCTTAAAAGTAGGTTAAACTCAAAGGTGAAGGCCACTGGGTAAAAAATTCAAGGTTGTAAATAAAAGGTCTGATCATGAGAAGTACACAAGTAAAATATCAAAGCCCTACCCCTTATAATTCATGAGATATAGCCCAGGTTTAAGTTTTGTCCACGCAACTGACATAAACACTGATGCTGCTGATGTTATCGATACTAGGGCTGTGAAATAAGCTTCCCATATATTTGTATCTAAAGATAAACTACATGTAGTAGTTACATGACACTTCACTTTAGTTAGCCTTATACCAAATCAGAGTCAAAATTTTATACCATGAAAACTTGACAATAGAAAGGAAATATTCACATATTAAGTGACATGACCTACATTGTTTGGGTTCGGAATAAAATCCTAAGTTAGAAATATTCTACAGTAATTATTTTTCCTTTCAAATCAGATGCATTTACCTCATGTTTAAAGCTCTAAATTTTCATATTAGTAAAGATATTGCTGCCATGGTTTATGCTTTCTTTAAGTTCTATATGAAATGCACCAAGGATCATTTTATTGCTATTACCATCAAACGTTCATGTTTTCAAAACAAAGGAAGGAATTAGGACATTAAGGCATACAATGAATGTTTAACCGATGGCATAATGGCATAATATTCCAACTTCTCCAAATGCTGTTGAGAGAGATTTCAAAGAATAAGATTAGGAGCAATAGGCAGACCTGCCTATCCATCTCTTGCCATTTGTCCTAGAAAGTGTATTTTTGGGGAGTAAAGCATCATATGAACCATTAATTGTAATTTTGTCTTTTCCCCTCTCCAATACTGTTACAAGTAGTAAATAATTTACATGCTAACTATAAAATACGGAAACCCCGCTCCTCTTACGAAGAATTACATATACCTGAGTTTATTCCTTTGCTTAATAAAGCCTGTGTTTGTGAAACACGAATGCCCCCGGTGGCATCTTTGTTAGTATGAACACTATTTTCTGTTAAGTACATGTATGTGAGGTCACTGGGTTAAAAGGTCAAAGGTCAAGTTCAAGAGGTCAAAAATTTTGGTATCAATGGAAAGGTCTTGTCACAAGGAATACACATGTGAAATATGAAAGCCCTATCACTTACCATGCTTACCATTCAAAAGTTATGCCAAATATTAAAGTTTTTGAAAAGTAGGTCAAAGGTCAAGGTCAAGGTCACGAGGTCAATAATTTTGGTATCAATGGAAAGGTCTTGTCACAAGGAATACACATGTGAAATATGAAAGCCCTATCACTTACCATTCAAAAGTTATGCCCAATGTTAAAGTTTTTGAAAAGTAGGTCAAAGGTCAAGGTCAAGGTCACGAGGTCAAAAATTTTGGTATCAATGGAAAGGTCTTGTCACAAGGAATACACATGTGAAATATGAAAGCCCTATCACTTCCCATTCAAAAGTTATGCCCAATGTTAAAGTTTTTGAAAAGTAGGTCAAAGGTCAAGGTCAAGGTCAAGAGGTCAAAAATTTTGGTATCAATGGAAAGGTCTTGTCACAAGGAATACAAATGTGAAATATGAAAGCCCTATCACTTCCCATTCAAAAGTTATGTCCAATGTTAAAGTTTTTCGGACAAACAGACAGACAAACAGACAAACAGACGGACAGGCCAAAAACTATATGCCCCCGAATCTTTGATTCCAGGGGCATAAAAAAAAAGTCATTTCTCTTGAAAAGTTTGGGCATGAAATTTAATAGTAAAAGCGTAGAGCATCATTTATGGCCAAGAAAATCGTAAAAATTACGCCAAAATCGTAAAAGTAGGTAGGTCTGATTTAGGTAAGAAAATGGTGCCATTGGTGTTCAGGCACATAATGGTAAACAAGAGCCCCAGGGGGCACAACGCTCACCTGATACCCATGCACGCTCTAACTGACATACTGACATTGAATACTGATAGTGCCAGTACCAGGATTTTAGCCCACAACCTTTCTAGCAAGATTTTTGCCAGATGCAGACAAGTTTTTTTTTTCAGACAACCTTTAAAAGTACAAACAAGAGAAAATAGTCACATTTCAAAACAACAACTTTTTTTACTGATTTGAAAAGATGGATTATGCGATCCAAAGTCATATGCCCAGCTAGTATAGTTCGATTATGCAACATCAAAAATAAAATCATTTTGTAAAATTCCACATTAATGTGCAACAGAAACAGAATAAAACAATGAAATGATTTCATAAATTAAGTTTATTTAAAATTGAACACCAAACCTTTCATTATTAATAGCTAGTATGCCAGAAAATAATAAAGCCTGTGTTTGTGAAACACGAATGCCCGGCGGTGGCATCTTTGTTGGTATAAACACCATTTTCTGTTAAGTATGTGAGAGGTCAGGGTCAGAGTAATGTTGGTATCAATGGAAAGATCTTGTCACAAAGAATACACATGTACAATATGAAAGCCCTATCACTAACCATTCAAAAGTTATGCCCAATGTTAAAGTTTTTGAAAAGTAGATCAAAGGTCAAGGTCACGAGGTCAAAAAATTTGGTATCAATGGAAAGGTATTGTCACAAGGAATACACATGTGAAATATGAAAGCTCTATCACCTTCCATTCAAAAGTTATGCCCAATGTAAAGTTTTTCGGACAAACAGACAGACGGACAGGCCAAAAACTATATGCCCCCGTATCTTTGATTCCAGAAGCATAAAAAACAAAGACTTTTCGGTTTATTCTTTATTCATATTAAATTATACAGAAATCTATGAATGAGAGCTTTTGAATAGTATTGATTTCATCTTAATACATGTAACGTACAGTCAAAATCGTGTTAATCCATTTAACACAGACAAGTTGTTAGCGGACAATATTATTTCAAGTGAGTTGTGCAGAAATTGAGCCAATTTATTTTCCAAACAGCAGTGTACGGTGTATCAAACCTCATGACCCAGTGAAGCCACTTGGACAAATTATTTCCGGTAAATATGCTGAAATGCGGTGCTTGGAAATGTATTTTTAGCATATTGAATCAATAGTCGTGATAAATTTAACTTCGAACTTGATCTTGTCTTTTATGCAATCTACAGATAGGTTTGGAAATATGCAAAATTCGGAACATTTTCGAAGAGTTCCTGTAAAAAAAGTGAAATTTGCGAAAAAAGGACATGCGTGACCCCCCCCCCCCCCCCCTCTTTTTCTTTACATTTTTATGCGTGCCAAAGATTCGCAATCAAAAAAGACCAATTTTACAGACCTCTGGGCATTTCAAGTCAGTCAAAATTTTTAGTGTGCACCTTTTTATTTCCTGTAGTTACCCCTACTAAAGGGGCAAGGAGGTATTGAACCAATCAAATCTGTAACAAAAGATATATGGCGACTATGTTTACCATAGATACAGAAATAAGACAGAGAAAATAAGCATTAAATAGGGAAATTGTTCTGAAATATGCATGTATGCAAAAAAAGCAATCCAAGGAATGCTTGTGTCGCCTGCGTAGCGGATTTTTTTTTTTTTGAAATTAGGTCAAATATCAAGGGCAAGGTCACTAGGTTAAAAATTGTGGAATGTTTAGAAAGGTCTTTTCATAAGGAATACAAATGTGAAATATCAAAGCCCTATCACTTACCACTCAAAAGATATAGCAAATCATAGATTTGTTGAAAAGTAGGTCAAATATATAGGGCAAGTGCACGAGGTAAAAAATGATAGTATGTGAAGAAAGGTCTTGTCACATGGAATGCACATGTGAAATATCAAAGCCTATCACTCAGCAATCAAAAGAAATAGCCAATCTAAGATTTTTTGAAAAGTAGGTCAAATATCTAGGTCAAGGTCATGAGGTCAAAAGTTATGATATGTGTAGAAAGGCCTTGTCACAAGAAGGAATACACATATGAAATATCAAAGCTCTATCACTTACCAATCAAAAGATAAAGCAAATCTTAAATTTTTTGAAAAGTAGGTCAAATATCTAGGTCAAGGTCATGAGGTCAAAATTATGGTATGTGTAGAAAGGTATTGTCAAAAGGAATACACAAGAGAAATATCAAAGCCCTATCACTTGCCAATCAATAGATATAGCCAATCTTAGTTTTTTTTTAAAAGTAGGTCAAATATCTAGGTAAAGATCATAAGGTTAAAAAATATAGTATGTGAAAAAATGGCTTGTCACAATAAATACACATGTGAAATATCAAAGCCCTATCACTTACCAATCAAAAGATATAGCCAATCTTAGATTTTTTGAAAAGTAGGTCAAATATCTAGGTCAAGGTCATGAGGTCAAAAAATATGGTTTGCGTAGAAAGGTCTTGTCACAAAGATAACACATGTGAAATATCAAAGCCCTATCACTTGCCAATCAAGAGATATAGCCAATATTAGATTTTTAGAAAAGTAGGTCAAATATCTAGGTCAAGGTCACAAGGTCAAAAATTATGATATGTGTATAAAGGTCTTGTCACAAGGAATACACATGTGAAATATCAAAGCCCTATCACTTACCAATCAAAAGTTATGGGGTGTGACACCCAAGTTTGACAGACAGACGGACAGACGGAGGGACGGACAGATGAACAACGGACAAAGTGATCCCTAAGTGTCGCTGTGCTTCGCAGGTGACACAAAAAGTCAACATCTTAAAAATAAATTCAGAGTATATTTGATAGCGTATGTGGCCAAGTTAATTCGAAGTATGAAAATAAGTACACAAAGCCAAACTAGCTATAGCTTGTCTTATTTAAAAAATCATTAAAAATACAAAAGTTGATATTATGACAAAATTCGTTCACAGTTTCATTTCTAGCGATAAATTTAAAAAGAAAAAGAGAAAAAAAACTGAAAAAGGGAAAAAAAAAATTGTTGGGGTCCCGCCGGGGTTTGAAGCTACTCCCCATGGGTCCATTTGGCATGGAAAACATACATTATACCTATGTACAATCTTAAAAAAATTCCTTAAAAATCCAAAAGTGGATATCTTGACAAAATTCTTTCACTTGTAGGGTACCATGCATGAGTACCTCATACCTACAAATTGTCATGACAATCTGAAGAGTGGTTATAGAAAAGAAGCAGAAAATGTATGGAAATCAACCCCCCCTTCCTTTTTACATAAGAAAAAAATTCATAAAAAATCAAGAAAATAAATTTAAAGCATAAAATACATATCAAAGCATTAAGTAAGTTAAATATGATAAATATGTAGTAAATGAGTGTGTAAAATCATACACTTATTGAGTTATTTAAAGAAATAGTGCAAAAATGTGCATTTCTGACAAAGTCCGAAAAGACGTCAAAAACGCGTCAAACATTTGACTTCGAAGTGGAACCAAAAATAACAACACTTCTTAAGACATCTCTCTAGATCATCCTGATGCTTTCGGTTTGTCGATACATGCTTCGGTTCTGAAGAAGAAGTTTGTCAAAGGAGGGTACCCCCCGTGACCTACTTTTGGCTGCGGTGGCGCCACCTGTTGACAGATCCGGACGAAAAACAACAACACTTGTAGGGGACCATGAGTACTTCAAACCTACCAAGTTTCATCAAAATCCCTTCAGCCGTTCTGGAGAAGAAGTTTAAAATGTGAAAAGTTTACGACGACGACGGACGACGACGACGACGGACGACGGACGACAGACGCAACACTATGACAATAGCTCACTTGAGCCTATGGCTCAGGTGAGCTAAAAAGACTCAATAGTGACTGAGTCGAAGAAGAAGAAGTGCATATACCAAAGTATATGTCAAATACTTATTAATTCTCTCAGGGAGCCAGTAATATATAATCACCTCTCTGAGTAAATCTCAATTCTTCTTTCTGCAGATGATGCATTCAAATATTGCACAATAAATTGAATTTCACCTTGAATTAACTTCTTTCTAAGTTACCCCCTTCTTCAAATATTATTTAAAGGCAGTGGTTAAAACAGTTGCTATTGTTAAGAGTAGATCAAAGTTAGCAATCATAAATCAAGGTAAAGAAGTAAAACACTTCCTACCATAAGTTTCATCCATAATTATTATATTATAAACATAAGTAAAAGTTGTGAACACCAACTAAAACAAGATGGATTAGTAGCTGATTTAACAGTTAATTTTACTTACCGCTTAACCCATATAGGATCTTCCTGGCTGTTCTCAACTTTACCAGGTGACTTGAGTAGCACTCCTTTACTGCTCTGAATGGCTGATTTAATATCTGCTATTGCAATATCTAAAGCTTCCCGTTTTGCTTTCAGGTCTTCCATTATTGCTTCAGCATCCATTTCCTTTGGCTTACTTGGCGTACTTTCCAGCATTCCATATTCACGCTCTAAGTTCAGTAACTCCTGTGCCAAATCAGCTTTTTGTCTTTTGTGTAACAGTGCGGTGGGTGACTTATGAGAAGCTAGAGTTGGAGGTCCCTCTTCTATATCACTACACTGACTGCTGGATAAACCATCCTCTACATTTGGCATCCCCATGTTGGACTTCTCAGATGATACACTCTCAACCTCTATACTATCACACTCGGTATTTTCTGGAGACAGAGAGAATGTCTGTTTATCTTCTATACCTGGACTGTCTACTACATCCAGTGGAATCTCTGTCAAGGAATCCTCACTGACATTCTGTAAAGTCTGACTACTTAGATCCTGCTTATGATGTAGGAGTTTTTCAGGAGAGCATTCACGTGAGGAGTCTATGGCATTATTTGAATAACCACTGAGTTGAAAATTGTCCTTCTTTGATTCCTCTGTACTTGAATAAGCTAGCCTCATTCCTACATATGAATCTCCATCCTGAATCCTAGCATATTTAACATAGTCATATTCATTTTCAACCTCATTCCCAAGATTGGATGCAGGGGGATTTTCTTTCAAATGAGGGATCAACCTCTGATCAATACAATTATTTCTATATTCAGCATCAATTTCTTCCAAGTGTCCTGATCCTATAACTTTACTTAAATCTGGAGACTCACGAACATGAGGTTGTATCAAACATGTCGGTCTTATATTTGCAACTTTGACCAACTGTATAACCTCTTCTTCTGCTTCTAGACTGACTTCTTCCATTCCATCATTTGATTTTACCGCACTATCTGAGTAACTCTCTTTCTCTACACTCGTCTTCTCCCTTTCACTGCTAACGTTCCTCGGACTTCTCCTTGAGCTTACTCTTTCTCCTTCACTTTCTGTTACAGATCCTTCTCTGTCACTTCCACTACCAGTTGACCCTTCCCCTAATCTACAAGCTAATCCAGGAGATTGTTTTCGAATCTTTGGTTTAGCACCTTGAGAATTATACAGCACATTTTCACGATCATTCTCGTAGTTCTTCACTTCTCCCACGGTAGGTATATTGTTTCTTATTTCTAAACTGTTCCTTTTCTTTTCATGACTTTCATCATCTTCATTTTGATGTTGTCGCTTTTGAACACTATCTGTTGACATAACAGTAGACTGATCTCTTACTGAGCTGCTATCTCCATTTGTCATTATCTCAGAATGACTGATTTTACAGTCTTCCTCAGTCCTGTGATATTTCTCAGATATATACCCAGGTAAATTGTTTAGGTTAGTTCCTATGATATCATCCTGACTAAGATTGTCCGTGTACTCTGGAGGGAAGGAATCTGTGCTATCTTCACTTTGTTGTCTTGACAGGATATTCCCAGAACTCTCTCCGTCGTCCAGTAGGTTCTGGTACGACAATGAGCTGATCTCACTTGGATGTCGAGAACTTCGATCCTCAAATTGAACTTCGAGACTGAGATTATCTACAGAGTCACTGTACGGAGAGACACAACGAGGGTCCCCTCCACAGGCTCCCTCCCCCAGGTCAGGTTCTATCCCACTCTGTGTATAGGGATTCACTGTAGGTATGACTGAGCAATCCGCTGATACAACATTGTCTGCTCCAGTGGACATCTTAGTTTGGCTGATACCTGAAATAAACATTCCATTTTAATTTCCATAGTCAATTTTCTCCTTTTCACACTTTTTTCTTCTCCTTTTTCATGAACTACAAGATTTCTATTTAGGAAATATTTATCTTCAAGGCAGTTTACAACACCTACAAAAATATTTATTTGTAAATATAGTACCTAGATATAATGTACTTTCTATAGATTCATAAAGGGCATATGACTTTCACCTAATCCCTTTTCTGATAATAAACTGAAGTAGATAATAATGGACTGATTGTACTTTAAAATAAGATGCATACAAGTCAAAATAAAGTCTGAGCAACCCCTCAACCTTGCAACAAATTTTTCAAATATCTATTTTATTCCATCAATTTGTTAACAAAAGAATTCTCTTGTTGATCTATTTCTGTAAACTGTGACTGACCTTTGACCTTTGAGATCTTGACCTTTAACCCCTTACCTTGAAAATGACTAGATGTTGTCCACTTACCATGGGTAACAGACATGCAGAGTTTGATAGACATCTAAAGTAAATTATGAACTCTAGACTGTCCACAAGATTTTTCTAATAATGCAAATTCTGACCTTGACTTTTAGACACCTGCTCTTGCAATCCCATAAGCAACATGACAATCTTAAATGCAAAATTTGATGAACAATGGAAGTAAATTGTGATATCTAGGCCTAGATATACAGGCCTATCAACGCCAACTAAGACCTTGAACCCTAATCTTGAAAATCAATAGGTGGTGTCCTCTCACCATAAGTAACTCGTGCAAATTTTGATGAATGCCTGAAGTAAATTGTGATATCTAGACAACTACCATTTTGGCAAACTTTTGGGTAAGATTTGTTTAGTTTGTCTGACTTCTATTGCATTATCAAGGTATTCAACAACAATGACTTTGACTTCTAAAGACCTCTGAAATAGAATACTGATGGGGCCCATCTTCTCATATTATTCTGGAATGTTTGGAAAATTATACAATATTTGGAAGGTTTGATAACGATATAGCATTCAGTTGTTTTCACAGTATACCAGGTATTTCCCTACTGACAATTCAGTCAAAAAAGGCATAAAATGTTTAGGACTAAGGCCAAAAGAAATAAAAAATATATGTTTCCACTTTCATGTGAAATTGGCGCCAATTTCAAACCCTCACTTTTGGGTTTTTTTTTTTTTTTTTACAATTTCCATAAAAAAATTGAAGGGTTGGCAGCAAAAAATGGGGTCAGTCGTGAAAGTGGAAGCACACATAATTTTTTTTTTTTGCCTAAGTGCTTCTGACCCTACCTACCTAATCACTTGCCATTCAAAAGCTATGCCAAATGTTAAAAGTTGTCCAAAAGTAGAAAAAAACTTAAATGTCAGGGTCACAGGCCAAAAAAGGACTGGTACAAGAAAGGAGAGTCAAATGTAATATTTTCTGCTTACTACCAGACCAGGGGACAGAGGGCTGGACAGATGGACAGACAAACCAAATGCTATATGCTCTTTAACCTTTGATTCTAGGAGCATTTAGATCAAATAGTACCTTTTTCTCAGCAACTATTCTCCTGTCTGTTTTTGTCCCACTGCAATAACTGCTGAAAAAGAGATTATTTACATAAAATTACAAGATGTACCGTAATCTAGACGTAAGATTCAATTACCGGTATCTTCAACTATAAATCAAGTGAAACTGAAGCAATGTAAAACATAGGTAATCACAGATTACGAAGCTCACCTCGTGACAGCAAAATTCAATTCAAACATATTTCTTAGTACATATATATTGGCTTTTAAAGGCAAAACCACTCAAGCAGAAAAAGTAGGTCAAGGTCATTTTATGAAAGTTTGATCAAAGATACATCCAATATGCAAGTTTGGTACATGTAGCAGTTATACTTTGCTCAATATTGGCTTTATAGAGCAAAATCACTCAAGCGGAAAAAGTAGGTCAAGGTCATTTTATGAAAGATTGATCAAAGATACATCCAATATGCAAGTTTGGTACATGTATCACTTATACTTTGCTCAATATTGGCTTTTAAAGGCACAATCACTCAAGCAGAAAAAGTAAGTCGAGGTCATTTTATGAAAGTTTGATCAAAGATACATCTAATATGCAAGTTTGGAACATCTAGCACTTATACTTTGCTCAATATTGGCTTTATAGAGCAAAATCACTCAAGCGGAAAAAGTAGGTCAAGGTCATTTTATGAAAGTTTGATCAAAGATACATCCAATATGCAAGTTTGGTACATGTAGCACTTATACTTTGCTCAATATTGGCTTTTAAAAGCGAAATCACTCAAGTGGAAAAAGTAGGTCAGATGCTGCATCCGATGCATGGGTCCATCTCAGCATCCAAAGATGAATCACTTGTGCAAGTTTGGTTACTGTAGCATTAGTACTTTGTCAGATACTGAGCTACCCCAAACTTCTTATCCAAATCACTCAAGTGGAAAATGTAGGTCAGATGCTGCATCTGATGCATGGGTTCACCTCAGCATCCAAAGATGAATCACTTGTGCAAGTTTGGTTACTGTAGCATCAGTACTTTGTCAGATACTGAGCTACCCCAAACTTCTTAACCAAGTCACTCAAGCGGAAAATGTAGGTCAGATGCTGCATCCGATGCATGGGTTCACCTCAGCATCCAAAGATGAATCACTTGTGCAAGTTTGGTTACTGTAGCATTAGTACTTTGTCAGATACTGAGCTACCCCAAACTTCTTAACCAAGTCACTCAAGCGAAAAATGTAGGTCAGATGCTGCATCCAATGCATGGGTTCACCTCAACATCCATAGATGAATCACTTGTGCAAGTTTGGTTACTGTAGCATCAGTACTTTGTCAGATACTGAGCTACCCCAAACTTCTTAACCAAGTCACTCAAGCGGAAAATGTAGGTCAGATGCTGCATACGAAGCATGGGTTCACCTCAGCATCTAAAGATGAATCACTTGTGCCAGTTTGGTTACTGTAGCATTAGTACTTTGTCAGATACTGAGCTACCCCAAACTTCTTAACCAAGTCACTCAAGCGGAAAATGTAGGTCAGATGCTGCATCCGATGCATGGGTTCAACTCAGCATCCAAAGATGAATCACTTGTGCAAGTTTGGTTACTGTAGCATCAGTACTTTGTCAGATACTGAGCTACCCCAAACTTCTTAACCAAGTCACTCAAGCGGAAAATGTAGGTCAGATGCTGCATCCGATGCATGGGTTCACCTCAGCATCTAAAGATGAATCACTTGTGCCAGTTTGGTTACTGTAGCATTAGTACTTTGTCAGATACTGAGCTACCCCAAACTTCTTAACCAAGTCACTCAAGCGGAAAATGTAGGTCAGATGCTGCATCCGATGCATGGGTTCACCTCAGCATCCAAAGATGGATCACTTGTGCAAGTTTGGTTACTGTAGCATCAGTACTTTGTCAGATACTGAGCTACCCCAAACTTCTTAACCAAGTCACTCAAGCGGAAAATGTAGGTCAGATGCTGCATCCGATGCATGGGTTCACCTCAGCATCCAAAGATGAATCACTTGTGCCAGTTTGGTTACTGTAGCATTAGTACTTTGTCAGATACTGAGCTATCCCAAACTTCTTAACCAAGTCACTCAAGCGGAAAATGTAGGTCAGATGCTGCATCCGATGCATGGGTTCACCTCAGCATCCAAAGATGGATCACTTGTGCAAGTTTGGTTACTGTAGCATTAGTACTTTGTCAGATACTTAGCTACCCCAAACTTCTTAACCGGACGCGGACGCGGACACGGACGCGGACGCGTGGGGTTATAGCATAAGCTCACTCATCTTCGTCGAGGTGAGCTAATAAAAATCAAATCTCGTGTTTTCATGCTTATAAAATCCCTTTCTTTGTTCAATATATAAGACATTAAAACAATTTTGTTTTCATGTTCATTCATCAGATTTTATATTTACTAGAGACATAAACAAGGCCTCCTGCACAATGTTATAAATTACTGTAAACGTGCAAATTTTCGTATGGGGGTAATTTTCATGTTTTTCACGAATAGAGGAATTTCACAAAAATTTCCCCCAAGCGAAAATATCCCTGTTGCATTCTTAGTCTTACAATGGGAAAGACATTTTTATCGCGAATATTTCCCCCATGCGAAAAGTCTTGACAATATAATCGCGAAATTTTCACCCCAGGAAAATAACCATGTTTACAGTAGTAATGACAGCATTTCAACAAAATATGAGAATGTGATAAATATTTTTCATTCATTTATGAAATTGACAGAAAGAATGTCATGTATCTGACCCCTGCATTGTACTTGTATAGAATACGGTACAATACAGCTAGGGGCCGGACATTCTTTTCACCTTTGATTTGAAAGAGTTGTATCCTTTTGGAAAAGTATCTTTAATTCATTGAATAGTGCCCTAATCAATAACTTTGGTAATAAGGATTATTAATGAAGACTTGAACGTGACCTTGACCTACACTGAGTGTCGAATCTCATCAAGCTTTTATTCCCTGAAAGTTTGAAAAATGAATGGTGTATATCATGTATATCATAGCAAAACATAAGAAAGTGTGACTACCAGACAGACAGACACTGAAGTATTTTGATTTTTTATTATAAATCTAAATTATTATATTGCATGTAGGTAGTGCAGTCTTCCTTTATCATGTTTATCTGTTTAATATACCAAGCAACACAAAGTTGTACAAAAAAATTAAAATACTTTCTTTTATAAAAGGGAGGATAAATACATTTTATGTTGGATAGTATCTGAAAAATAATATAAAACCTCTTCTTACAACATTGCAATCCATAGACTATTCTAGCTGTTTTCTGATACTCTAAGGAAATATTAGTCAGCGGTACATAGCATTAATAATGAATAATAGCTAAAAGCCTACACAAAAAGTGGGTGATTGTACAATCAGTACTAAGCTATAAGCTTCCTCAGTTCATGTAAGGCAATGCATAATAGTATTGATCTTCCTTAATCAATGCTGCAGTCATCCAGTAATGTTAGTCTGCTAGTCAAAGGTCGCTGAGAACTACTCCTCCATTATAACCCATTTCAATAGGATCAATATTGTATATCATCATGATTATTTGTAACTTTCAATACATCATTTGCAGATTCAGTTTCAATGGAGGTACAACCCCCCCCCCCCTTTAATTATCAAAACAATATACATGTATAGAACAAATCCACTGGAAAGGTGAACAGATATTATAAACTTAAGTACTGGTACCACATTTAATTCTTTTTCTAAACTTTTCTGAAGTTGATTATTTCTTGACTACATTTATCTTTGATTCTGCTTTTTTTCTACATGTATCTTAAATTTCATGCTTTAAGAAAAATTAATGAGACTTTGAAATACAGTATGCATTTCTCAATATTTGTACTGAAAGAACTTATAGTCTGGGATGTATCACTGGGTTGGGTGCACCACCTTGATCCTCAAAAACCCACCAAACTTTGTAGCATTGTTTGCGCTCTTTCAGATAAAAAATTGTCTCATGGAATTTTCCATTGCAAAAGTGGTGTTTTGGGGAAAAACATTTTTTTTTGTCAAAAATCAATGAAAATAGGAAAACTTTTACAAATTTTATATGGTTCATGATTTTAAAAGTTGAAAAGTGTGAATATATAGCATTTTTAATGCTCTTTCAGATGAAATAATTTTGCAAGTTCCAATTCCTATTTTTACTGTGTGTTTTGGGGTAAGAAAGTCGAATTTTTGCAAAAATTCACAGAAATTTGAGGAAATATTAATTTATTTCTGCTTCTCAGTTCCTCAATATTGCATATGATCGTTCAATGATGATTTAAAAAACATCTTTAAAGTCTCCCTTTTCAAATGACATATATTTTATATTCTTATTTTTTTGCAAAATTCTCGAAATTGTGTTTTTATACAGAAAACTGTATTTTCAATAAAAAATCTCAGATTTCTGTATATTAATTTAAAGAACCCTTATTAATTATAAAAGCCATGATTGAAAGCTATTTTCTAGTGTAACTTTTCACACTCTTTCAGATTATATATGTTTTACTAACATTTCATTCAAAATCAAGGTGTTTTAAAAATTGCTGATTTCTGGAGAATATTTATTGAATCTATAGAATTTCTTGAAATGATAGCAAGAATTTATTTTTAACTGTAATTATTTAGGTTCAGTCATGAATTACATGTTTAAAACATAAAAGGTATATTTTCTACTTAATTTTGGGGCAAAATGCCCGATTTTTGTCTAAAAAATAACAGAAAATTCTATTAATTCATTATCTTTGCTAAAACTATAGCTTTAAAGCTATTATCATATAGAAAGTAATCATCTTGTCAGATGATTGTGAAATTAAATGTAATGATTCACTAAAACCAACATTTTTGGGTAAAATATGTATTTTTTATGAAAAAACCACTTATTTTGAGAAAATAAGATCTAGCTCTTTTACTGTGCCTAAATTGATATATTTTAGCCTGGCGCGTAGCTGGCCCTGTTTGGAAGTGCAAGCCCGATATGGCAAGGGGTCTGGGGGTCCGACGGAGAAATAAATAAATGAAATATGATATTTGGCCTAATAGAAATAATGTTTTGATAGATACATGTAACTATGGCAAGCCATTTTTCAAATCTATTTTATTTTCATTGTTTTTCCGAATAATGTGCAAGCCCGGGCTTATTGGCTTACATGGCAGCTACGCGCCTGTTAGCTTTGATATTATGCTGTTTCTCATTATAAATGGATAGAAATGTCATTTGATAACTCAAATTTAATTTCTATCTTATTTTAGGGGGAAAAAAAATGTGCAAAAATCACTCATTTCTGTGAGTATTTTTTTAAATTTATATCTTTTAATTAATCAAAGCAGGAGAGGTTTCATATAATTTGATGGCATAAAAGTGATCAAGTTTAATGAGTTAAAAGGGATTTCTTTGACTATCTTGCTATTGTGGGAGGGAAATCTCAATTTTTATTTAAAAATTGCTGATTTTTGGAAAATCTTTATTACTATGAAATGTGTTATTATTATTCATATTCAAAAGTGTTCCTGGGTATATCATAGTTTGTCCTTATATTAAAGTCATATGTATTTGAGGTATCCTAGATGTTAATCTAATTGGTATTTTGCGCAAAAATATGTTTTATAAATATATAGCCTAAATCAAGAAACTTACCATAGAAAGTCTCATATTTCAAACTATGACTATTATCTTCTGTGAAAAAATAAACAGTTAAATAGGAAATAAAGCCTTTAAGATTTGGATCTCCTTACCAAATGATGTAAGAAGCTACACATTTTTAATCAATTTAACAGATTAAATTTAATATAAACAATATACAACAAGAATCCAATGGGACTTTTTTTAAAACAGATGCACCATTTTCTAATTTCAAACGGCCATTGAAAAATCTATTTTACCATCATGCATATTTCAAAGTTAAGATACAATGATATGATTTTCACAATTTTTTAAAATTGCGTTAATTTTTTTCAGAGACAGAAAGCCACCTATAATGAATTCAATAATCTTCTCCTTAATCTTCCATGAATAAAATACTCACTTGTTTACACTTTGAATGAATTACCTTACAAGATTTTAGTTCTTTTTTTAATTAAATGTACAGAAAATTACTATAGTGACTATTGCCAATTGGTTCATCACTGCTCAGTATACACCAAAACGTAGTATACTAAGCAGTGATGAACCAACTGTAAATTTTTAACATTCGATTGTCACTGAAAGTAAGATAATCATGCTTGGGGTATGACTCCCTCGTACCGGTATATTCAAGGTTTCATTTATTCATTGTTTTGCCTGTAAAGTTAAAGCATGCAGACCACTTGCATGCTTTATACAGGGTTCGAATTTCCCTGTTGTCCGATCGTCAAAAACATCCTACTAGTGGGTGGGACGACCTAAAATTGAGATCAATTTGTCCAAATAACGACCTATTTTCATACTTTCAATATATGCTAAAGCCCCCTTCAGACTTCCACGGATTGAGCCAAGACTCCACTTCGACTCCAAAAAAGATCTATCCATGGTGAGTCCGGACGCAAAATGTTCAATGAGCCACTAACCTACGATTCCAGTACGGATTACTACGGATCGATACAAATCGAATATGGATAGCTAAGGATTGCAATGGATATTGTCCCGAAATTGCTACAGATTGATACGACATGCATACGGATAGATATGGATTGCTACAACACGCATATGGATAGATACGGATTGCTATGAAATGCTTAAGGATAGATACAGATTAATACGTTATTTGTATAATAGTGTTGTCATGTTTATATTAACATGAACCTTTGTGTGGTTATATGTTTTGGGAATTATATTTACTTTATTAATTGTAATTATTTTAAAAATATCTGATTTCCTTGGTTGTTTACGAAAAGCTATTCACAACCATTCATATTCTAGAAGCCCTTTGTTTGAGGTACATTTTGAGAAGTTGTTTTCATGATCAAGAGATACGGATTGTCTGAACGTTTGCATACTTTGCATTTTTCATTCAATGAGAATCATATTCTGTAAGTAAACTTTTTGATTACTATAACATTTTTCTTAAATAAATTCATTTTTGATAAATTCAATATCGTATCGTTGTAAGTAAATAATAAATTCTTTTATTTGATATATCCAATGCATTGACATTGATTATTTAATATCATTAAATTATATGATTATCTGTGATACATTGTATTGATTTTCCATTTTTATTACATGAACTTTAAAACATTGAAAATAGTGTGTATGGTGACCATCAGTGTAATAACAAATGTGTAATGAAACGATATTTTTCCTATATATAGGACTGAGCGGTTTTAATCGGTACTGGTATATTGCGATACGAGGCTTCGCAATACGTACCACAGTATTTGTTTCCAAAAAACGATTTTTTTAAACGATATTTTTTTATCTTTATATTTTTATGTTGTTTCTTTGAAAATTTTGATCGATTAGAGATGTTAACCCTATAGAGGTCAGTGAGGAAATATGGGAAAATCTACCTGTCCATCCCCTTATCTAGTCCCCTTTCGGTCTTTAATATGCAGAAATATTTATGATGTCAATTTATGTATTTTTTCAGACCACTGTCTGTATGTCATATTATTTATCATATGATACCATTGTGACAAAATAAATACATGAACTGATGAGCACAGTGTGCAAAATTAACAGAGGCCTGGTGGCCAATGTCTACAGTAAATTGTATCGGTCTATAGCATTCGAAAAAGCCATAGACCAACTTGTCTTGAGGAAATTTGAGCATAAATATTTGCTTTGTACACTAACAAAACACCTCTGGAACATATCTGAATCGTGTCCCCTTCATGAAATAGAACACTCCACTAAATTATCTTCCATTATTTAAAGAAAGGGTATTTCTTGGTAGTTTTGAAAGTGATTCATAATTGCCAGGTATGTCCTTTTTTGTTCTAGAGATTAAAAAAGAATATGAATAATTGATTTACCTAATAAAATGCGTAGAAGATTAGGGTTTTTGGTCTACATGAAATTTCTGTGGTCTATAGGAACTGAAATCACTGTATACCGAATGTCTAGAAGACTTCAAAAGTCAATTGTACACACTTTGAGCATTAGATTTGGAGATTTCTATGTTCATTTTAGCGTGACGGCATTGATGTTCTAAATAGGCTCATTGTACCGGGTAAAACATCGCAATGTCAAGCTAAAATTAACATAGAAAAGTCCCCATCTAAATCTACATGTATTTTCTTCTCTCATAACTGATGGTGCAAGTTACACAAGGCTTGAAACTAACTTATTTTAACATTATTCAGGTGGACTCATTTGATTCAAGAACCATCAGTCCACAAGAAAATCTACTAGTCCGCAGAAAAAGATCTGAAAATTGTATGAATAAAACACAGCTAAATATGGTATGGCTGAATTGCAAAGAAAGTTTTTGTCAGTAAAATAATTAAAGAATGCCCATATGTTTGGACCTATATTACTCAAATTTATATATGAAGTAGGTTTGCCTTGTATATTTCATGGCTAAAATTATGTGATTGTTTGATGATTTGGGTATTAAAGAGATGGGAAATAGCATAAATTTTCAAAGGCAAGTATGTCAAGGTCACTACATGTAAGTTGAAGGTCATAGTATTAAGTGAAAGTTCATATCACCAGGATAGGAATCTAAATGTGAAATATCAGTCTTATCTCTAATACTGCAGTCTACGCGAAACTTTTTTTCACGCGTAGGACATTCGGTCAGACAGTTTTTGCAGAATGCATTTGACCGAAAAAAAAATCAACTCACTTCAGTTTACGATTGAAACACCCCCTACCCAACCATTTTCCACTCATTTTTTCAGACAAACAGTGCAGCCTTTAATCAAGTCAATAATCTCTTGAAAATTCCCCAACCATCTGCACTTGACATGAAATTTGTATAACCATCTACAAATGGGTTGACTTTGACTTTTGGGGTTCTATTGTGAGTATGTGGTGCATAAACTGCAAGTCAAAACATTCTTGCCCGGTTCATACTCCATGCACGGACGACCGACCTACCATGATGTATAATATTACGAGGGCTGATTGATATATTGTAACTATCCGCTCAGCTCACTTCAGAAATCGGAAAATTGAAGTTTTCTTTTCTTCGTCAGGGATTTTTTTTCCCTTTTTGGGGCCGTTATTCGGCCCCATTCCCAATGAAAAATAGTATCTTTTTTTCCCAATTGTTGCTCTAAAATTTCCTAATTTCATATAGATGGAATTATCACTGAAATAAGTGAAATTTACTGGTTCAAAAGTAGCAAATTTACTAATTATTTGCCATATTGTTGTAAGCTTGAAAAATCAAATCATATTTTAACGAAAATTATTTGATTAAACATTCAATTCTGAACTTTTGATTGTATAAACTGTCATTTTACTTTCATATTAGTACTTCCCAAACTATTCCCAAACATTGTTAATTTTCCCAATTGCACGGGCCCCGACCCCATTCCCAAATTACTGAAAAAAATCACTGTTTGTTGGCAATTTTTTCAATTAAAATTTGTATAAGGGGATAGATCTCAAACTCTCATAACTAGCGTTGTATGATATATGTCTGTACGACCAATACTACACTCTGAGTAAAACAAAGTAGTTTTTGATGGGGAGTTTTCTATGTTAATTTTAGTGTGACGTCGCCATATTAGTTACATGGTTATTTAGTGACCTGATACGGAAAAATACATGGTGTGAAAAGAAAACCCGTTTCGCCTTGCCCGATACGGGTTTTCTTTTCACACCATGCATTTTTCTGTATCAGGTCACTAACTAGCTGTGTAACGAATTTATCACGTTGAAGATCTCTAACTGTATGTGTGGGGGTCTCTGTATCATACAATTCTGACAGATAGACTGCATCATGGGCCTCAAACTCTTCATTTTGACCCTGCTCCTTCAAATAGTCCCTAACGATCTTTGCTGCTTTTGCATTACTCCGAAATGTATTTTCCGAATTAACTTCAAGTCTTTTTTCGTCAATTTCTGTTGATGAAGTTTGCCCAAATCTCTTGGTCACTACCATCTTGTTTTACTACGTTGGCATGATAAACATCATGTCGACGTCATAATAAACTACTCGCCCGGTACAGATTTACATGTACAAGACTGATACGGCTTTTTTCACGGCGTCATGTGACCATCATCTGACAAATCAGATTCCAACAATTTTGTCTGAGGCGTGATAATGTTTAACACCGAGACTATGGAAAACGTCGACAACGTTACACTAAAATTAACATAGAAATCTCCCCGTCTAATACTATTTTCTTTTACTGTGAGCGTAGTATTGGTCGTACAGAGATAAATCGTACACCGTTAGTTAAGAGAGTTCGAGATATATCCCCCCATATAAATTAATAGGAAAATATGCTGACAAAGTAGAGAAAACTCTAATTTTCCAATTTCTGATTCAGTGCACTGCGCAGTAGATGTACTTGTATATGTAGGTTACAAGTACCCGTTAACCATCTAAACCTCTCTATTTTGACGTCCAAAACAACTGGGTTGCAGTTATAATACAGGAAAAAGGTTAAGTTGCCCATAGAAATTTGACATGATAACTGGATAAAATCAATAATCTTCCTCAAATGAATGATGCAGCAGCATCTTGACGCTAATTTACCTCGTGTAAACCGCCGTTCAAATGAAAACCATCAATTTCTCACTTCAAACAGTTTATCTTATAATATTTCCGACTTACTTTGAGACATCTGCTAAGTTTTGCTCAGCTTCAGCATCATTTTCATACACAGTGTCAAAGTTTGACTGTGCTGCCATCTAGCAGACGAAATGACCGGAAATTTCTAATATACCCAGTATAAAAATTACAGAAATTAAACACGGAAAATTCCGGTGCACTAAAGCGTATTGCGAGATATTGCGAAATGCGAAATAAATCATATTGTTGATAAAAATATAGTTGGAGTTGAAATGACGACAACTCCGTTAAGGAATAAAAAAAAAGTTTTTTTCTTTATACAGCAAAGAAAAGGCAGAAAAAAAAATAATTTATAGTAGAGGTGGCATACGGAGCTCAGTTGGTAGCCGAACGCTTAGTCCGTTGACTCGTGGGCAATGATAGATAAGGCACGGTCCATTTCATATTAGGGGGGGGGGGGGGGGGGGGGGGCTTGGGTTTTTTTTTTTCGAAAAAAATAATTTTGCATATGGTGTGTTAGAAAAAAACAATCTTGCTCTTACAAGTAATCTGAATTTGAAGCATTACCATAAAATTGCGCTTAAAATTCCTGAAAATTTCCAGGCTTGCTTCGCTCGCCGCAGTTTTCAATTAAATATACAAAAAAAAAAATTTGCTTGCTTCGCTGGCCATAGTTTTCTATCAAAAACATCATTTCTTAAATGGCAACAATCACATTTGAAGAAAAAGAGCTTAATGTATTATCAAAATAAAATTTAAGCATTACTATTAATAGATGCATGTATCACCATGGAGTCTTTTATACACAAGTTTTGAAGGAGAACTTCAGTTTTTCACCATTTACAATTCTAAATTTGAAAATTTGTCTAGAAGACCCTCCCCTCAGACTCAGTCTTACTTGTACCTTATATAGATTTTGTTTACTGAGGATTATATTGTAAAATTCTTTCATTCAGTAGAAAATGATATTTTTGCATATAAATAAAGTAATATTTTAGAATTTTCAGAAAAAAGTGAAGAATTTCTATTGAAAAACACAAACATTCTTAATGTATATTGCAGATTACTAATGATAGAAAACAAATATCTTGCTCCAACTTTGCAAGAAAAAAATAATTTTGCTCCGGTCCAGGGCGAAAAAAAAAAATCTTGCTCCGACAAAAAAACGCACCCGAGCCCCCCCCCCCCCACCCCCCCCCCCCCTGAATATCAAGTGGACCGCGCCTAATCAGGAAACGTATGAGGTTGTGAATCCTCAAACAGTTTTTTTGATACATTTTAAATGCTACAGTAGGACAATGCTTAAGGTGGCTCAAGAATTCTTTGTCAGACCAAAAAAAAAATTATTCTGTTTATTTGGCATTCTTACCTGATGATTAATATTTGTAATTAAGATTACATATTATCGTTCATTTTATTGACTAGTAGTCCTCTGAATATACATGTGTAAACCAATTCCGAGATATGTCGCAAAACAATGAATTTTGATAGATAAATACATGATATAGGGATAACAATTCCTCATTCACCATGATATAATCAGTTATGTCTGTTTCTTTATAGATAATGCTTTCAAAGAGTGAAATAGCTAAAACTGTTCCCGAAAAGTACATTTTGTGCACCTCCACCCAAAATGAAAATCTAAAAAAGAATACCCAGTACCCTTATTTGTCATCAAAGTGATGAGAAGTCTTTGTCAGAAGTTTTTTTTTACATATTTCCAACGACAAACTCTGTTCTTTAAAAAAATTATTTAAAAAAAGTACATGTTATCGTTCATCCTGATTCAAAATACTTGGTTGTTATGGTAACGATTAAAAAAAAAGGGGGGGGGGGGGGGGGTAGGGTTCTCAATAATGTTTAAAGAAGGGGGCGATTTTGAAATAAGTAACACAGAAGATTAAATTTTTAGATATAGTTATATTTTAAAAGACGTTAACAATGTAAAATAAGCCGGGTTTTTTTTAAGTACATCAACGGTGGTTAGAAATCGCCGTTGTCGGTGATACGGAAATATGAATAAGAGAAAAAGTAAAGTAAACGGAAGCGTTTTGAAACATTTTGACGTTCAAGGTCAATAAGTGGACGTCACTCACCTCCCTTGTTCTCGATAATGCGTGCGCTTATCTGTAAAATGGATATATCTTTGAACAAAGCGGGGTTAAAACTAAAATTTACTCGCTCAAAGTTTTTTTTAAAAAATAGGGAAACTTTATTCGATAACATCTCGCTGCAAAGTACGAAAGTTGACAAAATTGAAGAAAAAATATTTTAAGACAAAAATTTAGAGAAACTAAACTTAAAATATCTTATCTATGATATCGCTTAAATCTCCAAGAAATATCCTATTTGATCATTGACATAGATTTACCAACTTCATTTTGTCCCAGACAACAAGCGGTTGAAGTTATAAAAAAAAAACAATACGTTTACGGCGGTAGCAAGGGTGTCTCACTTACGGGATATTTTTGTACATATAGATTTAACGATACATTTGACTGTATATTTATGTATTACACTCAGATTGTAGATGATAATTTTCTGGTTCCATCGATACCAAACTTGTCAAAATACGTCAAGAAACAAGCGAATTAGAGGAGCTTGAAGACCGAAACCGCACTCGGTACTAGCCTTCGGCCTCGGTCAACCAATACCCGACCAGGTCTGTATAGTAACGAGTAGACCTCATCAAAAGTCAATAATTGTATATTATAAAATTATCAGGAATTAATGCCGATTTTGCTTATTTCTGATTGGTGGAGACGCTGTTTGATAGAGTGTACCTCAGAGTGAGTTGACCGCTAAATCATTTAATTTCCATTGTCATTTTAACGAAACGAAGATTCTGATTGGCTGAAAAATTTTGTTGATACATCGATCAACACAATTTTTCACGGAAGTCATTTTTAGAATTGGGGGTTCCCTCAAACTCGAATGAACTCGTTGCTGAAAATACAATTTGTTGATGTTTGCTTATCATTTCAAGGGTACCATTTCTTTTCTACTTACTCAAAAATTAACAGTGCATGTAGAATTTGCTCTAACTGGTCCTTATTCCAAAGATATAGAGAGACGATCGTTCGCTGTTTGAATCACGGCGGCTGCCATAACTTGTTTTGGCAGACGTATCACTGCGAAACCTTCCGACTTACGAAATATGGTGCGGTGATTGATTGTTTTTTGATCCAAGAAAACAGTCTGTTTTCCATAAATAAATGATAAGAAATGAATCTTATATTTTTTCTGTTGATGCAGGTTTCACCCGAAAAATTTGACGTAAACTTTTGCATCAACGCGCTACGCGCATTGATGCAGTTTTCTGACCAATTGTTCGGGTGATACCTGCATCAACAGAAAAAATATAAGATTCATTTCGTAATTCAACTCTCACGCAGACGACCGGGGTTCGAATCCCGGTGTGGTCATATGAGAGTTGAAAGTCATATCCATTCGTTCGTCCCTACCGAGTCTCCTGACCAGGGGGGACTATAAAGGGCCCGGTTGGGTACCTACGTTCATGCTGCGGCAAGCGTATCCAGGTGTGGTGGCACCTTATAAAGGCCGTTGGAAATACGGACCATCCAAGCAGTACATAATTATACAACCCTCCTGCATACATGCATACACCACATACGCAAGTGGAGGGTTGGCATTAAAATGGGGTAGTACTCCGCCCCTTAAATAATAGAAGGGGCTATGAGGCACCCCAGAAGGGAACGGCCTGGCTAGAGTACTCTGTAACGGGCCGTTGGCGAATGAGTTCCCCACAATATAACATCAATAACACCAACTGACCCAATAGAGGGTTGCCAGGTACCCAAACAGGAAGAAGGTCTGAATAGTCACGAGTAGACATCATCAAAAGGCATTAATTGTAAAAAATCACATATCGCAGATGTTAAATTAAGAATATCACATATCGCATTACTGTTCATAAATAGATAATATTACACTGAAAATAAGTACACGGAAACAGTCAAACTCGACAACATTTTTGTGGTGTTTGGGGAAAAGGTCTTCCAGCAAATTGTCGGAATTCCAATGGACCAATTGTGTCCCACTCCTTGCCGACATTTTCCTTCACTCGTACGAAGCTGAATTAATTCAAACTTCGGTCTCTGAAGGGAAAAGATACTTAGCTTCTGACTTTAACTTAACTTACAGATACATAGACGATGTGTTGTCCATCAATAATCCAAATTTCGCGGATTAACTCAGCAGTATCTATCTTTCGGAGCTTGAAGTCAAAGAAACTACAGAGACAAATAATTCAGCATCTCATTTGGACATAATGCTGTCCTACGACACTGATGATCACATGAACACCTCACTCTATGACAAACGTGACGACTTCAATTTCAGCATTACAAACTTTCCTTTTCTGAGTAGCAACATCCCTTCATCGCCTGCTTATGGCGTGTTCATATCTCAGTTGATACGCTATACCAAAGCAAGCACGAAATACATAATGTATACGGATTTTGTTCTGAGAGCTAGGCGTCTTTCAGATAAGCTTCTCAGTTAGGAATATGTATGTAACCGACTAACATCGTCACTGAGGAAGTTCTACGGTCGATATGGGGAACTCGTCATACACTATAATGTCCCAATCTCCAGAATGGTGAATGATATTCTGTCATAGACCATTTGAACCATCCAACCACAGATTGTACTCTATGTCTTCCGAAATGGAAGTAACCGGATGTGACAGTTCTACCGAATTGAAACGGCGGGTGTTGCATGCAAGCAGGAGATACTTACTCTTCCTGGGCACCTGGTCTCACTCCCACATCATGAGTTCGCCTCTTTTCATATGGTGGAGGTTTTTGTTTGTTTGCTTTGGTTCCTGTTTTATCCTGATTTTGTATGGCTTCGGTTTCTGATTTTCTGAATTATAGATTTTGTGCTGTATACAGGGATATGGTCATTATCAATATTTGTCACTCATATAATACCACAGCTTGAAAAAAGTTTATCACATTTAGATCTTCTTTCATCATCTAAAATGCATTTCTTTGTAGAAAGTATATTTCACATAAAAATTACAATATATCTTGGATGCTTAAATTCTATCTGTTCTAAATGATGCTATTGAATTTGAAGACGTTTAACATTTGAACTAGTTTCTATATGTATCACAGATGTTACTGACATTGACCTTGGATGATCCATTAAAGCATAAATGTTTTTTTTTCCAATGGGGGTCATTGGTAATTAACATATACTACATGTATCAACAAAATGGAAATTTACATAAAACATTCGACAAGATTTTGGTAGGTATATGATTTTCATACATAAAACACTATATCAGAGCACATACAATGAGTAACAATGATCAACAAATTAATATTAATCTCATCCACGGGATGTGAGCTTGCGTGGGTTTCCGACGATGCTATAGTAGAGGAGTTAGTCAAACATTTGCTGCTATCTCAGAATCAAAGGATACTAAATATTTCCCTGGATGTATCAAAAGCTTTTGATGTTGTATGGGCACAACACCATACAACACAGATTGTTTCAATATAGACTGTAAGGGAGAATGTCCGGGTAACTCTCCATTCCTTAAAGAATTAGGAACCGAGGCCCCGAAGTGACCGAATGGAGAGTTAATTACAAGGACATTCATGTGTTTTATCTAATGATTTGCCTTGCCTTCTCGACTTTGAGACTGAGTAACTGATCGGTACTTCTTTAACGTTTATTTGAATAAATCCCTCATCTTCAGTTCCGAGTTAGCTTGGTATGTAGAGAGAAATACTCTGGAGTTATACTAGCTATACCACGGTGAGTTCGAGTCTTTGCGGCGACATGTTATAATTTTATAATTCATTGAGCAACTTGAAACGTTAAATACATTTCATCAATGCAACTTCGCTGCTAACAGGCTTCTAATAGATATACAAATGTAGTCTACCTCCGATAACACCGTCTCCTGATTCCTTAAAAATACCACGGTAATGGATAGTTAACACATAGAGAATAATTTGTGTTTTGTTACGGGTACGGGTATGTAACACCCAACAAGTGCATTTATCGTACATGTTATGCGTTTGACATCAGTAGACTGGAATACCCAGTTATATAGGAACGGTTTAGCGTAGATCGAAGTCATTCACTGTCAACAAAACGTTTTGAATATTTTAAAGCACCATCGCACTTCTTCTTCTTCCGCGTAAAGTGAAGAACCGCTGCTGCGGCAAGCATTATCTCGGTGCACTTTACGGTATTAACAATTTAAAAATCTGATAAAAACGTGTTCAGCTTATGTCTATGGTTGGTGGTATCAGTCCTTGGATCCTGGTCTTGAAGGCGTCCAAGGAGGTTGCTGAGACTGTACGTGTTTTATGGTTCCAGACCCACATTGAAGACAGAAAAAGGGATTCCTTGTACATTGTGGTCCGACAAAATGGTACCATGTACCGGGATTGGTGTCCTCTAGTGGAGGCCCCAATGTAAGTTCAGTGCTGGAATGACAACCAAGGAATGGACGACTCGGTACATCATGGTAGCTTTGGCTCTGGTTCGCCTTTCACTAAGCTTCTCCCACCCAAGCCTTTCCATCATTAAAATGACGCTACTTGTGGTGTCATAATTATTCGTCACGAACCGGGCTGCCCTTCTTTGTGTTTGCTAAATTCTATCTATGTTTCTCTTCGTATGAGGGTCGCATGTATATTCTACCTAGGGTCTCACTAGTGTCTTGTAGCACTTGTCCTTGATGGATGATGGACAATTTGACATGTTTCTGCATAGAAAATCTGTGGTGTTGTTTGCTTTTTACCAGATACTGTCAATGTGATGGTTCCAAGACCAGTTGTTTGATATGTTAACCCCAAGGTATTTGGCTTTGGATGTTACAGCCAAATCTTTCACATGGATGCAATATTGGGTAATGCGCTGGTTCCGTTTTGTTGTTATACGGATAAACTCGTATTTGTCTTGGTTGAAATGCACCAACCAGTCCAATTCCCATTGTTGACGGTTGTAATGTTAAACGTCTTCAAATTCAATAGTATCATTTATGAACAGATAAATTTGCAGCATGGACCAAACATGCACGTTTCGGGTACTCAACCCTCATCAGTGATCCTCAATCTAAACAATGAAATATGGCCAAAGAGCGTGAAAATTAGTACGTCAAAAAATGTACCGAAAGAATGAGCAGGATTGGTGGGATATGATGCTACAGGACCCACGTTTTAGAAATTTCAAGAATGTTAGTACCAGAAAATTTTGATTGCGTTGGAGAGACAGACGATCAACCGAAGTTGATCGAACTTGGCTACATGTGCCCTCGGGGACTCCTGGTCCACCAGCATTGACACTCACCAAGTAGTTCAAATGTTAAACGTCTTCAAATTCAATAGCATCATTTATGAACGGATAAATTTGCAGCATGGACCAGACATGCAAGTTTCGGGTACTCAACCCTCGTCAGTGATCTTCCTGCAGCTGATTGGCATCGTCCTATGTTTTTATCGTTCTGTACAATAAATAGTCGTCAGCGAAAAGTTTGGCTGTTGACTTAACTGTACCGGGTAGGTCGTTGATGTATGCCAGAAATAAGAGAGGACCGAGGACCGTTGTTTGTGGCACTCCAGAAGTGAATGGTGCGGTTGATGAGGAATGGCCCTCTACCAATACGCGCTGTGTGCGTCCAGATAAGAAGGTCCGGATCCATTCAAGCAGATTGCCGCGGACACCGTAGTGGTGCAGTTTGGTGAGCAATCTTTCACGGGGGACCTTATAAAAGGAAAGTCTGAAAGAAGCTTTGTTTTAAACAGGGCCCAACCACCCGTCCTCTCTCGGATGCTATGTACAACCGGCAGAGCACGGACTGTATTTCGTGCGCCCTCTATCTGTATATCCATTTACATATCGATCCATCTATGTGTTGCTTTGGACCCTACGTCTGTTTGTATGGTCAACTTACAGTGAGGAGGATATTTTATACCACTATTGTGCGTTCTTCGAACCCCCTGGGTAATCGGAAAAGTGGGAGGGTTGTGCGCACATAATCCGGATAACAACACCATCAGTCACTGGCGTAGTTGACGGCCGTCCTAAGTCGACACTGGTTTCCCATTGGTCTTGTTGGTTTATGTGTAGTCGTTTGTGCTTTCAGCTCCGCTGAAAGCATCACTGATGAGAATTTGATATTCGAAACACGTGTCTGGTGCATGTAAATTAGTTTGGAATTTTCTTCAAGAAGGTAGAGAGTTGGAACCCTTCAACATTATTATGTTTCTATGACAAATATGGATAATGACCATATCCCTGTATACAGCACAAAATCGATAATTCAGAAAATCAGAAACCGAAGGCATACAAAATCAGGACAAAACAGGAACCAGAGCAAACAAACAAAAACCTCCACCACATGAAAAGAAGCGAACTCCCGATATGGGAGTGAGATCAGGTGCCCAGGAAGAGTAAGCATCTCCTGCTTGCATGCAACACCCGCCGCTTCAATTCGGTAGAACTGTTGTGTGATGTTTTTGATATGATCATTGTCCATATTTGTCATTTTCCTTGTCTCTTTTGTCTCTCTTTCTGTGCCTGTCTACTCTGTGTTTTGCACGAGGTGTTTTGCTGTGGGTGCTCCGGCCGATTGTTTTTGAAATCCCATTCTTTCTTTTACAGAAAAGGAAAGAAAGGGGGAGACTGAATTTCTGGAGGGACATGCATGGAATTCAATTGAGACGAGAAAAGAAATCACATGAATGTTAACAATAGGCAGGGCAAAACAATGAAAACATAAGCATATGTTCTCTTTTATGTGATTTTTTTAACAGAGCACCACCAAGTGTGATATCCATTTACGGTGAAGAAGGGAAGAGGAATATAAAGGTGTTCACTATTTGAAGCCATTTTTACGCTAAAACATTGATCCATTTAAATCAATGCGAGACCATATACATGATATACAGCATTTATTCTAAATTACGGAAATGGTACAATGAACGCCAAATCACATAGAAAAATCAAACATAAATGACTACACATAAACCAATGTGCAATCAGTGCCGACTTAGGAGGGCCATCTGCCACGTAAGTAGCAGACGGTGTTGTTTTCCTGGATTGCGTGCGTACAACCCTCCCACTGTTCCGATTACACAGAAGTCTAGAAGAACGTACAATTGTGGGGTAAAACAACCTCCTCAATGTTAGATGACCACACACAAAGAAGACCGCAAAACGTAGGGACCAAAGCAACACAGGTGAATATGTGTGAAACAATTATACTCTAAAATATAATAAAAATTATAGAAAATATCATTCTTCAATTATATTTCTCCAGAAATATAATTCTTGAAATGTCTAAATTGTGGTTCCTGTAGCATTATATCCCACCCATCCTTCTACGTCTTTCGGTAAATTTTTGGACAAAATTTTCACAGTCTTTGGCCATATAACATTGTTTAGATTGAGGATCACTGACGAGGGTTAAGTACCCGAAGCGAGCATTTCTTGTCCATGCCGAAAATGTTTCTGTTCTTAAAATGATTCAACTGAATTGAAGACGTTTAACATTTGAACTACTTCGTGAGTGTCACTGCTGGTGAACCAGGAGTCCCTGAGGACAAATGTAGTCAAGTTCGATCGACTTTGGTCGATCGTCCGTCTTTTCAACGCATTCCAAAATTTATGTTTCCAAAATTCTTGAAATCTTTTTAAACATGGGTCCTGTAGCATCATATCCCACCCATCCTTCTACGTCTTTCGGTAAAGTTTTGGCCATATAATTGTTTAGAATGAGGATCACTGACGAGGGTTAAGTACCCGAAACGTGCATGTCTGGTCCATACAGAAAATTTATCTGTTCTTAAAATGATTCAATTGAATTGAAGACGTTTAACATGTAAATGGATATAAAAAGGGCGTACGTAAAACAGTCCGTGCTCTGCCGGCTGTAATTAATGAGCTCATGTATGTTATCACTCGAGGAGTCCGACTGACATTCAGAGAGGACAGGTGGTCGGTGCCCTGTCTTCTCTAAAGAGGTATGAACAGGGCCCGTCATGGAGTCCCGTCGTCACAGTGAGTCAGAGTGCAAGTCTTAGGAATGCGCTGATACAATACTGTAGATTGGTCAAGTACAAAGCCTAGTGTCCGTCTGGTGACATGAGGATCATATTCACGGTATTTATATATAAAAGGCGTTTGATGATTCTGACGCATTTGCGATGGTTATGCTGTTTACCCTTGATCTTTCTTATTTTGTTAATTATTTCACAATAAAATGCAGGTTGTGAAATACCGAAAATAACATACTCTGTTTCTTGTATGGGTCCAAATTTCAAAAGAAGTTGACAATCATTTTTTTTTTAAATTTTCAGAAAGTCTTTACTAGTTTGTGAAAGCGAAAACCTTGACCTAAAAGTTTCTTCGTAAGTTGTTAATTTCTACAACGCAAATCAAAAACATCAGTACATTCTCTAGCATACCGGATGAGCTGTGAACTGTAGATACCGCATGACCATAATCTAAGAACATCATCGTCAAGCCAGGGAAAATTTACTATGTTGAATCCAAAATTATCTCTTTTGTCATACACACTTGTATGAATTTCTCCATTAACAATTTTGATATTTAGGTCCAAAAACGTTGTTTCTGTGGTTGTAACGTTTGCCTTGTTTAGAGTCAATTCTTGTGGATAAATAACATTTTTATACTTTTCAAAAACAGGATTGTCGATGGTAAGAATATCATCCAGGTACCTAGAAATACCAATGAAATATTTCACATCATCATGTTTTCTTTGCTTTTGAAGATTTTTGATAATTTTTTTTCACACGTGTAAAGAAATAAATCTGCAACAACAACAATTGGTACCTATAGGGATCCCTACAACCTGGTTGTAGAGATTCTCGCGAAAAGTTACATAAATGTTGTCAAAGAGGAAGGACAAGGCAATACAGATCACTACATGTCCATGATTTGTATAATTTGTATAAGTTTTCCACTCTCGACTTAAGCACCATTTGATGTGTTTTGACAATTGATCATTTATTTTGTCGTGAGGAAGCGTGATGTATATATTTGAAAAGTCGTATGAAGAAAACGTATTGGCTTGAAAATTTCTAGAATTCAATTTGTCAATAACATCCCTTGAATTTTTAATTGACCAAAGTAAATTTACATTATTCCTGTTTAGAACAGTTCCACAATATTTTGCTACGTGTTCCTTTATCGCCGTAAGTGCTGCTCAAGGTAAGATTTCTGGACAAAACTGTAGTTGAGCAGTTGCTAGAATTAGCAATGTATCGAAACTTTAACGAGACTTATGCAGTATGGTATGAAAGATACAATTTAGAAATGGGGATGTTGAATAAAGAAATTTCACTATTATGTTTGCTCAGAATGTTAGCGACCTTTTCATTGCTTTTTTGACATAATAATTTTCACCCTCTTTGGCAATATTACATTGTTTAGACTGAGGATCACTGACGAGGGTTGAGTACCCGAAACGTGCATGTCTGGTCCATGCTGCAAATTTATCCGTTTATAAATGATGCTATTGAATTTGAAGACGTTTAACATTTGATATAAGTATTTATAGACGAAAGTTCCGATACTAAAGTTGATATATAGTGATGTTCTCAAATGATTATTGTGTTGTTGGCTGTTTAACTGCAGGAGCGAAGACAAATTTTTCATATAAATTACGTATTATGGATTTGAAAATCTTTCAGATTTAGAACCTGGATTTTCAAAAAGATGAGGGTTTCTGTGGACGTTATCTATTCGAATGACAGTAATATCCATGTAAGGTTTTTCCAGTCATTCGACCAGAGAATGTGATTCGACTCCTTCCGATTTACACCATCGTTTGGTATAATTATCTAAGGCTTCCTTTAGTACTTCGCGACATTTCGAAAATAACACCTATCTTGGATGGGATTCTACACTTAGGTCCTCTTTTTTAGAAGACCACGGAGCTGCCTGTCCTGGATAATTGAAAAGCCACCTGTGACAATATGACCAGCTGGGTTATATAGGTATTCAGACGTTGCACATACTCAAGAAGCAGGACTTGATTCAAGTATTTTAGGATCTGATGTTACTTTATTGTAGTTGAATACAAAATTTCTAATAGGTTTCTAATAGGGGACCAGGAGTCCCCGAGGGCACATGTAGCCAAGTTCGATTTATTTCGGTAGGTCGTTTCCTCAAACGCAATTCAAAATTTCTTTTTACAAAATTTTCTCAAATTTCTAAAACCTTGGTTCTGTAGCATCATATCCCAGTCATCTTGCTATGCCTTTCGCTATATTTAGGACATAATTTTCACATATTTTGGTCATATTACATTGTTTAGATTGGGGATCACTGACGAGGGTTAAATGCCCGAAACCTGCATGTCTGGTCCATGCTGTAAATCTATCTCCCCTAAAATGATGCTAATGAATTTGACGACGTTAAACACTCTTATACTTGCAACAAATAAGAGGAGGTTCTAAATTCTCAAAATATTGAGGAATGGTACTTTGTACGCAATGATCCCGAAAAATATTACAGATATTTAGAAGACCGAAATCTTTGTTGATAATTGGATTTTTTATTAATCGTCTTTTAGGGGGGGTGTTTTTAACAACAGGATAAAGTTTATTAATTCTGTGCGAATGCAACAATGGTGACAAATATGGATAATGACCATATCCAAATTCACAGTACAAAATCGATAATTCAGAAAATCATAACCCGAAGGCATACAAATGACAAATATGGATAATGACCATATCCCTGTATACAGCACAAAATCGATAATTCAGAAAATCAGAAACCGAAGGCATACAAAATCAGGACAAAACAGGAACCAAAGCAAACAAACAAAAACCTCCACCACATGAAAAGAAGCGAACTCCCGATATGGGAGTGAGATCAGGTGCCCAGGAAGAGTAAGCATCTCCTGCTTGCATGCAACACCCGCCGCTTCAATTCGGTAGAACTGTCACATCCGGTAACTTCCATTTCGGAAGACATAGAGTACAATCTTGGCTTGGATGGTTCAAATGGTCTATGACAGAATATCACCCACCATTCTGGAGAGTGGGACATCATAGTGTATGACGAGTTCCCCATATCGACCGTAGTACTTCCTCAGTGACGATGTTAGTCGGTCACAAACATATCCCTGACTGAGAAGCTTATCTGAAAGACACCTAGCTCTCAGAACAAAATCCGTATATTTCGTACTTGCTCTGGCATAGCGTATCAACTGAGATATGAACACGCCATAAGCAGGCGATGAAGGGATGTTGCTACTCAGAAAAGGAAAGTTTGTAATGCTGAAATTGAAGTCGTCACGTTTGTCATAGAGTGAGGTGTTCATGTGACCATCAGTGTCGTAAGACAACATTATGTCCAAATAGGATGCCGAATTATTTGTCTCTGTAGTTTCTTTGACTTCAAGCTCTGAAGGATAGATTCTGCTCAGGTAATCTGCGAATTTCGGATTATTGATGGACAAAACATCGTCTATGTATCTATAAGTGAAGTTGAAGTCAGAAGCTAAGTATCTTTTCCCTTCAGAGACCAAATATTGAATGAATTCAGCTTCGTACGAGTAAAGGAAAATGTCGGCAAGGAGTGGGGCACAATTGGTCCCCATTGGAATTCCGACAATTTGCTGAAAGACCTTTCCTCCAAACACCACAAAAATGTTGTCGATCAAAAAGTTTAACATCTGAATAATATCTGTTTCAGTGTACTTATTTTCAGAATCGGACTTTTCTTTTACAAAGTAGGTTTTGTCATAGTTCACAACAATAAATTTGTATTTGCGATTACCGTTCTTACTTGTAAACGCATTACTTATAATTTTTGCGAGTCTTTCTTTCAATTTAGAATGTGGAATTGTAGTGTAAAGTGTCGAAAAATCAAAGGCTTTGATCGAATGAACTTTACTAAAATGAGTGGATTTCATATGTTCTAAAAGTTCCTTCGAATTCTTTAAAATCCACATCTGGTTGATACCACTGCGAGAATATACTGTCGAACAATATTTTTGAAGCCCAGATTTGATTTCAGATAAAACTTTGGTGAGTAAGATCGATACAGATTTGGTAGAACATTTTGAGGAACCAGCGATGAAACGTTGTTTGTACGGATTCTTATGCATTTTAGGTATGCAGTATAAGTATGGTAAATCTAAATCTAAATTGTTAGTTTGGAAGCCAAAGGAAGAAAGAGCTGATTTGTGGTTATCTATTATTTCAGAGGCAGAAAGGTTTGTTGGGGTGTAAGTGGGATTTCCAGGTGTCGAATTTAAACCCAACTCTTTAACTAGACTTTCGAAATAGAACTTTTTGCAAGTAAATGTGTAATTATTTGAGGCTTTGTCCGCTGGTGTGATGACATAATGTTCTTGGAGGTAGGTAAGCTCTGTTATAACATCAGGGTCTTTAAATATAGACTCGAATCTGGTGCTCACGGTTGATTTTAATCGGTTAATTTTAGATAAAAGTAACCCTCTGATGGATTTTATCCATTCGGATAGTGTGTCGAGCTGTTCATCCTCTTTCTTTGCCCAACGTCTTGCATATTCCTCACAAGAGTCCATGATAATTTTGAAATTTTGGTTCCATGTAAAGGACATACTTTCTCTGTATTTGGGACCCTTTTTTAACAAATCTCTCAACTTGTCGTTCTTGACTATACTAAGGTCACCTGTAATAACGTGTCCACAAGGAGAATAGTTAAAATCCGATGAAGAACATTCGCAAGGAAGTGGATGTAGTGAGGGATTACTTAAATCAATGCACTGCAAGAATCGTTTGTAATTGTAAATTTTAGATGCAACTGTTGGTGCGTAGCTATAGGAAATACAAGGAGTTTCTTGTCTTTTGAAATATGGTGGGATTTTTTCTGTGACAGTTTTGTGATTCAAAATTTGACCAAGATTCAATTTATCAATACCTTTGTTTGCAAATTTTACTTTAATGAAAGGACGGTTTGTTTTCTCCTCTGATTTATCTGATCTAACTGCTTGAAATAAACGAAAGGTAGAAATGTCCAAGATGACTCCTTGTAGTCTGTATTCTGGGGAACGTGTATCGGTATAAGTGAGGTCCTTCGTATATTCGTAGATTTCGTGTAACTTCCGTAAAGGAACAGAGTATAATTTGGTACGAATATAATGCAGGCCTAGGGGCTCATTCAAAAATGGAACCAAGTCATCGAAGGAGAAACTATGTATCTCAGGCCTATTATATTTACGAATGCCATGACTTCGAGGTCTTCTTTGTGGTCTGTTGAATAAGCTATTCACATTTACCGATTGACAACCTGGACTTGTTAAGTTTCCTAAGCTGCTTATATTATCGTTACACCCATAGGGCGCTGCAGTGTTAAGATTTTTTATCCAGAACTCTTCTCTGTTGCGACGGAAAGGTTTGTTCAAATTGGGATTGTTTGTGGGGTGATATATTTTCTCCAGGATTCTGACTCTCATAGATAAAACAGAATGATCGGCCTGGTCAAAATGCCGGTAAAGAAGTTGACTTCCTTTATTATTTATTTTTAACCGATGTCCTGACATTCTGGTTCGGAGCTTACCTTTGGTTTCACCCACATAAATCAATCCATAAAGTGAGCACTCTATTCCGTACACAACATTAGATGTCATACAGTTTAGGTTTTCAAAACTATGCGTGTTAAATGTTTGCTTTGTGAGATTACTTGAGAATGAAGTGTCTGTTATAAGGATTTTACAAGTTTTGCAGTTCTTCGTGCCGCACTTAGAAACTGAGCAATCGCTTGGTGAAAATGAACATCGACGGCGGGTGCGGCTAGCCAACAGGGGATGCTTACTCCTCCCGGGCACCTGATCCCACCTCTGGCTTGCTAGAGGTCCGTCGATGCTCAACATAGTGCTCTATTGTGAGTGCTGTTGAGATTGTCGTCAGGATCTTCCTTAACTCATTTGTGTCACACTTATGCCCTTTGCCGTGTGGAGCTCGTAAAAAAGTTCCCCGCGAGGGGTTTGACAGAAAGTGTTTTGAATATATTTCCCTGACATGGTTGCCATAGCACTTTCTATATAGACATAACGTCAGACAGTGCATGCATTTTATATACTGTGTTCTTCATCGTGCTTGAACATCGACGGCGGGTGCGGCTAGCCAACAGGGGATGCTTACTCCTCCCGGGCACCTGATCCCACCTCTGGCTTGCTAGAGGTCCGTCGATGCTCAACATAGTGCTCTATTGTGAGTGCTGTTGAGATTGTCGTCAGGATCTTCCTTAACTCATTTGTGTCACACTTATGCCCTTTGCCGTGTGGAGCTCGTAAAAAAGTTCCCCGCGAGGGGTTTGACAGAAAGTGTTTTGAATATATTTCCCTGACATGGTCGCCATAGCACTTTCTATATAGACATAACGTCAGACAGTGCATGCATTTTATATACTGTGTTCTTCATCGTGCATGAACATCGACGGCGGGTGCGGCTAGCCAACAGGGGATGCTTACTCCTCCCGGGCACCTGATCCCACCTCTGGCTTGCTAGAGGTCCGTCGATGCTCAACATAGTGCTCTATTGTGAGTGCTGTTGAGATTGTCGTCAGGATCTTCCTTAACTCATTTGTGTCACACTTATGCCCTTTGCCGTGTGGAGCTCGTAAAAAAGTTCCCCGCGAGGGGTTTGACAGTAAGTGTTTTGAATATATTTCCCTGACATGGTCGCCATAGCACTTTCTATATAGACATAACGTCAGACAGTGCATGCATTTTATATACTGTGTTCTTCATCGTGCATGAACATCGACGGCGGGTGCGGCTAGCCAACAGGGGATGCTTACTCCTCCCGGGCACCTGATCCCACCTCTGGCTTGCTAGAGGTCCGTCGATGCTCAACATAGTGCTCTATTGTGAGTGCTGTTGAGATTGTCGTCAGGATCTTCCTTAACTCATTGGTGCTCTTTTAGTATATCGACCACTTCAATCTTACAGGGCTTGATTTTAATATACCCGTCTGCATGTTTGTACCAAAACTCATGGTTTCTACTCACTACAAATGTCTCGTCTCTAATGTCAGGTAAATCAGGATTAAACAAGAACCAAAGCAAACAAAGAAAAACCTCCACCATATGAAAAGAAGCGAACACCCGATATGGCAGTGAGACCAGGTGTCCAGGAAGAGTAAGCATCTCCTGTTTGCATGCAACACCCGTCACTTCTAGTCTGTAGAATTGTCACATCCGGTAATTTCCATTACAGAAGATACAAGTATATTTGGTGGTTGGATGGTTCAAATGGCTAAGACAGATATCATCCACCATTCTGGAGAGTGGGACGAGTTCCCCATATCGACCGTAGTACTTCCTCAGTGACGAGGTTAGTCGGTCACAAACGTATCCCTGACTGAGAAGCTTATCTGAAAGACGCCTGGCTCTCAGAACATAATCTGTATATTTGGTGCTTGCTCTGGCATAGCGTATCAACTGAGATATGAATACGCCATTAGCTGGCGATGAAGGGATGTCGCTATTCATAATTTCCACATATTTTGGCCATATTTCATTGTTTAGATTGATGATCACTGTCGAGGGTAAAATAACCGAAACGTGCATGTCTGGTCCATGATGTAAATTTATCTGCTTTTAAATGATGCTAATGAATTTGAAGACGTTTAACATCAGAAAAGGAAAGTTTGTGATGTTGAAATTGAAGTCGTCACGTTTGTCATAGAGTGAGGTGTTCATGTGACTATCAGTGTCGTAGGACAACATTATGTCCAGATAGGATGCCGAATTATTTTTCTCTATAGTTTCTTTGACTTCAAGCTCCGAAGGATAGATTCTGCTGAGGTAATCCGCGAATTTCGGATTATTGATGGACAGCACATCGTCTATGTATCTGTAAGTTAAGTTTAAGTTAGAAGCTACGTATCTGTTCCCTTCGGAGACCAAAGATTGAACGAATTCAGCTTCGTACGAGTAAAGAAAAATGTCGGCAAGGAGTGGGGCACAATTGGTTCCCATTGGAATTCCGACAATTTGCTCCAAACACCACAAAAATGTTGTCGATCAGGAAGTTTAACATCTGAAAAATATCTGCTTCAGTGTACTTAATTTTAGAATCGGACTTTTCTTTTTCATAATTAACAACAATAAATTCATATTTGCGATTGCCGTTCTTGCTTGTAAACGCATTACTTATAAATCTGAATCAATTAGTGTTTCTTAAGAATGCAACCTCCGCTTCATCCCAGATAGATTTCAATTGAACTGCTGGGACTGATGAGAGAGCATGAAGCAGTTCGTGTCTGCCGCCGTTGCGTGCAATTATCAGAAGATCGTTGAGGGTACGGTGTAATCTAGCTCTTTTTCTAAGTTCAACGTATACTTGTCTCGAGAAGATGAGAGCGTGTTGTTTAATTAACAGCACCACCGATGGATACCGACCTTGAGATAGTGTTTTCCATGGTGCTGTTTTATCTTTTCTCGTGATAAACGCTCCGATGTTTAATCACTCGATCCTCCCTATTTTTGTTTTGTCTAGTGTATATTCAAAAATGTGTATTCCTTTTGCTTGTGATTGTTGGATTCCATCATTTTGGATTTTGTGTTTGACTTTTATTCACTAAATTACATTTTAAATTATGAAGAAAGAAAAATAGAATATTCGTATTTGAGAATCTGCAAAATGTGTAAGAGAAACTTACAACACATCTTATACCACAAATTCTTCATGAATTTATTCTTCTTGACACCTCTTAAGTTTTGAACAAACACTTTTTCCAACATTGCACAATGACTAAATGTGATAATTGAACTTGAAATAGGGTACTTTCTAATCTAACAAAAGAATGCTCGATCTTGATACTTTGTCAAATCTGAAAGTTGATTGGACTTTCCAGCATATTTACATAAGCGCTCTTCAGCTAGCAGAACCAGAACGTTGACTGCTTTAAGTATGCCCACTTCTTTTGATATCCATATTCATATTTTGGTGTTTCATAATATGATAAGATCGTCTGAAACCAACAGCCTATTGCCCTACGATGATGCTAACGGCATTGACCTTGAATTTTGGTATCCGTTCATATCTCACATTAAGATTCATATAACAAGACCATGACCTTGAACTTTGAACTTTTACCTAAGTTAGAAAAAAAATTGGCCATATCTCTTTATCTAAAGGGTTTTAAAAGTTAACCGGTAGATTCCTCTTAAATAACAAGAAAATGAAATCGTTGCAATTCGGTAACTCCAGTGTTACTTCAAGCCATAGGGATTTTTCAGACAATGCCAAATTCATTTTAGTAGCGCCCTCGAGTTTGATTTTTTTAGTTAGTTTTGTGTATCTTCTTCGCAAAGAGTGTGTGGCTCCAAACTTCCTGTTGTGTCGATTCAGCAACATAGTTAGATACAAATTGATGACCAAAAATAGCATTGGCGGGATGTTGCTAAAACTCCCCGGTTGAGCCCCTAGCTAACCGATCGCTGGTAGAAGCTTTGGATGGTGCTAGGATTTTAACCTCTTTCAATTTTTTCAGTCGACAGAGCTAGAAAGAAAGTAATTAATGCACTTTAAACATTAAGTCGCGGGGAGCGATTTAATTGCTCCACACTGCAAAAGAAAATAAGCGTAGATGTTAAGAAAATGGAAGACATAAGTGTTCAAACTCGTTGCCTTCTTGGAACTGAGCTACAAGACATTAGTGAGAACCCCAGGTAGAATATACATCTACCGTACGTCTGGAACCCTCATACGATAAAACATCGACAAAATTAAGCAAATCCAAAGATGAGTAGTTAGGTTTGTGACGAATAAATATAACATCACAAGTAGCGTCACGTCAATGAAGCGAAAGCTACTACTGTATGATGCACCGGGTAGTCCTTTCTTTGGTTGTCATCCAGGACCAAACTTGTTCGGCTACATTTTGGCTTCCACTAGGGACACCAATTTCGGTACATAGGGGCTTCCACTAGGGGACACCAATTTCGGTACATTGGGCTTCCACTAGGGGATACCAATTTCGGTACATTGGGGCTTCCACTAGGGGACACCATTCTCGGTACATTGGGGCTTCCACTAGGTGACACCAATTTCGGTACATTGGGGCTTCCAATAGGGGACACCAATCTCGTAACATTGTAGATATCATTCTGCTAGAGTACAAGAAATCCTTTTGAGCTCACCCGAGCAAAGCTCAAATGAGCTGTTGTCATAGCGCACCGTCCTGCGTCTGTCGTTCGTCGTCCTTCCGTCCGTCGTAACCCTTTCGCATTTTCGATTTCTTCCCCAGAACTGAAGGAATTTGATGAAACTTGGTAGAAATGAAGTACTCACGGTCCCTACAAGAGTTTGTTTTGTTTTGTTTTTGTTTTGTTGTTGTTGTTTTTTATTTATTTATTTCTCGTCTGGATCTGTCAACAGGTTGCGCCTCCTAAGGCAGAAGTAGGTCACGGGGTACATACCTCCTTTGCCATACTTCTTCAGTACCGATAACATATCGACAAACCGAAAGCATCAGGATGATCTACAAGGATGTCTTAACAAGTGTTGTTGCTTTTGGTTCCAGTCAGAAAACAATTTCTCGTCACGTTTATGACGTTTTTCTGGACTTTGTAAGACATGCTAATTTTTTTGACTATTTCTTTGAATTACTCTATAAATCATATAAAATATGTAAGTTTTCGCACTCATCAACTGCTTATTTGCCATATTTTAAGTCATTCAAATGGTTTTTTTATTGTATTGTTGAAAATGTTATTTTTCTGATTTCATGATTTTTTCTTAAGCAAACAAGGGAAAAAAGGGGGGTATTTTTATACACATTGGACATCTTCTCCAGAACCACTGAAGTTGATCCTCTACAATATTTAATTTTTTTCGCCCTGATCCGTCAGCGGTTGGCACCACCACATTCAAAAGTAGATCATGGGGGTACCCTCTTTTGACAAACTTCTTCTTCAGAACATATTTACAAACCGAAAGCATCAGGATGATCTAGAGAGATGTCTTAACAAGTGTTATCATTTTTGGTCTCTGAAGTCAAATATTCTGCTACGTCTTTTGGTACATTTTTGGACATAATAATTTTCATATTTTTTGGCTATATTACATTGTTTAGACTGACGAGGGTTTAGTATCCGAAACGTGCATGTCTGGTCCATGCTGTAAATTTATCTGGTTTTAAATGATGCTATTGAATTTAAAGACGTTTAACATTTGAACTACTTGGTGAGTGTCACTGCTAGTGGACCAAGAGTCCCCGAGGGCACATGTAGCCAAGTTCGATCAACATCGGTTGATCGTCTGTCTCTTCAACGCATTTGAAATTTTCTGTTACAAAATTTCTTGAAATTTCTAAAATGTGGGTCCTATAGCATCATATCCCACCCATTCTGCTACGTCTTTTGGTACATTTTTGGACATAATAATTGTCATATTTTTGGCTATATTACATTGTTTAGACTGAGGATCACTGACGAAGGTTTAGTACCCGAAACGTGCATGTCTGGTCCATGCTGTAAATTTATCTGGTTTTAAATGATGCTACTGAATTTAAAGACGTTTAACATTTGACGTGTTTTTGACGTGTTTTTGGATTTTGTCATCAATGCTATTTTTTTTTAAACCATTTCTTTAAATTACTCAATAAATGCACTCATCTACTGCTTATGGTTTCATATTGATTTTTTCTAAAAAATTTTATTTTTCTGATTTTTCGATGTGGACTCTAAAGAAGTGTTGGACCCAGAACTTCAACTATTCGGGGGCACAGACACTTTTTATGGGGATGACTTGCGAGACCCGAAGGGTGAAGTGGGGACAGTATGGTAATTTGTTGCCCCTCCCATTAAAGAGGGTTCGGGGGCTCCCCCGAGAAAATTTTGAAAAAAAATAAGCAAATTGCTGGAGCGTATTTGAGCTGAATTAAGATGGGATAAAGTATATGATTCTACGTCAGCAGACGATGAACCGTATCTAAGATGCTTTAACACGAATATGTACGTCCACATACTGCAGATATTGAAAGTTCTTTCCATGTAATCGACCGATCGCACTTTGTTAGCGATCGTTGTATTGAGTTTGAATGAAACATGAGAAAATTTTGAAAAATGCCTGAAAAATGCATTCAAATCGGTGGTTTCTGGAGTATCTTTGAGCTATTTCTGAACAGTAGTTTGCTTTACATACCATTTCATAAGTCCCCCCCCCCCTTTTTTTTTTTTTTGGCCGCTGCCGGGGGAGGCACTCTCTCATTTTTATTTTTGCGTAAACGATTTGGACGTTTTTGCGTAAAAACGTACGCCCCTGGCTTATTGTGATTTGTCCCCGCGTTTACATGAATATCGGTACAATATTGAGTAGAAAAATTCTAGTATCATTGTTTTTTGTTTTTTGTTTTTCTAATTTTATTAAGTTATTCTAATTCATATTTTCTCATCTGAATCTATGTACGAATTAGAAAAGGGTAAGAACTGCAACCGACCAGGACGGCACAATCACAAAAGGGGGGGGGGGGGGATGAGAAGGATTTTTAAAAAAGCTTTTGATAAATTGAACGCTTAATTATAGGCCCCCGGAGAATATTTGAGCTCGATCCAATATGCTAAATATTTGCCCATTTTCTCGGTTATTTTAAAGTATGTTTTAAACAAAATTTTTAGAAGAAAAAAAAACTTGTATCTGAGGACAGAAACGTCACAGTGTGTCAAGGTTCCGATCCCCGCACCATTTACATTCAATTTGATAATTGTTTGACACACGTCCATGTTTTGCAAATCATTTGAACATGTTTATAATATACGTATTTGTTGATTTCTGGTGAAATTTAGAAATTGAGTTAAACGATACAATAATTACTCGGAATAAGGACCAATTTTCGGGGAAAAAATAAACAGAAAACCCCTCAGCAACGTACACCACAAAACTTCGCGATTGTCTGTACGAATCCATAAATACTCCAACTGATACGATATCGAATCGATATGCGATAGCATATATTCAGAAAAAATTGTAAATTTTATTTCAAAATGGTGAATTTGGTGGACATTTAGCCATTTTTACTACGTATGCAGTTTTTTTTCCGAGTGTTGATGTTTAAAAAAAATCGGAAACCCGGGGGGGGGGGATTTCCCGATCACCCCCACCCCCTAAATCGTCTTCAAGATCAGGATCAGAGGACTGATACCATCACCATAGTCCTAGTGCTAGGCAGCTTCTTTATCATTTTATTTTTAAAAGATCATAGCTGGGTAATCAGGAAAAAGGGCGAAATTCTGCCAATTTTTGCACAAAAGCGACCTTTCATATAATAAACATTTTTGCAGGTAGTAAAATATATGAACCCATGGATATATTTCATAAAAATGCATGATTCAATTTATGGCGAGAGAAAACGAGACACTTTCCGGGTTCGAACTCAATAGAAGGCACCCTAAACTAATGAGCTGTCAAGGATTTACATTGGTGAGAAGTAATATATTTTTATATCCCTGCATTTAAAACTGGGAGGCGACAGCAAAGTAACACCCGCGTATGTCTTTAAAAAAGGAAATCATTTAATGTACAAAAAATTAGTTGAAATGTCGTGTTGAATACATTAAAATTTTCGGTTCCGTTTACAACCGACCATTTTACCAACAGAACTTTATTTCTTACTTTTTAAATTATTTTTTACACAAAGACTTACTTAGAATTTATTTATTTTTTTATAGCTATACTGTAGACCTGATTTTTTTAATGAGTGGATATATTTTCTAGGCATCTGCTTGTTTCGATATAAATATACACGTGACATCACTCCGTCCTTTTCCGGCGAGTCAAGTTAAAAGTAGGACAGTCAACACAGCGGTTGTCCATCAACGACTCGATCCAAGATGGTAAGTTACATCTGACATCAGAAAATACCTCGATCGAAAGATGTTCGTCATTTAATTTTTTTCTGTAGGATTAATGTGTCAGGATCCACTGATAGTATCAAGAATAAGTCATTTTCACCCAGACATGAAATTTTGTCGGCCATGTTAATGACGTTTCAAGTGATATAATATATGGGAACATGAAATAAAAACTCTGTAACGACATGCTGTGGAAAATTGTGTTTTGACTTATATAGAGTCACTTCCAGTACATACCATGGGCAGTATTGCTACTGGTATCATCTACAGTAGGTTAAAAACACACGGATGAAACTGTCATATTCTGTAAAGTTGTAATGAATAGTACACAGGGAGTAAATGTGTACACTGTATATAACCTGATTCGGTATTTTACTTTACACATTTAGGCTATCCTTAAACTTATACAGCTTTGCGGAAACCCTGCTCACCATTTTGGAAGTGAGTAGCAGAGTTTACAAAAAGTGCCGGATTGCCAGTGATCTCCGGTGGATTTTTGAATGTCCGACAGTCTCTAGTTGGACAAAATGTCCAATAATTTTTTTGTTCCAAGTCCAAAATAATGACAAAAAATTTACAGTATTTGATTTCAAATGTACTTAAAGAGACATTTAAGTAAATGTAAAATTTGTTTCCCCAACACCGCCCGTGCTCTTTTGACTTCAAAATAAAAAATAACCTCAATTGAATATGTTTAAAAGAATAACATTGTCCCGTAAAATGGTCTATAAAGAATTTACTATGTTAGATATTTCAGTGAAATCACCGTGTGTCTTGTATACCATATGGTATACATGGTATAGTTTTCAGCGTGACATCACGAAAGAGTCATTTTGCAGTAACGGCTAATTTGCAAGTAATTAATGTACAATAGGATGCTTACATGCCCACTTTATTCACAATTTGGAAATGAATTCTCAAGAAATTGTATCCCAGCCCATGCTGGTTGACAATATAGAGATACTGACCACATGCCGTTATGTGTTGCGGACATTTGTGAGTACTACATCTAGTGTTTTTTTTTAAAGTTCATATACTTTTTCTCGCTCAATTTGTAATAATCATTTTCCATTTGTCCGGTAATTTTTAGCTTTGTCCGGTAGATTTTAAGAAATTTCACAAAACTACAGGACAACTGTCCTGTAGTTTTTTTCGTGTAAACGAGATAGAGCCTAAACCAATTGAGCGAGGAATTTCAAATTTACCATATGGATTGAGTATATTTTCAAGGTCATAGGTCAAAGGTCAACACTTCAAGAAAAAAAGTATATTCTTACACATATATAATAGGTTTTTAAATCTTTTGTGAGAATATTGAGAAATTATGTGTAAGGGGAACATGGGGAAGGAGGGGTCAATAGATGTCTACTTTTACCTTGTAAGCAAAATAGAGCCCTAACCAGTTGAGCCAGGAACTTGAAATTTACCATGTGGATTAAGTATAAAAAGAAAAAGAAAATGAGCCAGGAACTTGAAATTTACCATGTGTATTAAGTATAACAAGAAAAAGAAGCCTATTGATTTTCAAGGTCAAAGGTCAAGGTCATTTTGCAGCTTTTCATATTTGTTATTCATGATAAGAATGTAGAAGGGACACCAACTATCAAATTTCAGGATAAACTATTTGTCGTTACACAGTTAAGGAACTTAGATTTTCTCAAGTAAACTTTTAAAATAATGACTAATTAATCCTGATGGGCGTATCTTGCTTAGCGTAGGTTTTTTTTCTTCTTTAATATTAAATTTTCTTTTCCTGCTTAAAGAATGGGGAGACGTAGCCCATGACAGATAACCTTTTTGTACAAGGATGCGAGAAATTATACAATTATATGTATGCCTTGTTTTAAATGACACTAGTAACATCACGTAAAAGACTCGGATCTACAGGCTCAGTTGACTTGTACATAGGGCTGAGTATCGCGGATCAAATTTGTATTGCGATATATTGTGATATTTGGAAAAATATTGCGATATATTGCAATATTTTATAGCATCGAGATTCCTTCATTTTCCTACCTCAATTTTGCTTTCAAAATTTTATCAAAAGTCTGAAAATGTCATCATGATATAATGAAACACAAGTGCAGACAAATTTGACAGCCCTTGAAGGCCTTCTATAATATTCAAGTCAATCATACATGCATGGATATCCGGTTGAAAGAAATCAAAATCTATTAAAGTATTAATGTGATAATTCTGCTGGGACATCGTCAAACACTCGTGGACAGAAGTGCAAAAAGTCACCGGGAAACGTCTTTTGAAGTGCCCTTATCAAGTAAATGACAGGAAATTAAGGAGAACGTCGGTCCGTTCATTTCAGTAACAATGATTAATATTTACTTTTGGTCTTGACATGTACAGTGTTTTGACGTACAATAAAGGTCGAACAAGCGTTATTTATTTCTTGGATTCAATAAGGCTGTGTATGGACACTTCGTCGTGTTTAAAAAGTGGCAAGTCAGAAAATATTAGAACTGCATGTGTTAATGAATGAATGAATGAATGCTGGCAATTTAAATGACCCTTTTGTTGTATTTTGAGTAGTAATTCGTGTTCGGTTATAGTTTTCAAAGAAACAACGTAAAAATATAAAGATAAAAAAATATCGTCAAAAACCAGTTTTTGAAAACAAATACCGTGGTACGTATTGCGAAGCCTCGTATCGCAATATACCAGTACCACGATAAAACTGCTCAGCCCTACTTGTACGGGGGTCCGCCAATGGCGTATATCTTCCAAAGTCAAGTCTAGAAGAAGCAGAAAAATCAAACAATGTGTTGAAAAAAATCGTCGGTGGTCTGTGCTTATTTTTTACATGGTTGAATGTCATGATCAGTAGCCTCGGAAATATTAAAATGAATACTTGATTTTGTTCGGCACAAATGTTTTCATATGATCATTTGATGTAGAGACCATATTAAGATAATTCATCGAAAGTTACTAGATGTATTAAACACGCGATCGGCAGTTTCATTGTCTGCGACACGTGTTGGTACGTGGTCAGTATCTCTTAACCATAGCTATACAAGGCACTTTAATTAAGTGAATACAGAGCGCGCTGTAAAAATATATTTATCGGGTACTGTTTAGGCAACATTCAAGACAAATTTTGCGGGACAATGTACTTTCCTTTAAACCTGATCATTGATCATGAAAATGAGACTCGGCGGGGTTTTTTTCTTCTGAAGTTGCAATAGAAACGTCTCGTCAGCGGCAAAAGTGTGAAGTGTGTCTGAGAATCAACAGATCAATCTTATATGGCCGTATTTTACACTAACATCCCAAAAAATCCACCGGAAACTTTGTCCGGTACAAAAGTGTCCGGTACAGGTTCGAAAACTACCAGACAATTGAAAAAAACTACCCGAGATCGCCGGCAGTTATCAAGATCTCTGTATCAAAATCTACAATGTACATGTGTTTTGACAATGCAACAAGTCTCATCAAACTTTTTATAAACGAAACATTGCTTCTGCATGTTTTAAGTATGACGGATAATGAGATTAACGTGCTTAGTATAGGTAGAAGCCATAAAAACTGTCCAGTAAATACAAGATTGCTGTGGACACTAGACGATCAACACCTTGAGTTGTGTACGGCTAGGGATAATTAACCAGATATGTGCCAATTAAATAAATTAATAAACGCAGCACAATATCCAAAAAAATTTGATAACAAAATATAGCATTGCTGATGTCAAATATAGCTCGGTGCAGTTATGATAAATTCACTGATTGTAAAAATACTGAAGTGTTCCAATTCTATACCTTCATGAAGAAGAAACGATTGAAAAGAAAAAGGCAAATCGATATTGCTGTTTTCTCATTGGTCAGTTTTTGGGTTAGAAAAGTCGATCTGGAAACAGATGAAAAAAAAAAACGGACCAAAAAATTTTTGAGTCGGTACGATTTTTCTTAGTCGGTAGCATTACGGCAAATCCACATAATTTCATGGATGTCCTTACTCCCTGTGTAATAAACCAGTCCCTTGGCTCAGCCACTACAAGAGCCACTATCATTTTTACTGTCAAAATGAAGTCTGACAAATGTGTTGGTAGTTGCCCAACAATTTTTTCCTAATTTAACTTCAACACCTTTTGTATTGATATTCTTGTAGACAGCACTTGGTAAGCATCAGAACAAAAGATACAAATATAGTTTACTAGATCATATAATTAACTCTATTCTTTGCAGGACACATGGTAAAATGAATCACAGTAACAGTATCTTGTTTTTTTTCTATAGGTGAACTTTACAGTAGACGAGATCCGTGGCATCATGGACAAGAAGAAGAACATCCGTAATATGTCTGTGATTGCTCACGTAGATCATGGAAAGTCAACCCTTACCGATTCACTTGTCAGCAAAGCAGGAATCATTGCATCTGCAAAAGCAGGGGAAACAAGATTTACTGACACCAGAAAAGATGAGCAGGAACGCTGTATTACCATAAAGTCTACGTATGTCAAATTTTCTACCATAGACTCGAATTAATCAAGCTGTACTTGTAATGACATGTTGTGATTAAATTTCAGTGTTCCAAGTTGCGACTAAATTGGTCGCATTTGTTACAAGAAATTTGGTTCTGCAACCTTAATTTAAATGAACTCATAATCACGAACGTAAAAAAAATCGGGTGCTGATTTTGTACTGATGTACATGTATAAGGATTAAATTTTAATCCCAAAACATTGTCGGATCACGCTTCTGGCGGGTACAGATATGTATTATGTTTTACGCAAAAGAAGAAATAAACTTAACAATTGCTGAGGAGAGACTATGAGCGGGAATGTGATATCTTTTAAACAATATTGAAACCGGTTTTTGGTCAGTAAAAAGTACTGTCATATTCAATTGCCTGCTAACCTTCAATCTTCTAAAGGACTGTCTAATACCATAGGCGTAAACTATGTGGACATTGTTATACTTATAGAAATGTTTGTCAGTTTTAAACTTTTTTTCTCAAAAATGCACGTTCATTCTAAAATTTTTCGACCGTTCTTCAATTACAATTTAAGATAATAAAAAAAATCTTTCAGATACTCATGCCTCGGTTAAGTAAAATTTAAAGTACCTCTATGAAATTGATAAAGTATAGCTAATGGAGGCAGACTACTGACACATGTATGTACACCAATAAACAATGTCTACCCCGGCAATGTCCACCCTTGCGCAACGCTTTAATCCAGTTATCTATTTAGCCATGGATGCAATATTTAACTTTTCAACCTACAATGAATTGCTTCATACACGTATACGCTTAGAATGTCTGTGATTTGAAAGTACATGGAAGACTTTCGTCATGTACAATTTTCTTTCTTCGTTTTAAAACTTCTTTTGCAACTGGCAAAAGATAGCTTGTGCGTGTCCTGCCGATGAAGGGACTGATTACGTCAAAGTGTTTTTAGGGGGATGTCCATAAATTGGAAAATACAGGTCATTTTGGTGTTGGGAATGGGTCCCATAATCTGACCCCAAATTAGACTTGAATCCCTGTCACACCAAATTTGAATACAGGCTTACTTTCAGAAAGGGGAAAAGCCTTTTGTTTTTAGGGTCAATACATGGAGGTTAAAGGTCAAGGTCACTGAAAATCCACATGAAATAATAGTTTCTAGATGATAACTCAATAACCCTTTCACCTATCCATTTACCAAATTTGGATAATTGCTTACTTATTATAAAATGCTACTATTTCATTATCTTGTACATTTCAGTGCTATCTCTTTGTATTACGAACTCAAAGATGAGGATCTTGTGTACATTAAACAAGAAAGAGAGGAAGGTTTAAATGCCTTTTTGATTAACTTGATTGATTCACCAGGCCATGTTGACTTCTCATCTGAGGTGACTGCAGCTCTACGTGTCACAGATGGAGCTCTTGTTGTTGTCGATTGCGTTTCAGGTAAGACTTATAAATGTAATATTTTAAAAGCTCTACTGGTAAAAGACCTTTTGAGCTTATGCAAACTCCGTTTTTAGCTCTACTGGTCATCGACCAGTTAAGCTTATGCGATACCCCGGCGTCTGTCCGTTCGTAAACAATTCTTGTGCTCGCTACTCCTCTGAAACTATAAGAGATAGAAATCTAATTCTTTTTGCAGTACACTTGGTCTGTGGTCTAGCTGTGCACCTGACATTTTGTTTGAGCCCCTGACCCCCAGGGTCTTAGAAAATGGGTGTGGTCATTTTCTATATAAATCTATGTAATCTTGTGCTCGCAAATCCTCTGACATTATAAATGATGGAGACTTGATTCTTTTTGCAATATGATGGTAGTGTGGTCTAGTTGTGCACCTGATATTTTGTTCGAGCCCCTGACCCCGAGGGTCCTAGAAAATGGGTGTGGTCATTTTCACCTATATAACTCTATGTAATCTTGTGCTGGCAACTCCTCTAACACTATAGATGATGGAGACTTAATTCTTTTAGTAATTTGATGGGTCTGTGGTCTAGTAGTGCACCTGATATTTTGTTTGAGCCCCTGACCCCCAGGGTCCTAGAAAATGGGTGTGGTCATTTTCACCTATATAACTCTATGTAACTTGTGCTCGCAACTCCTCTGACACTATAAATGATGGAGACTTAATTCTTTTTGCAATATGATGGGTCTGTGGTCTAGTAGTACACCTAATATTTTGATAGAGCCCCTGACCCCCATGGTCATAGAAAATGGATGTGGTCATTTTATCCTATATAACTCTATGTAATCTTGTGCTCGCAACTCCTCTGACACTATAAATGTTGGAGACTTAATTCTTTTAGCAATATGATGGGTCTGTGGTGTAGTTGTGCACCTGATATTTTAGTGAGCCCTTGACCCACGTGGTCATAGAAAATGGATGTGGTCATTTTCTCCTATATATCTCTATGTAATCTTGTGCTTGCAACTCCTCTGACACTATAAATGATGGAGACTTAATTCTTTTTGCAATGTGATTGGTCTGTGGTCTAGATGTGCACCTGATATTTTGTTAGAGCCCCTGACCCCCAGGTCATGGGTGTGGTCATTTTCTCATACATAGTTGTGCTCTCAACTCAAAGCTATTAATGATGGAAACTTAGTTGTTTATGCAATATATCTGTAGTCTTATTGTGTCATTGACAGTTCATTTGAGCTAGCAGCCCCTGACCCCTAGGATCTTCGAAAATGGATATGGCATTATTTTTTTAAATCCTTTATCTCGAATATTAAAAATTATATGAGTGGTATTCTAGTTGCAGTCTAATGGATTTGTTATTTTGTTGTGCTACTTATAATTTGTTGGAGCTTTGGTTCAAAATAAAATGGAAATTGTTATTTATGTATATGTATCTTATTCACTTGTCTATGAGTGAATAACACAAAACAACCAGGAGAGCTAGTCTCATCAGAGACTTCTGGTTATTATTATGCCCCCGGAATCAAAAGATTTGGGGGCATATAGTTTTTGGCCTGTCCGTCTGTTTGTCTGTGTGTTTGCCCAAAAAAACTTTAATATTGGGCATAAGTTTTGAAAGGTAAGTGATAGGGCTTTCATATTTCACATGTGTATTCCTTGTGACAAGACCTTACCATTGATACCAAAAGTTTTGACCAGGTGACCTTGACCTTGTACTTTGACTTGCTTTTCAAAAACTTTAACATTGGGCATAACTTTTGAATGGTAAGTGATAGGGCTTTAATATTTCACGTGTATTTCTTTGTGACAAGACCTTTCTATTGATACCAATTTTTTTTTACCTTGACTTTGACCTTTGCCCTTCTTTACAAAAACTTTTAAAATTGGGCATAACTTTTGAATGGTAAATGATAGGGCTTTGATATTTCACATGTGTATTCCTTGTCACAAGATTTTTCCATTGATACCAACATTTTTTAACCAAGTGACCCTGACCTTGACCTTTCACATACGGTACTTAACAGAAAAATGGTGTTTATACTAACAAAGATGCCACCAGGGGCATTCATGTTTCACAAACCCAGGTTTTATCATATCGAAAATGCGCAGGCTTTTTTTTTTGGCAAAAGATGATCGGATGAATGTGATGAACAGTCAACACTATTTAAGTTAAATATATACGTCCCTGTTATAACGTAGGAATCCATATCACTCGCATCATGAGTGATTAAAGGCCTCGTTGTCAGTAAAACTGAAATTTAGCCAAACTTCGTGTATCATTTTGTAGCACAGTGGATACCATCATATAACAAATACCACACATTGTATTTTCATTGTACACACATTATTGATACATTCATCAATCAGCACTGACTACATTTCGATAAAGTGGGAATCACCAAATTTCAATGGGACTCGCCAAAATTTTCTGGGACACACCATTTTCAAAAATGGTGAGTCCCAGGACTCGCCATCTCAGATTCCCTGGGAGAATTGCCAATTTTTTTGATGCGATAAAAACTCGCTTTATATCCAGAGATTAATCTACAGTTTGATTTAAATAGGTCTTCTCGCATACCTGCCAACTGATTTAAGTGGAATTTTTTTTAATTTTTCAGGCTATTTATTGATATGCTGCAATTCTGGCAATTTCAATGTGTTATATAACATCATGGTTGATGTATGCCGACACAGTACTGCTGTGTTCTCATCAGATACTAAAGACAAACAGACAACATCAACATAAGTTTAGTCATGAAACATGCAATGCACATTAACCTCAGATATAGATTTGAATAGTATAGGCCCAATCATATCCATTTGGACTTTCTATAACTTTTTACTGACAAAAACTTTGTAATTCAGCCATGCCGTCTTTAGAGGTGTTTTATTTTCTGTATTTGTGTATCTTCAGGTGTATGCGTGCAGACAGAGACTGTCCTTAGACAAGCAATTAATGAGAGAATTAAGCCTGTGCTCTTTATGAACAAGATGGACTTGGCCCTTCTAACTCTTCAGCTTGAACCTGAAGACATGTACCAAACCTTCCAAAGAATTGTGGAGAATGTCAATGTGATAGTTGCAACGTACAGTGGCGACGGAAGTGAGCAGCAAGAAGAAGGAAAAGAAAAAAAAGCCTCCATGGGAGATATTACAGTAAAGATTCATTTGTCAATTGATAAAAGTAGTTTTAGGGATAAACAACATACAGAATTACAATGTACCACATTACTTCATGCCTTGTTTCAGATTTAGGTACTAAAAATTTGGAAATAGTATGGAAATATATAAGAGGGAGCTATCACCCTGTCATCTGCATCCATGTCCGCACTAGTATGTTAAGAAGTTTTATTTCTTTGTTATAAGTGCTAGAAGGCCAAACTTGCACAGATGATGCATCTTTATGTGTAGATCACAAATGCAAGTTCAAATTTAGGTCATGACCTACATTTTCCGCTTGAGTGCATATGTCAGGGAGGTTTGGGTATAAATAGAGTACACTCATTCATGCAGAATTTGGTTCAATAAATGAAATACTCTACTCCCCTTCTCCCCTTTTCTATTTTGTTTTTGTTTGATGGCTTTTTATGCCCCCGGAATCAAAGATTCGGGGGCATATAGTTTTTGGCCTGTCCGTCTGTTTGTCTGTTTATCTGTTTGTCTGTTTGTCTGTTTGTCCGAAAAACTTTAACATTGGACATAACTTTTGAATGGGAAGTGATAGGGCTTTCATATTTCACATGTGTATTCCTTGTGACAAGACCTTTCCATTGATACCAAAATTTTTGACCTCGTGACCTTGACCTTGACCTTTGACCTACTTTTCAAAAACTTTAACATTGGGCATAACTTTTGAATGGGAAGTAATAGGGCTTTCATATTTCACATGTGTATTCCTTGTGACAAGACCTTTCCATTGATACCAAAATTTTTGACCTCGTGACCTTGACCTTGACCTTTGACCTACTTTTCAAACCTACTTTTCAAAAACTTTAACATTGGGCATAACTTTTGAATGGGAAGTGATAGGGCTTTCATATTTCACATGTGTATTCCTTGTGACAAGATCTTTCCATTGATACCAAAATTTTTGACCTCATGACCTTGACCTTGACCTTTGACCTACTTTTCAAAAACTTTAACATTGTGCATAACTTTTGAATGGGAAGTGATAGGGCTTTCATATTTCACATGTGTATTCCTTGTGACAAGACCTTTCCATTGATACCAAAATTTTTGACCTCGTGACCTTGACCTTGACCTTTGACCTACTTTTCAAAAACTTTAACATTGGGCATAACTTTTGAATGGGAAGTGATAGGGCTTTCATATTTCACATGTGTATTCCTTGTGACAAGACCTTTCCATTGATACCAAAATTTTTGACCTCATGACCTTGACCTTGACCTTTGACCTACTTTTCAAAAACTTTAACATTGTGCATAACTTTTGAACGGGAAGTGATAGGGCTTTCATATTTCACATGAGTATTCCTTGTGACAAGACCTTTCCATTGATACCAAAATTTCTGACCTCGTGACCTTGACCTTTGACCTTTTAACCCAGTGACCTCACATACATGTACTTAACAGAAAATAGTGTTCATACTAACAAAGATGCCACCGGGGGCATTCGTGTTTCACAAACACAGGCTTTATTTTTTTTTTTTTTTTCTCAGTAGGACAGATTTTCATATTCAAAACTGTAATCTTTGACTACTTTCTGTTTGCTGCCATGATAAAATGCTGCCATGAGGTGAGCTTTGTAATCTTTGATTACACTATGTTTTTTTTTTTTTGGAATGGGACCAAATATTAGCCCAAAATCAGGCCGATCGAGAGTCCTGCATTACAATGAGACGTGACGCTCTATCAGGATTCCCCACCCTTATCAAAATCTCTCACGACCCTCACGACACCATGCTTTTTGATGTTCTCTACAATACTTTCAAATTGTAGACATCATGGTTAGCATTATGCACATGTGATAGGGAGACACTAGTATTAAAAGAAAAGTCAGGCTTGTAGTTATTTTATTGGGCTAATGAATCTTGTCTGTTACCTGCCCTTTGGGCTTGTAGTGTAAAAGACTTTAAGGGGTAACGAGTATCTGCTCGTATAAATGACAGAAGAAATAAAAAATCTGAATAGATTTTTTTTAATTTACTGAAATTTGAAGTATGACAGTAATTTTGATACACCTTTCCATCAATAATAGAAAGAGTTCCGATAATTGTAAAATTTTACTCGAACTTTAATAACTGGAAAACGGTTAAACACGGATTGAAACGAAGGAATTGACTATGCGAGTTAGCTCGCTTACCAGCCGCTCGTTACCCCTTAAGCGGAGTTGCAAAATTCGGCTCTTGATTTGATGCAAGACAGGAGGGCTGGCAGGTGTCAACAGTTGGTTTCCGGACTATAAGTCAAGTATGATACATGCTAGTGTAATGAAACTTCATACACTTACTCACCATGAGTCAAGGATGACCCCTATTGATTTTGGGGTCCAAAGGTCATGGTCACAGGACTCTGATTATTGAAAACGGTTTCTGGACCATATTGGAGCCTGAATTGCACCTATGATCATGAAACTTGCCTTAAATGTTTCCCATGAATGAAGGATGACCCCTATTGATTTTGAGGTCAAAAGGTCTAGGTCATAGGAATCAGATAATTGAAAATGGTTTCCAGACCATATTAGAACCTGTATAGCACCTAAAAAATTCGAAATTTGACAGAAATGTTTCCCATGAATCAAGGATGATCCCTATCGATTTTAATGTCATAGGTCAAGGTCATTGGACTCTGATGATTGAAAATGGTTTCGGGACCACATATGAGCATGTATTGCACCTATAATCGTGAAACTTAGATGTCAAAAGGTCTTAGGTCAAGGTCATAGGACTTGGATGATTGAAAATGGTTTCCGGACAATATTTAAGCATGTATTGCACCTATGATCATGAAACCTGCCAGAAATGTTTCCCATGAATCAAGGATGACCCTTATTGAATTTGGGTCCAAAAGTCAAGGTGAAAGTAAATCATTGAAACAAGTAATTGGCATACGTGTTACACTTGTTCCTATTCTAATGAAATAATAAGTTCTGCATTAAATATGACTAACAACACCTTGTAATTAAATATGACTAACAAGACCTTGTAATTTGTAGGTTAATCCTCAGAATGGAACTGTTGGCTTTGGATCTGGTCTTCACGGATGGGCTTTCACCCTGAAAGATTTTGCCAAAATGTACAAAAAGAAGTTTGGTATAGAAGAGAACAAGCTGATGAAGAAACTCTGGGGAAACAATTTCTACAGTGAGAAGGAGAAAAAATGGTCAAGTGAACAATCAAATGGAGAAAGAGGCTTCACCAAGTACATCCTGAAAGCTATTTACCATGTCTTTGATACATGCATGAAGAAAACAAAAGCTGAGGCTCTAGCATTGGTTGAAAAGATGGGTGTTAAGCTGACACCAGAAGAAAAAGACACTGAAGGGAAAGTCTTGTTGAAGGTAATGTCTGTACTGTAAGGTTAAAAGGACTTTAGCTCAGTTCACCTGATTATTGTTTGAAAATAATTAAGGTACATTTGTATATGGAAACGTCACATATAAGTCTTGATCAACTTCAACAGTGATTAGGAAGGACGTGGGCGATGCACACATTGACAATGAAGATGTCCCTTTCTATTTGTAATGTGTGTGCCCGAATGGTACAACAAAATTTGTTATGTATAATGATGATGATTTGATTTCAGACAGTAATGAGGAAATGGCTACCAGCTGGAGATGCCATGTTACAGATGATAGTCATCCATCTTCCCTCTCCTGTAACTGCTCAGAAGTACAGAGTCGAGATGTTGTATGAAGGACCCATGGATGATAAATGTGCTGAAGGTTAGAACACCATTTCATTTGAAAAATATTTTACCCTACCATGTTTTAGCTTGCAATGTGCAATGTCCAGCATCTATCTTATTGCTAAACTCCTTATTTGGGATACAAATTTTTTCCTGAATTCCTCCAACATGTTCTCTCAATATCTTTACCTCCTACTACTTTGCCAATTGGTAGAAAGCACCGATAACTTTTTCCTTGTGGTTAGTGGTTACTAAACTTGACCAGTGATGTGTAGTAATCTGAGTAGTTTCCTTCATTTGTTTACTGTAACGCAAGGCACAAAAGGAAGATGACTACTTCTATAAGATCAAATAACGATTTGTGAAAACAAAGAAAAATGGTTTTCTGCTCATTTCAAGAAGGATTTAGTTTTTGCGTAATTTCATCAAGGACATGAGTTGATGTATACCTTCATCAAATCTTTTGGATTGGGGGGAGGGGGGATTTAGAGATTTATCGACTCTATTGGAAGAATTTAGAAAACAAACTACATGATTGATGAAAAAATTATTAAGAATTTAAGTTTGCTTCTTATTGTCCGTACTTGTAATTACTCTAAGACTCCTGAAGATGTAAAACAACAATTCTAACATGACATGAGATTTTCTCTCTATATGTACTACATAACTCACCTGATGTAAAATCTCCAACAAACTTCCAGTCCGCTAAGTTCTGCCCATTCTCATGCTATAGAACAATATTAGAATAGAAATAACAACTAGTTAGCTGTGATTTGTTGTCCAGTAATTCCTCTCGTAGCATGAACCAATCAAATTGTCAAATTATAATTTGATTGGTTCATGTGACTCTGGGAAATATTGGACAACAAACCACGGCGAGCTAGTCGTCATTTCTTCATTGTTCTTAGATCAACAAAGTATTTAAGTACATGTTCATTTTAAATAACCCATTTAAAACATGTGGAAATGAAAATTGTGGAAATCATCTGTCAAATTTGTGAAACTTGATGAACAAATTTTAGCATAACAAATCAGTTTCTATTATATTTTATAATGGAACTATGCAAGACATGTCGATTGAAAGAAAGCCCTGTTGTTTGATGAGAATGTCCCCTGCATTGGTCTATACTTATGTTTCGAAGATGAATTTAATCAAATTAAAAATATATCTGTTATCTGTACAGGAATAAGGTCTTGTGATGATAAAGGAGAGTTGATGATGTACATATCAAAGATGGTTCCTACATCTGACAAAGGACGTTTTTATGCCTTTGGGCGTGTTTTCTCTGGTACAGTAGCCACTGGTATGAAAGCTCGTATTATGGGTCCAAACTATAAGCCAGGAAAGAAAGAGGATCTGTATGAGAAATCCATCCAGAGGTGAGTGAAATGATTGTCCCAATTAAAAATCATGACATCATCTTTAACATTGGACATATCTCCTTCACCATTAGAGATAAGGCTCTCGTATTTCAAACCTGTTTAAACTACATCATCGTATGGGTACCAAATCCACCATCAAGACGCCATTTTCATCGCCTCGTCACTTAGGTAGGCCATAAATTAATACTAAACAACGGAGCATTTCATTTTCAATGCTTGCACAGAATCTTAAATACCACTTACTATTCCATCAAGCAAACCTAATTTTCTAATTGGCCGGATTGCAAAGCAATTATGGTCTGTAGATTGACAATGTCCGTCCTCCGTCTGTCTGTCTGTCTGTCCGTCTGACGTCAACATTTTTTAAAGTTTCTGGTTGAGGTAAAATCTAAGGAACTATATGCAGTAGAAACTTTATATTATACATGAAGGTTGCCCATGACAAGACCTTTCAATTTATGCTGTAACATTTGACCTGGTGACCTTGACCTTGGACTTTGACCTAGTTAAAGATTTTGGTTAAAGTTCCTGGTTTAAGCAAAATCCAAGGAACTGTATGCAGTAGAAACCTTATATTATACATGTAGGTTGCCCATCACGAGACCTGTCAATTTATGCCGAAACATTGGACCTAGTGACCTTGGACTTTGAACTAGTTTAAGATTTTGGTTAAAGTTTCTGGTTCAAGCAAAATCTTAGGAACTGTATGCAGTAGAAACCTTATATTATACATTTAGGTTGTCCATGATGAGACCTTTCAATTTATGCCGTAACATTTGACCTAGTGATCTTGACCTTGGACATTGACCTAGTTATAGACTTTGGTTAAAGTTTCTGGTTTAAGCAAAATCTAAGGAACTGTATTCAGCAGAAACTTTATATTTATACATATAGGTTGCCTCTGACAAGACCTCTCAATGTATGCTGTAATATTTGACCTAGTGACCTTGACCCAGTTGGTGACAAAAACTTACTTTGCAATCCGGCCATACCGTCTTTAGCATTGTTTTATTAGCTCTACTGGTCTCAGACCAGTCGAGCTTATGCGATCACCCTTCGTCCGGCGTCCGTCCGTCTGTCTGTCTGTCCGTCTGTCCGTAAACAATTCTTGTCCGGACAACTCCTCTGAAACTGTCAGGGATAGAAACTTAATTCTTTTTGTATTTTACTTGGTCCATGGTCTAGTTGTGCACCTGACATTTAGTTTCAGTCCCTGACTCCCAGGGTCTTAGAAAATGGGCGTGGTCATTAAATTCTATGTAATTTTGTCCGGACAGCTCTTCTATCACTATAAATGATATAGACATAATTCTTTTTGCAATATGATGGGTCTGTAGTCTAGTTGTGCACCTGATATTTTGTTTGAGCCAATGACCCCCAGGGTCTTAGAAAAGGGTGTGGCCATTTCCATATAATCTTATGCTTACAGCGCTGACACTATAAATAATGGAGACTAAATTCTTTATGCAATATGATGGGTCTGTAATCTCGTTGTTCACCTGATATTTTGTTTGAGTCTCTGACCCCAAGGGTCTTAGAAAATGGGTGTGGTTGTTTTCTCTCTATTAAACTACATGTGATCTCATGATGGCTAATTTCCCAGAATTTATGGATAATAATTAATTGATTTATTGGCCGGATTGCAAAGCAATTCCGGTCTATAGATTGACGATGTCCGTCCGTCCGTCCGTCTGTCTGTCCGTCCGTCCGTCCGTCTGTCCGTCTGCCGTCAACATTTTGGTTAAAGTTTCTGGTTGAGGCAAAATCTAAGGAACTATATGCAGTAGAAACTTTATATTATACATGAAGGTTGCCCATGACAAGACCTTTCAATTTATGCCGTAACATTTGACCTAGTGACCTTGACCTTGGGCTTTGACCTAGTTAAAGATTTTGGTTAAAGTTCCTGGTTTAAGCAAAATCTAAGGAACTGTACGCAGTAGAAACCTTATATTATACATATAGGTTGCCCATGACAAGACCTTTCAATTTATGCCATAACATTGGACCTAGTGACCTTGACCTTGGACTTTGACCTAGTTAAAGATTTTGGTTAAAGTTTCTGGTTTAAGCAAAATCTAAGGAACTGTATGCAGTAGAAACCTTATATTATACATTTAGGTTGCCCATGATGAGACCTTTCAATTTATGCCGTAACATTGGACCTAGTGACCTTGACCTTGGACTTTGACCTAGTTAAATATTTTGGTTAAAGTTTCTGGTTTAAGCAAAATCTAAGGAACTGTATGCAGAAGAAACTTTATATTATACATGTAGGTTGCCCATGATGAGACCTTTCAATTTATGCCGTAACATTTGACCCAGTGACCTTGACCTTGAACTTTGACCTAGTTAAAGATTTTGGTTAAAGTTTCTGGTTTAAGCAAAATCTAAGGAACTGTATGCAGAAGAAACTTTATATTATACATGTAGGTTGCCCATGATGAGACCTTTCAATTTATGCCGTAACATTTGACCCAGTGACCTTGACCTTGAACTTTGACCTAGTTAAAGATTTTGGTTAAAGTTCTTGGTTTAAGCAAAATCTAAGGAACTGTATGCAGTAGAAACCTTATATTATACATTTAGATTGCCCATGACGAGACCTTTCGATTTATGCCGTAACATTGGACCTAGAGACCTTGACCTTGGACTTTGACCTAGTTAAATATTTTGGTTAAAGTTTCTGGTTTAAGCAAAATCTAAGGAACTGTATGCAGTAGAAACCTTATATTATACATTTAGGTTGCCCATGATGAGACCTTTCAATTTATGCCGTAACATTGGACCTAGTGACTTTGACCTTGGACTTTGACCTAGTGAAAGATTTTGGTTAAAGTTTCTGGTTTAAGCAAAATCTAAGGAACTGTATGCAATAGAAACTTTATATCATACATGTAGGTTGCCCATGATGAGACCTTTCAATTTATGCCGTAACATTTGACCCAGTGACCTTGAACTTTGACCTAGTTAAAGATTTTGATTAAAGTTCTTGGTTTAAGCAAAATCTAAGGAACTGTATGCAGTAGAAACCTTATATTATACATTTAGGTTGCCCATGATGAGACCTTTCAATTTATGCCGTAACATTGGACCTAGTGACCTTGACCTTGGACTTTGACCTAGTTAAAGACTTTGGTTAAAGTTCCTGGTTTAAGCAAAATCTAAGGAACTGTATACAGTAGAAACTTTATATTATACATGTAGGTTGCCTCTGACAAGACCTCTCAATGTATGCTGTAATATTTGACTTAGTGACCTAGACCCAGTTGGTGACAAAAACTTACTTTGCAATCCGGCCATACCGTCTTTAGCGGTGTTTTATTCCAAAATATTATCGGTTTGCAGTTTAGATGTCATTACAGTATTTCATTTGAGTCCCTGTTCCTTAGGATTCTGGAAAATGGGTATATGGCTATTTTCTCTTACCCTATCTACATGCATTTAGAGTATATAAGTGACAGAAAATATAAATAAACAAAGATATTGCCATTTTACAATATTATCATAGATGAGTCTGTAATTTAGTTTTTCTCATATTTTATTTGGGACCTGACCCAGGATTTTATCTTCAATTCTATAGAAACGCTAGGGGATAGTTTCGGAATTTCCTCTGATCAATCAATCAACATGAAAATCTTTTCTATAGTGTTTATACAGTGCAAGAAAGATATCAAATAGTCAAAATGCATGTATTTCTCACTTATTTTTTATTTGTTTAACATGTTTAAGGTGTAAGATTTTTGGGGAGAGTAGTGAGAATTTTTGTTGCAAGAGTAGAATGTCCTAAGTGATCACAGACTTGAGCTGTGCTTTCTGTTAAATGGGAGCACCAGAATCACAAAGATTGGTCATTTTGTCAAATAAAATAGCAATAATGCATCCTTCACATTGCCAAATGAAAGGAATATTGTGCTTGTGTAAGTTTTTTTTTTGGGGGGGGGGGAGAGGGGGGAGGTAACTAGAATGTCCTAAGTGATCACAGACTGTTAAATGGGAACACCAGAATCACAAAGATTGATCATTGGCCGGATTGCAAAGCAATTCCGGTCTATAGATTGACGATGTCCGTCCGTCCGTCCGTCTGTCTGTCCGTCCGTCCGTCCGTCTGTCCGTCTGCCGTCAACATTTTGGTTAAAGTTTCTGGTTGAGGCAAAATCTAAGGAACTATATGCAGTAGAAACTTTATATTATACATGAAGGTTGCCCATGGCAAGACCTTTCAATTTATGCCGTAACATTTGACCTAGTGACCTTGACCTTGGGCTTTGACCTAGTTAAAGATTTTGGTTAAAGTTCCTGGTTTAAGCAAAATCTAAGGAACTGTACGCAGTAGAAACCTTATATTATACATATAGGTTGCCCATGACAAGACCTTTCAATTTATGCCATAACATTGGACCTAGTGACCTTGACCTTGGACTTTGACCTAGTTAAAGATTTTGGTTAAAGTTTCTGGTTTAAGCAAAATCTAAGGAACTGTATGCAGTAGAAACCTTATATTATACATTTAGGTTGCCCATGATGAGACCTTTCAATTTATGCCGTAACATTGGACCTAGTGACTTTGACCTTGGACTTTGACCTAGTTAAATATTTTGGTTAAAGTTTCTGGTTTAAGCAAAATCTAAGGAACTGTATGCAGAAGAAACTTTATATTATACATGTAGGTTGCCCATGATGAGACCTTTCAATTTATGCCGTAACATTTGACCCAGTGACCTTGACCTTGAACTTTGACCTAGTTAAAGATTTTGGTTAAAGTTTCTGGTTTAAGCAAAATCTAAGGAACTGTATGCAGAAGAAACTTTATATTATACATGTAGGTTGCCCATGATGAGACCTTTCAATTTATGCCGTAACATTTGACCCAGTGACCTTGACCTTGAACTTTGACCTAGTTAAAGATTTTGGTTAAAGTTCTTGGTTTAAGCAAAATCTAAGGAACTGTATGCAGTAGAAACCTTATATTATACATTTAGATTGCCCATGACGAGACCTTTCGATTTATGCCGTAACATTGGACCTAGAGACCTTGACCTTGGACTTTGACCTAGTTAAATATTTTGGTTAAAGTTTCTGGTTTAAGCAAAATCTAAGGAACTGTATGCAGTAGAAACCTTATATTATACATTTAGGTTGCCCATGATGAGACCTTTCAATTTATGCCGTAACATTGGACCTAGTGACTTTGACCTTGGACTTTGACCTAGTGAAAGATTTTGGTTAAAGTTTCTGGTTTAAGCAAAATCTAAGGAACTGTATGCAATAGAAACTTTATATCATACATGTAGGTTGCCCATGATGAGACCTTTCAATTTATGCCGTAACATTTGACCCAGTGACCCAGTGACCTTGAACTTTGACCTAGTTAAAGATTTTGATTAAAGTTCTTGGTTTAAGCAAAATCTAAGGAACTGTATGCAGTAGAAACCTTATATTATACATTTAGGTTGCCCATGATGAGACCTTTCAATTTATGCCGTAACATTGGACCTAGTGACCTTGACCTTGGACTTTGACCTAGTTAAAGACTTTGGTTAAAGTTCCTGGTTTAAGCAAAATCTAAGGAACTGTATACAGTAGAAACTTTATATTATACATGTAGGTTGCCTCTGACAAGACCTCTCAATGTATGCTGTAATATTTGACTTAGTGACCTAGACCCAGTTGGTGACAAAAACTTACTTTGCAATCCGGCCATACCGTCTTTAGCGGTGTTTTATTTTATCAAATAAAATAACAGTAATGCATCCTTCACATTGCCAAATGAAAGGAATATTGTGCTTGTGTAAGTTTTTTTTTTTTTTTTTTTGGGGGGGGGGGAGGAGAGGGGGGAGGTAACTCTTACATCTTTCTTTCTTCTTATAAATTCCTCCACTGCTTGGAGTACCACCCCCAATGGGATGTAGAACTGTGTGGTTTGATAAAATTTTCATAATGTTTACATTAAAGCAAGTGACACATGTTTTAATAGAAGATAATATAACAAGAGATGCCTTATAGACATATCTACTATGTGTTAATCAACTTTAAAAAAAAAAAAAATAAAATACTAAAAAAATTCATTTGTAAAAGCCAACTCATACAAAAATAATTCAACCCAGGAAAACTTCTACCAAAATCTTCCTTTATTGCCATTTTACAATATTATCATAGATGAGTCTGAAATTTAGTTTTTCTCATATTTTATTTGGGACCTGACCCAGGATTTTATCTTCAATTCTATAGAAACACTAGGGGATAGTTTCGGAATTTCCTCTGATCAATCAATCAACTTGAAAATCTTTTCTATTATGTTTATACAGTGCAAGAAAGATAACAAACAATCAAAATGCATGTATTTCTTACTTATTTTTTTATTGTTTAAGGTGTAAGATTTTTGGAGAGAGTAGTGAGACTTTTTGTTGCAAGAGTAGAATGTCCTAAGTGATATCACGGACTTGAGCTGTGCTTTCTGATACATGGAAACACCAGAATCACAAAGATTGATCATTTTATCAAATAAAATAGCAATAATGCATCCTTCACATTGCCAAATGAAAGGTGCTTGTGTAAGTTTTATTTTGCAAATTCCAAATTTAGTATTAATTATAGAAGTTAAATTTGTAACAGGAGAGGGAGAGAGTTGACTGGACCGGGAATCGAACCCGAGATCTTCTGCTATCAGGACAGACGCTCTTACCAACTGAGCTATCTGGGCACGATGCCCGTTCCTGCCACACTCCTCTCCACCAATTTTTTAGGTTTCCATGCACTGGAAACCTCACACAAAACTCCACTTCACCTTGAGTCATTTAGTTTGGCGCCAATTCTGTAACAGGAGAGGAAAAGATGTGACCGGACCGTGAATCGAACCCGAGACCTTCTGCTATCTGGGCAGACGCTCTTACCAACTGAGCTATCTGGGTACGATACCTGTTCCTGCCATAGATTAATTACTGGTAATGAACTTATGTTTCAGGCCTTTTTGTCAATTGGACCTCGAGTCATTTTGTCCTTTTAAAATTTGACCAATCAAAAACATCATTTCAACCGCATGCAGATTTAAAAAAATTTATGGGACACCCTTATTCTGAACTGGGATATATGGTAAAAATGTTTTCTATAGAGGATCAAATATTTCACACCGGTATGTAAAAATATTTTGTATTATATTTTAAAAATTAGCTTCTGTCTACATTAATACCACATTCACCCTAAAAGTTCATGTTCTTTGTTCAATATTCTATTTACATTGTTTTACATTTACTAAAAAAAATAGCCTAAAACCTTTTTAGGTTTTAGAACAAAATGGCCGATACTTTTTTCACTCGGTAGGCCACATGTCCTATTATATTTGATTTCAATCTGAAACTGTCTGATTACTTGATCTAAGTATTTTCACTGGTCAGTATAAGAAAGAAGGAAGTATCTCTATAGAGTATCCTATGCAATACTATTTCAGCTCAAATGAGAGGTTATTTATGCCTTTAGTCTTAATTTTATCAAAGGGCATATAGTGGTAGGTCTGTCTGTTCATCTGTTTGTCTATCCATCCGACTGTCAGTATATCATTCCATTCAACTAAATTCTGATGAAAGGGTATAAGATAATAGAGCTGTCATATATTGCATGTCTATGTACCTTGAGAAGGCTCATCTTTTGGAGCCAAATTTTAACCTTTGACCCCATCACTGACCTTTGACCCACATTTTTTGAAAAATAAAAACATCTGTTATTTTAGTTTTGATACATATGGTATGTTATATATACACGTTTTTAGTAATTCTCTCACATTCTAGAGAAATCTAAAATCTAAGGCACGGTCCATTTGATATTCTTGGGGGGGGGGGGGGGGGGGAGACTCCGTTTTTTTTTTTCGAAAAAAAAAAAATTTTGCTCTGAATTTTGATGAAAAAAATTAATTAGAAATTGATGGATATGCATTGGCATGTGGTTGTTGGTTCTCATAAAAAAAAACTTGATATACATTTATCCCGCCTCTGGCAAATTTCTTGCAATCTGATTGGTCGAGAAGAACCAAATATTATGTTGTATTATTTTACTAACAGGATATTATTTTGATATCCTGCTTCTACTAAGACGCTTTATGCTCTTGACGTCACCAAAATGCTTTAGAATATGTTGACGTAACATACACAAACCAAAAGCGATTCAGCGGGATAAATTCGTTATACAGTGTTTTACAGGGGGGATACAGAAATATATTGGGTCGATGAAAAAAGTACTTGTATTAGGCAAGGTGAAGCCAAGCATTCATTCTCTTGAGTGTACATGTATATGTGCAAATCAACCAGGAGAGCTTCAGTCTCATCAGAGACTTCTGGTTTTCCATTGTTCTGGATGCAGGGTTTTTTAGCCGAGTGTGCGTCAACAATTGGTTTCCAGGCAATAAGTGAAGTATGATACATGCTAGTACAATGAATACACTTGCTCCCCAGGAGTCAAGGATGAACCCTATTGATTTTGAGGTCCAAAGGTCAAGGTCACAGGACTCAGATGATTAAAATTGGTTTCCAGACCAAAAGTCAAGTAAAATACATACTAATGCAATGAAACTTAATACACTTACTCCCCATGAGTCAAGGATCACCCCTATTGATTTTGGGGTCAAAAGGTCGCAGGACTCAGATGATTGAAATTGGTTTCCGGACCATAAGTAAAGTACGAGACATGCTAGTGCAATGAAACTTCATACACTTATTCCCCATGAGTCAAGGATGACCCCTATTGATTCTGGGGTCAAAAGGTCAAGGTCACAGGACTCGGATGATTGAAATTGGTTTCCAGACCATATTAGAGTCTGTATTGCACTTGTGATCTATTGATTCAGGGGTCAAAAGGTCAGGGTCTCAGGACTTCTATGATTGAAATTGGTTTCCGGACCATATTAGAGTCTGTATTGCACTTGTGATCATGAAACTTGCCAGAAATGTTTCCCATGAATGAAGGATGACCCCTGTTAATTTTGAGATCAAAAGGTCAAGGTCATAAGACTCGGATGATTGAAAATGGTTTCCAGACCATATTTGAGCATGTATTTCACCTATAATCATGAAACTTGTCAGAAATGTTTTCAATGAATCAAGGATGACCCCTATTGATTTTGGGATCAAATGATCAAAAGTCAAATTTATAGGACACAGGTAATTGAAAAAGATTTCCGAATTATATATGAATGTATCAACCTGAAACGTGTTTCCCATCTGTCAAGACCATTCAAGTTTTGCAATTCGGCACTTTGCATCCTTGATGCATTTTAAGCTTTTTATTTTTTTATTCGGGGAAGGTGCCTATCCCATTTGGAAAATTTGCGACATTTTGCTGAAATCGGGAAAAATTTATACAAATTCTAACCAAAGTAAAACCCTAAAGTATCATTTATTAACACTGCTAATCCATTGATTTGCTTGAACTGGTAAAAGGGATGAATAAAAACTTTAAAATTCACTTAGAAATAGGACTTTTTGTGCTGACTTCCAGGTTTTGAGTCTTAATTTTCTCAGGTGATTTTTGTGCGAATAGCACATAGCGATTGCCTGATTTCTTCACTCATGGGATCCCCGTCTACTGAGTATGTATAAACGATGTTACTCTGTTTACATGTACCTTGGGACTGCGTCAGCGTCATGATCGGTATAAAGTCTGAATCAATGAATTATATCTATATGAATCGAGCTGTCGTGTTATGTACATGCATGACCTAATGTAAAATTGCATCTGTATGTACTGAGATGAACACAGGCTGTGTGTTGGAAACCCCTTTCCATTACCAGGTGATTATCTGTTTTAGTGGACAATATATAAATGAAGCGGTGCTATCGATAAAGATATTAAGTTGAATCATTGAAACGTAAAACTAACTTCAAGTAGGCTTATTTTGCCCCGCTTCACAAAATGAAATCTGTATACGACGAACAAATTAGGAACTTCCATCATGAAATATGATATTAACCATTATGAAAAATAAAAGATCAAAACATTCCCGTTTAGGATGTATCATGTTTTTATATACTAAAAAAGAAGTGAATTTTCCTTCAAATTCTTAGCACACACCTAACATTGAACATGAAAGGTTAAAGAGAGAGTGGGGATCAAATTAGAAAATAAGATTCGTCTTCTTTCCTTGTATATGGAATCATCAATCGATAGTCATATTGGATTGTTGTATTTTCTAGGGGGGGGGGGGGGGGGGGGGGGGGGGGGGGGGGAGGGGTAGTTTTAATGTGATGTAATTTAATTTTCATGTTCACTGTCAGACATCATCTTTCAATTCATTAAGACAACATTATGCATTTGTATTTTAGTTCTGTCTTTATACGTCCATAAACTGGCCTACGAAGGTGTTCAGGAACAAATAAAACACAGTATTTTTTCATACATTAGAAGTGATATTATTCTGGCTATTCGCACTCAGTACCTTTAGTGCTTTGATTTCATAATTCCTTTCTGGGAATTTAAGAGTGATTTTTGGGGGGAAAATAGAGGAAATTTGGCATTGGAAAGAGGCCGAAATTCGACCCCAAAACAAGAGAAAAAAAACAACCTAGGCTAGGTAGTGTATAATGTTGTCAGTTTTCAGTATATGTCCAATTTATACATGTATTACAATTTGTGTCAAAATCCCAGTCCACTCAAAAAATGGGTTTGGTACCCTTAAATGTGGTTGAGATGAATGTTGAATCATTGAGAGAACGGGGGAAAATTAGAAAATAAGGTTTGCTTGACGGAATTGTATGTGCTATTTAAGATTTCGTGCAAGAATTGAATATTACATACTCATTTGTTTAGTATCAATTTATGCAGGGCTTGAAATTCCCACTCGCCCGTTCGCCAATGGCGAGTGAAAGTGCCGCCGGGCGATTAGATTTTCGTCTGAACTCGCCCGTTTGGCGAGTAGGAAAAATGACCAGTGTTCTACCCATGCCTATTCAGCGACCGCCATGCATTTTTTTTTCCAAAAAAAACTGACATTTAAAAAAGATTTTCTGGATTTGTTCAGGTTTTTTGGGAGGGGGAGGCGCTCGTATATTTTAGGCTAAGTAAAAACATTGTCAGCGGGTTTTTTTTGGACCCAAATGATTTACTTCAATGTTGTGTTTAAACTGCTGTCAAAGATGGTCTTTCACATTAAAAGCTTTCAACAATTATCTTATGTAATTAATAGAAAAGAAACTTGAAAATATACGGGCTCCTTGATTTTTGGTACGGGCTCCTTGAATTCCAGAACTAGGAGCCCGTATGGCTCCTTTGGAATTTCTATGAATTTCAAGCCCTGATTTATGGCCTACCTTACTGACGAAGCAACGAAAATGGCGTAGTGTAACGAGCTTGTATTTGGCAAGCGTGTTCCTTGTGACCAGAGTCGCATGACTATGACCTACATTTGGAAAATTAAATATAAGCCATTATTATAGTATCATAAGGGACAGGACTCATATTTGGCATCTTGTAACAAGAGTTTTGGTAAAGAGGTGCCAGGTGGAGGCTAGTATGATTTTCTTTGTTTTCTAGCACCAACTTTGATACCCTCTATGAGCTTTGGACATGCGCTATTGTTTTTGGCTCATATCTTAGCCAATCTTGGATTTACTTGTACTTTTATGCAGATAACTTAAACACTAACGTCTCTTGTAGAACAATCCTGATGATGGGACGTTACATTGAACCTATTGAAGATGTACCATGTGGTAACATTTGTGGTCTTGTTGGTGTTGACCAGTACCTTGTCAAAACAGGAACAATATCAACATTTAAAGATGCTCACAACTTGAAGGTGATGAAATTTAGCGTCAGTCCTGTTGTAAGAGTTGCCGTAGAATGTAAGAATCCATCGGAGCTACCAAAACTTGTAGAAGGTCTGAAGCGTCTTGCAAAGTCGGATCCTATGGTACAGGTATGTAAATATTTTGACGTTCATCCTGTTTCCCTTTCCATTAACTATGATGGTACATTAACTATGAACATGGGGGAAGATGATGCAGTATAAGAATGTCTTAACTATGAGTTGCATCCTAAAAAAGGTGGCTATTAGCTTTTTATAACGTACAAACACGACTGGCGTTCTACTTACACTTTCATCTTTCAAGAATTGTGCCTACAGTTTTTTCAGCTTTATTAAAAGATATTATTCGTCTTATTTTGGATAAAACTCATAGCTAAGGCATTCTTACACTGCATCACATTCCCCTTTTTTGTGAAGTTTGTACTACACGAGACCAAATGTCCTGCATTGGGAGATTACCTACCATGTACGAACCCCTTTATTGATTAAAATGATGTTTCTGAGAATTTTTGTATCTCCAGCAAAGCTTTGGGATTGAAGGTTACAAAAGTAAGTTTATATGGTTACAAGAAAAGGCTTGCTTTACTTGGTTCCTGTATTTTTAAAAAAGACAATACAGGAAAGTTAGTTTATGGGTCTTCTTCACAGGCATTTAAGCGGCCCTATATTTCCTATTATTCCTTTAAAAACACTACAGTTTTGGATGTGCCCTATATTCCCTATATTTTGGCTAAAAATATCCCATGTATGAAAGATTCTGTTGGTAGCAAAATTTTGCTCTTAAAGGATAATATTCGCTACATCCTTTTAATTGAATTATTAGCATGAAATACTGCTCTATATCCTGAGATTTCAAGCTCGCTTCGCTCACCAAAGCTTTCTCAAAACACATAAAAAAATTGACTGCCTTACAAGTTGATAATGTTTAGTGATAATACACGCAATAAAGTCTGCAAAATATAGTATTTCCAGTTTGGAGAAGATAAAGTTTTGAAAAGACCCTATAATTTCCCTATGTTATGTTAGATTTGCCTTATAATACCCTATTTTTTCTGAGATTCGACCCTGTTAAAATCCCTCTTTTTTTTTTTTTTTTTTTACTCAAATACCACTCGAAAGCCTGTCTTCACCATCTTACGCACAAGTTAAATTCTGAAATGGGGTAGATCACATGCCATTTATAATACACTTATCAAACACAATTTTTCATGAGAATGAATCCCTCACGAATATTTCGAAAATGAGTAAATTCTGGTTATAAGGTGTATCACTTGACAATCAAAAACTTAATCAAAAGATTAATGCTTGTATATGGGGACTTATATTGTTCAGCAATCAAACACTTGTTGATTTTATTTTCAGTGTCAGATAGAAGAATCGGGAGAGCACATAGTGGCTGGTGCAGGAGAGTTGCATCTTGAAATTTGTTTAAAGGATCTGGAGGAAGATCATGCTTGTATTGAACTGAAGAAGTCTGATCCAGTTGTAACCTACAGAGAAACTGTTAGTGATGTCTCAAGTATAACGTGTCTGTCAAAATCACCAAACAAGCATAACAGACTGTTTATGACAGCAGCACCCCTACCTGAAGGGTTACCAGACGCTATTGACAGTGTGAGTATACAAGTACTCAAGAATTGATTTGATGTTGTTTTTTTTCATATATTGTGCAACAGAGTTACAAGGGAGGGGTTGCATATATTTGTTTGGATGAAATAAACAAAAAGAACCAGTAGGTAAGAAAGCACCTTGTTTTTTAGCTCTACTGGTCATAGACCAGTCGAGCTTATGCGATACCCCGTCGTCCGCCGTCTGTCTGTCTGTCCGTCCGTCCGTCCGTAAACAATTCTTGTGCTCGCAACTCCTCTGAAACTATAAGAGATAAAAATGTAACACTTTTTGCATTACTCTTGGTTTGTGGTCTAGTTGTGCACCTGACATTTTGTTTGAGCCCCTGACCCCAGGGTCCTAGAAAATGGGCGTGGTCATTTTCTCCTATATAACTCTATGTAATCTTGTGCTCGCAACTCCTCTGACTCTATAAATGATGGAGACTTCATTTCTTTTGCAATATGATGGGTCTGTGGTGTAGTTGTGCACCTGATATTTTGTTTGAGCCCCTGACCCCCAGGATCTTAGAAAATGGGTGTGGTCATTTTCACCTATATAGCTCTATGTAATCTTGTGCTCTCAACTCCTCTGACACTATAAATGATGGAAACTTAATTCGTTTTGCAGTATGAAGGGTCTGTGGTGTAGTTGTGCACCTGATATTTTGTTTGAGCCCCTGACCCCCAGGGTCCTAGAAAATGGGTGTTGTCATTTTCCCCTAGCCTATATAACTCTATGTAATCTCATGCACACAATTCCTCTGACACTATAAATGATGGAGACTTAATTTTTTTTGCAATATGATGGGTCTGGTGTAGTTGTACACCTGATATTTTGTTTGAGCCCCTGACCCCCGCGATCTTAGAAAATGTGTGTGGTCATTTTCACCTATATAACTCTATGTAATCTTGTGCTCGCAACTCCTCTGACACTAAAAATGATGGAGACGTATTTCTTTTTGCAATATGATGGATCTATGGTCTAGTTGTGCACCTGATATTTTGTTTGAGCCCCTGACCCCCAGGGTCTTAGAAAACGGATGTGGTCATTTTCTCGTATATGTGCTCTCAACTCTTCTAAAGCTATTATTGATGGAAACTTAGTTGTTTGTGCAATATAATGGATCTGTAGTCTTACTGTGTCATTGATAGGTCATTTGAGCTAGTAGCCCTAACCCCTAGGATCTTGGAAAATGGGTATGACATTATTTTTTGAAATCATTTATCTCAGATATTAAAAATTATATGAGTGATATTCTAGTTGCAGTCTAATGGATTTGTTATTTTGTAGTGCTACTTATAGTTTGTTAGAGCGCCTGCTCGCTATGGTCTTAGGTTTAAAATAAAATGGAAATTATTATTAATGTATCTGTATCTTATTCACTTGTCAATGAGTGTATAAAACAAAACAACCAGGAAAACTACAGTCTCGTCAGAGACTTCTGGTTTTTTTGAAGACATTAATTTTCATGAAGGAATTTATTTTTTAGGGAGAAGTTTCATCCAAGCAGGACTTCAAAACGAGAGCAAGATTCTTAGCAGACACCTATGATATGGATGTAGGAGAGATGAGAAAGATCTGGTCATTTGCACCAGAAGGAACTGGTCCAAATCTCCTTGTTGATGTCACAAAGGGTGTTCAATATTTGAACGAAATTAAGGACAGTGTTGTTGCTGGCCTGAATTGGGCAACAAAAGAGGTATTTAAATATTTTGTACATTCATTATTAAGAAGATGTAGGACTGTCAGACTTAAAGTAGATCCTATTAATTTTCACGAAATTATGTCTCCCCCCTAATTGGAGGATATGTTTTGATTTTGCCTTCCCGTCCGTCTGTCACAGATCATGGCTAGGTCATATCTCTTGAACAGTTCACATGATTACTTTAATATTTATTATTCTCTCACCAAAAATTGGCTAGGGTATATAATGAAACACATGTCGATCCGTGCATCCATCTGTCCCACATGCGGTTTCCAAACATGTAGATTTATTTTTGTGATTCTAATTTTTGGGAATCCTTTGAGACCAAAAAATGAAATTATAGCATATGGTATTTTGTTAATTTGCTGTACAACATCGTTGCATGTTTTAATCGATGGTTATTAAAAAAAAACTGGCCAGATAGTAAAGATATTACTAAATGACTACTTCAATTGATTTTTTTTTTTTTTTTTTTTTTTTTTTTTTTTTTTTTTTTTTTTTTTTTTGAAAAAAAACCCCTATAATGCAAATATTCTCAGTACAAAAAATGTACAATGCAATTATTCTTGTTCGTGTTTTTAAAGCTTTTTTTAATGCCCCTAGTCATTTGACCAAGGGACATTAGGTGATTGGTTCATCCGTCTGTCCATCATTCCGTCCCGCTTTCAATAAAAGGATATAAAATTTTAACAAATTTGCCCACTATCCTTAACAATTAATACTTCCCTCTTGATACAAAATCTAAACCTTAATCTGGTAATTTTTGCAGGAGTAGCAAGCTTCAAGGATTAGAATTTGCTCAAATTATACTTATTTTCTTTTATAGGGGGTTTTGTGTGAAGAAAATGTGCGCGGAGTACGATTTAACATCCATGATGTAACCTTGCACGCAGATGCCATTCATAGAGGTGGAGGTCAGATTATCCCAACGGCAAGACGTTGCCTTTATGCTTGCATGCTAACAGCCAAACCTACAATAATGGAACCAGTATATCTGGTGGAAATTCAGGTAATTATCATTTCATACACATGAATCAATCATTTTCCCATATGTGTCTCAAGTCTTATGAAGAGCTTAGAAGATTAATAGAATCTATCACGACGTTGCGACTGAAACAGGGGAATCTCATCCAAGTGTAAAAGATTAGCAATCCAAGCCTCCTCGTGGATGTAGCAAATTGTAACCCTTACAGTCTTCCATACATTGAAATTTCGTCGTAAAGATAGTCCCCTTTCTTGTCTCCAACACACAAGTTTTGTAACTTAATGGTTTTATAAATATTTTGTGACCTACCTTATGTCTTTTCTGATCAACTGGTCACTAAATTCTACAATATTACATGAAAACTTTTAAATCTTTCGTCAGAGGAAATTTGACCTGAAATCGGTAAACATGATTACACGCAATTATAATTCCGGTTACAAATGACTTCAAATTATTACAACTTATTTGTAATACTACAGAAACAAGTTTTTGATTCATTGTTTACTCTTGAATGTCATTTCAATGGTTAGAATTAAGTTTGAAAAAATATTCGAGCTCAGTATAACTGTCTAAGGGTTGCGTACGGTGCGCCATTGGCACAATTAGTAAATGATAGCTTTCTTCAATTTTTTGTTGGCCGATAAACTATATTTCCCATGGTCCCATTTTGTCCAATTTTTTGTGTGATATTAACCACCCTTAGAACTGACGATTGCAGTAAAAGAAACCTTCTGTTGCAATTAGTTCTATAACTCAAAAATTGCATATAAGTTATAGAGTTGTCTTTCTTATATCAATACTGAGGTTAGATAAACATAATTTGTGTTGTTTATAGAGATATTATAAGCTTTACATATGCATCCTGTGTTAAAAAAAAATAATCATCATTGCCTTATGATAAAATTATTCAACATTTAAAATCTGCTGACTATAAATTTTGTGTAGATCTATAAGTATCTCTCAGGACCTTCAGACCTTTGATTTTAACAATAAATAAAGAAATCATTGTAGTAATAAATCATTTAATGGTGAAAATGAATACTTTTTAGCTCACCTGAGCTAAGGATATGTGAGCTTTTATTAGTATTTATTTCCTTGTCTACATTGATTGACATTTTTTGTTTTTAGTGTCCAGAGTCTGCAATTGGTGGAATATTCAACTGTTTAAATAGAAGAAGAGGCGTTATAAATGAGCAAAATCAAATTGCTGGAACTCCTCAATTTCAATGCAAGGGAATGTTGCCTGTCAACGAGTCATTTGGTATGTACAGATGTCCTTTGGCTATAGCTGCTTTACAAATACATAGTGGGTGAAATATATTTGATAATTTTCGAAATGGAGGTTCTTTTAGTTTGTGTTTCTGTTTAACTATATGTACATGTAATTAATATTGCAGGTTTCACTGGTGATCTAAGATCATGTACAGGAGGTCAAGCCTTCCCACAGTGTGTATTTGACCACTGGGATGTAATGCCTGGTGATGCTTTTGAACCCACTTCTAAACCATTCAAGATCATTGCAGATACAAGGAAGCGCAAAGGCTTGAAGGAAGGCGTTCCAGCATTGGATAACTATCTGGACAAATTGTGAACATGCTTCAAGATAATACTATTTATTGATCCAAGTTGTTACCATTATTTTGAACATTTCACCTCAAAAGTGCTATTTAAAATCAATCTTGTAATATTTGTTAATGCACAAGATGCGTGCTATCCTCCACAACCTTTTCAGCAACATGCAAAACTTTGCATCCTCACTATTAAAATTTATGTGAAAGAACTATTTGAAAATACAGCAGTCCTTTTAAAAACAACTGGATTACCTTGTAACAAAAGGTAGAAAATAAAGGTGGTGAACATGAGAATGGTCTTTGTTTTAGCTCTGCTGATCAAGACTAATAGATGGCTTGTCCTTATGCTATCAAATCCATACGGAAGCTGTAGGGAACACAAGTGTTATGACCTTGAACTAAGGTGAAGGCAACTTTGTTTTGTCAATTATTTGTCTGCATGGATTTCAGTAATATTTCAGAGATTTTTGTTGGCCGAATTGCAAAGCAATTCTGGTCTATACTAGGGCTGTCATGATACGCTAAGCTCACGATACAATACGTATCACGATAATTACTCACGATACGATTCGTATCATGATACATCATTATTAATGTAGATATGTAGCCATTTCTGTAATTCGTCAGATACAGTATCTTAATAAAACAAGCTTAACAAAAACAAATGAAAATCATTCATAATTTGAATGCTTTGAGAATTATTGTATTGGCTAAAACTGGGAAAAAAGTACAAAACTCAGCAAAATGTAACAATATCACAGTGATCGGGAAGGCAAACTTGCTCAGTTGGACTATGGCCCCATCCACTTGGACTTCAGTGGGCCATTCTCAAAATCAATGGGCCATCTTTCTTCACGAAAGAGCCATTCCAAAAATGATCAATTTTCTTTACTTACAATGTTTGTATAACACATCAGATATTTGCGCATTTTCAGTATTTTAGTATTTTCAACCATCCAATGAATAATTTACATACATATCATAGAAACTTTCAGCCACCTATCCTGTATTTTTTCTTGTCCACATATGGGCAGCGTCATGCTCAACTTTGTGAAGAGGGGAAAGCGGGTCGACTGCAATTGTCATTCCTGTACAAATTTTACTACTTCAATTTGAGCCCATTGACTGACCGCTTAAATGACATAATAATTTTACGGACGAACACATGCACAAGTACCTTTACGTCGATAAGATACGTAAGTGGACGTTGGGGATTTAAATCTCGGGCGCAGAACGAGAATAAAAAAGAATGTCGGAGAAAAATCAATATTGTATTATAATTCGGGTGAATGGAGCAGAAATGACTGGCCATGTTAAGTAAGCTGTGATCCACACGTTACTGCTACTGGTGTAGATCTACATGATTTGGAGACCAAACATGGACATCGTAGAATATTGCGCACCAGGGCGAAGCGAGTTGCCGATTTTATGGGCCTTTTTTTTTTATTAGAATGAGACTATGTCGCAGGCCTTCTCAATCGCTGATATAATGATATAAGGGAGCGTCTTTTAAAGTTATCTTTGACGACCCGGCGTCAAGCATCGCCATGTTGATTTTTTAAAGATGAAACTTAATGCTGAAAACGAACCGTAAATCAACGATACGGCCTCTTCTCGTATCATGTATCGAACCGTCGTCAAGAACCGCGGTGAATCATGACAGCCCTAGTCTATACATGCTATAGATTGACCATGTCCGTCTGCCGTCAACATTTTGGTTAAAGTTTCTGGTTGAGGCAAAATCTGAGGAACTATATGCAGTAGAAACTTTATATTATACATGAACCTTCCCATCACAAGACCTTTCAATTTAAGCCGTAACATTTGACCTAGTGACCTTGACCTTGGACTATGACCTAGTTAAAGATTTTGGTTAAAGTTCCTGGTTGAGGCAAAATCTAAGGAACTATATGCAGTAGAAACCTTGTGTTATACATTTAGGTTGCCCATGACGAGACCTTTTAGTTTATGCCGTAACATTTGATCTAGTGACCTTGGAGTTTGACCTAGTTAAATATTTTGGTTAAAGTTCCTGGTTGAGGCAAAATCTAAGGAACTATATGCAGTAGAATCTTTATATTATGCATGAACCTTTGCCCATCACAACACCTTTCATTTCATGCATTTGACCTAGTGACCTTGGAGTTTGACCTAGTTAAAGTTTCTGGTTGAAGCAAAATCTATGGAACTGTATGCAGTAGAAACCTTATATTATACATTTAGGTTGCCCATGACGAGACCTTTCAATTTATGCCATAACATGTGACCTTGACCTTGGAGTTTGACCTAGTGAAAGATTGTGTTTAAAGTTTCTGGTTCAAGCAAAATCTAAGGAACTGTATGCAGTAGAAACTTTATATTATACGTGTAAGTTACCTCTGACAAGGCCTCTCAATGTATGCTGTAATATTTGACCTAGTGACCTTGGCCCAGTTGGTGACAAAAACTTGCTTTGCAATCCGGCCATACCGTCTTTAGGGGTGTTTTATTTTGCAAAGGAAACGAGGATATGTCATGACCTTCTCATCATGATATTTCTCGTGTCATTCCTTGTGGTAAGATCTTTTAAAACTAAGTCTTCCCCATGATTGTAATTGCAGCTTGTCAAACTTGAATGTTGGCCATATATTCTTCATTATAAGAGTAAAGCCTCTTGGTATGTGTGATCTTTATTATTATTGCCCCCCCCCCCCTTCAAAGACGAGGGGACATACTGTTTTGCTGCTGTCGGTCTGTCCATGAAACACAAAACTGCGACTCTTTGGAGGGTGACATTCGAGGTGTTGCACATAGGATTTGTTCAGACCACAATCCAGCCAGTATCCGTCGAAGGTTACAAAAGTTTCTGTACAATTATTTTAACAGGCTTTCTACTGTTCCTACTATTTCCTAGTTTTTCCTACTTTTTTATTTTGATCCTATTTTTTCCTACTTTTTCTTCAAAACCTCCTACTATTCCTACTTTTTCATCTCAAAAGTAAAAAATTACTTGCTTCACTTGTCATCGACATCTGATTCAAAGTTTTTTAAAATTTCGGGCTCGCTTCGCTTGCCCTTCAGTATATTTTACATGAAATATCAATCTGTCCTTATTTCTGTCTGTGATTTCCTCAAAGATGAATACTACAATCATTGCTTACTGTGATTTGTGTGTCATACTTACTGAAAATTGTCGATAAAAGTGATGGAAAATTTCCTACTTTTACCCTGTTAATTCCTACATTTTCCTATTTTTCTCCTACTTTTTTTTTCATTGACTACTCCTACTTTTTCATCAAGGTAGAGTAGAAAGCCTGATTATAGATTATACAAAGAAGGATTTGTTGGTCCACCAATTGACGATCTGCATTCCAGTCCATACATTATACAATTTTGCCAGCAGACTTTGAAAGGCAGGAAAATTGCCTTCTTTTTCTAGATCAGGGAAGTTTGATTTGGACAGAGAAAATTAAAATCCAGAAATATGTCACAGCTCAAAAGACCACTAAATGCATCGTTACGTATCACTCGTTGACTTTGACCACCAAACAGGAAGAAAACTTGTTGTTGTGCATTGTGTTTGATGTTTATAAGCCGAGTTCACTGTGTAGCATCACGTGACTTTAGTTGGTGAAACCACGAAAAAATAAAAAGCTCAGTTGGAGGAAAGAAAACAGGAACTGCAATAATTGCTTTAATTAAATTTTATCTTTTCATAGCTAATATGCTTGTCATAGCTTGATTGAAATGGTACTTTTACTACCATGGAATCGTTAGTAAGTAAAACGCCGTTGTTTCTACAAACATTGTGACAAAAGCTGTGGATATTTTCGTGGAAACCACCACAACATTGTGTTTAACATAATTGCGACCACGACGTTCCTTTTGTCAGAATGTTTGTAAAAACTACAATGGTTTCTTGATTGACAAACAAAGAATTATCAAAATATCATCTTTTACAAGGACATCGGCTATGAAAAGATAAAATTTGAATCATCACAGTACCTGTTTTCTTTCCTTCAAACGAGCGGTATGTCTCCATTTTGTGTTCGTAGTTTCACCAACTTAAGTCACGTGATGCTACACAGTGCGAGTTGCAAACCTCGTCTCTAATTTGATGTCCGGCAGGCGGGCGTAAACAATTGTTTTCCGGACTACAAGGTGAAGGTCATAGAACTTTGATGTTTGAAAATGATTTCCGGATGATATAAGAGGGTGTATTGCACCTTTGATAATGAAACTTGCTAGAAATGTTTCCCATGAATCAAGGATGACCCCTATTTATTTTGGGGTCCAAAGGTCAAGGTCATAGTACTCCGATGTTTGAAAATGGTTTCCGGATGATACAAGAGGGTGTATTGCACCTATGATCACGAAACTTGCCAGAAATATTTCCCATGAATCAAGGATGACCCCTAGTGATTTTGAAGGTCCAGGAGCTCAAACAAAATATCGGGTGCACAATTACAGCACAGACTCATCATATTGCAAAAAAAATTAAGTCTACATCATTTATAGTGTGAGAGGAGTTGCGAGCACAAGATTACATAGGGTTATATAGGAGAAAATGACCACGCCCATTTTCTAAGACCCTGGGGGTCAGGGACTCATACAAAATATCAGGTGCAAAACAAGACCACATACACATCATATTGCAAAAAGAATTGAGTCTCTATCATTTGTCAGAGGAGTTGCGAGCACAATATTACATAGAGTTATATAGGAGAAAATGACCACACCCATTTCTAAAGACCCTTGGGTAAGGGGCTCAAACTATATATGAGGTGCTCAGCTAGACTACAGACCCATTATATTGCAAAAGGAATCAAGTCTCCATCATTTATAGTGGCAGAGGAGTTGTGAGCACAAGATTGCATAGATTTTCATTGACCACGCCCATTTTCTAATACCCTGGTAATCAGGGACTGAAACCAAATGTCAGGTGCACAACTAGACCACATACCAAGTAGAATGCAAAAAGAATTAATTTTGTATCTCCTACGGTTTCAGAGGAGTTGAGATCACAAGAACTGTTTACGGACGCCGGACGAAGGGTGATGACATAAGCTCGACTGGTCAGAGACCAGTAGAGCCTAAAATGGTTTCGGGACCATATTTGAGCATGTATTGCACCTATAATCATGAAACTTGTCAGAAATGTTTTCCATGAATCAAGGATGATTATTGATTTTGGGATCAAAAGATCAAAGGTCAAATTCATAGGACTCAGGTAACTGAAAATGGTTTCTGAATTATATATGAATGTGTATCAATCTGAAACGTGCCTGTGATGTTTTCCATCTGTCGAGACCATTCAAGTTTTGCAACTCGGCACTTTGCATCATTGATGCATTTTAAGCTTATTCATAATAATATTGAAAATATGCATAAAACAACCAGCAAAAACTTAATTGCATGTTAGGAGGGCTAGCTGATGGGGACGTGGAGGCCGCTAAGATGTCCGGTGGTTTTGGTCAGTTAAAAAGAGGAAAAAGTTGGAGAATTTTGAGGGGCCATAATAATTAAATATTTTATTTTACGTCCCAAACTTTTTTCTGAAAGGTGCACTCCCGCCATCCATGGAAACAAACACTTTATCTTTGGAAATGAAAACTGATAACAAAAGAAAATAAAACACCGCTAAAGACGGTATGGCCGGATTGCAAAGTAAGTTTTTGTCACCAACTGGGTCTAGGTCACTAAGTCAAATATTACAGCATACATTGAGAGGTCTTGTCAGAGGCAACCTACATGTATAATATAAAGTTTCTACTGTATACAGTTCCTTAGATTTTGCTTAAACCAGGAACTTTAACCAAAGTCTTTAACTAGGTCAAAGTCCAAGGTCAAGGTCACTAGGTCCAATGTTACGGCATAAATTGAAAGGTCTCATCATGGGCAACCTAAATGTATAATATAAGGTTTCTACTGCATACAGTTCCTTAGATTTTGCTTAAACCAAGAACTTTAATCAAAATCTTTAACTAGGTCAAAGTTCAAGGTCACTGGGTCAAATGTTACGGCATAAATTGAAAGGTCTCATCATGGGCAACCTACATGTATGATATAAAGTTTCTATTGCATACAGTTCCTTAGATTTTGCTTAAACCAGAAACTTTAACCAAAATCTTTCACTAGGTCAAAGTCCAAGGTCAAAGTCACTAGGTCCAATGTTACGGCATAAATTGAAAGGTCTCATCATGGGCAACCTAAATGTATAATATAAGGTTTCTACTGCATACAGTTCCTTAGATTTTGCTTAAACCAGAAACTTTAACCAAAATATTTAACTAGGTCAAAGTCCAAGGTCAAGGTCTGTAGGTCCAATGTTACGGCATAAATCGAAAGGTCTCATCATGGGCAATCTAAATGTATAATATAAGGTTTCTACTGCATACAGTTCCTTAGATTTTGCTTAAACCAAGAACTTTAACCAAAATCTTTAACTAGGTCAAAGTTCAAGGTCAAGGTCACTGGGTCAAATGTTACGGCATAAATTGAAAGGTCTCATCATGGGCAACCTACATGTATAATATAAGGTTTCTTCTGCATACAGTTCCTTAGATTTTGCTTAAACCAGAAACTTTAACCAAAATCTTTAACTAGGTCAAAGTTCAAGGTCAAGGTCACTGGGTCAAATGTTACGGCATAAATTGAAAGGTCTCATCATGGGCAACCTACATGTATAATATAAAGTTTCTTCTGCATACAGTTCCTTAGATTTTGCTTAAACCAGAAACTTTAACCAAAATATTTAACTAGGTCAAAGTCCAAGGTCAAAGTCACTAGGTCCAATGTTACGGCATAAATTGAAAGGTCTCATCATGGGCAACCTAAATGTATAATATAAGGTTTCTACTGCATACAGTTCCTTAGATTTTGCTTAAACCAGAAACTTTAACCAAAATCTTTAACTAGGTCAAAGTCCAAGGTCAAGGTCACTAGGTCCAATGTTATGGCATAAATTGAAAGGTCTTGTCATGGGCAACCTATATGTATAATATAAGGTTTCTACTGCGTACAGTTCCTTAGATTTTGCTTAAACCAGGAACTTTAACCAAAATCTTTAACTAGGTCAAAGCCCAAGGTCAAGGTCACTAGGTCCAATGTTACGGCATAAATTGAAAGGTCTTGTCATGGGCAACCTTCATGTATAATATAAAGTTTCTACTGCATATAGTTCCTTAGATTTTGCCTCAACCAGAAACTTTAACCAAAATGTTGACGGCAGACGGACAGACGGACGGACGGACGGACAGACAGACGGACGGACGGACGGACATCGTCAATCTATAGACCGGAATTGCTTTGCAATCCGGCCAAATATCTTTTTCGAGTGAGGTGGATAATTCTGACTTTATTGTTTAGAAAAATTATCTCTTGAATCAGATATTTATGATGGTGCAGGCATATTATGGTATTCGATGTCATTTTATACTAACATGTTTTACCTTCATGGGGATATGTTCAAACTTTAACAACTGTTTTGCATGATGTGGGCTTTCAGACAAAAGTCTTCAACGTCATATTAGGGTTAAAGGTCAAGGTCATTCATTATCATTTCTGAAAGCTCAAAGACACTCAGAAAATCAAACTTTTGATATCAAAATTATTGTATTGGGGGAGCATCCATCAGTTTTACTGATTTTGTCTTTATTTCCTGCTTAAAAGTGGACTTCCGTTTAAAGTTTGCCTAAGCAAAACTTTATGCTTACCTAAGCAAAAGACTCAAGTGAGCTATTATCAGCTATAGGGATTCGTCCGACACCCATCCGTCCCTTAACTTTTCCTCTACAGCTCATAATTTCCTGATGCTTTACAGAAAACAAGTATTCAAGGTCTATCCGGGCCGATCGGTCAACAAATATGGTCATTGAGGGCTCTGATTGGCTGATGCATTTTCGACTTCTCCACTGTAACCTCTGCACAGACCTTACAGCAAGCAAGTTTTTCATATTCTCTAGCAAGTTTGTGTTTTTCAAGCCGATCGGTCAACAAATATGGCCACCAAGGGCTCTGAATGGCTGACCCAGTTTAGACTCTCCACAACCGCTACACAATTTCATGAAACCTTACAGAAAGCGAGAACTCAAAAGCCATACCAAGTTTGTGATTTTCCGAGTCATTCAGTCAACAAATATGGCTGTCGAGAACTCCGATTTGCTGATGTATTTTCTACTTCTCTACCACTGCTGGAGGGAATTTTACGAAACCTTATGGAAAGCAAGTACATGTAAACGAGGTCCTCTACAAAGTTCATGGGCGGATCCAGGAATTTTTTTTTTCAGGGGGGCCCTTAAGTCCGATTTTTTTTGAAGAGCAAAAAAAAATTAGAAAAATGAAAAAAAAAAAAAAAATAGAAAAATAAATAATAAGCTTAAAATGCATCAAAGATGCAAAGTGCCGCGTTGCAAAACTTGAATGGTCTCGACAGATGGGAAGCATCACAGACACGTTTCAGGTTGATACACATTCATATATAATTCAGAAACCAAATCAATTACCCAAGTCCTATGAATTTGACCTTTGCTCTTTTGATCCCAAAATCAATAGTGGTCATCCTTGATTCATGGAAAACATTTCTGACAAGTTTCATGATTAAAGGTGCAATAAATGCCCAAATATAGTCCCGAAACTATTTTCAATTATCAGAATCCTATGACCTTGACCTTTTGATGCAAAAATCACAAGGGGTCATACTTGATTCATGGGAAACATTTCCGGAACATTTCATGATCATAGATGCAATACAGGCTCAAATATTATCTGGAAACCATTTTCAATCATCAGTGATAGGGATCATCCTTGATTCATGGAAAGCATTTCTGGCAAGTTTCATGATTATAGGTGCTACGCAGGCTCTAATATGGTCTGGGAACCATTTTCAATCATCATAGTTCAGTGACCGTGACCTTTGGACCCATAAATCAATAGGGGTCATCCTTGATTCATTAGAAATATTTCTGGAAAGTTTCATGATCATAGGTGCAATACAGGCTCTAATGTGGTCCAGAAACCATTTTCAATCATCTGAGTCCTATGACCTTGACATTTGACCTTTTGACCTCAAAATCAATAGGGGTCATCATTGATTCATAAGAAACATTTCTGGCAAGTTTCATGATTATAGGTGCAATACAGGCTCAAATATGGTTGGGAAAACATTTTCAATCATCTGAGTCCTGTGACCTTGATCTTTGACCTTTTGACCCAAAAATTAATGGCAAGTTTCATGATTATAGGTGCAATACAGGCTCAAAAATGGTCTGGAAACCATTTTCAATTACCTAAGTCCTGTGACCTTGATCTTTGACCCTTTGACCCCTAAATCAAAAGTGGTCATTTTCTATTCACTGGAAACATTTCTGGCAAGTTACATGATTATAGGTGCAATACAGGCTCAAATTCAGTCGGGAAACCATTTTTAATCATCTTAGTCCTGTGACCTTGACCTTTGACCTTTTAACCCCAAAATTGATAGTGGTCATCCTTGATCCATGGGAAACATTTCTGGCAAGCTTCATGATTATAATTGCAATACAGGCTGAAATATGGTCCGGAAATCACTTTCAATCATCGGAGTCCTGTGACCTTGACCTTTGACCTTTTGACCCCAAAATCAATAGGGGTCATTCTTGATTCATGGGAATCATTATTGGCAAGTTTCATGACATTAGGTGCAATACAGGCTAAAATATGGTCAGGAAACCATTTTCAATCATCAGAGTCCTGTGACCTTGACCTTTGACCTTTTGACCCCAAAATCAAAAGTGGTCATTTTCTATTCACAGGAAACATTTCTGGCAAGTTACATGATTATAGGTGCAATACAGGCTGAAATATGGTCCGAAAACCAATTTCAATCAACAGAGTCCTGTGACCTTGACCTTTGATCTTTTGACCCCAAAATCAATAGGCCTCATCCTTGATTCAAGGGAAACATTTCTGGCAAGTTTCATGATTATAGGTGCAATACAGGCTGAAATATGGTCCGGAAACCATTTTCAATCATCTGAGTCCTGTGACCTTAACCTTTTGACCCCAAAATCAATAGGCCTCATCCTTGATTCAAGGGAAACATTTCTGGCAAGTTTCATGATTATAGGTGCAATACAGGCTGAAATATGGTCCGGAAACCATTTTCAATCATCTGAGTCCTGTGACCTTTGACCTTTTGACCCCAAAATCAATAGGGCTCATCCTTGACTAATGGTGAGTAAGTGTATGAAGTTTCATTGTTATAGCCTCTTTCGTAGTTGACTTATAGTCCGGAAACCAATTGTTGACGCCCTCCCGCCCAGACGCCCAGACGCCCGCCCAGACGCCCGCCCAACCGCCCGTCTCACATCAAATTAAGAGCCGAGTTTTGCAACTCGGCTAAAAACCGCAAACGCAGGAAAATAAAGTTATTGATTGATGATTGTCAGTTCAATAAAACTGGTGATTGGAAAGCAATGGCGAGCGACCAGCATAAAATTTTGAATTTTCACCTCATAGTAATTGATTAAATTGATTGTCAGTTCTAATGTGTAAATACAACAAATAGCGAGCGATAGCGAGCCAGTGAAATTTTTTTCCAAGAATTGGAATAAAATCCACTATTCGTCTCTTTCAATTTTTCTTTTCGTTTCCTTAGTGCCCTTGTTTATTGACCTAGGTGTAATGTATATGTGTTGCATATAGGAAAGCGCAGATCATTTGAAAATAACGTACATGAATGTAATAAATTCTGGCGAGCGGAAGCGAGTCAGAGAAAAATTTTGAAATACTGACGGCAAAATATTATCAAAAGTGAAAGATTTCTAGTACATTTTCAAATATTATGACAACAGAAGGGGAATTGGGACTTAATCTTATGAAATATGTATATTAGTAACAAATATTTAGCAATGTTTCGAAAATTCCAGGGGGGGGGTCCAGACCCCCCCCCCCCTCTGGATCCGCGCTTGAAGTTTGTATTTTTGAGCCAATAGCCGCCGAAAGCTCTGTTTGCTGACGCATTTTCTACTTCAACAGGAAGCACATATTTATACATGTGCGCCTCCATTCAAAAACTCTTCAGCTGTCTTACTTGGTCGTGACGAACTTTTTACCAGCTCCACATTGCAACAAAGAATAATAAAGAACAAATTGTCTAACTCTACTCTATAGGGCATCCTGCTTCAAATAAATTCATAAATTGAATAGTTCGGATAATGAATTCTCATCAGAGTTGTAACCCATAATAAGCACTTGACTTTCAGTTCGTGCATAGATTTGAATAATCTCAATGCCTAGATTTGAATATTTCACAAAACTGTTGCATATGACCTCGGAGGAACCAAGGGCAAGGTTGTTGGGTAAAACAGTTTCCAGGCTACTAGTATTTTCATTTTTGCCATGGATCGTTGCCCAGAACCTTGAAGCAAGGTCACAGTGCACTCGATGTGTAAAACTGTTATATGCCATCACTGTCACTGCTACTACTTGGTTCATAGTACTTGTTGACACATACTTGGTTTGGTTTAAACAGTATTTTATTCATTAACTTACAGTTTGTTTAATACATTACAATATTGATAGTATGAGGATTGAGTAACAAGATGAGAATCTTATGTAAAACTCTCTCCAGAGAGCTACGCTAAGTCAATTACAATAAAACACCGCTAACGACGGTTTATTTCGCCTTGGACTAGAATGTCGAAAACTGATTGGATAGAGCCCGTCACGTGGAAGCGGTCTATAACTCTATAGACTTTCTTATAGACCGTCAGTAGACAATAAATTCGAAGTGGGAAATCCAAGATGGCGGACGTTAATATGAAAAATTGCAGCGGCCGAGAATTGAACCCGGGCCGCCCGCGTGGCAGGCGAGCATTCTACCACTGAATCACCGATGCTTATCGACATAGGTAAAAAATATTGTTTATATAGCTCAGACTACACGTAATCTATTTTTAGCTGATGACTCGTTTATGTAGGTTGAATACCTGGAAAGTGACACACTTTTGAATTCACAAAGGTAAGGGAAATTTGTGATGAAGGGGTCCTCGGCAAAATAAAACACTTATTTGGTCAGTTACAGACCGTCTACGGAGATATGTCGGGTTGGTAAAATCTATGGAAGGCGAGGCTTCGCCTCGCCTTCCATAGATTTTACCAACCCGACATATCTCCGTAGACGGTCTGTAACTGACCAAATAAGTAATAATGGCCGGATTGCAAAGTAAGTTTTTGTCACTAACTGGGTCAAGGTCAATTAATACAGTATAAATTGAAAGGTTTTGTCAGAGGCAACCTACATGTATAAAATAAAGTTTCTACTGCATACAGTTCCATAGATTTTGCTTAAACCAGGAACTTTAACCTAAATCTTTGAGTAGGTCAAAGTCCAAGGTCAAGGTCACTAGGTCAAATGTTACAGCATAAATTGAAAGGTCTTGTGATGGGCAAGCTTCATGTATAATATAAAGTTTCTACTGCATTTAGTTACTTAGATTTTGCCTCAACCAGAAACTTTAACCAAAATCTTTAACTAGGTCAAAATCCAAGGTCAAGGTCACTTGTTATGGCATAAATTGAAAGGTCTTGTCATGGGCAAGTTTCATGTAATATAAAGTTTCTACTGCATATAGTTCCTTAGATTTTGCCTCAACCAGAAACTTTAACCAAAATGTTGACGGCAGGCGGACAGACAGACAGACGGACGGACATCGTCAATCTATAGGCCGGAATTGCTTTGCAATCCGGCCCAAAACACATACTTCGGATCCTCATAGGAGGGTATCCTAGTTCTATAACATAACCTTGCTGCGAGATGTAGCATACCATAAGCAGCATACCGGAGTCTTGTAAGCAGGACTAAAGGGTATCCCAATGACAACAACACTTGTGACTAAATGGCCTTAAATCTGACTATAGTATTTCAGCTGATGTCATTTACTTCCTGTACATGCACAATCGAAACAATTTCACAGACTAAATATACGTCTCGTCCGCTACATGTATGCTTTTTGGCAATTTTGAGCAATTATCATATTCATTAGGACCATATCACATGGTAATTGCCCATATTACATATGACACTTCACAAAGAATTAAACGAACTATCAAAGCCACATATATGTCATTAAGTATAATTTATTTACATGCATAGTTGATAATTTTAAAACATTACATATTGCACCATATAAATGTAAAGATGTCATTGAAAAAGTTCATATCAGAGGTAGTCCCTGACAAACATATGTATCTTTTCTTCATTTATCAGTTTTATCTTGTAAAATTTTAAAGCATCACTATTTCTGCTATCCAAACACCAATTTCAGACCTATTACCACTATATTGATCCCAATCAATGGAACTGAAATGCAAATATATTTGATTGAAACATGTATCTTCAATGTCAATAGTATGGAAAGCCAAAAGGGTGAAAATTCTAACATTGCAAGTGAAACTGAGAAGCAGGAAGAAATTAAAAATTCTGTGAAATTTTGCAAAAAATCCAACTTTTATTCAGTAATAGAAGGTGCTGTAACTTGAAAAATATTTTTTACCTGAAGGAGCATTAAGAAATACTATCTGTTCATATTTTCTAATTTTTAAAGTCGTCATTCATAACAATTTTATAACAAAACAAAACTAACTTTTCTACAAAAAAAAAATGTTTTCTACAAATAAAAACCCATGTTTTCTTAAAGAAACACCTCTTTTGCAATGGAAATCTCCATGAGCCTTTTTTTCTTTAATCTGAAAGAGCTGAAAAGCTACAGCAAAGTTGGGCCAGTTTAACGGATTCTAGAGGATCAAGGGGTACAGCCATCCCAGTAATACATTCCAGATAAATAGAATCTACAATAATATACTGGGCAAAAAAAAAGTTAGGGATAATTTTCATTCAAAATAATGTTGTGTAATTCTCATACAAATACTGGAGCTAAACTAGGGACAATATCACTAAAAGAAACCAGGCAAACAGAATGTCTAGTCATTGCTTTCATTTTTGGGTAATTTTTTTTTCTTTTTTTTTTTTTTTTTTTTTAATTTCCCCATTCCATTTTTTAATAAAATGCTTATTTTACCAAAAAATCACATTTTTTCTCTTTTATCTCTTTTTTAATTACCCTTACTTAATAAACCTTCAAGATTCATTAAACTCATGATTATCATCTACTTTAAATGTTTGTTCAATTTCAAACCCCTCATCTTAATGTAAAAATTTTCTCACTCATTTTCTTACGTTTTCGAAAATTGCAAGGGTTATGTCAGATTTTCATTTACATGTACAGCAATGAGCTCAATTTGAATGCCGGATTTTCAAAACAATATCATTGTGTGCTTTGGATCAGACATGCAATTTCTACTGATTAATTATGAATTATTCATTCAGTGTAAATTTTGGGTCAAAATTCTATTCTTCTGAAATTCGCATTTTTACAGAAATTGGTAGGAGATGGACACTAATGGCTCTGTTGACTTTTTTGTAGCCAAGAGTTGTACAAATACTGACAACTTACTCAAAAATTGATGTTTATCTCAGTTATGACAATAGAACTATGCAAATAAAATAAATTCCCTATCACAATGATAATTAATCCAATGCAATCTCTAAATAAATATCCTTAATTTTTTTTGAGCAGTATATTTTGTAAACGAATTATGGAATATACAAAATTAATGACTTAAAGTCCTACAACCCAGAGTTTCTTTTTTCTGTTGGTATACATACTTCTCATAACTGTTCTAATAGACCGTATGAGGTTGAGTAATTGTGTCTTCATGCCAGGATCCTCTCCAAAACCTCTTTGGTCACTCCCCCAGCCAACTGAAATACAACCTTATGATTAGCATTAAGTTATATCAGTTTTGGTTTTCAAGTCATTGAATTACGCAAACTCCTGGATAATTAGGAAAAAGGATTAACTTCTGATAAATTTTGCATAAAAACGAGTTTTCATGTGTAAAACATTCTGACAGTAAGTAAAGAATAATTATGAGCCCTAGGATATTTAAGGACCTAAAGATGTGCCATGACCTTGAACCAAAGTAATAGGTCAGGTAAATTAAGGAGTATAACTATTTCACATGCTTCATTTCGGAAAAAAGAAAAAAATCTCACAGAGGAAGGTCTATTAAGAGAAATTGAAGAAATAGAGTCAACTTTTGGAAGAAATTCATTTGATTACACTGAGCTTGATGATAAAACATAGGTAATCACAGATTACAAAGCTCACCTCGTGACAGCAAAATTCAATTCAAACATATTTTTTTAGTACATGTATATTGGCTTGTAAAGGCAAAACCACTCAAGCAGAAAAAGTAGGTCGAGGTCATTTTATGAAAGTTTGATCAAAGATACATCCAATATGCAAGTTTGGCACATGTAGCAGTTATACTTTGCTCAATATTGGCTTTATAGAGCAAAATCACTCAAGCAGAAAAAGTAGGTCAAGGTCATTTTATGAAAGATTGATCAAAGATACATCCAATATGCAAGTTTGGTACATGTATCACTTATACTTTGCTCAATATTGGCTTTTAAAGGCAAAATCACTCAAGCGGAAAAAGTAGGTCGAGGTCATTTTATGAAAGTTTGATCAAAGATACATCCAATATGCAAGTTTGGCACATGTAGCAGTTATACTTTGCTCAATATTGGCTTTATAGAGCAAAATCACTCAAGCAGAAAAAGTAGGTCAAGGTCATTTTATGAAAGATTGATCAAAGATACATCCAATATGCAAGTTTGGTACATGTATCACTTATACTTTGCTCAATATTGGCTTTTAAAGGCAAAATCACTCAAGCGGAAAAAGTAGGTCGAGGTCATTTTATGAAAGTTTGATCAAAGATACATCTAATATGCAAGTTTGGAACATCTAGCACTTATACTTTGCTCAATATTGGCTTTTAAAGGCAAAATCACTCAAGCGGAAAAAGTAGGTCAAGGTCATTTTATGAAAGTTTGATCAAAGATACATCCAATATGCAAGTTTGGTACATGTAGCACTTATACTTTGCTCAATATTGGCTTTTAAAAGCGAAATCACTCAAGTGGAAAAAGTAGGTCAGATGCTGCATCCAATGCATGGGTCCATCTTGGCATCCAAAGATGAATCACTTGTGCAAGTTTGGTTACTGTAGCATTAGTACTTTGTTAGATACTGAGCTACCCCAAACTTCTTAACCAAGTCACTCAAGCGGAAAATGTAGGTCAGATGCTGCATCTGATGCATGGGTTCACCTCAGCATCCAAAGATGAATCACTTGTGCCAGTTTGGTTACTGTAGCATTAGTACTTTGTCAGATACTGAGCTACCCCAAACTTCTTAACCAAGTCACTCAAGCGGAAAATGTAGGTCAGATGCTGCATCCGATGCATGGGTTCACCTCAGCATCCAAAGATGAATCACTTGTGCCAGTTTGGTTACTGTAGCATTAGTACTTTGTCAGATACTGAGCTACCCCAAACTTCTTAACCAAGTCACTCAAGCGGAAAATGTAGGTCAGATGCAGCACCCGATGCATGGGTTCACCTCAGCATCCAAAGATGAATCACTTGTGCCAGTTTGGTTACTGTAGCATCAGTACTTTGTCAGATACTGAGCTACCCCAAACTTCTTAACCAAGTCACTCAAGCGGAAAATGTAGGTCAGATGCTGCATACGATGCATGGGTTCACCTCAGCATCCAAAGATGAATCACTTGTGCCAGTTTGGTTACTGTAGCATTAGTACTTTGTCAGATACTGAGCTACCCCAAACTTCTTAACCAAGTCACTCAAGCGGAAAATGTAGGTCAGATGCTGCATACGATGCATGGGTTCACCTCAGCATCCAAAGATGAATCACTTGTGCCAGTTTGGTTACTGTAGCATTAGTACTTTGTCAGATACTGAGCTACCCCAAACTTCTTAACCAAGTCACTCAAGCGGAAAATGTAGGTCAGATGCTGCATCCGTTGCATGGGTTCACCTCAGCATCCAAAGATGAATCACTTGTGCCAGTTTGGTTACTGTAGCATTAGTACTTTGTCAGATACTGAGCTACCCCAAACTTCTTATCCGGACGCGGACGCGGACGCGGACACGGACGCGGACACGGACGCGGACGCGGACGCGGACGCGTGGGGTTATAGCATAAGCTCACTCAACTTCGTCGAGGTGAGCTAAAAACAAGAACTAGAAAATATTAGGAAAGAAAAGATTAGGGGCAATATTGTTAGGTCAAAAGCGAAATGGATTGATGAGGGTGAGAAGCCCTCACAGTATTTTTGTAAACTTGAATCACGCAATTACACCAATAAAACAATACATAAATTAGAAACAGATAATAATATTTTTATAAGGAATCAGAAAGATATTTTAAAAGAATGTAAAACCTTCTATGAAAAACTTTATGCTAATTACGAAGATAACATTGATGATGTAGATCTAAATACAATCTTAGGACAATATGACATTCCTAAACTTGACATTGATTCCGCCTTTGCATTAGAGGGGCCCATTTCAGAAGATGAAATTCATTCAGTACTTAAAAATATGCGTAGTAATAGGTCTCCAGGAAGTTCGGGCTTTACTTCTGAGTTCTTTAAATTTTTTTGGTTAGATTTGAAACATTTCATTAAAAGGTCCATAGATGACATATTTGATAAAGAATTACTTCCTGCTTCTCAGCGTCTTGGGATTATAACATGTATTCCGAAAAAAGATAAAGTAAGACATCATTTAAAAAATTGGAGACCTATTACCCTGCTTAATGTATTTTATAAGATTATTTCTGGAGTAATTAGTAAAAGAATTAGAACTACACTTAATCTCTTAATTTCCAATACGCAAACTGGTTTCATGAGTGGTCGTTATATCGGAGAGAACACCAGATTGGTCTACGATCTTATGTCCTTCACAGAAAGTAGTAATATTCCAGGATTGCTTGTTCTAATAGATTTTGAGAAAGCTTTTGACTCCATTGCCTGGTCCTTTATCTATAAAGTTCTTCATTTTTTTGGTTTTCAAATTCTATTATCAAATGGATAAAGATTTTAAATACAGAAATACGGGCTTCAGTCCTGCAATCTGGTGTTCTCTCAGATCACATCCCAATATATCGCGGTTGCAGACAGGGGGACCCTGTCGCCCCATATATTTTCCTTCTATGCGCAGAAATTTTAGCTATTCTCATAAAAATAATTCAGACATTAAAGGCATTACAATTGGTAACAAAGAAAAAAAATCTCCCAATACGCAGACGACACCACTTTAATTCTTGATGGCTCTAAAAAATCTCTTTTCGCAGCTTTAGATACATTGGAATTCTACTCTCGTCTCTCTGGTTTAAAAATTAATAGTTCTAAAACAAAAATAATATGGATAGGATCCAAGAAATTCAGTAAGGATGTATATCATCACTCAAGATGGAAGCTTAGCTGGGGATCTACCCATTTCTCATTACTTGGTATTGAATTCTCCATTAATCTTGATGAAATGGTCAAAATTAATTATGATATACAATTGCCTAAAATATCCTCATTAATTAATCAATGGTCAAGACGTATTTTAACTCCCATTGGTAAAGTTACTGTAGTTAAGACACTAATAATCCCCAAATTAAATCATTTATTTATTTCATTACCAAATCCTGATGCAGACCTCATAAAATCTTTGAATAAAGAATTATATAAATTTATTTGGGGTTCTCACTGCCACAAAGTTAAAAAAAATATACTTACCCAAGATTACAAAGTAAGAGGATTAAAGATGATTAATTTAGAAAATTTTATTGTTTCGTTAAAATGTACTTGGATCAAAAGAGTAATTGATGGTGGACAATCATGGTTTGATATTTTTACAGCTTCTTATGATAATGATATTATAAAAAAGATGTATGACTTTGGAGATGACTATCTATCTCAGCTTATCAAATTGAGTAAGAATAAATTTTGGATTGATACATTTAGTGCATGGAAAAAAATTCTGATTGAAACTATAAATGATAATTGCCCTTCTAAAGAAGACCTAATGCTTTTACCTATTTGGCATAACTCTCAAATAACAATTAATAAAAAACCAATTTATTTTGATCAATGGTACACAAAAGGAGTAAGAATCATTGGTGATTTCTTTAAGAATGGCAAAATTTTAACAAAACAAGAATTTGAAGGTAAATTTAATATTCCAGAAATATGCTTTTTATTATTTAATGGTATACAAAGTGCTATTACTAGATTATTTAGGATGAGAAGCATCTCCTTAGTTACAGAGGCCAACTATGAACATCCTATTATTCCTTTTTTCTATAAAATATTAATTCTGAATGATAAACCAAATAAAATCATATACCAGAAAATAAATACTAAACCAATTATACCTACAGGAATCACTAAATGGAATAACAATAGTAATTATGACATAATACCTAAAGATGTTTTCAATATATGTTTTAAAACTACTCCGGACACCACTATTCAATGGTTACAATTCAGGGTTTTACACAGAATACTTCCAACCAGTAGTTATCTTAAAAAAATTAAAATAAAATCTTGTGATTTATGCTTCTTTTGTGATCATGAAACAGAGACCATTGAACATATTCTCTTTGATTGTAATATTACTTATTTCCTCTGGAGTAACCTTGAGTACATCATATTTGATAAAACCAATATTGTTGTCCAATTTGATAAGAGAGACGTGATTTTTGGTAGAACTTTTAATAAAGAAAACACTATCATAAACTTTATTATTTTGTATACTAAACATTATATTTATATCAACCTAAAGAAAATGAAATATCCTTCCCTGACAGGTCTATTAAACCATCTTAAATTTCAATATGAATGTCACAAAACCCTGGCCTTGAAAAATAATAGTATAGATAAATTCAACACTGAATGGAATTCATGGAAAAATATTTTTAACCACTAGAACTACAATATAATTATATTCTTTATTAAGAAATTTATATTAACTGTTTGAAGTAACCATGTTACATCTAATATGTTATGTGTGCATGTATGTGTAAATGTGAGTGAATGTACTCCCCTCCCCCCATCTCCTCTCTCTTTCTCTCCACTCTATTCTATCATAAAATAAAAAAAACTACATTATATCTACATACTTAGATATTAGATATATATTTGTGACTGATATAGTGTAAGAAAAAAAAAATAAAATATAAAAAAAAAAAAAAAAAAAAAAAAAAAAAAAAAAAAGTAATAGGTCAGAGGTTGAGGTAACAATGGTCACCATTAGTAAAACCTTGTCAAGAGCATAAACTCCTCCCCTTGATGAACCTTAGAACCCAAGGATGTGTTATGACCTTGAACCAAGGTCAAAGGTCAAGGTAACAACAGACACCATTAGTAAAACCTTGTCTAGAGAATAACTCCTCCCCTTGTTGATGGATTTCAATAATATTTCAAAGAAATTTCCTGAAGACCTAAGGGTGTGTCATGACCTTGAACCAATGTCATAGGTCAAGGTCACAATACACACCAAAAGTAAAACCTTGTCCAGAGCATAACTCCTTCCCCTGTTGTCAGATGGATTTCAATAATATTTCACTCAAATGTTCTTTAGGACCTAAGGGTGTGTCATGACCTTGAACCAAGGTCTAAGGTCAATGTCACAGACAGTAGACTCTTGACCTTGATCCAAAATAACTTCAAAGAATAAAACAAAGAATATTGCTGCGGGGGGTATTTTCGTCCGGTAAGGGGCAAAAATCTAGTTCCATGCTACTTTAATGTTGTATATTAAAAAGAAAAATGATTGACTGAAATTAAATTTCTTATCAAATATCGTCCAAAAGAAAAAAAAAACCTATTCTGACTTCTTACAGAACATCACCTGACTACCAGGGATGTGAAAAGCATTCGGAGCTGAGCGAGTGTCCTGTTCAGCGTCACTTGACTAATTTGACAGAAATGGTGGCTTTTTTGCTGCGGGGATAAGTGTTGGATAATATCATTTACATAGTATTTAGACATTCTAGTGAATGCATATGCTATACTCTATTTGTGTCTATAAGTTCAATTTATTGACAAGATTTTTGGTAAATGTCGGGGTTTTTACGACAGAACAATAAAATTCACGCGAAATTTTTTGACAGCTTAGAACAGAAAAATTATAGGTATTTCAGCATATGTTCTCAATAAAGGAAGTGTATACACATTACTGAGCTTCAAATGCCCTTCTTCAGGCCTTTGCAGCGAGCCCCGCTCACTATAAGATGACAACTATGTCAGAACAGTTTCCATACAGTAACAGTTTCCGGACAGTCGACCTTTTAAAGTACTCGAAGGAACTTATGTTCAAAATTTTGTGAGTTTTGTAGATTTTTCAATGGACAATTGAAATCATGAATCATATAAAAAAAAATTGCATTAAAGTTGCTTTATCACACCACCTTTTCACTCCTTATAAATTCTGCCCTGTTTAATATCGGGCACTGGGGGATGTCGCTGAGAAACATACTTTTTTAATCTACGTGATTTGAGAAGTTTCGGTTCTATTTCAAAGATTATTTTTTACATGGTCATTTGTAGAAACGACTGAAGAAAACAATATCTGAAATTCATCCAGTTTGGCCTTTAATTGATTGAGATCGACAGCTTTAAAATCAGGTGTCCGGAAAGTTGCCCAATGATATGCAAAAATCAGCCGAAATATAGGGTCATAAAATCAGTCTAGAAACCATACTTCTTGATAGATTTTTTATCTTCTTTCTATATGTGTGTCTGTGGAAGGGCAAAGCATTATTTGAGAGAAATTTTAACATTTTTCATGAAAGGACAGAGGAGTCATCACAGAAAACCTTCAAAATCATCCGGAAACTGATCGGACACCAGTATATTACGGATAACAATAAAAACATAAACACTCAAATACACAAATTTTCGGCCCCTTGGCCTTTATCAAGTGTAAAAAAACGGTATTGTATCAGAGATGCTGAAATTTGCCGGTCCAAACGGCATGACTGGCATAAATTTACTGTGACGGGCAATGTTCACCTCCATGCCAGTCAAAATGTCCGTCGTAAATTTGACAGCAAATTTGCTTTTCGGTATTCTAACCAGAAGTCTCTAATGAGACTGAAGCTCTACTGGCTGTTTTCGTAAATTCACTCAACACAAAATAGCAGGTGCACATCTTCACCACAGACACTTGTAAAAAGATGCAAAAAGAATTTACACTTTTTGAGAATTGGTGTTCACAAGATAACATTAAAAGACTTATATATGAGAAAATGGCCACACCCATTTTCAAATATCCTGGGGGTCATGGACTCAAACAAAATATCAGGTAAACAAGTAGTCCACAGACTTATTGTAATGCAAAAAGAAGTATCTCTCTATCAAGTATACTTCATGAGAATTGGTGGTCACAAAGTTATATAGACTTACATAGGAGAAATGACCACACCCCTTTCTAAAAATCTGGGGGTCAGAAACTCAAACAAAATATCCGAAACATAAAAAGACCAGAGAGTGACTATAATGCAACAAGAATTATCTCTCTATTGATTATTGAATTGGTGTTCACAAGATTACATACACTTATATAGGAGAAAATGACCACACCCATTTTCCTAGACCCTGGAAGTAAGGGGCTCAAACAACATATCGAGTGTACAACTATACCAGAGACTGATTATGATGCCAAAAAAATATCTCTCTATCAATTACACTTTTTGAGAACTGGTGTTCACAACATTACGTAGAGTTATATAGGAGAAAATGACCACATCCATTTTCGAGGATCCTGGGAGTCAGAGGCTCAAACAAAAGATCAGGTTCACAACAAGACCAGCAACTGATAATATTGCAAAAAGAATTAACTCTCTGTCAATTACAATCTCTGAGAACTAGTGTTTACAAGATTACATAGAGTTACATGTATATAGGAGAAAATGACCACACCAATTTGTTAAGACTCTGGGGGTTAGAGGCTCAATTAAAATTGCAGGTTCACAACTAGACCAGAGATGTATGGCAAGCCAGTGTGGACAAAAATAGGTATTTCCTAATATTAGAAATTCATTTTCTAATATAAGAAATTCATTTTCTAATATTAGAAATTCAATTTATTTTTTAATATTAGAAATTCATTTTCTTATATTAGAAATTCATTTTCAAATATTAGAAAATCATTTTCAAATATTAGAATTTCAGTTTATTTTCTAATATTAGAAATTCATTTTCTAATATTAGAAATTTATTTTCTAATATTAGAAAATGATTTTCAAATATTAGAAAATGAATTTCTAAGTAATATTAAAAATGAATTTCAAATATTAGAAATGAATTTCAAATATTTGAAAATCATTTTCTAATATTAGAAATTCATTTCCTTATATTTTCTAATATTAGAAAATCATTTTCAAATATTAGAAAATCATTTTCAAATATTAGAAAATCATTTTCTAATATTAGAAATTCATTTTCTAATATTAGAAATTCATTTTCTAATATTTGAAATTCATTTTCAAATATTAGAAATTCATTTTCTTATTTTCTAATATAAGAAATTCATTTTCTAATATTAGAAATTCATTTTCTAATATTTGAAAATTATTTTCTCATATTACAAAATGATTTTCAAATATTAGAAAATGATTTTCAAATATTAGAAAATGAATTCTTAATATTAGAAAATAGTTGATAATTTCTTATATTAAACCAGAAGTCTCTGACGAGACTGTAGCTCTCCTGGTTGTTTTGTTTTATTCACTCATTGACAAGTGAATAAGATACATATACATAAATAACAATTTACATTTTCTTTTAAACCAAAGACCATAGCAAGCAGGCGCTCTAACAAATTATAAGTATCACAACTATTTAACAAATCCATTAGACTGCAACTAGAATATCACTCATATAATTTTAAATATCCGAGATTTCAAAAAATAATGCCATACCCATTTTCCAAGATCCTAGGGGTCAGGGGCTGCTAGCTCTAATGAACTATCAATGACACAATAAGACTAAAGATCCATGATACATGAATTGCATAAACAACTAAGTTTACATCATTAATAGCTTTAGAAGAGTTGAGAGCACAACTATATACGAGAAAATGACCACATCCGTTTTCTAAGACCCTGGGGGTTAGGGGCTCAAACATAATATCAGGTGCACAACTAGATTACAGACCCATCATATTATAAAAAGAATTAAGTACTCTCCATCATCAACTATTAGTGTCAGAGGAGCTGCACGCACAAGATTACATAGATTTTCAATGACCAACCCTTTTTCTAAGACCCTGGGGGTCAGGGGCTTTAACTAAATATCAGGTGCACAGCTTGACTACAGACCCATCATATTGCAAAAAGAATCAAGTCTCCATAAGTTATAGTGTCAGAGGAGTTGCGAGCACAAGATTACATAGATTTTCAATGACCACACCCATTTTCTAAGACCCTAGGGGTCAGGGGCTCAAACATAATATCAGGTGCACTACTAGACCACAGACCCATCATATTGCAAAAAGAATTAAGTCTCCATCATTTATAGTGTCAGAGGAGTTGAAAAAGAATTAAGTCTCCATCATTTATAGTGTCAGAGGAGTTGCAAGCACAAGATTATATAGAGTTATATGTGAGAAAATGACCGCACCCTTTTTCTAAGACCCTGGGGGTCAGGGGCTCAAACAAAATATCAGGTGCACAACTAGACCACACACCTATCATATTGCAAAAAGAATTAAGTCTCCATCATTTATAGTGTCAGAGGAGTTTCGAGCACAAGATTACATAGAGTTATATAGGAGAAAATGACCACGCCCATTTTCTAGGACCCTGGGGGTCAGGGGCTCAAACAAAATGTCAGGTGTACAACTTGACCACAGACCAAGTGTAATGCAAAAAGAGTTACATTTCTATCTCTTATAATTTCAGAGGAGTTGCGAGCACAAGAATTGTTTTTTGACGGACGGACAGACAGACGCGGACAGACGCTAAAAATGAATTTCTAATATTAGAAAATAACTTTTTTTGTCCAATAGAGTTATATAGAAGAAAATGACCACACCCATTTTGAAGACCCTGGGGGTCAGAGGCTCAAACAAAATATCAGGTGCACAACTACACCATGGGTCAAACTAAATGCAAAAAGAATTAGGTTTCTATCATAAGTGGCTTCAGAGGAGTTGTGATCACAAAAAAATTGTTAAGAGACAGACAGGCGGACGGATGCCGGACAACATGGTATCACATAAGCTTGACTGGTCTTTGATCAGTAGAGCTAAAAACTGTCACGCAAATGAAGTTAAACTTCCTTATGTTAGAAAACCATCAAACAGTAATAATCAAAACTATAACTACTCTTAGTACGTTTACGTCAAGGCAAGTAGCGGCCAAGATGTTACGTGTTACTGACGGTAAGGTCAGAAAGTAGTGAAAAGTAGGTATGGACAGTTTGGAGATAAGACTCATTCTTGGGGATATACCAGTAAAATTCAAACTCATTCATCAGGGACTTGTTTCTTTTCTACATTCTACATCCTCCAATTTTGATGTGTTAAGGGACGCGTTAACAGCATGATTGATTACGCAGTTATGAAGGAAAAAATACACATATGACATTTTGTCCAATAAAACGTCCTTCCTACAAGGCATCAAGTGAATTTGAATCAAAACCCCAGAATGTTGGCAACTAAAATCCTAAGTAATACTTTTTGATTTTTTTCAGACCAGCATACTCTCATTTGGACCGGCTTAACTGATTAGGATGTCAGTCCAAATGACTGGCATCATTTTCAAGATTTTAGTACCTCTGAAATATTGAGACTAAAGGACAATCCATCTTTGCTCCTTTGGGCGTAAATTACAAAACCATCAATTTATTCTTTCTATATGTGTGTGAAAGGAGCAAAGATGGATTGTACTTAGTGACCTTAGTCTCATTATTCATGTACATTGTTGTTTTTTACACTTGATAAAGGCCAAGGGGCCAAAAATGTGTGTGTTTGAGTGTTTGTGTTTTTATTTGTATCATCCCTTCCTCTGGAAGAAATATTTCAATCTATTAAGGATAAATTCACTTCAAACAGGGTACTCTACTGTCCGCACTACTAACATGTACTTCAGAAAATATATTAAAGTTTCATCTACTTTGTCTGCAAACGTTCAGATTGAAGTTTTTATACCGGTAGGGGAATAGATTTCGAACTCTCGTAACTAACAGTGTATGTAATATGTCCGTACGACCAATTCTACACTCACCGTGAAAGAAAATAGGTTTAGATGGAGAGTTTTCTATGTTATTCTAGCCTGACGTTGCCGATGTTTAGAATTGAGTCTTAGGAGAATGTCATAGAAGTCACATTAAAATTGGAATAGAAAATTCCCAATCTAAATTTATTTTCCGTCATTGTGAGCATAGTACATGTAGTGTACCGGAGTCTTGTAAGCAGGACTAGAGAACAAACTTGGATTTTCCGATTTCTAAAGTGAGTTGCGCGGACTGTACTGGTGTCAAAACACTTTCCGGACAGTAACAGTTTCTGGACAGTCACCCTTTTCAAGTACTTTGAAGGAAATTATTTTCAAAAGTTTGCGACAATTTTGTAGATTTTTAAATGCAGAATTCAAATCATGAATCATATGAACAAAATTTTGCATCTAAGTTGCTTTTTCACACCATCTTTTTACCCCTTTCTGCCCCGTTTAATATTGCGCACCGGGGGAAGTCGCCGAGAACCATACTATTTTAAGGGGATATCACACGTTTCGTGTTATACAACATTTATTTTAAGAAAAAAGCATAATTCTGATTTCCTAATTTAATTCAGATGAAAGGGACAATATTAGGAGGTCACCATCCAAAATTTTGAGATTTTGAAATTGATCAGACTTTTTAGCCATCCATTGATTGTAATGGAAATGCTCATTTTTTGGCTATATTATTTTTTCAGCCCAAGATTTTCAAATGAAACTTTACATATGATTCCCTCAACATATTGTGCAAATTCTTATAGAAAGAAATCATTAAATGACCACGTCATATGTTGCAAAATCTCACTGAATGTGTAAATTATCATGTAAAAAATTAAAAGTGCAATTCGAGTTATCTTTCTTTACTATGTGACCAAAGACAAAAGCATCCGAATTTATATAATCATCTTTTTGAAATATCACAGCAGTGTTCCTTCACTCACAAAGATGTCAATATGTAAATAAATAGAGCCGAATACAGATTTTGTGAGATAACACGACAGTATGTGCACATGTGTAATGATATTACATGTACCATATGAGTAACTATATCATAAGTTTCTCTACATTCAAACACTTTACTGACACCTGACTTATTTCTGAATAGAAACGACATATGTATGTAGGTAAAAAAGTCTTAACAAAATTTTCAAATACATTTGTAAGTTCAATTTCAGCAAAAAATTGACTAATGTTGGTCATTCTAGGCTTACCATTACTTTGCAAAGAAAAAAAAACTTTCGAATAGGTATACGACTAGGCTCGAACCGCGGTCTTCTCACATAGTGGGCAAGAGCTCTACCTCTGAGCTATTATGTCGACTTGTCGATTGAGCGATTATAACAAAGCCAGAACATCAAGACATTTTAAGTTACAAAAATCGGAAATCTTCAGCGTGGAGATTTCTTTAAAATTCTCGTCTAAGGGAGGCTACTGAAACGCGTGTGATATCTCGTTAATCTATGTGATTTGAGAAGTTTCGGTTCTATTTTCAAAAATATTTTTTCACTGTCATTTGCAGAAAAGATTGAAGAAAACAATATCCAAAAATCATCCAGGTTGGGCTGAAATTAATCGAGGTTGACAGATTTATGGGGTATGGACAAAAGTTTATCGGCCATATTGGATTTGACGAGAAGCATACTTGAAAATCTGTCGTTCTGCAGAATTAAGACTCCAATCTTAACCATTTTCATACATAGTTTTCTTTACCTCAACATAGTCATTTCCCACGATTTTAAACAAAAACTGCATCAATATTTTTACATGACAACCATTTGAACTTAGTGCACCGAACTGCGCAGCTACAGGTTTGCAGGATTCATGATTAATACTATAACCTACCTTAAACGTTACTATCATCGTATGTCTACAAACATTTGTCCTCCAATTTTGATAATACTTTCTGAAAATACCGGGTATCTTCATTTTACACGCGAGGGGCTAGTAGCTATATCAACATAGAAATGAATCCAGGGGCGGATCCCCGGAATGTTGCACATTTGTAATTTGTCACCTATAATTCACATGACTATCCCACTTTTCTAATATATATCATGTAAATAATTAATTATTGAATCGCAAACAGTCGAAATTCTAGTGAATTACCCCCAGGAACTTTAAAATCGTTTATTTTTTCTACCTATGCTGGGGCGGATCGGCACGTGAAAATGGCTACCTGTAAAAACTCGTGTTCGTAAAGACACCGTGTTGTATTTTAAAATAAGAGATTTATATGATGAGACCTTGTACTCAAAATCGAAGGACAAATGGTTGTAGATATAGTATCAATGTCATGTTTAAGGTAAGTTATTGTATTATTCATAAATTCTTCTGAGGTGCAGCTGTGCAGTTCGGTGCATGAATATCAAATGTTTCTAATGATAAAATCTTAATGTAATTTTCCGTAGAAAATATGGGAAAATGTAGCTTATGGGGTTGAGAATACTTGGGATTAAAATAGTTGAAGTTGGAGCCATGACTCGGTGTAAGGGATGATTTTCAATAACACACTACATAAAAATTTATCCAATACAATGTATGGCGAATAACGGTTTGTCCATACCCCTTAAAATCAGGTGTCCGGAAACTGTTCCAATGATTTGCACAAAATGATATAGTGTCAGAAAATCGGTCTAGAAACCATATTTCTTGAGAGATTTAATATTCTCTTTCAACTTGAGTATCTGTGGGAAGGGCATAGCATTATTTGAGAGAAATTTGAATGTTTTCCATTGATGGACGGAGGAGTTATGCCGCTACTAATCAGAGAACCCAAGAGAACCTAAGAGAACCTAAGCTTTTAAACCTTTAATATGCATTTCTTTGACTTGAATCTTACATATATTGTATTAGGAATTCCCATATAAAAGGATTTAATTACAAAAAGAAAGAAAAAATATATTTAACATGCTAAAAAAGGCTAAATAACTGATTTTATGTACATCCGTTTTACATTGCGCGCGTGCCACCCGCCGGATAATTTATGTACTTTTTCTTGTACTCTATTGCTTTTTTTTTTTTTATTTCATTTATTTATTTGTTTGTATGATTTTTTTTTTCTTTTTTTTTTTCTTCTTTTTTTTTTTTTAAGTAATTATATTTTCAAAGGTAGTCATTATTTCAGAAGGCGGAGCATCGGCCTGAAGAAAGTAATTTTCTTTGACTTCAACCAATGGTCATGCATACATTTACACCCATTTCAAGATGTTTTCTGATTAGTCGTTGCACATAATTATTGTCATTAATATCATAATTTCAACCAAATTAACTTGTGTTTTCTTTAAAATGAATTTATGAAAACTTGCACGAAAATATATAAATGATATGCAATTATAATAATTGCATCTTACGCTGATATCAAAGGATGTGTAGAATTTATGTTTAGATAGATATAAGCTATAATTATGAGAAGGAAGGTATGGCTTATGCTGTAAAGACGGAGGCCATATAATTTGTAAAATCAAAGTCGGCAAAAATATTTCGTCATTCATATATATGATTTTCAAGATTTTTTTCAGTATTCGCTTTCTCGTCACGATGGGAAAAGCACGTAAATCTGGTGTTCTTGCACGTCCATGTGTCGTTTGCAATACTTCTTGCAAAAAGCGCATGTTTCGTGGCAAGCTTCGTTTCATTTGTTCTTCATGCGCGCTTGATCTAAGTTGTTATAGGTACGTTATGAACAAATAAGTAAAAATGTTATTATATACATGTATTTATCTTTACAGGTATCAATATTGACGCAATTTGATTCACTGTATAATTCAAATTCATTAAAATTCAAATGGCTTTTTGAGCATTTTAGTTTTCTACTTTTCGATTATTGAAATAATTTCTGAAAAAAAATTTAATAAAAAAAAAAAACAGTACAAAACAAACGAAAAAAAAACAGTGAATCATATTGCCAGGTATAGTATTACGCGTACGGAAACCTAACGGTGCCAACTGAAGTACGGGTCACTTGGTTTGAGGACTGTCCTCACGAGGGTATTGCTATTGTGGAGTACCTTGGTGAATATCCTCTGACAAATATATCTGTTCACGGAAATGCAAAAACAGCGAGTCGTCCTTACCAACGCCTTTTAAATAACAAACAAAAGGCAGTGTTAGGCAAGGACTCCAAGATAACAAAGCACCTAGAGAAATAAAAGAAAGTGTAAGTCAAAGTCTACCCGAAGAAACGATTACACTCAAAACAGCTCGCAATGCTAAATACCATTTTGAAAAGTTACCCCCAAAAAAACCTTCAAAATCGTCCGGAAACTGTATACGTAGTGTCCCACTCCCAGTTATGTAAAAGCTACCTTTTGCTAAAAACCTCTCTTCATGCAATACACATACGGCATTTAGACACAGAATCACTGCCTCGATAAGTGAATAAAGACCAAATGCCATGGCCCGTCGTCGAAAATCGTGTTGGCATAAATAAAGTCGTCGTCAATTCGTTGCTTGTAATTTGAAATAAACAGAGGCCAATAAGAAACATATTTCTGATTCTGATTTTGTTCACAAAATTCAAAACCGTAAACGCATCAGTTTGAACTGAAAATACGGAACCCCTACGACACCCGCGCCAGGGGCGGATCCAGAACCCCAACTGTCGGGGGGGGGGGCACATACAATTTTGGTGGAAATTACTTGCGAGACCCGAAGGGCCGAGTGGGGGAGGGTATGGGAGGGGGTTGGGGTTCGGGGGGCCTCCCCGAGAAAATTTTGAAAAAAATGAAGCAAATAGACCATTTTCGAGTTACAAAGTTTGACCGTTCCTGACCTGTGATTTATTTACGTCTTATACTCGTTGTCCCTAGTTACTGGTTCATGTCAACTTCCGGTTTCCTTAGATACCGTTAAGAAATGATGTAAACACGATAAATACACTGTGTTATGGGGTTTCTTTGTGCTGCAGAAGGCTGTCATTCAGACGTAAGGAAAAGGGGCCGATATGGATACATGCAAAATGTAAAATTTTATCCATTTCCGACAAAATTAAAAGCCCCCAGACAGAGAAAAATTTGGATAGATCTACTACGTAGAAAGAACTATGAACCTAAAGAACACCATAGAGTGTGCTCCCTACATTTTGTAGGTGGGTGTCCAACGGAAAAAAATCCGTTTCCTACACTTTTTGCATATAACAATTACAAAGTCCCAGTGCAACCCAGAGTGTCAACTGCTGTTCAGAAAAGATCCAGGGTGAAAATTACTGACAATACTGAAAGTACAGATTTGGAAACTGATGGGCATGTTAATCAACAGATCCCTTTGGTAAGAATTATATATATAGAATATTTAGCCTAATTGCTTACAACATATGAACTTCTGTAAAAATAGCTGGTTTCTGAAAACAGGAGTTTGATAACATCCCCCCCTCTCATAAGAAATTGTTAGCTTGACTAACATCAGAATTAAATGAATCATGATATACGACATTTAATACTACTGGTAAAAAAAGTTATATATTAGCCCCTGAAACAGTCACAATTGTCATGTTGTGTTATATATGAATATCCAATTATTCATTGTATTAACTATTTTGCATCAATTCTAACAAATATTAACCAATTATTTTTCACATTCAATGTAGGGTATACATAAGAACAATGAATTTAAACAATTTCATTTATTTTAGAGTAAAATACGAACAGATGAAGCATCAGGAATTGATGAGCTAGATGAAGAAATCATCATTGAGACCACACCCTTTGATGGAATGGCTGGAAGAAAACATGGTATTTGAAATAATATTTATATGTCAATAACATGTGTAGACTTTGCATGAACATGTTAATTTTTTAAGCATTACGGGGTATGCGAAATTTAAGATTGTGAATTATGGAAATAAAACCTCTGTCTTTGAAAATTCTAGATTTAGATATATAGATATTGATTTAACTTTTGAACAGTGCAATGCAATCATAAACTATTGAATATATATGTACAAGAATGATTTTCTAGTAATGATCAGTGTTTATTATTTGAATGTTTTTGATTTCATAAATTTGTATGATGTACGCCTTGATGTGGTCAAAAATCGAGAGAGAATTTGAACTGATTTTCATGAATCTTTCAATATTACATATACTAGCATATTGTAAATACACATAGAGAGTTTGTCAAGTTTATTGAATACATACCATTAGTCTCTCAAATTAATGTTCAAGGTAGTCACATTTTCTGTTTGTTTTCTTTTAGTACCTGCAGTAGGGGATGACCACACATATTTTCATATGGATCATGCCAACAAAGATGTAAAATGTACTCGTGAGATTGAAACACAGACAGACACCACTCTACATGACATGCGCAGATTTGATCAGCAAACAGAGCTCTTGAATGACAAAAAGAAACTGATGCGAGAATTGTTTGTTGAGAAAATTACGGAAAGTGACAACAATGTGAAAACATACCTTGGAGTACCATCTGTAGTTACTCTTTATGGAATTTTTGGTACAAATTAATTTTATTTATTTACAAAAAAAAATAATTCAATAGAACATTAAAGAAGATGATAATAGTAATTATCACATTAAAACAGGAATTTTTCAAATTTGTGTATGTTAACCATACAAAACCAGTATTTCAACTTTATGTACATGTATATAATGTGTGCATATTGCCATGTAGACCTATTTTTTGAGAAATTTCCAAATTTAAGTTGATATGCTGGTAGATTTCTTAAGCGATACCACTGTTCATGTTCACATCATTATTTCTTTCAGCTATTCTTGAGAAAATTTCCCCAGTGCTGAAGTACTGGAGGGGAAGAGGAACTACATCCCATCAAACAGCATATCAGAGAAATGGGAAACAGAAAACAGGACCACAGAGGAAACTGACATCCTTTCACGAGTTTCTTATTACATTGCTACGCATCAAGCTTGCTTTGCCTACCAACGTACTTGCCGACATATTTGGTACTTCAAATACTCGGATATCACAGATCTTTTCTACCTGGACAAATTTCATGTCAGCTATTTTTTCATCTATGCTTAAGTGGCCAAATTCTAAGAAAGTGAAAAAACATATGCCCTCTAGTTTCAGATCTATGTATCCAAAAACCACCTGTATAATCGACTGTACAGAATTCCACATTGAGAAACCAGCAACACCAACAGCTCAGGCCAAAACATACAGCACCTATAAAAGTCGTAATACGTTTAAAGCTTTGGTTTCAGTGACCCCATCAGGTGCATTTTCTTTCATTTCCAACCTTTGGGGTGGCAATGTATCTGACAGATTTATTACAGAACACTGTGGGTTTTTAGATCATATAAGGAAAGGTGATGAGGTGATGGCAGATAGGGGGTTCATCATCAGGGACCTCCTTCTTGAAAGAGGGGCAAGTCTCAATATCCCTCCTTTCACCAAAAAGTGTTCATGGGGAAAAGGTAAACGTTTGACAGCAGCTGACATAAAGAAGACTAGGAAAATAGCGAAACTAAGAATACATGTGGAAAGGGCCATAGGGAGATTGAAAAACTACAGGATTTTGTCAAATACTCTACCTTTGAAACTGAAACCTCTCTCCAACCAGATTGTGAAAATAAGTGCCTTCCTTTGCAATTTACAGCCACCATTGGTCAAACAATAGTTCATGTTTGAATGTTCCACTCTATGTAAATGAACATTTGTATTGGTCAGTGCAATTGGTAAATGTTGTCATGACCTTGTAATCTAAGTGTATTAATTAATCTTTTATCAATCATCATATACATTTATTTCAAATATATAATATACATATTATACATATAAATATACATGTTCATATGAATACAGTATACATGATCATGTATGTGTTTCTTTTTTTTTTTTCAATAGTAATCACTGCATGTAAACATATGATAATTCTGTAATACAGCAAGTAAAATGAAAGTTCTGTTAATGTTTCGGATGTTTCACTGATAAGGCAAGAAATTTACATGCATCTACAATAGATTCCTCAAGACATATGTCTCAAAAAATTTCTTGCACTTACTTATAATTTCTGTGTACATGTTTGGGTCAAATTTTATCCTATCAACTGCAATTCCTTTTTTTGTGTAGAATACAAAATCACACCAGTCATACTTACAGACCCCCATCTGGCCTTGTATCTGGACATACCATGAGGAAGAACATTTAAGCCTTAAGCTACCATTTTCATCACAATAAACATGATAATTGTTGTCATTACATGCCTGTATTGGATCTACATTTTGGTAAGTGAAGCTACATTTAATTTCCAACAAACCTTTGCCACAACATGAGCATGAGACAAGGCCATCTGGAGAAGCTCCAATATATGGATGCTCCATATCAACAATCAACCCACTTTCCTGAACATTTAGTGACATATGTTCCTTACTTGCCTCTTGAACATATAGATGCCTTGCTACTGGCTCATGATCTTTCCCAAAAGATAGAGATGGAGAACGGATATTGTCGCCTCCCAAACTCATGACCATTTTTAAGATGTAATTTTCAGGTTTGTCAGAAAATCTGAAGTGTAATACGGATGAAAAGATTGACGCTGTTAGACGTCCTTGTCTATGTACATACCATGCTTCATTTTCTGACTGCCCTTTTGTTGCTAATTCTATATCTGATATCACTTTTTCAGTGAACACAGACCTCAGATGGCTTTCAATTTCTTGACCTGGTGTATGGGATTTCATTGCTTGGCTCATAGTAGGAATTACCAAATCATTCATTTCATCATCTGAGCCACATTCGCTATCATCACTAGGGGGATCTATAGTTTGTAATATAAGAGAGTTACTTCCCTTGAATAGTTTGTAGAATTGCTTTTCTACGTTGCGTGAATTAAAATCACCAACAGATCTAGGGTCAAAATGATCTGGGGTAGCTTCAAACACTGCTGGAGGACTGGATTGATCCTTCCTAATGTCGATATCCATAATCTCTGATGGTACTGATGTCTTGCGAGGCTTGTCCCAAACACATTGTGTGTCAGTGCATGCTTCACTGCTACTATCTTTATGGCATTCAATGAAATTTCTCACAGCGAACAGCAGGGCCACACAATGTTTACAGGTTCCATCATCCCTACAATAAAATGTGAATTACTTGTGATCTATGCAATTTGTCATGTAAATATGCCTTTTACCTGAATAGATATACATGTAATAATAATAATTCACCAGTAATTCATTGTAATTTATTTGTTTACATTTTTATAAATAAAGTATATAATTATTCTTATAATTTGCTTTATGCTTTATGATTAAACTAACTTAAACATGAAGATGAAAACTGAAAAATAAGTATGATACAGTTTACCGTGACTAGCTGTATATCAATGCACTACACATATTGTGTGTCATTTTTCCCTCACTGACAACAGCACTCATCAGATCAAACTGCACAGATGATTTAAATAAAAATGCAGCCATTGCTCCAAGCACAATAATGACCTGCTTTATATCAAGCCAAAAATGCACTTAAAACAGTTGCCACACAATAATGATGAAGAACAAAATGTGAATTCAGAATTCTGAAATAAAAACATTTTAATTAACATTTATACATGTATAGTTTTATGATATGTGCATGTAAAATAATTCATATAAAGATACATATGATATGTATATGAATCATATGTCATGTCTTGTACTTACGCAACACAAGTACATCCACTGGTTTGTACTCTACCAGAGGTATGAAGCAGTATCCAGGTCATGTAGGGGTGTTCATTTTGTCTGGTTTCTGGTATACATGCAGCTTTCAAGTAGACATACGGGGTCTCTTTGATAATACACATCTCTACATCACTTATGTGATTTGCTGTGAATAGCTTGTATCCCTTGTCATTTTTGTAATTTTTCAACCTCTCATCTGCCCATCCACATTCCTTATACAGATAAACCATTATGTCTGCTGACTCAAGGTCCGGAATAGATGTCAAGTTTCGTGACCAACCCTCAATCTTTGAAACATCATCAACAACAATTTCATTTTCACCTGATTGTGTTTGAATAGGAACTTTCCTTCTTTTCTCGCACAGCTCATGATACTCCTTATCAATCTCTGTTGAATAGGATGGACGTCAGTCAAATTACAATTTTAAAATTAAGTCTTCTGGATAAAAAAGAATTCTAACGATTATACCATACAAACATGTTTTAGATGCAACAGAGGAAGCAGAAAATGTGAGCGGTTCGGGAATTGAACCCGATACCTTCTTCTTACAGGGCACAGATATATTCAAATCGTCACCTTAATTATTACATGTATGTACTATAGACACCCCCCCCCTTTTGCTGGTACATGAAAACTAGTAATGAAACAAGTTAATAGAATTTATGTACACATCCTTTCGGATTTTTCATGTATCCTTTTAGATCTATGCACTGAAATAGTACATAAATTGATTAATATTATAATAATGATATAAAAATTACACCTTTTCCTACATTATAGACATTTACCTTGCTCGTTTTTATGAATAATTTCTAGATTCATCTCTTCTGCAAGCTTGCATAGTTTAAGTAAATGGTCCTTTTTATAAAAGTAACAAGTAACACCTCTCTCCTGTAAGTATTTCTTCAGCAGAGGCACATTCATTGCCGCAAAATCCATGGTTACGCCCACAACGTTGTAAACCGGAAGTTTGCATGAGCAAGGAAGGTTGAGGCTATTCCTCACCAACCTAGAGCACACAAATCCGGAATTCTAGTACAATAAAACCCATGACGGATAAGTCAAGAATCCGGTTGATAATGTAAACCGAAGAAACATGCCCCGCATTATCGTCGTTCATTCATTTACAATGTTTTTGAATTATTGTAAAATGGTTTCGGAAATGTTTTTGAAGATGTTTTGAAAACGTGATTTTGTGGAGTTTTAATAACACTTTAAAAACATTTTGATTAAACATTGCTTAATATTTAAACGGGCCTAACACAGCGGTGCTCGGCGTTAGTGACCAGTGGCGGATTTAGACGGGGGGGGGGGGGGGGGGGCAGGGGGTTCGCCCCCCCCCCCTTTTTCACCCAAAGTTATTGATTCAGAATACTCTTTTTATGCTTAATCTCTTTACTTTTTGGGAAATTTTCGGCTCGCTTCGCTCGCCACACTTAATTTTTCATTAGCTGTCTATTTTTTCGTCTTCACTTTGTCTTGAACTTTCTTTGTCATCGTGTTTGAACGGATTTATATGTCATAAACATATACAAAATTCAAAATTAAATTAACACTTGAATAATTACCAAATGCTTCATTTTCATGGGCCGATCTAACCAGTTTAGACAGGTGGATAGTGGGGTTGCAATGCCCTAATCTTCCCAACCTTCCCCAATTGGTCAAACAAAAATAGAGGATGGAAAATGAGAAAGATATTGTAATCTTATGACAAAATGTAACCATCTATTCCAAAAATTTCCCGGCTCGCTCCGCTCGCCAATTTAGAATAATATATATACATGTATGTATATATACATGTATGTAGAAAAAAATGTTATAGCACCACAGAAACGATGTATTATTTTCACATATTTTATTGTTACACGTGTTTCGGCCGTATCAAAGGCCTCTTCAACCAATAATGTACGAAACAAAGTATTGGTACATGCAATATATTGATGAAAAAGCATGATAAGTAAATAAGATTAAGTACTAAGCACTCCTTGGTCACGTATGCTTACTTCAAGAGAAAGGTAAATAAATGATATTATATACATGTATGTATATATACATGTATTGATGACTGAACCAAAACAAAAAAAAGAAAACTTCAAATCTTAAAATTTTCCGGCTCGCTACGCTCGCCAGTATACCTATAAACTTAAGTAAACGTATCAAGAAACTCAATCTTCTAAATGCAACATGCAGTTGGAATGGAATGACCCCCCCCCCCAACTTATTAATTAAAATCACCAGTCTTGAGCTTCAGGGCTTCAGGTTTTGGAGGTCTTTCTGTTTTTACTTCTTCGACCTTTTTTTTTTTTTTTTTTTTTTTATTTTTGCTTGACAGTTTTCTTCGAGCTGAAACTTTGGGCCCCCCCTTTTCTGAAATCCTAGATCCGCCACTGGTGACGTCATAGTAGGTAATTAGTAGGTAACATTGTCTATACAGCTACAGATATTATTTCGCTCTGTACGTTCGTATAGGCGTTATACAGACACTGTGGGAATAAACAAATTATTATTTAATAACAGTTTTAAAAAATTATAAAAATGGTTCTTAAGAACGATATAGCACAATGTTATTAAAATGTTTTGAAAATGTTTTGTCCTTAGCTTAGAATGTTTTAAGAAAGTTTTGAAAATATTTTTAAAAAATATTTTAAGAAAACACAAATACGATCTTTTCGAAATGTTTCGAAAATATTTTGTGCTTCCTGGGTACATAGCTTCACCACCCTAAAGACGTTTTCTCTCTATGGACTATTATAGAGGAGATACATAGCTTCACCACCCTAAAGACGTTTTCTCTCTATGGACTATTATAGAGGAGATACAGAGCCTCACCACCCTAAAGACGTTTTCTCTCTATGGACTATTATAGAGGAGATACATAGCTTCACCACCCTAAAGACGTTTTCTCTCTATGGACTATTATAGAGGAGATACATAGCTTCACCACTCTATGGACTATTATAGAGGAGATACATAGCTTCACCACCCTAAAGGCTTCTTCTCTCTACAGACTACTATAGCGGAGATACATAGCTTCACCACCCTAAAGACGTTTCTCTCTATGGATTATTATAGAGGAGATATTTAGCTTCACCACCCTAAAGACGTTTTCTCTCTATGGATTACATACATAGCTTCACCACCCTAAAGACGTTTTCTCTCTATGGACTTTTATAGAGGAGATACATAGCTTCACCACCCTAAAGACGTTTTCTCTCTATGGACTATTATAGAGGAGATACAGAGCCTCATCACCCTAAAGACGTTTTCTCTCTATGGACTATTATAGAGGAGATACAGAGCCTCACCACCCTAAAGACGTTTTCTCTCTATGGACTATTATAGAGGAGATACATAGCTTCACCACCCTAAAGACGTTTTCTCTCTACGGACTTTTATAGAGGAGATACAGAACTTCACCACCCTAAAGACGTTTTCTCTCTACGGACTATTATAGAGGAGATACATAGCTTCACCACCCTAAAGACGTTTTCTCTCTATGGACTATTATAGAGGAGATACATAGCTTCACCACCCTAAAGATGTTTTCTCTCGTTGGACTATTATAGAGGAGATACAGAGCCTCACCACCCTAAAGACGTTTTCTCTCTATGGACTATTATAGAGGAGATACATAGCTTCACCACCCTAAAGGCTTCTTCTCTCTACAGACTACTATAGCGGAGATACATAGCTTCACCACCCTAAAGACGTTTCTCTCTATGGATTATTATAGAGGAGATATTTAGCTTCACCACCCTAAAGACGTTTTCTCTCTATGGATTACATACATAGCTTCACCACCCTAAAGACGTTTTCTCTCTATGGACTATTATAGAGGAGATACATAGCTTCACCACCCTAAAGACGTTTTCTCTCTATGGACTATTATAGAGGAGATACATAGCTTCACCACCCTAAAGACGTTTTCTCTCGTTGGACTATTATAGAGGAGATACATAGCTTCACCACCCTAAAGACGTTTTTTCTCTATGGACTATTATAGAGGAGATACATAGCTTCACCACCCTAAAGACGTTTTCTCTCTACGGACTATTATAGAGGAGATACATAGCTTCACCACCCTAATGACGTTTTCTCTCTACGGACTTTTATAGAGGAGATACAGAACTTCACCACCCTAAAGACGTTTTCTCTCTACGGACTATTATAGAGGAGATACATAGCTTCACCACCCTAAAGACGTTCTCTCTCTATGGACTTCAAATTCAATAGCATCATTTTAAAACAGATCATGTATGCTATTATTTAGTCAAGAAGAGCACTGGTTTTATGCGTTGTAATTATTACTTTATGTGATATCACACCTTTGGTGTTTTAGGATGTATATTCTTAGAAAAAAATATTACTTTGATTTTATAATAAGAGACAATATAAGGAGGTCACCACACAAAATTTTGAGAATTTGGAAGTTATGAGATTTTGCAGCCATTGATTGTATATGTAATATGACCATAGTGATTATGTTCCTGCAGCTGAAAAATTTTACAGCTTCAAAGCTAGCATTCTACCTTGGTTTGAAGGTATCTTGAAGAATATCAGCCAATACATGATTAATACATACACAAATTGGAATTCTGCACCGTGTAGATTTCTTTAAATTTCTCATCTACGAGCGGCTCATGAAGCATGCATGATATGCTGTTAACATCTTACATGATACGAGATGGTTTAATTATGTCTCCCCCCCCCCCCATCGGGAGGAGACGTATCGTTTTGCTTTTGTGTCCGTCTGTCTGTCCACCTGTCACAAATCCTGTCTGGGCAATATCTCTTAAACAGTTTAACGGATCACTTTCATATTTTAGTATTTAGTTAAGCATGATCTAAAGGTTTCACATCACCATGACCCAAGGTCACGTGATCAAGGTCAAAGGTGAAATTGGACTTTGTTTGTGCAAATGCATGTACTACTGTGACAAATCGTGTCCACACCATATCTCTTGAACCGTTCAAGGCATCACTTTCATATTTCAATATGTAGTTGCTTATGATCCAAAGGTTTCACTTTTCCTTGACCCAAGGTCATGTGATCAAGGTCAACGTCACTTAGTACATTTTTAATGTGTGTTGTGGGGGGGGGACATCTGTTTTTTTCCAAAAACAATTTTATAATTATTTATTGTACTTGCAGTTAATGGTCAGTTGATACACCAGAGCCCTGCATACATCAATCGATCACCAGCACCTCCTGGCATTCTTGTCGAATAGTATCATAACCTGGAGCTTATTTTAAGAACATATTTCGAAGTTGAAAAACTGAAGTAATCTTTTTTACATTGAACAATGTCACCACTAAGCAGGTCTTTAAGATCCATTTCAATGATTGAAAACAACTTCACAACCCTGGCAGAAATCATCTATGTTAAACATCTTCAAATTCATTAGCATCATTTAAAAGCAGATTAATTAACAGCGAGGACTAGACATGCACGTTTCGGATATTTAACCCTCGTCATTGATCCTCAATCCAAACAATGAAATATGGCCAATAATGTGTGATAATTATGTCCAAAATATAAGACGTAGCAAGATGACTAGGATATGATGCTGCAGGACCCAGGTTTCAGAAATTTGTGACAATTTTGCAAACAGAAATTTTCGAATGCGTTTGAGACAAAGGAGGGGATCTCAAACAACAGCAGGTTGCAGCACCCTTAGCAAAACCCCCTATGCAAATAACACGAAGCAGACAAGCACAAACAGAGACGCATAAGGGACAAGGAACGTCAACGCACAACATAGAAACATCAAACAGAAAGGACTACACATAAACCAACGAGCAACCGGTGACGACTTAGGACGGCCATCTGCCACGGAAATAGCTGAAGGTGTGGTTATCCTGGATTACGATTTGAAGAAACGACCAACCGAAATTGATCAAACTTGGCTACATGTGCCCACGGGGACTCCTGGTCCGCCAGCAGTGACACTCACCAAGTGGTACAAATGTTAAACGTCTTCAAATTCATTTGCATCATCTAAAAGCAGATTAATTAACAGCGTGGACAAGACATGCACGTTATGTATCATAGACAGTAGCCCCTTCTTTTAGAACAATGTGTCTAATTTCACCGACATCTTTCAAAAGCTTGCTACAAGACACCATGTACTAGTAAATTGTTTTTCTTAAAACTATTGACTTGAATACACATATCTTTGTTCTAGATTTTCTCTAAACGTTTTGCATTTTTCAAAGTCCCAACTTTGTATGGAAAAAACCTTCAAAAATCAAAGTTTTCTCCCTCATTGTTCTTCTCCCATTTTATTTATGAGCAAGTTGCTTAATATGTATTCAGAATAAAAGACAATAACAAAAACCTTTATTTTGGTACCATAATTGCAGAACCTCATACTACAGTTTGAAAAAGTCATTGCATTTTGCAAATTTTCAGCGATTTTTCATCAAAGAGTAGTTGTTTTTCCCAATTTTTCGTACCAGCAAATTGCAAATCTTTCTTCTGTATTAATTAAAATGAAAGGCAATAAATTTATTGTGCGTTTGGTACCAAAATTGTTTATTTAGCTACAGAATAAAAAAAGATATGGTGTTTTCCCAATTTTCAACGATTTTTCATCGAAAATCCATAGTTTTCCCCATTTTATGGACAAGTAAATTGGTAAATTGAGCTTGAGACTTAAAGACAATAAAATTGTCGTTCTTTTGGTACCAATTTTGTTGATCTAGCCGCAGCATGGAAAAAGTAATTGAATTTTTCCTATTTTCAACGGTTTTTCTTCGAAAAATTCCATTTTACCCCAAAATTTCGAAATGCCCAAGGATGCCTGAGTGGCATCAGCCGGATTATCAAATAAGAGGGTATTGACAACACTTTCATGCAAAAACATTTTGTGCGTAACAAATTTTTGGGTTTCGTGAATGGCACCTAGACTATAATCTCCAAGTACATGTATATCCTGTTGTATCTTTGCCAAACACTGAAACATTTTGTATCTCTATTCGTACATTCATCTGATTCTGTTTGTTTGTTCATCAGGATAATTTAGTATGTGTGTAGTTTACATTACTGGTATCTACTTGTTCATGTACTAGACAATATTAAAAACATGCATGTTGATGAAGCCGGTATCTTTTAGCTTATACGTCATAATATTTAGAGAAAATAAGAATCTCAACTGTTTACTTTTGATTAATACAATTGTATTACTTTTATGTTTTCCTGATTAAATTTGACTGGAAGTGCTTTTCTTTATATATAATCCTTCATTATGACAACAAAAGCATATTGAGTCAACAGATGAGTTTAAAATAATATCAAGAGCTTGTACTACGGAAATAAAGGATAGTATATACATATATTGTGTATGAATTGTGTATAAGCTAAAAAAAAGAGGAATTGTAAATTGGTGGATAAAATCTACATGTCAAAGGAATGAATGGTAATGCTGACAATAGAATAATCCCCAGAAAGAAAACCTATCACTGTAAAAAGATTAAATTATCAATGAAGCTGAATATATCATGATTTGAGAATGAAGCTCTGTATATCGTCTATTATAGTCCGTAGAGTGGTGAAGCTATGTATCTCCTCTATAATAGTCCATAGAGAGAAAACGTCTTTAGGGTGGTGAAGCTATGTATCTCCTCTATAATAGTCCATAGAGAGAAAACGTCTTTAGGGTGGTGAAGCTATGTATCTCCTCTATAATAGTCCAACGAGAGAAAACGTCTTTAGGGTGGTGAAGCTATGTATCTCCTCTATAATAGTCCATAGAGTGGTGAAGCTATGTATCTCCTCTATAATAGTCCATAGAGAGAAAACGTCTTTAGGGTGGTGAAGCTATGTATCTCCTCTATAATAGTCCATAGAGAGAAAACGTCTTTAGGGTGGTGAAGCTATGTATCTCCTCTATAATAGTCCAACGAGAGAAAACGTCTTTAGGGTGGTGAAGCTATGTATCTCCTCTATAATAGTCCATAGAGTGGTGAAGCTATGTATCTCCTCTATAATAGTCCATAGAGAGAAAACGTCTTTAGGGTGGTGAAGCTATGTATCTCCTCTATAATAGTCCAACGAGAGAAAACGTCTTTAGGGTGGTGAAGCTATGTATCTCCTCTATAATAGTCCAACGAGAGAAAACGTCTTTAGGGTGGTGAAGCTATGTATCTCCTCTATAATAGTCCATAGAGAGAAAACGTCTTTAGGGTGGTGAAGCTATGTATCTCCTCTATAATAGTCCATAGAGAGAAAACGTCTTTAGGGTGGTGAAGCTATGTATCTCCTCTATAATAGTCCAACGAGAGAAAACGTCTTTAGGGTGGTGAAGCTATGTATCTCCTCTATAATAGTCCATAGAGAGAAAACGTCTTTAGGGTGGTGAAGCTATGTATCTCCTCTATAATAGTCCATAGAGAGAAAACGTCTTTAGGGTGGTGAAGCTATGTATCTCCTCTATAATAGTCCATAGAGAGAAAACGTCTTTAAGGTGGTAAGCTATGTATCTCCTCTATAATAGTCCAACGGGAGAAACGTCTTTAGGGTGGTGAAGCTATGTATCTCCTCTATAAAGTCCATAGAGGGAAAACGTCTTTAGGGTGGTGAAGCTATATGTATCTCCTCTTTAATAGTCCATAGAGAGAAAACGTCTTTAGGCTGGTGAAGCTATGTATCTCCTCTATAATAGTCCATAGAGAGAAAACGTCTTTAGGGTGGTGAAGCTATGTATCTCCTCTATAATAGTCCAACGAGAGAAAACGTCTTTAGGGTGGTGAAGCTATGTATCTCCTCTATAATAGTCCAACGAGAGAAAACGTCTTTAGGGTGGTGAAGCTATGTATCTCCTCTATAATAGTCCATAGAGAGAAAACGTCTTTAGGGTGGTGAAGCTATGTATCTCCTCTATAATAGTCCATAGAGAGAAAACGTCTTTAGGGTGGTGAAGCTATGTATCTCCTCTATAATAGTCCAACGAGAGAAAACGTCTTTAGGGTGGTGAAGCTATGTATCTCCTCTATAATAGTCCATAGAGAGAAAACGTCTTTAGGGTGGTGAAGCTATGTATCTCCTCTATAATAGTCCATAGAGAGAAAACGTCTTTAGGGTGGTGAAGCTATGTATCTCCTCTATAATAGTCCATAGAGAGAAAACGTCTTTAAGGTGGTAAAGCTATGTATCTCCTCTATAATAGTCCAACGGGAGAAAACGTCTTTAGGGTGGTGAAGCTATGCATCTCCTCTATAATAGTCCGTAGAGAGAAAACGTCTTTAGGGTGGTGAAGCTATGTATCTCCTCTATAATAGTCCATAGAGAGAAAACGTCTTTAAGGTGGTAAAGCTATGTATCTCCTCTATAATAGTCCAACGGGAGAAAACGTCTTTAGGGTGGTGAAGCTATGTAGCTCCTCTATAATAGTCCGTAGAGAGAAAACGTCTTTAGGGTGGTGAAGCTATGTATCTCCTCTATAATAGTCCGTAGAGAGAAAACGTCTTTAGGGTGGTGAAGCTATGTATCTCCTCTATAAAAGTCCAACGAGAGAAAACGTCTTTAGGGTGGTGAAGCTATATGTATCTCCTCTTTAATAGTCCATAGAAAGAAAACGTCTTTAGGGTGGTGAAGCTATGTATCTCCTCTATAATAGTCCATAGAGAGAAAACGTCTTTAGGGTGGTGAAGCTATGTATCTCCTCTATAATAGTCCGTAGAGAGAAAACGTCTTTAGGGTGGTGAAGCTATGTATCTCCTCTATAATAGTCCAACGAGAGAAAACGTCTTTAGGGTGGTGAAGCTATGTATCTCCTCTATAATAGTCCAACGAGAGAAAATGTCTTTATGGTGGTGAAGCTATGTATCTCCTCTATAATATCCATAGAGAGTAAACGTCGTTAGGGTGATGAAGATATGTATCTCTTATAATAGTCCATAGAGAGAAAACGTCTTTTGGGCGATGAAGCTCTGTATATCTCTTCTACAATATGTCGTAGAGAGAAAACGTGCTTAGGTCGATTATGCTTTATATCTCCTCTATGATACCGTAGAAAGGAAATGCTGATACAAAGAAATCTTCAGTAACAAAACAAAACAATTATACTTAGATAGTTAATACTGCAAAGATTAATCAAGTCATAAATTCACAAATGAAAAGAAATATATAAAAACTACTCCAGAACTATATTTCTTTAATATTGCAATCAGAAATTCGATTTAATATTCAATTCCAAATAACACCGTCAGCATGAAAGCCGCTCGTCTATATAACTATATTGCAAGTACCCCCCCCCCCCCCCCCCCGAAAAAAAATCTTTGTGACAGTCTAAATTCAAGCAGATTTTTTTATGACTACATTTGTTATGATTTTTTAGTATTTATTGCCATGGTTATAAACCGTTTTTTTGTCTCATGCATGTCACCCCTCCCCCCCCCCCCCCCCCCCCCTTCTTTCCCAAGCCTCTTTTCTTCAAATAATTAAAAAATAAACAATGGTGACAATTCCTACTTCAGACATTTAAAAAGTAAAGCCTATTTCATATTTTTAATGGTTAATTTATCGAGAGTACAGTTTTCTTTTATGAATTTGTTAGTGTTTTCCTCCGTAATTCTGAATCCATTTTAGGTTTTATATCTTCGTCACGGTTTTTCTCCGTTATAGTTTAGGTTTTGTAAAATGATCCGTAGGCTGGTGACGAATAGCCTCAACCGAGCAAGGAACGTGATAATTACTATGTAAAAGTCAAACCGTGACGATAACTCGAAAATGGTCTATTGGTGGCATCTGAAGCGTATTTGAACTGAATTTAGAAGGGATTCAGTCAATATCAATAACGATAATTAGTATATTTAAAAAAAAATTGTCTACACATCCTGTTACTATATTGTTTTTGCACGGCATGCAGAAGTCAAAATCCTTAGCGGTTTAGTTTCTACAGAGTAAACCGTTACAAATTATCATCTATTATGATAACAGCTGCTGTAATAATCTACCTTATCGGGACGACCGGCAGATTTGGACAGAATTTCTTGGCATGGCTATTTCTACAATACCTAGCAAAATTCATTGCATTTTCAAAGCTATCCTGTTCTCGTCGAAATAAAGATATTTACATAAAATAAATTGTGTTGTCTTCTTTCAACTTTGATCTAGCGATATTTTACATGCAAAAACTTCATGCTGTATTTTCAGAATTTATATGATTTTTTTTTCCGTGAGCATAGGCGGATCTAGGAATTTTTCAAAGGGGGGGGGGGTTGAAGATTTTGAAAGGGGGGATGTTGAATGCATACTATCAAAAGCTTGTGTTTCGCAATAATACCTTTATTGACTACACAAAGATAATCTATATCTGTTTTATAATCTTTTAAAGCAACGGCGTAGCTCTACCTGAAAAAATTGGAGGGGCACAACATCCCAAAATTTCTATCAAGCAAAAAAAAAAAAAAGGTGGCGGGAGGAGGACGAGATTTTAAAAAATATATAGGGTTTCATGCACAAATTTTAATATTCTGGCGCAATTCTAAATTTTAAGTAAATGAATAAATATCTGGCGAGCGGTAGCGAGCCAGGAAATTTTTTTAGCAAAATATTACTTATCAGAAAATATTTTCTATGCCCTCTATCATTAACAAGTACATATAGTTTGAGTTAAAATTTAATGTCTTCATGTACGTTGAAGATGGATCAGAAGTCTATAAAGAACTGGCGAGCGATAGCGAGCCAAAGAAAAATTTTGAAAATTGACCGAAAAATTGTAGATTTACGGTACAAAATGTTGCTATTTTAAACAATGTTGATGCATAATAAAATCTTGTGATTGAAAAATGGGGGGGGGGGGGGGGGCATGTACCCCCGCTGCCTCCCCCTCCTACCCCCTTGTAAAGTAAAAACAATTTCCTATTTATAACTAAATACGCATCGGAGCAAATATTATTTTATAAGCCTCAAATCTTCAACATTATAATATTCAGACTTCATGTCACCAATGTTGTATACCTTGGTGTCGAAAGCTTGTTAAGTAAGAAGGACAGAGATTAAGTTTTTTTTAATATAAGCTCTCTCTCTCTCTCTCTCTCTCTGTTTTGTTTTGTTTTGGTTTTGTTGTTTTTTTTTTGGTCCGACCAAAGGGGGGGGGGGGGGTTGCAACCCCCCTATCCACCTCGCTAGATCCGCCAATGGTGAGGTCCTAGAGGGATAAAATAATCTGTACAAATTGCGTAAAATCAACCAGAAAAAGACATTTCTGGCTTTGTATTGAAATTCTTTTCCTTGCTCTTTGTCAATGACCATTAACAAACTTTATCAGATGAAAAAAGTATGCATATATCGATATAACGATTCGCAGTAAGGCAACCCCCCCCCTAATTTTACAATCCCTCGTTTTTCTCTGTATGTACGGTATAAGCTCAGCATGAAGCTTAAAAATGACAATCATATTTTCATCAAAATGAATACATAAAATACATATTTCTTGACCAAACCTAACCTTCTATAAATCTTACATTTTTTTTTTTCACTTTTTCAAGATCGTTCTAAATTTGAGGTCGTGATCAAACTTTTTAAAATGAACAATCGAATATGTTTTGGCCGGATTTAAACCGGCTACCTTCAAGAATTTTGCAAAGATAATAATGCATGTTTATCTTTATTTCAATTAAGAATCAAACTGCCAAGAAATAATTAAACCTTTCAATCAGGACGATGCAGGGAATGGGGCACCCGTGATCTCTAGTTTGTCATGGAAATTCATCATTTACTTATTTTCTTTACCTTACAAAAATAACAAACAAGTGCGGATCTAGAGTGGTTAGGGGGTCCTGCCTGTTATTTGCATAAAATGCTTTTTTCTAGTTTTACGAGAATTTACGACTGGACCCCTCCTTCCCATGGGCTGACCTCTCTGCCCTTTCAAAACTTCTCCTGATCCGCCCTTTTCTTAGGAAATCCTGAACATGTTGACTTCTGCATGCCGTGCAAGAACAGTACAGCATCAGAAAATTTCGAAAATTTTCAAATATATACTATATAAATAATTATTGTTACTGACACTGACTGAATCATGCGCGCCAAATTCCTTCTAATTTCAGTTCAAATACGCTTCAGATGCCACCAAATTGCTTCATTTTTTCAAATTTTCTCGGGGGAAGCCCTCGAACCCCCACCAATGGGAAGGGAAAACCCCCTCCCATACCCTCCCCCACTCGGCCCTTCTGGCCTCGCAAGCGATTCCCATAAAAAATTGGATGTGCCCCCCGGCAATTGGGGTTCTGGATCCGCCCCTGAGTGTCCATTGTGAATGAAATCAAGTATCTTAACCTTTTATTCTATGTTTCGAGGTCCAAGGGTGATTAAAAGTGCCCAGATATAATGTAAACGTACTGTAGAATTCTAGTAAATCATATAGAATTCTCTAGAATAAATCATCTAGTAAATCGTATAGAATTCGTACTGTAGAATTCTAGTAAATCATATACGCATGCGCCAGATTTAATGCGAAATAGATTCGCTTTGCGTTCGCACGGCAAAATCTAATGCGCATTCAATCTAATGCGAATTAAACTAATGCGCATTAGATTCTCCGTGTGAAGGCAGTTAAAATCTAATGCGCATTAGATTCGATAGGATTCGGAAAGAAATTTCAAAAAATTGTTAATTTTTCTAAGAATAACGGTTTTAAAGATTATAAGTTGTTAATGACAATAAGATCTAACAATGGTTTCCATGGCAACATAATAACCGAAGATGACTTATTTGAACATTTTTCGTGCTACAAATATTGGGGGTCTTCAGTCTATTAGTGTGGCCATATGCGGGTTTCACGCTTTACATACAATGAGGTCAGGGATAAACGTCCCTGATAGGGTTAAGATTAATTTTATTGATTTTTAAAAACGGACTGGAACAAAATATTTCAGTTTAAAGAATTAAGAGCCAAATAGGCGGTAACTTGTAGAAAATGTTCAATCTTAAACTCACTTTAAGACACTCTATGAACAAAACTAAAGGCATTAAATTTTTCGGAAAAAAATTGTTCATAATCCATTGTAATAAGGGTGGACCAAACATACCTGTTCTTTAACAGTGCTATTTTTAACAAAATGTTCACTTCATACTAAAATGAGGTCGAAGTTTGGTGGCCATCTTTATTTCTATGCCTTTAATTGACTAATAATGTCATAATGACATCGGAAATGGATTTGTGTACCCCCAAACCCTCGACTCAATATATATAGACAGAATTAAATTTCACTTGTTGGAGGAAGCCGTCATGTAGAATTGTTCTGAATTATCCCATAAACGAGAGGCATAAAAAAAGCATCTTATTGAAACAAATGTACGTAATATCGTCGCGAGAAGATGCGTTAAGGACATTTCTAGTTTCCGATAGTATGTTCAAATCGACTTGAATTCGTTGACAAATTTTAAACATTACAAGAAAGCAGATGTCACTTCATTGAAAATGGACGATTTTCGGAAGAAAATTGGAAAATATAAAGCTTTGTAATATTTTAATTCAAAATTTGATTTTTCTCATTTAGTCATGAAATTATCTCTGGACTTTGTTGATAATTTTGTTAGTTTTTGACAAAGGTTCATCCACAGAATTCCTAATAATCAACAACTACAGTCAATTGGCTCGATATTGCAATTTTTTGAGCGACAGTGTCATGTTTGATTCCAGTATCCTGCCTTTGTTTAAAACACAATTCATCTCATCTTTTCCATATGTAAGTGCAATACATTTATAAAGATTTTGGATGTTAAATCAAAATTAATTTCCCATAGCTTTACGAGAACTGGAATGACACTTTCAATATTATGACGTCATCAAGAAATTCACGAAAACGTCGATTAATGCATATTTCAAAGTCTCGTAGAAAATTTTCCTATGGATAGAATCAAATGTAATTTTGTATAATCATGGACAGACAAGTAATATATAATTTCAGAAATTTTGAGAAAAATTGAAGTCGGCGTCCAAGTGTTCAATACCTCCTTAAGCGAACATATCAAAATGAACATCCCACATTGAAGTCGCAAGATGCCATCAAGCAAAGCCCCTTGTAACTATTTGTATTTTGTAGGATCGTTTGCACTAAAGTTTCGCACCTGTCCACTGTAGTTAACGGAAGATACCAACAAAATCAGGTATTTTATCTCAAGTCGACCGGTTAATGGATAATTGTACGGAACATAAATGAAACTTTATTGCCCCGTTTGTCTCTGAAAACATTAAACAACGGAAATTCGATTTTACTTCGTGACATTCCAAACACGCTGCTTAGGCACGGTCCATTTGATATTCGGGGGGGGGGGGGGGGGGGGGGCTTGGGTTTTTTTCGAAAAAAATAATTTTGCTCTGAATTTTGATGAAAAAAATAAATTTGCTTATGGTGTGACAGAAAAAAATAATCTTGCTTACAAATAATCTGAATTTAAAGAATTGCCATAAAATTTTGCTAAAATTCTTGAAATTTTTCCGGCTCGCTTCGCTCGCCGCAGTTTTCAGTATATCAAAAGAATTTTGGCTCGCTTCGCTCACCATAGTTTTCTATCAAACATTATTTAATAATGTCAAAGTTCATATATTTGAAGACATCAAAAGTGTTAGCAATATTTATGTATTACTATTAATACATGTTGCATGTATCCCGTAGAGTCTACTTTTATGTTCTCGTAAGCTTGGAAGGAGAACTTCAATTATTCACCAATTTACAAATTCAGCATTTAAAAATTTGTCTAGAAGACCTTCCCCACAGACCCTCTTATATGCATGTACCTTATATAAATTTTGTTTATTTAAAATTGTATTGTAAAAATCTAGTTCTATCTCTCTATTTAGAATTGAATTGAATTCTTGCATAAAAATAAAGTACATGTATATATCAATATTTAGAGTTTTTGGTAAATAAATATAAATCATTTCTATTGATAAAACACAAACATTCTTAATTTATTTGCACCTCACTTTATTAAAAAAAAATTTCCTTGCTCTGACTTTGCAAGAAAAAAATAATTTTGCCCCGGTCCGAGGCGAAAAAAATAATCTTGCTCCGACAAAAAACCCAAGCCCCCCCCCCCCCCCCCCCAGAATATCAAATGGACCGTGCCTTACAATCAAAGATGGTTTCTTTGTACTTCTCCTTCACTGCAGTAACTTGGACTCCAGGAGAAGTATCTATTCCTGTGTTCTGTTACTAGAAAATCAATCTAATTAAAATCAAGCTCTCTTTATTTCGTAAAATTGCAGAATTTTTTAAAAATTAGATTGCTTGAAAATTGGCTTCCAGCAAAAGAAAGCGAGTCATATTGTCGTCGGAGACAATCTGTGTAGATCTTGTGACACATTTTGTCTCCAGTGATCGGCACATTCTATCAAGGGCGGGCCTAGATCTTTTTTCCGGGGAGGGGGGTTTTCAATCAATAGATTTGAAAAATTTATAAACGAGAACAATCAGATTTATTTTGAAATTTTAAGGGAATAACCCCACCAATATGTCCTACCCTCTAGATCCGCCCTTGAATTTTGTCGCCCTCTCTTAAAGAGAATGCCATGTTACGGTCACATAAGACAGGTGGTCTAATAATACAGGTTAATTTACATGAGAATTGTTTACTTGGGAAATAAAAGCCTTCAGTTGGTCTCATAAGACAGGAAGCCTATTGATACACAGTGGGTCGCTACGGTAAGTTAAATTGTACAGAACTGATGACCAGATACTTTACAAGGTTTTGATTTGGGTCCCCTGGTGCTGTTATTAAATATTTTCGACATATGTACGTTTTGCGAGCGCTGTTTTCTTTTTCCGCTTTTTTTTTTTCGCATTCCACTTTAATACAATGTATTGAGCACAGGAGTCTGAAACACTGATCATTAATCCCCTGTTAGCCAAACACCCCCTCGAGAGTCAAACATCTTCGGGGTATTGAGAAAGCGTCCTACGCCTGAAAATTAACATTAACCCAAAAGAACTGTTCAACAGGAGCTCTTTCATAAAATGACTAGTTCTCCAGGCTGTCCGAACAATCACTTTATAGACTCTCTCACATGGAATTATCACATTGTGCTCGACCTCGTTGGGTGGTACTAGGGGGTATCCTAATGCAACGAGGAAATCGGAATAAATCCCTGTGTAGTCTCTTTTGTGTGCAATCACTCTATATGCTCTTCAATTATTTTGCCTATTTTGCGTTTTATAATAAAACTTAGAATAAGCTTATAAAACAAAGATATGGAAGATTGCAGGTGACAGGCATGAATTATAATTTAGGTGGCCGCCACATAATTATGTGGCAGCCGCAACTTAATTATCTGGCGATCGCCACGTACTTAAATTTATATGGCGGCCGCCACATAATTATCTGGCGGTCGCCACGTTTACAAAAGAACAAAATACAATAAATTTTATGAATCGCAAGCGATATAAGTCTCCTATCGGCATTCATCCATGTCCTTCAACTCTGCCTTGACCTGTACTTACACCAAAAGATAAATCCAACATCAAAATAAGTTCAATAAGTGTTTTAGAAAAAGGTCTGGAAAACAGGAAAATTTAATAAATTTGCTATGAGGCCATACGTTTTGTAAGAACAAATATATCAAACCCAACTTCAACTTATTCTTTATCAGACTATAATGTATCTGCATACCAAAAATCAGCTCAATATCCACAAGAACAGGCATGAAAAGACTGAAAACTGAGAAGTTCATGAAATTTGCTAAGTGCAGGGGCCATAACTCCTGTAGAAATGGGTCAATCAAATTGAAACATGAACTTGATTTGTATCACACTAAGATATATTCACATACCAAAAATGATTTCAATATCTGCAATACCATGGAAGAAAAGTCCGGGAACTGAGAATTTCATTGAATTTGCTTAGTCCAGGGGCCATAACTCTTGTAAAAATAGGTCAATCAGAACCAAACTCGAACTTGATCTGTTTAACACTAAGATGTAATCACATATAAAAAATTATTTCAATATCTACAACAACAGCGAAAAAAAAGTATGGAAAACTGAGAATTTCATGAAATTTGCTTAGTCCAGGGGCCATAACTCTTGTAAAAATAGGTCAATCGGAACCAAACTCAAACTTGATCTGTATCACATTGAGATAAACTCACATACCAAAAATGAGATCAATATCTGCAACGACAGCGAAAAAAAGTCTGGAAAACTAAAGTATGACAGACAGACGGACAGACAAACGGGGTGGAAACTATAAGTCCCCTCCGGCGAGCCGGTAGGGGACTAATTAATGCATAACATGAACTTACTGTTCTGGGGTGCTAAACTTGTCTTCTCTTTAAATCTCTTTAATATATGGCAGATGCAAAATGAACAGATGAAATGTAACAACAGATTTATCTGGCGGCCGCCACATAATTTATCTGGCGGTTGCCATATAATTAAGTGGAGGCCGCAGATAATTATGTAGGGACAGCCAGATAACTTTTAATTCATACCTGTCACATACAGCAAGAACTCAAGGTCCTCTACCAAGTTTGTGTTTTTTGTGCCGATCGTTTAAAAATATGGCCGCTGAGGGCTCTCATTTGCTGACGCATTTTCGACTTCTCCTCTGCAACCGCTGCACAGATTTCACGAAACCTTACAGGAAGCAAGTACTCAAGGTCCTTTACCAAGTTTCTGTTTTTTTGTGCCGATCGGTCAACAAATATGGCCGCCGAGGGCTCAGATTGGATGACTCGTTTTCGACATCTCCTCTTAAACTGCTACACAGAATTTAACGAAACCTTACTGGAAGCAGGTACTCAAGGTCATCTACCAAATTGTCCACTATCATTCTTTTGTGTGCAACTCATGTGAGAGATGTGGCCCCCTTAATTGGGCCTCTTGTTTATATGAAATATAGACAAACAATTTCTCTTTAGTTTTTATGGAAAACACATTACATTTGCAAAAGATTTTATTATTATTATTTTTTTTTTTTGACTTTGGGCTCAAATCCTACTAACAACAGAAAATAACAAAGAAATGGCATTACGGGAAATTAATTGCACATCGTTGATTTTATGTTGAACAAAAAAGCTAGTTTGCTTCAAATGCTTGCGAACAATCATGAACAATGTCACCATTCAGGGGAAAACCCAAGCATGATTTAACTGTCATATCAATGCTATCAAGAGCTATCAATAGATCTTCCTTATCACCAACAATATTAACGATGAATCAATATACACAATAAACCTCTTGTATTCTAAAGAACACAGTACTTAGATGAAAAGCCATTTGGTGCTATAAAAGTATACTTATATACTGATGTCACTACAGTACGAGAGCTTGACGCCAAAGACACTCAATGAGATCCGCCAACTCACAGTTGGTCCTTCGCGTCGATAAATTCCTCCAACACTAATAAATGAAAATTACCGCCAAAGAAGGATATCGAGTCAGGTATCCCTCAATTTGTCTATATATAAATGATGTTGAATAAAAATTCAATTCTGTAAATTCGCGGAGAAAAACAATTTATTTTAAATGACATGATGTAGATTTATAAACCAATAAAATGGTGTTAAAACAATAACGTGATCGTCCAAAAGTAATCTGGAATTGCCGTATTGTACAGAGCAACCCTTCAACTATTTTCCGTATTGTAATGTCGGCGTCTCGTCCAATACGGGGTTTCCGCACGACATGGACTCGTTCAATATTTTCCGTATTGTACTGTCGGCGTCTCGTCCAATACGGGGTTTCCGCGCGACATGGACTCGTACAATATTTTCCGTATTGTACTGTCGGCGTCTCATCCAATACGGGGTTTCCGCACGACATGGACTCGTTCAATATTTTCCGTATTGTACTGTCGGCGTCTCGTCCAATACGGGGTTTCCGCACGACATGGACTAGTACAATATTTTCCGTATTGTACTGTCGGCGTCTCGTCCAATACGGGGTTTCCGCACGACATGGACTCGTTCAATATTTTCCGTATTGTACTGTCGGCGTCTCGTCCAATACGGGGTTTCCGCACGACATGGACTCGTTCAATATTTCCGTATTGTACTGTCGGCGTCTCGTCCAATACGGGGTTTCCGCACGACATTGACTCGTACAGAATATTTTCCGTATTGTACTGTAGGCGTCTTGTCCAATACGGGGTTTCCGCGCGACATGGACTCGTACAATATTTTCCGTATTGTACTGTCTGCATCTCGTCCAATACAGGGTTTCCGTACGACATGGACTCGTACAATATTTTCCGTATTGCACTGTCTGCATCTCGTCCAATACGAGTTTTCCACACGACATGGACTCGTACAATATTTTCCGTATTGTACTGTCGGCGTCCCATCCAATACAGGGTTTCCCTACGATATGGACTCGTACAATATTATCCGTATTGTACTGTCGGCATTTCGTCCGATATGGGAGTTCCGTACGACATGGACTCGTACAATATTTTCCGTATTGTACTGTCGGCATCTCGTCCAATACGGGTTTTCCGTACTACATGGACTCGTTCAATATTTCCGGTATTGTATGGTTGGCGTCTCGTCCAATACGGGGTTTCCGTACGACATGGACTCGTACAATATTTTCCGTATTGTACTGTCGGCATCTCGTCCAATACGGGTTTTCCGTACTACATGGACTCGTTCAATATTTTCCGTATTGTATGGTCGGCGTTTCGTCCAATTCGGGGTTTCCGTACGACATGGACTCGTACAATATTTTCCGTATTGTACTCATCAATGTTCAATAACATAATATTGACCAGTAGTATCCTGGTCACGTTTCTCCGATCTTCGTTCGTCCTCTCTGTCATGTTTCAAGCATAAAATGGGGGGAAATGTCAATCCTTAGGTATACGTAATATTACAGAATTTGATTGATTGATTATATGATAAAAGAAAGTACCGTTTATTTTGAAGTAATATCAATTGCAATATTTATATTTATATAAATATCTTGATGTCTGTTGACAAACATGCAGCCACAGATCTAGTTAAAATTCAGCTCTCTACATCCATGTAGATTGGTCAGTCATAACGTACCGATTTGTGGAAGGAGTGTAATCAAACACTTGACTAAAGAGACGGTGTCAGTAAGCAAGACACTTTTATTAATCATCATTTTCATGAATACATGTTTAGTTTCCTTTATTAGAAAAAAATAGTAGCCATGATTCTCCCCCTTCTTTACTCCACGGCCATTGTAGCCATGATTCTCCCCCCCTTCTTTACTCCACGGCCATTGTTGCCATGATTCTCCCCCTTCTTTACTCCACGGCCATTGTAGCCATGATTCTCCCCCTTCTTTACCCCACGGCCATTGTAGCCATGATTCTCCCCCTTCTTTACTCCACGGCCATTGTAGCCATGATTCTCCCCCTTCTTTACTCCACGGCCATTGTATAGCCATGATTCTCCCCCTTCTTTACTCCACGGCCATTGTAGCCATGATTCTCCCCCTTCTTTACTCCACGGCCATTGTAGCCATGATTCTCCCCCTTCTTTACTCCACGGCCATTGTAGCCATGATTCTGAGAAAGAAAGAAGAAGGGGGATGGAAACGATCATATATGCAGGCACCTGTGGTCAAAACAGGTTGCGACTATCTTAGCTCTATACCGGCCCATCTGCGAAGTTCTTCCAGTGATTGGTTACCTACATACCCGAAAGGGGGATCGGGGCTTGGTACATCTGTAATAAGACGAATTTTTGTCATCTGATACCACTTTACTCTGTTGTGATTGCAGACATCAGCTTTTTTAAAAGTCTCGCTCGACAAGTGACAGGGGCTCGTTGTGAGGATTTTTTTTTTATTTACATGAAATCATTTTATCCCAACCCCTTTCCATCTTACCATTCAATCAGCTACAACGATTCCCACGGATTCTCTGTGTAGTATATCTATATATAGAGAGAATCCGCAAGAGAACGCTGGAGCTGAAGTTGAATGGAAGGGCGAGGGGGGGGGGGGGTGGAATTCTAATTGCAGTATGATAGCCCCTGTGGGATAACCTTGAGGAATTCCTGATTTCAGATGAAAGTTTGGATTGAGATATGTATGTGACCATTGGAAGCGTTGATTGAATGTCTAGTAGATATGTTAAATGATGGATGAAATTGAGTACCGTATGAATGCGTTGAAGAAACGATCAACCGAAGTTATCGAACTTGGCTACATGTGCCCTCGGGGACTCCTGGTCCACCATCAGTGACAGTCACCGAGTGGTACAAACTACGAAATTACATCGAAGATAAAATATGTAAATAAAATAATTCTTGATATGATTATATAAGAAAAAATCACAAGGATAAGGAAGGGGTTTTCATGCACAATTTTTAGTGGACTATTGTTGGTTTTCTCAAATGTTGACCAAAAAATGCTTTCTGAAGGAAAAAAGTTTCTACAACGCCATGCGCATAGATCTTTTATAAAAATCACAACAAACTTCCAGCGGTCGGTTTATTGTTGATGTTTTATGTTATTTTGATTTTATTGTGTATGTCTTAGGTTTACGCCCTTTCTCATCTTCACACAAACAATATTTTTTCGTATATGACATATGTACGTAGAAATTTTGAAAGAACTGGAATGAAGATCAAACAATCTTTTATGTTTTGTTTTCAACATATGGCTCCATAAGAACGACATGGAGGAGGTCGTTTTAATAATAATACCAGAACAAACAGATTTGTGCATTTAAAGACATTTGGATATGTAATGAATAGAGAATAAAATATTTCATTTTTACCTTTACTAGCACATTAACATGAAAAGCTCATAAAGTCACAAAATAATGGTACGCCTTATAATTATTCCAAGCTAATTTGACATAATGTCGAAGATCATCCATCAAAAATTAACTTCCAACATAAATAATATACGAAACCAACAATTAAAACACAAATTATTTCATATCAACTCGAAACTAATAGAAAGAATTGCATGCGCGGATCTAAATTTTTGTCAGGGGAGGAGGAAGGAGATACTAGTTCGGCCAGAGTTTACATTTGGATGGATGTTCCAGCATCAAATTTCAGTAATAGGGGAAGTTCTAGGATAATATATTTTTGATAATTTCCAGAAAATACGATTTTGATAAATTCCAAGGGGGTACAGAATTCCCTTCTCTGGATCCGCGCATTAATACACTTTAGTTTCAAACATACATGTATATATAGCAACTACATAATTTGTAAATTTTCACTTCATAATTTGAATTTTCCAAATTGGAAAATACATGAATCACCTTGCAATATGCATATCTCCTAGACAATTAATTTTCTCAGTAGTCGTGACAAGGTGCATCATTGTAAATATCATCTTGTGCAGGTAAAAGGCATTTATAAGTCATATAACAGTGCAGGTGAGAATGAAATTGACATTGAAAACTTGAGAAAGTAAAACTTTTCAAAGCAATGATAAAGCTGATTCGATGATAATTTTAAATCCTTTTAGACCAAAATAAAGATTAAAAAAAAGGAAAAATTGAGTTATCAATTTTGATTCTAGCGATTATTTTTCATTTTTCATATTACGATTATATGTACCAGACAAATCAGCGATTTGTTTTATAACTTATGCATTAAGGAGGAAAGTCAAGTTGACATGTACACATGTATCACAGAGACGCTCTTTGGATTTCCTCTCCACTCCGCGAGAAATTGTGACGAAGCACATCTTTAAAACCCCTATGCCGAGATATTTACGCCAAATTTTGTTTTTACTTGATAAAGAGACATACAAAATGATGAATTATAACTAGTGTTGGTCTGAATAATTTTGCATTAAAAAAAAACCATAGGCATTACGAAATCCAAGTTTTGAACCCCCCCCCCCTCGATGTTTGGAAAAGGCAGGGGACATGCGCCATAGCCCCATTAATTTGCAAAATGGCCCATCGAAAATTTAGTACTTTTCCTAGAAATGACCCATTGAAATTTTGGAAAATCACGGAAAATGGCCCTTTCACAAAATTTCCTTCCTAATCACTGCCACTGGCCATGTCATAAATTCATACTACTTTAGTGCATTTATAATAAGACTTGGGAAAATGAAACATGAATACATGTATATATGGCATTCCATGGGAATCACGTATTTGGGATATAAAGTAAGAAATAAATGCTATAAGAATCTATATAAATATGACAATTAAGTGCAGTGAGTTATCCGTGTGTCGATAACAAGTATAGCATTACACAACACATTATATACATTCTTACGCTATTAATCTGATATCGGACTCCATAATAAATACATGAAATAACAATTAATGAATAGTGACTTTCATATCGTGCTACTTTGATTGATCACTTATGTGAAAGGACAGTGTCAATAGGTCAAAAGTCTGATCTAAGGTACAATGTACAATCAAGAGGGAGAAAGAGAAAATATTGTAGATAAGATTTTGAACTGTTCTAAAGCACCCAATTCTGATGCACCCAAAGCTCCGTTAGTCGTATTTAGTTGTTTACAAAGACGTTCTGCATTTCCAAAGTCGAGATGACTTAAGTTTAGGGATGGGAGTGGGATGTCGGATCCATTCTATAACGTCCCTTATTGGAACAATATAAACATCATCAAACTGGGCTAATTTGTCCAGGAACATTTCAAGCCCTCGTATATTTGGCTCAAAAAACTGATGCGAGAACCATATGTGTCTGAAGTTAAGTCCATACGGCGCTCTGTTAGAGTTATAATGTTGAAGGAATCCATTCCATAACATGTTAAAGGTATCGTTAGCTGTGGATGGTGGAATAACACAACCATCTACATAATCACACTCGTATCTGTTCACATAGTCCATCAAATGTTGTGCTGGGACTTCCCAAAGTCCTGGGTATTTGTTCTTTGGACATTCCGATTTGATACAACTATTTTTCCACCCAAAATCCAAAGTATGTGGCCACATTTTTCCATCATTGTTCTTTACAGATAATGTGGCATCGTACGCGAAGCCAGTGTTTTGAAGCTCTTTAAACTGAGAGTCTCCATGTGGCGTCAAGTTCGGACTTCGCCAGCCCTTGACGTCAAAAATTCTTAGACGTCGGAGGGAAGCAAATTCATTCTTAAGCTCATCTTTGAAGGTGTTTATCTCCCAGAGCGGAAATGACGTAAATCCGCGAATGGAAATTTCTGCTCCAATATTATGTAAGCGCTGCACAAGAGGACCTTTCGAACTTTGATCAGTTATGAAATATGTAGCTGAAATCGGACATTTGTTTGGGTTAACTCTTCCGGAATGAATCAATTTTTCATACTGTCGATAAATTTTTACGTCGATATTGCCCTCGAATGTAAGATAAACTAACTGAGGAATATCTTTCACTTTAAGGTTTCCCGGAGAAGTGGTTCCCGCGCAGAAGCATCTTGGCAAAAAGCAGTTAGCACCCTGAATACATTTGCTCTCTTGTGCGGTTTTGGCAGAAGTCATCGACCACGGGTTCATCCACGGCAGAGTGATTGGTATTTGTGGTAGTTTTGTCACCTTTACAGTTGTAGTAGATTTGACGGTTGAGGTGGTTGGTGGTACGGTTGTTGTAGTAGGCGTGGTGGTTGGGGCGGTAGTGGTGGTTCGTAATGTGGTTGTTGTTGGTTGGGTGGTGGTGGTTGTGGTAGTGGGTAGTCTTCTGGGTCGTCTTGTAGAAGTTCGGGACATGATAAAACCAGACGGTTTCCTGAATGTCTTACCCCATCCCCACGCCGACTGTACGACATTCGGTCTCCATACTGTAGATACAGACTGTCCAAACCACTTTGTCGGTCTCCGAACAAAATTCTGTCCGATAGGCTGATTAGGTTTTGGTTTACGATGCACCTTTGGAGCTGGTTTTGGCGTGGTGGTGGTGGTTGTGGTGGTGGTGGTGGTGGTAGTAGTAGTGGGGACAATTTGATTAGGACAAGACCATGGTCTATAGTGTTTAATGTCCCTTAGTTCCCTTGGATCCTGCATCCATTGTAAAGCTTGTTTGGTTGTTACGATGTAAACACCATCCCTTGTTAAAATTTCCTTTATGAATCTATCCATAGCGCTGAGATGGAAATCTGTGTAGAACCATCCAGCGTGCATGTGTAAACCAAACGGAGCACGGTTTCCGTTGTACGCGCTCAGGAAGTTGTTGTATAAATATTTGAACGCGTCGTCCTCTGTTTTTGGAGCATTGTAACATCCATCAACGTATCCGCACGGGTACTGTCCCTTGTAATCAATCAGAGAATTTACCGGAAATTCCCAAAATCCTGGATGTTTCTTCAGCGGACAAGGTCGAATCTGACAATAAAATGTCCATCCGTAATCCAATGTAAACGGAAACGGATTCTGGGAATTCATTGACGATCGTTTGTATGTCAGAGAAATGTCATATTCATACCCCAATTTCTGTAACACGTCTGCCTGGGCATCTCCGGCTGTTTCAAGGAAAGGACTCCTCCATCCTATTATTTCATTGCTGGGAATTCCAGAGTTAATGGCTATATTCCTTTTCTGTTGTCTTGCCTCTTTGAGAACAGCTTCTCTTGTTTTGATATGAGAGTGAGTGACACTATGTACGGCTATTTCCATGCCTCTCTGATAATACTGTTTCACCAACGGATATGAAGTATATTTATGGGAAACGTACAAAGTCATTCCTATGGGACAACCATTTGGATTTCGTCGGTCCTTTGGGAACAGCGTGTCGTAGTACTGAGGAAGCACCGTTGTCAGAGCATCATCAAATCCAAAGTACACGATCTGGGGAATCTGGGACGAGTTTTTGATGGTAGGATGTTGGTATGTACTACAAAAACATTTCGGCAACTTGCAGTTACTTCCTTGTTCGCATGTTGAGGACACGGCGGTGGTCAAGGTAGGTAGGACCAAGCAACAAAAAGCAACGAAAATAATTCTCATTTTCTTCTATGTATATCCTGCGAACAATAAGTCCCAAAATGTTTTATTTTTCTGTGAAGAATATATCCCTAATTTAGTTAATAAGGAACTTTTTATTTATCTATCCCCAGAATTTGTCGCTCCGAGACGCTCACTGCGATTTGGTGCGTCTGGATGCTATGATCGTCCTTTGAGGAAATATAGACACGGTGATGCTCATGACATTTTTAAGGAGAACTAGCTACGCCTCGGGCAATACTTGTCAATTTATAACCTGTTAGAACGGCATTGTTTCTAAAACCTGACTTCACCGCGTGATTAAATCGGGGCCTACCTGTAACAAATGATATCAGCTTAGATATTCACAAATGTCATTCAACTTCTGGAATAAGTTGGGAATAACCAAAGAATTTTGTGATATTCAGAATCTAGATATCACATCCGAATATTATACATGTATGGTAATATCAAATTCTTTTCCTTTATTAGTTTTTCCCTATAGAGTAAGATAGAATAATTCTCACAAGGCATTTCTTTGAGTATTTGATTGCATGTTTGGTATAAATTCATTTTTTTTAAACGCAATTTTTTTCAGGGACTTTGTCCATCTCCTTTGTCCGGTATCTCGAAGTAGTATTGAATTCGAAATAATCAACATTTTCTTTCAGAGTTTTTGATGTTTTGTATTTATCTCAATTATGTTTTGCTGATGCACCGAGTATCTTCTTGAAAATTTAACCACAGAAATGAAAAGGTAAGATGCATCATAGACGATTTGTGCATTAGCAAGAGTAGACTCTATATTCTCATCATTGAACTCAATGCCGACTCTTACTTACTTATCAATTTGAATTACTTAAAAAATATAGGGTTTTTCTTTTATTTGGGAGGGTCCTTCGATTTAATTTAATTTCAGTATTTTGCTTAGGTTCTGCTTGAATATAGCACTAATTGTATATTGTGTCTACAGACAAAATATTGATTAATTTTTATATGTAAATCTATTATATTTTTTTTTTTAATTTGATTATTATTTTTTTTATCTCCCGCATTTTCTCTCGCCAGTTTTAGGATATACCGTAGGGTATAACGTTAATGTTTATTGTTGTTATCTACTTATCGTCGTGACCATTATATTTTCAATTTTTCAAAAAGCCTGGTATCCCAATCATCAATTGATCTTGGCTGGACCAAACACAGGTATTTTGGGTCAGCTCTAGTTGATCAGAATAGGGGAAAAGCTCTCACAAGACAAAAGCTGAAAACAATGAATTTGCGCTCTCATTCAACTTGTGTTCCTTTTCCCAAAACTTATCACTGTACATAATTTTCTTGATTGCGTGTTTAAGGGGTAAAAAGTAAAAAATGGTTTGCTTTTTGGGGGGAGGGGGGGGGGTAGTTTGAACGACGATATACATTTTTTCCCATTTTGATCAGTTTCCTCTTGCTATTATAATTTTATCGTATATGTAAAATGCATTAGGCCGAGGAAAATGTCAATAATTAATTAAATGTAAGTCAAGGTGCTCTTCGTCAAATAAGGGAAACTTGTCAAATATACGATCATCAATGTCAAAATGAATTTGAATTACATAACTAGCTTTTGTAAAGAGAATTCGACGTATTTAATGTTGTGCTTTGAACATTGTTGAAGAGATTTATGAAAGAAATCGGGAGAACAGTTTTTTGATTGAACTTCCTGTTCGATAATTACTTTATACAAACGTTCAAAAATATTTATTTGTTCTTAGGTCATATCATTTCAACTGGCGTATCAGATTCGTTTGCTTATCAACACGAGTTACATATACGTGGGGACAATCATGAACGTGGTTTTGTCACTAGGATGTCTTCCTACATACTTTTTTGGTGTCATCATAATTTTTGATATCCTGATCTGTGAAAAATTGCATATAAACGTGGGAAGATCTGTGTTTGGTATAAATGACTCAAAAAGGAAATAAAATATTCTTCGTTTACTGAAAAAGTTCTTACTATATCCATGCACTAATTTATCATTTTTTTTCTATTCAACATTGAGGTGTCTGTTCGTGCAACGCGAAAACAAAGAAGTGTCAGTCACTAGAGTTTAACATCGTACAGTTAAGAAAATATGAATAAGAAATGTGGACATATGGTTAACCTCGATATGTATTATAATGTACAATAAAATATCTCTTTATTAAAATCATGATTGTGGAGTTGTTTGTGCATCGTTGTGGACACACAGAATGCATGTATTATCACAGTTTATCTCGCCACAAAATGACATTAAAATGAATAACAACAATAATGAGTGATAGATTCATAAATATGAAGAGAAAATAACGTAAATGAATGAATTAATGAAAAAAAGATTCAATCATTTCATCATCAAAAACAAGGCCTTATAAACAAGTTCTTGTCTTGTACTTTTTTGGTAGTTCGATAAACATTCAAGACACATGCATGTGATATTCTCATCCCCGATTAGTAGATCTTTGTTTTAACAAACCACTGAAATCGTATACACGTATTAAAGATAAAGGGACACTCTCTCCTTTTTTTTTTGTTATCAAGAAACGAAGTCACATCGCACAACAAAGGGCGTTACCTAGCAATATAATCAATTACCTTGAAACGGAATGTACGTATATATTATGATTTACACGTATAATTTAATAAGATCTGATCGATGGCATGATAATTATATTCTTTGTATGGAAAAAATATCACACCAAGTGCAAATATTCCATATCACCTGACATTTGAGGTGACATTAGGTCTTATTTAGTAAAATCTAGCAGGAATCTCTTTTTATGTCTTGAGAGAATGTTTTTGGTTGAAGGTACATTGTATTTGAAAAAGACAATTTTGATCGTTGATTCCGCCCTGGTACAGTACTTGGGGACACCATTGTTTTGACGCCAGAGTGGCAATATCATGGTCTTTTAGAAAGCCTTTATCTGATGTTTGTACCAAATATTTCCCATGTTTGCACTTAGCATACTCTAAAAGCCACAATTTCACATGACACGTAACAATCTAATCCAGATTATTCTTGGTATAAGGTGGAAACAGTGCGAAATACTATTTATAGAGGAAATTTTAATTACGTGGGATTTAAGCAGAGCAACCCATAAAATACGAATATTTCCAAATTATGCAACGTGAGCGAAGAATTTCAAGAAATATATTTAAATATTGCAAATTTTTCGTAAATCATAAAATTGAGAAAATGACGTCGACTAGTCTACCATCAAACCAGACTCAACCTCATGTCATTTTGTATGGTCTTCAGTTCTTCGTTTATACTTGTGATGTGATACCTCTGTGTTCTCTCTTCCGGTTCTGATGTCAGCAAAAAGGATCTGCATATGAACTAGTCTGGTCTTAATATCAGCAATAGGTCTTAAGGTCAACTAGTCATGTCTTCATGTCAACTACTCAGATCTGCTTGCCAACTACTCAAATATTTGTGCCAACTAGTCATGTCTTCATGTCAACTCCTCAGATCTTCATGTCAACTAGTCACGTCTTCATGTCAACTCATCAGATCTTCATGTCAAATGGTCATGACTTCATCTTAGCGTATCATGTCTTCATGTCAACAACTCAGATCTTCATATCAACTTCTCAGATCTTCATGTCAACAACTCATATCTCCATGTCAACTACTCATATCTCCATGTAAACTAATCATAACTTGGTATCAACTATTCATGCCTTTTGTCAAGTACTCATATTTGCATGTCAACAACTAAGATCCTCGTGTCAGCCTGCCAGATCTTGGTGTCAACTAGCCATATCTTCTTGTAAACTACTCATATCTGCATGTCAATTACTCACATCTCCATATCAACTGCTCATATATACATGTCAACTACTCATATCTGTCATGTCTTCGTGTCAACTAGTTAGATCTTCATGTTTAACTACCCGAGTCCTCGTGTCAGCTTTTCTTGACTTCGTGGTAACTAGTCATGTCTTCATGTAGAACAAGTGACCATATTTCGCCGTATTTTTCGTATATTTCTTTGAAAATATCAAAACTTGGAGGTCAATTCAATAATTGATTTTGCTAGAATTTAATTGAACTCCATTTTCGATTGAAAAACTACAAAAAGAATATATTTTACGCAGTTCATTGTTTCCTTATCAAACGTCAAAATATTTCGTTTCCATGTTTTCGGGGGTGACCATATTTCACCGCTTTTGTTGATATGTATCCTATTTACACACACACGGACAAAAATTGTGATTTCGTTTTCAGGAAATGTTTCGTCACCACTACTTCTATGAAATCATGCCAAATAAAATGTTTTCTTTTTTTGGTTTTTGTAACATTTTCGGATGTTTACGTGTAAAATATGGTGTTTTCGTAAAATTTACCCCATTTTGTGGTATTTTTTGTCAAAATTGAGTGCAGGATATATGACAATCTATCAGAACATAACTACCATGGTCATATTTGAAAGGATATAGAAAATTAAACTTGCCGAACATTTCAGATAACGAGTGAGAATCAATTGACTATGAAACGGCGAAATATGGTCACCGGCGAAATATGGTTCCTTGCTCTAAACTAGTTTTGTCTTCGTTTCAACTAGTCAGATCTTCATACCAACTAGTCCGCTCTTTGTGTCAACTAGTCGGGTCCTCGTGTCGACTAGTCATGTCTTCATGGCAACTAGTCAGGTTTTATGTCAACTAACCATGTCTCCGTATCAACTAATCAGTCTTCATGGCAACCAGTCAGGTCTTAATGTCAACTAGTAACGTTTTCATATCAACTAGTCAGGTCTTCATATCAACTAGTCAGGTCCTTCATATCAACTAGTCAGGTCTTCATATCAACTAGTCAGGTCTTCATATCAACTAGTCAGGTCTTCATGGCAACCAGTCAGGTCTTTATGTCAACTACGGTAGTAAGGTCTTCATGGCTACCAGTCATTTCTTCATATAAGATTGTCAGATCTTCATATCAACTAGTCAGGTCTTCATCACAAACAGTCAGGTTTTCATATTAACCAGTAAAGTCTTCATGACAACCAGCCAGGTCTTCATGTCAACTAGTAAAGTCTTCTTGACAACCAGTCAGGTCTTCATGACAACTAATCAGGTCTTCATGACAACCAGCCAGGTCTTCATGTCAACCAGTCAAGTCTTCATATCAACTACGGTAGTAAGGTCTTCATGGCTACCAGTCATTTCTTCATATAAGATTGTCAGATCTTCATGTCAACCAGTCAAGGTTTCATATCAACTACGGTAGTAAGGTCTTCATGGCAACCAGTCATTTCTTCATATAAGATTGTCAGATCTTCATGTCAACCAGTCAAGTCTTCATATCAACTACGGTAGTAAGGTCTTCTTGGCAACCAGTCATTTCTTCATATAAGATGGTCAGATCTTCATGTCAACCAGCAAGGTCTTCATGACAATCAGTCAGGTCTTCATGACACCCAGTCAGGTCTTCATATCAGCTAGTAACTTAAAGGTCTTCATGACAACCAGCCAGGTCTTCATGTCAACCAGCCAGGTATTCATGACAATCAGTCAGGTCTTCATGTCAACCAGTCAGGCCTTCATGTCAACTAGTCATGTTTTAATGACAACCAGTCAGCTGCTCAGGTCCCAATTCGTTTCGAATCGTCATAACACGTTGACGAGTTTAAAATGTATTGAATTTTAAGCGGCAGTACGACAAGTATTACATTGATGGAAAGTTTCATAATATCAGCAATATCCCAATGCTAGAAGGTGTGTCATGTGAAGATAAGAGTTCAATTAATTATGGTTAAGGTATGACAATCAGTCGTGCATAGTGTAAGTACAATAACTTTAACAGAAAAATGAGCATGAAGGAAGCCCATGTATAAAATAAACAACTTTTATTATTATTACATCATTGGATCATGATCAATCAGAAGATAAGATACGCCGTGTAAACAAGGACTGCTTCAAAGTTAAAGGCAAGGTCGACAGCGTTACCATTTGTCTTACTTTAATTTTTTTATGATCATTGTTATTTTGAAGTGATGAAAATAGATTTGAATAATTAATTTTGATTTAATTTAAAGTCGGCGCCTGGATATAATATAAATAGTTCATAACACAGACGATGTGTTTAAGCAATCTCGAACATATTTGATCTGCCACACTTGATTAAGTATCCATTCTTATCTAGAATATACATGTACATGTACAATTGAGAACTTGAGTTTTTATGTATGTCTTTTTTAACAATTTATAAATTAAACTGATTTGGATATGTAAAACACCTAATAGTGATGAATTTATATACATGAAACTTGGAGATAATACTGATGCCAACGTAGTGCGGTACCTCGGTTGGACTTGCACGTTATATAACCTTTTATTTCACTCCAAATCACGTGATTTCATCATTCCTTGACATCTTATAATAATAATAGATGTATGTAATGTTTGAAGTGTCCTGGTTTGAAAATGATTGAGAGAACAAATCAGATTTATGTATCAACGCAATACATCTTTACATCAAGAAAAATAATACTCCATTACGTCAATACAAAAATAATCTAGTTAGCAGAAAAAGTGACAGCTAAGATTGACAAGAAGACAGATTTTGTATGTATAAAGACTTTCAATGAGATTAACAAAATCCATTTACAAGAGAATCATACTATTTTCTGTATAGATCAGTAAGGTGTATCTAAAGATGATGGATGTCAGTTTTTGACTGAATATCTAACGGGATGACGATGGATGGGATTAAGAGTATTTGGCTCATGTGAGTTTTTGTCTTGCAAGAGGCTGAAATGAACCATTCTTACTCGGTGAGCACAGTGAACACAATAAACATAATAATGAGGTCGATTCGGATCAGCAATTGTTTTAGGATTAGCCACCATTATGGGTCTGATATGTTGACATACTCTCTCTCTCTCTGTAACTACTCTGTGAAATCTTGTAGGAAGCAAGTGAATGTACTCCGGGCCTCTGCTGTTATACGGTTTCGACTGGATCTGTCAAACAATATGCTTTGCTGGCAGATTTTCGATTTCTCTACAACCACTAAATAATTGCATGAAAGCTTAGAAAGTTCTCAAGTTCATATTTATAACCATTCGCATTCATTCTTTCGAATAAATATGGACATATTTTCAACTTCTGCACCGCAACCACTGCACAGAGCCTCATGAAACCGAGCAGGAAAGAAGGATCTTGTATCTTAGATGCGTTTTCTGAATATTTAGCACAGGGACTTTTAAGAAATGACTGTCTTACTTTTGGTGTTCATGGGTGTATAATTCTGGTTGGTCACGTGCAAAATTTGCACGTGTCCAACGAGAATTATACACCCATGAACACCAAAAGTAAGACAGTCATTACTTATATTTACATTTATTCTAAATATCTGTCATTTTTATTTTCATGCACTTCGCATATTTTGCCTGTTTTAGTGTCAAATGTATTTGAACGTTGGTAAATTCTCCCTACATGCAAAACTTGCACGTGAGCAACCCAAGTTATTGGAATATAATATTAGTTGCCTAATAGGCGTTTAACATGGGGAATCTACTAGTAATGTAAATATTCAAGAATCACTTCAAGAAATTGCTCACTTATAGCCGTCATACTCCCATATAGAAGAAAATATACGATATGTTGTAAATTAATTTAAGGATTCAAGTTCCTGTAATATTCAGCAGATTTATTCGACCTCTCCTACCAAGCTGGCGCATTTTCGTCTTCTTCCCTATAGTGTCATTTTCTAACTTTCAGTTCTGAATCATTAAAAGCGAGCGCATGACTACAGAAAATGACACTAGCGACAACTGTTTTTTCAAAAGCAAACGCGAATGTCATAATGAATTATACGGATCCTCTTTTTGTTTTGTTTTTGTTGTTGTTTTGTTGTTTTTTTTGTGTGTGTGGCGGGGGGATGTCAGTTCATGTTGACCTTTTCTTACTAGATATGTAAATTTTGTTTCCGAAGACGGTGAATACAGTCTATTGCAGTATTTTGGTCATCAATACGAAAAGGAGAGACTATAGACTGTCAAAATAAAAAGAGGAGTTTTATCTTATTTCCTTCATATCTCATTACATAAGAAAGTGTCGTTGTGCGACTTCCTTGTACGCGGTTCTGAAAGATAACGTAACCAAGAAGGACATTTAAATATTCCAACGTCAAATATTAAATTTTTTAGTACAGAACTTCATTATTGATACGTAAAAGTATATCTTTATTAGAATCATAAGGACATGTACATGCAGGTGTCTTCATTTTTTTTTTATTATGTATTGTATTTGTGTATATTCGGTATTGAATTTATGTGTATTATGTATTGTATTTGTGTATATGATATATTGTCTTTGTGTATATTATGTATTGTATTTGTGTATATTATGTATTGTATTTGTGTATATTCTGTATTGTATTTGTGTATATTCTGTATTGTATTTGTGTATATTCTGTATTGTATTTGTGTATATGATATATTGTCTTTGTGTATATTCTGTATTGTATTTGTATGTATTCTGTATTGTATTTATATATATTCTGTATTGTATTTGTGTATATTATGTATTGTATTTGTGTATATTATATACTGTATTTGTGTATATGATATATTGTATTTGTGTAAATTATGCATTGTATTTGTGTGTATTATGTATTGTATTTGTGTATATTATGTATTGTATTTGTGTATATTCTGTATTGTATTTGTCTATATTCTGTATTGTATTTGTGTATATTCTGTATTGTATTTGTGTATATTCTGTATTGTATTTGTGTATATGATATATTGTCTTTGTGTATATTCTGTATTGTATTTGTATGTATTCTGTATTGTATTTATATATATTCTGTATTGTATTTGTGTATATTATGTATTGTATTTGTGTATATTATATACTGTATTTGTGTATATGATATATTGTATTTGTGTAAATTATGCATTGTATTTGTGTATATCATGTATTGTATTTGTGTACATTATGTATTGTATTTGTGTATATTATGTATTGTATTTGTGTATTTTCTGTATTGTATTTGTGTATATTATGTATTCTATTTGTGTATATGATATATTGTCTTTGTGTATATTATGTATTGTATTTGTGTATATTATGTATTGTATTTGTGTATATTCTGTATTGTATTTTTGTATATTCTGTATTGTATTTGTGTATATGATATATTGTATTTGTGTATATTATGTTTTGTATTTGTGTATAGTATGTATTGTATTTGTGTATATTATGTATTGTATTTGTGTGTATTATGTGTTGTATTTGTGTATATTATGTAATGTATTTGTGTATATTATGTAATGTATTTGTGTATATATCAAATCGTGATGCCCTTTAAGGGCCTAATGTGAATAAACTACAAAATCTATTCTATTCCATATTCTATTCTATTCTATTCTATTCTATTCTATTCTATGTTCTATTCTATTCATTATTCTGTTCCATTTATTTAGCTATTAAAAGTGCTTGTCAATGAAGTTATGGCCATATGAACCCATTATAGATATTGAATTTGTCCTGCCAAAACTGAAAGACGATTCTTAATATTCTTTTCGAACTTTTTACTTATATGATTTTTTTTTATTGTGTTGACATTTTTATTCAGATAAATGTGTTTTTTTCACTTGAATCTCTGAAAGGATTTTGATGGCGCATTGAATAAGGAACGATAGCACACTTTTCCTTTTTTGAATAACATTTAAATATTTATCTAAAATAAAGTATCTATAGCATGCAGGGAACTGGTAGTAGTTGTGACGCCCTGGCCACTTTTACAACCAGTATAAATGAAACTAAAAGAGCAAATGTACTTGAATTACCAGAAAGATCTAAAGGGGATGATAAGCTTTTTCTCTACACTTCCTCATTTTTCTTCGAGTAATGTTCCCAAATCTCTAGGGTGTAAGTTCTCCATAAACAATGTGTCAAACTTAATTTGTTATTCTGTTATTTGCCCATCCACACCCCGAAGTTTAACGACAAGTGCACAATGGAGAGGTAAATTTCTTAACCTCTAGGGATTTTGAGGAGTCCTATATTAGACGAAGATGTGGATACATTCTTTCATACACACTGTGTTGTCAAAGAAAATCAAAAATGTCGCTCAATCTAATTCGTCGGTTGCCATGGTTACATTATGGCATAAAACTTGGTTTTTGAGCTAGTGAAGTATAGTATGTACCGTCCATCCTTAATTGTGCAAGCATCACGACTAAAATACTAGTATTAAATCGCATCCAAACGATGTATTGTATCCATTACAAAGTTTATATATGTAGAAAGGACTTTATTATACGTTTTGTACTTTTAAAAAAGTTGCATTAAATACCAATTCTCTGTAAGAAAAACAAACAAACTGTATAGAACATCACAGATTTTAAAAAAAATGTATTTTGGTATAGAAGATATATATTACCGTACTTGGATAGAAATACAAATGCTGCTACCATGGCAACCATATCTGAAATTTTAAAATCATGAAAGTAGTTAAAACAAGGCATTTCCATAAGGCTCATTCCAATGGAAACAAACTTAGCATTCAAATTCAATTTTCTAGTTTGAATAACCAAGTACATGTCCGCATAAGAATCAGGCAGGTGAAATTTCTTCAAGTTTTTGCAAAACTGTTCTCTTTAGACATTTGCTCAGATCAACCCCAAACATATCTCATAAAGAAATTTTCTACATACTTGGGTGGTGAAAAAATTCAGTGGCGGATCCAGCGCCCCCTTTGCCGGGGGGTCAAGGGGCGAATTTTGAAGATTTTTACTGTAAATGAGCCAAAATATACCTGTTTTTGTCAAATTTTGGGTCATTGCCGGGGGGGGGGGGGCGGACGCCCCCTCCGCACCCCCTGAATCAGCCACTGAAGTTACAAATTACAAGAAAAAAGTTACAAATTCGGTTGAATTAGATGGAGAAATTTCCCCGCCATTTTTTCCCTTCATAATCCTTTATACTAGTATATATCTCGCTTTACCATCGCTTCCTTGAGAAATTATTTGTTGATTTGTTCCACATATATATGTCACAAAACAGAAATAAAAAGTTTTGCAAAAAAAAAAAAAAAAAAGTGATGTATCACCCCTGCCTGATTCAAGATTACGTGGACATGACTGTATCGATGTGGTGTGTTTTTGTTAGGAAAATAACAGCAATGATTAGTGTTGTGAAGCCAGTTTCATGGGTAATTGAGTTTTTAAGAACTGTATTAATTTGTATCCAAATAAAATCTGTGTTTGTGAAACACGAATGGCCCCCAGTGACATCTTTTTTAGTATAAACAACATTTTCTGTTAAGTAGGTGAAAGGTCAAGGTCAGGGTCACAAGGTTAAAAATATGTTGGCATTAATGGAAAAATCATATGAAATATCGAAGCCCTGGATCACTTATGCTCAATGTTATAGTTTTTTTAAAGGAAGGCCAAAGGTCAAAGTCAAGATCACGAGGAAAAAATGGTATCAATGAAAGTCACAAGGAATACACATGTGAAATATGAAAGCCCTATATCACTTACCATTCAAAAGTTATGCCCAGTGTTAAAGTTTTTGCCATGGACAAACAGACAGACAGACGGGCAGGCCAAAAACTATATATATACCCCCGAATATTTGATTCCGGAGGCATAAAAAGTATAAATTACATATACAGTGGCGGATCCAGCGCCCCCTTTGCCGGGGGGTCAAGGGGCGAATATTGCCGATTTTTACTGAAAATGGGCCAAAATATACCTGTTTTTGGAAAATGTTGGGTCAGTGCCGGGGGGGGGGGGGGCGGACGCCCCATTCGCACCCCCTGAATCCGCCACTGATATAGATTCATCAGTGGCGGATCTAGGATTTCAGAAAAGGGGGGGCCCAGAGTTTCAGCTCGAAGAAAATTGTTCAAAGAAAAAATGACAAGCAAAAAAAAAAAAAAAAAAAAAAAAAAAAAAAAAAAAGGTCGAAGACGAAAAAAAAAAACCTCCAAAACCTGAAGCTCAAGACTAGTGATATTAATTAATAAGTTGGGGGGGGGGGGGGGGGGGGTCATTCCAACTGCATGTTGCATTTAGAAGATAGAGTTTCTTGATACCTTTACTTAAGTTTATAGGTATACTGGCGAGCGTAGCGAGCCGGATAATTTTAAGATTTGAAGTTTTCTTTTTTTGTTTTGGTTCAGTCATCCATACATGTATCCTCTACTTACATGTATATATATTATACTAAATTAGCGAGCGGAGCGAGCCGGGAAATTTTTGGAATAGATGGTTACATTTTGTCATAAGATTACAATATCTCAATATCATTTTCCATCCTCTAATTTTTGTTTGACCAATTGGGGAAGGTTGGGAAGATTAGGGCATTGCAACCCCACTATCCACCTGTCTAAACTGGTTAGATCGGCCCATGAAAATGAAGCATTTGGTAATTATTCAAGTGTTAATTTAATTTTGAATTTTGTATATGTTTATGACATATGAATCCGTTCAAACACGGTGACAAAGAAAGTTCAAGACAAAGTGAAGACGAAAAAATAGACAGCTAATGAAAAATTAAGTGTGGCGAGCGAAGCGAGCCGAAAATTTCCCCAAAAGTAAAGAGATTAAGCATAAAAAGAGTATTCTGAATCAATAACTTTGGGTGAAAAAGGGGGGCCCGGGCCCCCTGGGCCCCCCCTCTAAATCCGCCACTGTTCATCAGAGCAAGCTTGTGTTTACACGTTTTGCTCATATAAAATAAATATTATAAACAAGCAGTTTGTTTTCATCCTTTGAAAATACAGAAAGTTTCAGGAAAATGTAATTGCCAGCAGTTTTTATGATTACAGAAATTCTGCATGCAAAACTTTGAAATTAGGGGTTACCATGCGTGTGTTTTACAAAAACTGACAGGGTATCGGCGAATCCCCTGTCAGAAATTGAGTTTTACCGCGAGGCGTTAGCCGAGCGGTAAAACGGATATTTCTGACAGGGGATTCGCCGATACCCTGTCAGTTTTTGTAAAACATCAGTATGGTAACCCTATTCTAATGCAAATGGTCAGTAATGCGCTAGAAAACGTCTGCTTTTAACGACGTCGCCATGGGAACGTATGACGTCATAGCAGAAACTGCACTGAAACGTGAATCCCCTTGCAGTTTTTTCATCGCTCAACCAATCAAAATGCGCGTTAAAAACAGAGTGCATTAGAATTCCAGTTTCTATTGTTATAGAAACAGCTTTTTGCAAGATTTATCTGAGTATTCTTGAAGTATATTTAGAATGGACTAGTGCATCTATTTAGGGGTTACCATGCGTGTGTTTTACAAAAACTGACAGGGTATCGGCGAATCCCCTGTCAGAAATTGAGTTTTACCGCGAGGCGTTAGCCGAGCGGTAAAACGGATATTTCTGACAGGGGATTCGCCGATACCCTGTCAGTTTTTGTAAAACATCAGTATGGTAACCCTATTCTAATGCAAATGGTCAGTAATGCGCTAGAAAACGTCTGCTTTTAACGACGTCGCCATGGGAACGTATGACGTCATAGCAGAAACTGCAGTGAAACGTGAATCCCCTTGCAGTTTTTTCATCGCTCAACCAATCAAAATGCGCGTTACAAACAGAGTGCATTAGAATAATTTTTATTATACAGTATGTATTTCATTTATTCATTCACCTTGTTTATATTCATGGTAATATTAAAATGAATCTTAAAAAAAAAAAGAAAAAAAAAAAAAAAAAAAAAAAAAAAGAAGAAGAATGAGCCGTAGATCTGGTTTAACCCAGTTCGGTTTTAACTATATCTTGCCCTCCTTCATTTCCAGTGAAAAGACAGCGGGGTGCCATCATTTTTCTGTACATTTCAAACAAGGTTTATCAAGTTTTATCTTAACTTATATGCAGATATGGGTCTGATATCAAACTATTGTACATTATATGTTAACCTTCTGTCGTCCACATACCGAGAAAAGACGATTTTCAGAAAAACGACTTTCATGTTTGCACGAGAGATCACAGTCGCCGCACCACATGAAAAGTCGATAATGCACTTCAACGTAAATGAAATCAGTATATCGATTCACACCTTAATGTATGTGGTAAGACGATTTTCAGAAAAACGACTTTCATGTTTGCACGAGAGATCACAGTCGCTGCACCACATGAAAAGTAGATAATGCACTTCAACATAAGTGAAATCAGGATATCATATCACACTTTAATGTAGGTGATATTCTATCGATACATGCATTAAAGTGCGTTTAAAGATTCTTCAGGGTCCGAAGAATCACAGAAAATACTGGAAACAACCAGTTAAACACGGAAAACACCCTAGCTATTAAATCAGAGAAAACACATATTATAGATGTAAGGAAACACCCATATTTTGGAAGATATGGATACTTCCGACATTTTGTCCAAGTTTCAACAAAATTGATTCACTTTTTTGTTTTATCTTTTAGGATCGCTTGAAGTGCGGCACGGCTGCCATGTTTATTTACATATGATTAACACCTTTGATCTATTGTCTTTTAGTGTGGATAATAGAAATACATAAAGAAATGTTATATTTTTCATTAATTCATTTTTTAAATTCATATTATAATCATTAAAATTTTGTGTATCGACAAGAAAATCCTAGGGGTATAATGGCAAGAAAATGAATGACAAGAAAACAGTTATCAAAATATTTACAGTATGATATAGGAAATATGTATAGAAAAGTTATATTTTCTTTAAAGATAAGATATATGTAATATTGTTATACCCTTAGATATTTTCCCCTTCATAGTCTATACAAGAAAAAAGTCCAACATAATGACTGTTAGAAACAGCCAGTCCAAATGAACTGTTAAAATCGACTGTTGGACCGGTCACGTGACGAACTGTTGACCGGCAAGATATTTTAGTGTTGTTATGACAACAAGCTTCTTGTTTATTTCGGTTATTTTATTTATTTCCTCAGTTAAAGACGCCGAATAATGTAAATTTGATCATTTTCGTTAATTAGTTGTATTTGAAAAAAAAGAACGTTCCCCATGCGGGGCCCCTTGAAAGGATCAAATATAAGAGTTATCTTCCCTAATCACCTGTTTACATCGCGCATCGTTTCAAAATGACAGCGAGTTTCTCCTGTGAGAGTGACGGAGGAAGGTATTACAAAAATATTGGAGGACAGAGATGGTAAAAACATTAAGAATGCAATACGAACTTAACAGAATATTCTAGTAGAATATTAATGCTCCATTAATCTCAATCTGTCGCTGATCGCTGATTATACAGCCGAGAAATTGACAGAAGTTGTAGAACGGAATCTCAATATTATTTTTCAGATCGAAAAAGGTATAACAAAACAGTTGTTGACAGGGGTCTCGGTCAACAGCTAATTTGTTGGACCCTTGGATGAACTGTTGACCTCGGCCTACGGCCTCGATCAACAGTTCATCCTTGGGTCCAACAAATTAGCTGTTGACCTCAACCCCAGTCAACAACTGTATACTATTACATGTATTTAATCCAACTTTTATCCAAAATTTTAAAGCCAAACAGACAAGGAAGCAATTGTAAGTAGTTATGTTGGAGATCAAATTTAATGTCAGGAGTTCAACGTCAAGATCCATTGGATGAATTGTGTTCTACATGTAGAACTGCTTGTTCAGGAATCTTAGTACATGTATTGTATCACAGTCCAACAATGACCAGAATATAGTGGGAAGCTTGGGACATTTTTTTTTCGGATAAAAATTTTGCTCTGAATTTTGATGACAAAAATAAATCCAAGCCGTTCACAGTATATTGATAAATATACAAACATATTAAGATTTCTTTATAATTATCACATCAGTATCTCATACTATGAAAAAAAAACCCAACAAAGATTTCTAACACTCAAAACAGAGAAAAACTTTTAATTAACAGAACACAAGTATTTATTTTACTTTTTACTTATTAATTTTTTAACTACATACATATACAATCGACTAATGAAATAACACAAATATTCATGACTGGGAATGTAAACAAACACGGCCGCTGATCCACACTACATGCAAATGATCTGAAAAGAAAAACTGAAAATTATCATAATATTCTTAAAAGTGAAATAATTTTGTTGAAATTTGGACAAAATGTTGGTGGTACATGTATCAATATCTTTCAAAAAATGGGTGTTTCTTTACATTTGAAAGGTGTTTTCTGTGATTAATAGGGTGTTTTCTGTATTTACGTGGTTGTTTCCAGTGTTTTCTGTGATTCTTCATGTGTGACTCTGGATAGAGGGAATGGGAAGTTTTGCTCCGATTGCGTGTTTTGTCCCGGGATGTTTCGCTCCTAATGAGCATTCGCCCCGAGACGTTTCGTTCCAAATTTATCTTTTATAGCTATATATAATGACCAAATGTAATGAATTATGGGACAGATTTGTTCATTTAAAACTGAAAATAATTTCGTTCTCTATGAAATTATGTATTTTACACTGAACAATTTATTACATTTTAGTCTGAAAAACCCTGACCTAAACCCAGCCTTTGACAGTTATTTGGACGGTGGGGGGCTGGTTTTGGGTCAGGGAAGGACCTATAGCAAAAACTGTGAATTTCTCTGAACTTAGGCACATAATGGTCAAAAGTGACTGAGTGCTTATAAGTCAAGAAGAAGAGAAGAGAGAACTTGTTCACCAACCGCCCTTTGCAGAGTATTCACGGCAGGCCGTTTCCTTTTGAGGTACCTCGTAGCCCCTTCTATTATTTAAGGGACGGAGTACTACCCCATTTCATGCCCACCCTCCACTTGTGTATGTGGGGTATGCATGAATGCAGGAGGGTTGTATGATTAAGTACTGCTCGGATGGTCCGTATCTTCCAACGGCTTTTATAAGGTGCCACCACACCTAGATGCCCTTGCCGCAGCATGAAAGTGAGTACCCAACCGGGCCTTTATAGTCCCCCCAGTGAGGAGACTAGGAAGGGACGAACAAAGGGATATGACTTTCAACATTCATATAACCATGATGGGATGGAACCCTGGTCAGCTGATTTAGACTTGGAGAAAATTCCAAAGGCTTGCTCTGAAAAGAAAACAAATAAAGAACAGTTATGTGCATACATGTACATAATTTTTTGTTACTTTTAATGACTTCACTGTGTTGTGGGTCAGGCTAGCTGTTGGTAGTTGACAAGTGAACATTGATTACTGATCACTGTATATCATTTACTGTCCTGTTCACTAAATCCAGAGCACCCTGTTTTCCCGGTTTTCTCTAAAATATCATATTGTCAACTTCCAAAAAGATATCACTTTTATAGTACTCCTTTAGTCGTAACAGAAAATACCATTGTTATGGCTGTACGTCAATTTAGATAGAGATAGGATGGAAAATAAAAAGTCTAAAGGGATTTTCTATAGTATTGTTGACATGGAGAACAATATGGCGATGGCTTGAAATTAACATGGAAAATTCATTTTATTTTTCATATAGCGGTTTTAAGGCAGCTGATAGGGTAAGTTAAAATCAATTTCAAGTTACGACGAAAGCAGGTCAATTCTCGGAAACAATGATTGAAAGGAAATTTCTTCAGACGACAGAATAAATCGTCAAAACAGGGTGCTCTGGATTAAGTGAACAGGACAGTAGAACTTCAGATTTAATTACTAAATAGAAAAAAATGACAGTATATACTTTGTCTTGAAATAAATATTGTTGAGATAAGTAACTTTATGTTTTTCATCTTTCAGGCAGCATGAGTAGAAAACAGACACCAAGTGAATTTTTAAAACAGATTATTGGCCGTCCTGTCGTGGTGAAACTCAATTCAGGAGTGGATTACAGAGGCATGTTTCTACTTTTCATTTATTATCAATTTTTAATTACATTGTATACAGGTATGTCTCTTGAAATCTTTAAAGGTAAAAAACAACAAATTTATTTTGAAGATACTTCATTTCATTTTTAAATTGATCTAATTGAGGAGTAATATATTTATGCAGTAAGATACATGTAATTATAACAAACATGGAGTTGTAAATAGCCTGTGACCTTGATTTGACCTGCATCATAGCTGCAGGGTGATTGTATGGTACATTGTAGTAATATTCAGTAGCTGTTCCTGTGTAAATGTATGTATACTTGTAAAGCATTTCTTTATTATATGCCTAATGCACTATTTAATATTTTGATATTGGTTATGATGTCAGGAATAGTTCTAATTAGACCAAAAGTTATTCACAAAATATTGAAAAATCCTATTATACAAATGAATGAGATAAACAAACTTGGCTTGAAGGGATAAACTAAAAATGAACACAATTTACAAGTTTCTTTTATCTCTGCTTTTAGCAATGTTATTATCTTTCTTTAAAAAAAAAAAAAACAGCTGATAAGGGTTTTTATGCCCAAAATGGCATAAACATGTAGTATTTGGCATGTCTGCTTGTCCATCTTTTTATTTTCCCACAAAAACGTGAACTTTGAATCAGACATAACTTTTGACTAGTATTAAGTGTTGGGGCTTTCATATTTCACACAAGTATTTCTTTAGGAAAACCTTTCTATTGAAGTGGTACTAAAGATGGTGACCTTGACCCAGGAGTTTGACCTACTTTTAGAGGAATATATTTTGAATGAAAAATGATCAGGATTTCGTATTTCACGTGTGCATTTCTAAAGGTGAAATTTTCTATTGATACATAATTTGTTATCTCATGACCTTGCCTTGGAGTTTGATTTATTTCTAGAGAACATCTATATACAAAAATGCTGACAGGGGCAATTGTGTCATAGAAACACTTCTTGTGTAGATTGACAATAGACATGCTTTAAGGTATTAGGGGTATTAACTAATCTTGATTATCATGTACTTCCCAATCTTCCATATTTTTAGATATTGATATTCTTTAATGTTTCATTCAATTCACCCTGAAGACGTATACATCTTCTGCCACTTTGTGGTATTCAATTTTTCATAATAACTGGAAGTAGTGCATTATACTTCTAATGCCTTAATTTCCCTCCTTGTTGTAATTGATGTATTTTAGGTGTACTAGCATGTCTAGATGGTTACATGAACATAGCATTAGAGCAGACAGAGGAGTATGTTAATGGTCAACTCAAAAATAAATATGGCGATGCCTTCATCAGAGGAAACAATGGTAAGAGTATCAGAATTAATAGCTTTTAAGCTCTCCAGAGTCAAAGGCTTTCTTTAGATAATTCAATTTGAATTATGGTTTTGCATACAAATTTACTTCATATCGTTCACATTTAGATTATTCAATGCTATGATATTGAATTTATGGCAGGATTGCAGTGCAATTCCGGTCTATAGATTGACAATGTCTGTCTTGTCTTGGCTTGTCTTGTCTTGTCTTGTCTTGTCTTGTCTTGTCTTGTCTCGTCTTCAACAATTTGGTTTAGCTTCTGGTTGAAGCAAAATTTTAGGAACAATACACTGTAGAATCATAATATTATGCAGGTATGTTGCCTGTGACAACGAGCTTTCAATTCATGCCATAACATTTGTCCTAGTGACCATTACTTATTTTTAAAAACAAACTTTTGGATTATATCTCTTTAACTAAAGGGTGTAAGACTTTGATATTGTATGTGTAGATTCCTTGAGACACAACTTTTCATTCTGTATCACAACCTTTGAAGTAATGACCTTGACCTTAAAGTTTGACCTTCTTTTTTTAGCTCACCTGAGCGAAGCTTGATGTATTAACATAGAACATATCTCTATAAGAGATAAGACTTTGATATTTTATATGCAGATTCCTTGTGATATGAGCTTTTACCTAGTGACCTTTGACATTTTGTCAACAGCTGCACAAAATCTCATGAAAATTTACATAATTCAAGTACTCAAGGTTGTCCATTAAGTTTGTCCAAATCAGATATGATTTTTAAATTGTCAAAAGAAGCAATCTTTCAAATGACATGGGATTCAAGTGAGCAATGAATGCATACTTTGGCCTCTTGTTCATACATTTATAGTTTTAGATAGAAATTCAGGAAATGATTTTTATATTTTCAGTCCTGTACATCAGTACTCAGAAGAGAAGGATTTAGCCAGAATGAGTAGGATAGCAAGAAACAAAACTCTTTACAAGTGAAAGTGGTTCTGATGGCATGTTAGACTTAAACAGTCAGGCAGTACATGTAATAAGTGCACAGCTAGTGTAGCCGATTGTATCATCAAATAGATGGAGAACAAACAAGTCTTTTGTATTATCAGGTTATCAAATACAATTTGATATTAGTCCATTGCTTCATTATCATTTCATCTGTACATTTATCTTACTTTATGTTGTTTACTATGACAGTATATTTTATATAATCTATTATTATTGTTCGACTTTTAGTAATGTATTAATCACTACTGTATTATTACCTGTAACTTACAAAATATTTCAAATACATTTGTCTAGTTAAAGAATTGTGCCGATAACTCTTTCACATTAAATGGTACTAAAATTGAAGCTCAGTTCCGGGGGACAAATGATATACAGTAAACTTCGTATATAACGAAGCCCAGGGGACCATTGGTCCAAATTCGTAATAGCCATATTTCGTTACATGCATTTTGATGCTAAATATGTTTCCTTGGTGTGGCCGTTCTGAATGAATGAAAAGTGAAGAACAGTATTCGATGGCTATGTCGTGATTTATTAAGTATGCATTCTTTACAATTGACATGCCTACAGAGTATTAAATGATTGATAATCATTACCTCATGAGTATATATAACACGTCTCCTAATAGGTAATTAGCGTGGGGACAACGGACGGGGAGAGCAATTATTTGATAATAAGTAATTATCTGTCTGCCAGGTATGTTTATTTGGAATACCTGGAGGGCATTTCGTTACATCAGGTGAAAATAGTGAACAAACTATAACCACTATATATAGTATTAGGGGTATAATAAAATTATCGTAAAAAGCTAGAAATTGTGCACTTCCATATTTTACATACATGTATTTTCATACTAGTTTATTTGATAATTTTTAATGTTTCATTCAACTCACCATTAAATGTTACAAAGATATGGTCCTGAACATTGCTGAAGTTGTGCGTCTTTGTGGTATTTTTAAAATTGTTCTGTTTTCAAAACAATTATACCCCTAATTCCTTAAGATATTTTTACTGAGGATCAAACAGAACACAATTCCGAGCACAATGTCTTTTTAAAACAATCAAATGATGTCACTTGTGCATGCGTAATCTATTATCCATCCCCCAGAACTGAGTCCTGCAGAAAATGTGAAAGGGTCTATGAAGAAAGTACGAGGTCAAGATCAAATTAAGGAAAATTTTCATGAAGGAGCAACACTAGCATTGCTGTGAGCCATGTTCCTGTGTCTGGTCCTCCACATATGTAACTATTTATGGAGTGAATAAAAAAAAACATGTCTGTGTGAAACACGAATGCCCCCATTGGCAGCTTTGTCGGTAAAACAGCTGAAAAGTAGTTCACATTTTGAGGTCAAGGTCACAAGGTCAAATTTGGTATCCATGGAAAGGTCTTGCCACAAGAAAGTCATATGTGAAATATGAAAGCCCTATCACTTACCATTCAAAAGTCATGGCTAAAGTTTAGGTTTTCAAAAGTAGGTCAAATTCCAAGGTTAAGGTCATAAGGTGAAAAATTTTGGTATCCATGGAAAGGTCTTGTCACAAGGAATACACATGTGAAATATGAAAGTCCTTTCACTTACCATCCAAAAGTTATGGCCAAGGTTAAAGTTTTTCAAAAGTAGATCAAACTCCAAGGTCAAAATTTTTGGTATCCATGGAGAGGTCTTGTCATAAGGAATACACATGTGAAATATGATAGCCTTATCACTAACCATTCAAAAGTTATGGCCAAGGTTAAAGTTTTTCAAAAGTAGGTCAAACCACAAGCTCAAGGTCACAAGGTCAAATATTTTGGTATCCATGGAAAGGTCTTGTCACAAGGAATACACATGTGAAATATGAAAGCCCTATCACTTACCATTCAAAAGTTATGGCCAAGGTAAAACTTTTTTCAAAAGTAGGTCAAACTCCAAGGTCAAGGTCACAAGGTAAAAAATTTGGTATCGTCACAAGGAATACACATGTGAAATATGAAAGCCCTATCACTTACCATTCAAAAAATATGGCCAAGGTTAAAGTTTTTCAAAAGTAGGTCAATCATCTCCAAGGTCAAGGTCACAAGGTCAAAAATTTTGGTATCCATGGAAAGGTCTTGTCACAAGGAATACAAATGTGAAATATGAAAGCTCTATCATTTACCATTCAAAAGTTATGGCCAAGGTTAAAGTTTTTGCGGACAAACAAACAGACAGATGGATGGACAGACCAAAAACTATATGCCCTCCGAATCTTTGATTAGAGGGGCATAAAAATGTGTTCTACTGATAATGCAGTACAACTGACCTGATAATTTGGATCAGCATTAGGTTTTATTTCAGAGACAGATCATTATAAGGTCATGCCTTTTAGTTTTGAACTTTTAAAGTTTTTTTCCAAAGTATTTTAATACACAGCTCCTAACCAGATAACATACATTTATTTATTATCCAATGTCCATCTGTTCATGAACTTGTCACATTTTTAGCTCTACTGGTCTCAGACCAGTCGAGCTTATGCGATACCCCGGCGTCCATCCGTCTGTCTGTCCGTCCATAAACAATTCTTGTGCTCACAACTCCTCTCAAACCATAGGTGATAGAAAGTTTATTCTTTTTGCATCCTACTTAGTATGTGGTCTAGTTGTGCACCTGATATTTGGTTTCAGCCCCTGACCCCCAGGGTCTTAGAAAATGGGCGTGGTTATGAAAATCTACGTAATCTTGTGCTCGCAACTCCTCTGACACTATAAGTGATGGAGACTTAATTCTTTTTGCAATATGATGGATCTGTGGTCTAGTTATGCACCTGATATTTTGTTTGAGCCCCTGACCCCCAGGGTCTTAGGAAATGGGTGTGGTCATTTTCTCCTATATAATTCTATGTAATCTTGTGCTCGCAACTCCTCTGACACTATAAATGATGGAGACTTAATTCTTTTTGCAATATGATGGGTCTGTGGTATAGTTGTGCACCTGATATTTTGTTTTAGCCCCTGACCCCCCAGGGTCTTGGAAATCGATGTGGTCATTTTCTCCTATATAACTGTAATCTTGTGCTCACAAATCCTCTGACACTATAAATGATGGAGACTTAATTCTTTTTGCAATATGACAGGTCTGTGGTTTAGTTGTGCACCTGATATTTTGTTTGAGCCCCTGACCCCCAGGGTCTTAGAAAATGGGAGTGGTCATTTTCTCCTATATAACTCTATGTAATCTTGTGCTCACAAATCCTCAGCTGCTGACACTATAAATGATGGAGACTTAATTCTTTTTGCAAAATTGCAATATGATGGGTCTACGGTCAAGTTGAAAACCTGATATTTTGTTTGAGCCCCTGATCCCCAGGGTTTTAGAAAATGGGTGTGGTCATTTTTACCTTATGTAATCTTGTGCTCTCAATACCTCTGACACTATAAATGATGGAGACTTCATTCTTTTTGCAATATGATGGGTCTGTGGTATAGTTGTGCACCTGATATTTTGTTTGAGCCCCTGACCCCCAGGGTCTTAGAAAATGGGTTTGGAATTTTTTCTTATATAACTCCATCTAATCTTGTGCTCGCAACTCCTCTGACACTATAAATGATGGAGACTTAATTCTTTTTTCAATATGATGGGTCTGTGGTCTAGTTGTGTCATTGATAATTCATTTGAGCTAGAAGCCCCTGGCCCCTAGGATCTTTGAAAATGGGTGTGGCATTCTTTTTTGAAATACATGTACTATATCTCGGATATTATAAATTATATGAGTGATATTCTAGTTCCAGTCGAATGGATATGTTATTTTGTTGTGCTACTTATAATTTGTTAGAGCACCTGCTCCCTATGGTCTTTGGTTTAAAAAAAGGAAAGGAAATTGATGTTTTAAAGAAAAAACAACCAGGAGAGCTACAGTCTCGTCAGAGACTTCTGGTTAACTCCTCAACTGCTGCATAGAATTTCACAAAACCTCACAGGAAGCCAGTACTGAAGGTTCTCTACCAAGTTTGTTTTTTGAGCCAATGTGTCAGCTGATATGGCTGCAAGGGCTCCAGTTGGTCGACTTCTCCTTCCAAATAATTACATGTGTAGAACTTTCAAAACCTCACATGAATCAAGTATTCAGTGTCACACATTTCTGTCAAAGGCTCCGATTTGCAGATATATTTCAGACTTCTAGGTTGGAATTACTGCTGCATGGAATCTCATGACCTTCACTTGATGCATGTGTACAAGGTCAAGGTCCAAATAACCTCATATAAAAAATTTACATTGTTCAGATGAGCCATGTGGACCATGGTCTATTGTTTTCGTATTGAGAAAAAATGTGTTGAATTCATTGCTGAAATAATTTGTTTTAAAATGCTTTAACTTGAGTGTGTCTCATTTATATAAATAGCTAGATCTTAATACAATAAAACCAGACTTGTCAGAATGACAACATAGCTCGCCGGTGGCAACCATATGTAAATTGCAACAACAACAATAAAAAAGGTCTTATCACAAGGAATGCACATGTGAAATATCAAAGCCCTATCACTTACCAATCAAAAAATATGGCCAAGGTTAAAGTTTTTCAAAAGTAGGTCAATCATCTCCAAGGTCAAGGTCACAAGGTAAAAAATTTTGGTATCCATGGAAACGTCTTGTCACAAGGAATACACATGTGAAATATCAAAGCCCTATCACTTACCATTCAAAAAATATGGCCAAGGTTAAAGTTTTTCAAAAGTAGGTCAATCATCTCCAAGGTCAAGGTCACAAGGTCAAAAATTTTGGTATCCATGGAAACGTCTTGTTACAAGGAATACACATGTGAAATATCAAAGCCCTATCACTTACCATTCAAAAAATATGGCCAAGGTTAAAGTTTTTCAAAAGTAGGTCAATCATCTCCAAGGTCAAGGTCACAAGGTCAAAAATTTTGGTATCCATGGAAACGTCTTGTCACAAGGAATACACATGTGAAATATCAAAGCCCTATCACTTACCATTCAAAAAATATGGCCAAGGTTAAAGTTTTTCAAAAGTAGGTCAATCATCTCCAAGGTCAAGGTCACAAGGTCAAAAATTTTGGTATCCATGGGAACGTCTTGTCACAAGGAATACACATGTGAAATATCAAAGCCCTATCACGTACCATTCAAAAAATATGGCCAAGGTTAAAGTTTTTCAAAAGTAGGTCAATCTCCAAGGTCAAGGTCACAAGGTCAAAAATTTTGGTATTCATGGAAAGGTCTTGTCACAAGGAATGCACATGTGAAATATGAAAGCCCAATCTGTATTGGTTTAAAAGTTATAAGCAAGGTTAAAGTTTTTGTGCACGCGCACGCAGACGCCAACGCCAACGCCGACACCGGGGGTATGACAATAGCTCTCCGGACATTCGTCCCGGCGAGCTAATGACATCACAAATCCATTGTTGGCCTTTGGAACTCGCTTATGTATTCATGGTGATAAAACTTTATTCTATTGCCATTGTTCAGTCATCTATCCATAAACTTATTTTCTTGTCATCTTATTGAAGACGGGCATATTGTTTTTGTCCTGTTCGGCTGAAAGTAACGTTTACAAGCTTAACTTTTGTACTGTGAATACACTTGAGCATTCTCATAATAATGTCTTTTTCCTACAATGTTTTCACTTTGAGATGTTCACTTTCAATTTTGGTTCCAAGGATAACGTTAAAGTGTCTATAGACTTAATCATACTTTAACCAAAATTGCTATTTTTACCTGTTGTAAAAACAACCACAATGACAGACTGACAAAAGATTTTTGGCACCCGATTCAGTTCAAAATCCAAAACTTGTTCTTCTTTGCAAGATGCTATATAAGCCAACTTTCATAGGATGTTCAGTTGTTCAAGGTATTCATATCAAAGTATCCTCAATAAACCATTTCATTATTCTCAATAAACCATTTCATTATTCAAATTTTGCAATGTGAATCAAAATCTGAAGTGCAGGTTACAGCATCTATGGACACTTTTTATGTATGTACTGATCAAACTGAGTGAACTTTGACCAAGGTATATGGTGATCTCTTTACAGTTATAATTTCATTTTTTGTTTATTTGTTTATTCAAGAAGATGAATGTTGAGTCTGATGCCTCAATTCTGTATGGATTTACAATATAACAGAAACAAAAATTGAACAATATTCATAAATATTTAATTGTTCTGAACATTAGGTAGATACAAGACAATCCCATATTGTCTGATATGACCTACATTGTGGATTTCTATCACTAATACATAAACACCTAACAAAGCACCTTAACTTATTGCCTAATGGGATCAAACATTAAAAGTAGAACTACATCCATAAAACAAAGTACATAACATAGGCAGTTAAGTGTACATACAACACAGTCCTATTAATCAAGCCTACATTTAATAAAAAATATTGTACTTTCATTTAAAGCAGTCCATTAAACAATTTTGACATGTTAGTGGGTGCATTTCCATTTTTTGTATAATAATCCTATTTTCCTTTTTTTTAACGCAGCATAAATTGAATATAATCATATTCTGCAGGAAATAGAGTATATATTTTTTTTAGATCCTTCATAAATTTCACATAAAATAATAACTGAAAACAAATCATACATGAAATACCCTTCATGAACAGCAGATGTTTTATGTGGCTACTTCATCAAGACAACAAACAAGATAGAACTTAGTCAGTGTATGATACGCTACAAAAATCAACAAACATTATCATTCATTTAACATGAAAAAGATGAAAGTCATAATGCTACTTGTACATGTATACAGACAAACTGTGTTGGTTACTGAAATCTATTGAAAGGATTAAACAACCTTCATTATTCAAATTCTGGACATATCTTATGGACTCTTTTCTTATTATTCAATTATAAAGTTATCTCACAAGTTCCTACATGAGATGATACTCTTGAGATACTTATAATGAAAATTTTGTAGTCCATTTAGAATTGATTCAAGCAGTAAAAGGTAAGTAACTCTAGTTGTAATGCAGCAAAAATTAGCATTTTAGTGTGAATGAAGAAAATAAAGTCTTCAAACTTTCATGGCACATAAATGGTCAGTTCCAGTCAACAGGTAATTATTTTAGGTTTCATGCTATTTCCATTGCACTTATTGATGTTTTCCTTTCCAGGTCTAACATGACTAAATCTAACAATTTCTAGGCAAAATATGAAATAAAACATCTCATGTACTATTGCCATATGCTTTGAGAGAAAAAAGGCTTTTAATATACAAACATGTAATTGATGAAAACATACATGCATTTCCAAAATAATGAGTATATTTGTTTGCTTTAAAAAACACAAGGAAATACATTTAAAGATGAATGATCTATGTACCGTAATTTCTATTTTTAGGCAAACAATGTAAAATAGTATAATGTCACACACAGACCCTAAATTCATACACATGTATGTGTTGAAGTAAACATAAGGTAAGAGAGATTCAACCAATACTATAATAACACTGTTTAAAAAAAACTTGTCCATATAAAGCCAATAATTGAACTGTGATTTGTATACAAAATGGTGATCTTCAAAGTTGTTAATAACGTAAAACGAGATTCATCAACACAAGAGAAAAGATATCTATAATGTAACTATACTCAAATATCACAGGCATACATGTTGCTTTTTTATGTACAAACTCTTAGTACATTTGTACATGTATTGTTCAAAGCGCACTCATGTTAAATGCAGTAGAATAATCCTTGGTGTGGAGTGGAATAAATACATCATAGATATTAAAATTTTGTTACAAGTTTTAAAAAAACATTTAAATTGCTAATTCAACAGAAAATGATAAAAGAGACACTTCATGAACAATAGATAACGTTAAAAAATACTCTGTGGAACATTTGACATATCTTAATCAAGTTCTCGTACTTTTCGGCAGATTTCTGCTGTAAACTCTGAACATTTAGCTCTTCCTCCCAAATCACCTGTAAGATGCTGAAAAATTATTTGAAATTATCAAGTAATTATAACAATCACATTCAAATCGACAGGAATAACATAATACTGTAGTTAAATCAAAGCACTATAGGTACTGAGTGCGAATAGCCAGAATAATATCACTTATAATGTATGACAAAATATTGTGTTTTCAAAGTTATATTTGTTCCTGAACACCTTCGTAGGCCAGTTTATGGACGTATAAAGACAGACCTAAAATGCAAATGCATAATGTTGTCGTAATGATTTGAAAGATTATGTCTGACAGTGAACATGAAAATTAGATAACATCACATTAAATCTACCCCCCCCCCTAAAATACAACAACCCAATATGACTATCGATTGATGGTTCCATATACAAGCAAAAAAGATGAATCTTATTTTCTAATTTGATCCCCTCTCTCTCTTTAACCTTTCATGTTCAATGTTAGGTGTGTCCTACGAATTTGAAGGAAAATTCACTTCTTTTATAGTATATAAAAACATGATACATCCTAAACGGAATGTTTTGATCTTTTATTTTTCATAATTGCTAATATCATATTTCGCGATGGAAGTTCCTAATTTTTCCGTCGTATACAGATTTTATCTTGTGAAGCGGGGCAAAATAAGCCTACTTGAAGTTAGTTTTACGTTTCAATGATTCAACTTAATATCTTTATCGATAGCACCGTTTCATTTATATATTGTCCACTAAAACAGATAATCACCTGGTAATGGAAAGGGGTTACCAACACACAGCCTGTGTTCATCTCAGTACATACAGATGCAATTTTTCATTAGGTCATACATGTACATAACACGACAGCTCATATAGATATAATTCATTGATTCAGACAGTGATCAGACTTTATACCGATCATGACACTGACGCAGTCCCAAGGTACATGTAAACAGAGTAACATCGTTTATACATACTCAGTGGACGGGGCTCCCATGAGTGAAGAAATCAGGCAATCGCTATGTGCTATTCGCACAAAAAACTGACAACCAATGTAACTTCATTGAAATAGTAACAGAAGGTTGTAATACAATTATGTAAAGGTATTAACAGATATAAATAGACAGCACAATTTAAGACTACCTTTCCCTCTCTGATGACGTCTAAAGCTGCAGTCTCTATCCTCCTGCCATAATCACCGAGTCCCATATACCTCAACATCATTACAGCACTGAGTAACAGAGCCGTAGGATTGGCTTTGTCCTGACCTGCTATGTCAGGAGCCGTACCATGAACCTGTAATAATATAAACATAGGTAATCACACAGCCCCATATACCTCAACATCATAACAGCACTGAGTAACAGAGCCGTAGGATTGGCTTTGTCCTGACATATTATGTCAGGAGCTGTACCATGAACCTGTAATAATACATTTTATTTCACAATCACTCCAAACTCTTCATAGTAGCTTTAAGGATATGTACCTAGTCAAACTAGAATGTTCAAGAACAGATATGTTGTCTGTCACAAAGTTTGACCTAAATGTATGACCTTCAACTTGAAAGTGATCTTTATCCCCATTTAGTTTCTTCACAGTTCCTGAAAGATGGACATACATGGCTTTAACTTACATGTATTTGCCTCAGTAACAAAACAGTACTGAATAATGATCATACTTTGAATCAATATCATACCGACTCAAAAATAGCTCCGTCTTCACCGATATTTCCACTTGGTGTTACTCCAAGTCCTCCTATCAAACCTGCACACAAGTCACTGAAATAAAATCAAAATTATCATCAATATCATGTCAAAGAAATCTTAATAATATAATGCATTTACTCATTACACACAACATTCTAAGATTAACGGGCTAAAATACTGCTGTATGTCTACATTGGTAACATGTTAGATTAATAGCCAAAATAGGGTCAACATATTTAGCTTTTTAAACTATTACAAAACAGATCTTGATCTGTAACTTATAATAAATAAAACACCGCTAAAGACGGTATGGCCGGATTGCAAAGTAAGTTTTTGTCACCAACTGGGTCTAGGTCACTAAGTCAAATATTACAGCATACATTGAGAGGTCTTGTCAGAGGCAACCTACATGTATAATATAAAGTTTCTACTGTATACAGTTCCTTAGATTTTGCTTAAACCAGGAACTTTAACCAAAGTCTTTAACTAGGTCAAAGTCCAAGGTCAAGGTCACTAGGTCCAATGTTACGGCATAAATTGAAAGGTCTCATCATGGGCAACCTAAATGTATAATATAAGGTTTCTACTGCATACAGTTCCTTAGATTTTGCTTAAACCAAGAACTTTAATCAAAATCTTTAACTAGGTCAAAGTTCAAGGTCACTGGGTCACTGGGTCAAATGTTACGGCATAAATTGAAAGGTCTCATCATGGGCAACCTACATGTATGATATAAAGTTTCTATTGCATACAGTTCCTTAGATTTTGCTTAAACCAGAATCTTTAACCAAAATCTTTCACTAGGTCAAAGTCCAAGGTCAAAGTCACTAGGTCCAATGTTACGGCATAAATTGAAAGGTCTCATCATGGGCAACCTAAATGTATAATATAAGGTTTCTACTGCATACAGTTCCTTAGATTTTGCTTAAACCAGAAACTTTAACCAAAATATTTAACTAGGTCAAAGTCCAAGGTCAAGGTCTCTAGGTCCAATGTTACGGCATAAATCGAAAGGTCTCGTCATGGGCAATCTAAATGTATAATATAAGGTTTCTACTGCATACAGTTCCTTAGATTTTGCTTAAACCAAGAACTTTAACCAAAATCTTTAACTAGGTCAAAGTTCAAGGTCAAGGTCACTGGGTCAAATGTTACGGCATAAATTGAAAGGTCTCATCATGGGCAACCTACATGTATAATATAAAGTTTCTTCTGCATACAGTTCCTTAGATTTTGCTTAAACCAGAAACTTTAACCAAAATCTTTAACTAGGTCAAAGTTCAAGGTCAAGGTCACTGGGTCAAATGTTACGGCATAAATTGAAAGGTCTCATCATGGGCAACCTACATGTATAATATAAAGTTTCTTCTGCATACAGTTCCTTAGATTTTGCTTAAACCAGAAACTTTAACCAAAATATTTAACTAGGTCAAAGTCCAAGGTCAAAGTCACTAGGTCCAATGTTACGGCATAAATTGAAAGGTCTCATCATGGGCAACCTAAATGTATAATATAAGGTTTCTACTGCATACAGTTCCTTAGATTTTGCTTAAACCAGAAACTTTAACCAAAATCTTTAACTAGGTCAAAGTCCAAGGTCAAGGTCACTAGGTCCAATGTTATGGCATAAATTGAAAGGTCTTGTCATGGGCAACCTATATGTATAATATAAGGTTTCTACTGCGTACAGTTCCTTAGATTTTGCTTAAACCAGGAACTTTAACCAAAATCTAGGTCAAAGCCCAAGGTCAAGGTCACTAGGTCAAATGTTACGGCATAAATTGAAAGGTCTTGTCATGGGCAACCTTCATGTATAATATAAAGTTTCTACTGCATATAGTTCCTTAGATTTTGCCTCAACCAGAAACTTTAACCAAAATGTTGACGGCAGACGGACAGACGGACGGACGGACAGACGGACGGACGGACAGACGGACGGACGGACATCGTCAATCTATAGACCGGAATTGCTTTGCAATCCGGCCAAAAATCACAAGATTCAAATATAAATCTTATAACTTTTATAACACTAACTACATGTCCAGTCGCACCTGCTGGCAGACTTCATATACATGTACATCATGATGTCATAATCATATAGCCCGACAGGATATTAATTATAATAATATATTTACATATGCCCATTCATATGTACAGAATTTACACTGTGATTATAGGAGTATAACCACGGTGGCATGATTTGAACTATGACGGTACGTAGTGACAGAGCCTTAGCAAAGGAGTTTTAAACATATCTAAATGTCATTTAAGTGTGAAAAACTGTAATGTAAATCTATAAAATAACCGTCTATTTGGAATGTGATTACTACTGTTACCTACAATGGATCCAGGAATTATATCTCTCATAATCCCCTAACATGCATTATGGAAAATAATTCCTGGATCCATTGTAGGTTATCACAGTATAATCACATTCTTGTATGAATGTTATAAGAATCATAATATAACAGTCTGCTAGCAGGTACGATGACAGACATTTGGCAATATTCATTAGTTAGGTGACTGCCACTTCAATTAACAATTTAAGAAATGTAGTAAACTTATTTTCAAATCCTATAACACATTATTGTATTCTACAAGTTAATGTTGTACTACTTTATGAAATAAATACAGTTTAAACCAAGTAATCTAAAGATATGAAGTAAAGCTCAAATATGTAGGAAGCAATAGACTCACCTCAATATATCTCCATATAAATTTGGCATAACCAATACATCAAACTGTGTGGGATCCTTTGGCATCTAGAAGAAAGCAATGATAAGATATACAACATGTATTAGTTGCTAATAGATTGCCCCTATCTGGCATCAAAGTATATGCATGTATCCAAAATCATATAATAAAGGGCTTAAGGCTGATAACCCATTACTAAACTAGGAATCATGCTTAAACTAGGAATCATGCTTAAGTATCTGTTACTTTATTTTATGCAAAAGTTGTAGACAATACCAAAGTGAGAATACTAATTTAATGCAAATTCATTTTTTAGCATTTTGAAGAAAATAATGAGGAATGAATTCTGATTATTTTGAATAATAAATGGTTTATCTCATTTCTCTTAAAAGAAGGAAAACTTTGAAGGAAAGCAAATGACTTTTCATGAAAAATTATCTGTAACTTATCAAAATTCAATATGGCTTGAAAATGTTACTTTTTTTACAATGCAAAGCAGGATGACCAAAATCTTCATCTGATGTCCGTCTTTAATACTTACATTTAAACAGACAGTGTCAAGATACATTTCTTCAAACTTAATGTCTTTGTTTCTCTCTGCTACTGTCCGACAACATTTTAAGAAAAGTCCATCAGACATTTTCCTGAAATACAGAGTAACTACATGTAGTTTAAGAATTCACAATACTAGAATCTGATGTTTACCTTGAAGTATTTAAAACATTATAGGAATTTTACAGAAACTAAAATCTATCTTTCACGCTTAATGGATCACCTTTCATTAATTAAATGAAATTTCGACTATTCGTTACAATGTAATCTTTTCAAAAAAATTTGTACAGCTCTCTTCTCCCCTAGTGAGAACTTGTTATTCCTCATTAGTTCTATTGAATACATTCATACATCCATAAGCAGTTGCTTAGTATTTAAGAGAATCACTAAGAATCACTGATGTCTACCGACCTTACTTTTAAACAATTTCAATTTTATCAACATTATCATGTTTTTAATTTAAAAGTTTAAAACTTTCGCTGGAAGATTGATATTCATGTTGAAGTGTATGTACACTCACCATAACCAGAATACAATTTAAATGAAAAGTGTCCATAATATTTGTTACTATGAATAAAATAGGCCAGTGTTGTATAAAAATTAACAATTGAAAATGCCTACAATAGTATCAAAATTTATTTTCCCCTTTCTGGTAAGTGTATTATAATATATAATAGCACTTCTAATAATTAGAATTTCTATAACTTATACGGTTGAAATGAGATATTTATCAAACAGCATCAATATCTTTCATCTACTCTGACTTCTTTAATTTTTTGTATCTACTATGTAAGGGGTATGTGGCTCTAAATCTCCTGTACATGCTGTAGGATCTATTAAGAAGTACATTTGTAATAGATAACCTACATGACATTAGCTTTATGTACAGCTGTAACAGTGTGTCTGTTGTTGTCTCTAGCATAAGCAAAGGCATACTCAGCAACTCTCATTGAAGCTTTCTCTGTGATTTTCTTTACACTCTGCACTAATCCCTTGGCTAACTGTTGGAATCGTATAAACAGAATCGTTTAAACATACATGTAAGTTTAATTATGAATTTGTAAAGCATATATTGTAGAAGGTATTTCTATCTTAGAAGTTAATATCTGATATGTCTCTGCCACCAATCTTGATTTCAAGTTTATTGAAGTAATAATATCTACTGAATACATGTATTTCCATATTTAAAAACAAATTTGATCCAATTCTATTATTAATCTAGCTATGGAGCTATTTGTTTAGTAGCAAATAAGCATGTGCAAGTCTACAATATATGGACAGGAGCTTATTTCGCAGGTTCTATTTGCAGCACAGAAGCGAAAGATCAATCAGACTTCTTCTTTTCTTGGAAGCTATCCCATGTCTTCCAGATAAGATGTGGAAGACAGAAGTTAGAAGACAAGGGAAAATGCTGCACATGGTTGCATGTAGATCGAAATACACCTGACTTTGTAATGTGAACACAATCTCAGCAAAATGAAAGGATTAAAAGAGATAATTAATGTTGTGAATTTGCATTAATTTTGTTCTGCTTGGTTTATTGAAGATTTGAAAATAAATAAATCCTAGAAATAAGGACTATCATTAGTAAGGTAATTTATAAATTTTCACACCATTTGTATTAATTGTCATAGCAAACCTACCTGGGCGGGTGGAGCTTATTTTCATCTAGTCATCGGAAGAGTTTAATTCTGTCCAGGTGATATAAGCTTTACAAAATTACAGGTAATGAGTAGTTACTCTTATTACTACCGGTATCTGCAATTCATAAACTGTCTACCCTAAAATTTTATCGATTCATCTCAGTTGCTTGATTGAATTAGCTCCGCCTGGTCAGGTCACTTTGCTACACCAATATATAGCTTCTTAAAGTTTAGATTTCACTCAGTAGATGCATATATATATAGAGTTGAATAAACTGATGTGGGAAATGGATTTTTGACTATATGTTAGGCCATACAAAATTAATGTTTAGTTTGACGGGCACTTTTTTAGAAAAAAAAGTGAGGGAGGCAGGTTTTTTTTTTTTTTTTTTTTTTTTGCAAACGTGAAATATGATGAATGTACATTTTTTGTAATTTATCTTTAACCAAATTTCTAATTCAAGTGTTTTGATGCTGAAAATACATTAAAACTTAAGTATAGTATGAAGTGGTAATGTTTAGTACATTGAGTAACAAGATAACCCATAACAAGATAACCCAACATCTTCCTGTAATATACTTATTGCATTTCCAAACCTGAAGTTTGCTAGATATTCTGTGATTTGGTCACACTTATTATATGTATCATATGACAGACGATGTCCTATGGCAGACCAGTATGAAGATGTAGACTAAATACATGTATGGTGTACATCTTATTTATGCTAAAAAGGATCACCAATGTCTAACCGTTGCCCTGTGTAAGGTTAAAACTTCAAATGACGTTAACATTTTGTGAACTTCTTTCAGGTGCAACTAAGTGAGTGAAACTCGTAATTGTTGCTCAGTGCTTAGACCGAAAATTTGACCCTTGTCGTCGGCAAAAGAGTAGGGAAAATACAAAGAAACATATTCAGGGATTGGGATGGCCCATTCTGATAGAAAATGACCCATAAAATCGGCAACTCGCTGCGCCCTGGTGCCATTATTCTACGGTGTCCATTTTTTTGTTTTTTAAATCTATTAAAAGTTCTGTTCTCGTATTTACGTTGTAACGTAGATCTACACCAGGAGCAGTAATACAGAGATCACAGCTTTCTGTACATGGCCAGTCAGAACTCTAAGGCAAAAAATTCTTCTGTTCACTGACAATTGAAAGGTCCTTTGCTATTTTGATACAATATTGATTTTTCTCCGACATCTGCGCCTGAGATTTAAATCTCCAACGTCCACTTACGTATCTTATCTACGTTAAGGTACTTGTGTATGCGTTCGTCCGTAAAATTATCATGTCATTTTTAAAAAGTGGTCAGTCAATGGGTACAAATTGATGTAATAAAATTTGTACAAAATGTCTTCCCTAATGTCAACAAAGCTGAAAATGAAGCTGCCCATCCGTGGACACAAAAAATTCAGGAAAGGTGGCTGAACGTTTGGTCTTGGCTGTTCTGTGATCCATGCAAAAAATGTACTGTAAATTATTCACTGGAAATGGTCAAATTGGGAATCTCGCGACAAAAAAAAATGTGCTAAATTCTGATGCATAATGCATGCATATGCATAGCTTTTCGAAAATTGATAATTTTTGGAATGGCCCTTTCGTGAGGAAAGATGGCCCATTGTTTTTGAGAATGGCCCATTAAAGTCCAGGGGGAAGGGACCGTCGTCCCATTGAGCAAGTTTGCCTTCCCGATCACAGCATGTCTGACAATTTAGTTTGAATTTTAACAACGATTACACAAGAGTATCCTAATCGATTCGTCATCCCTGACTTGAGCAAGTTGTTTGCAAATTTGAATTTCTATCCCTCGGAAATTTTGAAGTATCTGCGATGTGCTTAGGGTTTAGTTGACTAGTTTACCCGAATCGAATTAGGATCGTTTAGTATTTCTGCCCCTCCCCTTGATCCCGTCACCGGCGTTCCCGGCTGATCAATCTGACGTAAACTGCGAGTTCTAAACAAAAACGTTTTCAAATTTCTAATAAATTAGATAATTTAATAAAGAATAATGCTCTTGCAGAATATCACAACAGAGTCAAGTATCATTTTACGTTACGTTACCTCGTCCGTGACATGGAATATACGCGTGGTCGCGATTACCGTACAAACAACAATTGAATACGGCAGCTCGGGTAAATAATACTATTTTATGTAAACAAGTATTGAGTAACAGCTTTACAATTTATATATTTAGTGAAGTAAAGAATATGTAAACAACAATTTGTATCAGCGCGACGATGTTCAATTGACTACTTTAAAATTATGGTAAAACACGAGATAAAAATCGGAAATGCGTCGGGTTTTTAGGCAATGCGGCGGTGCCCGTCAAACGAAATCTTAATTTTTTTTGGCCTTAGTCGGGCAGAATAATTTGTTTCGATACTAGAAAATCTTTAACTAGCCTTATCTTACCTCATGCTCTATGCCTGAATACTCGCCCTCTGTATTTTCTCTGATAGTAACAAGATCTACTGATGGATATGCTGTCTGATAACCTTCAATACTTTTACATGGTCTCACATTGGCATACAAATTGAACTCCCTGAAACAAGGCAAAATAATTCTTGGTTCAGAATAGAGTCAGCAAATCTGATTTTCAAAAATATGATTATCAAATACATAAAATCTAATTAAAAACATAGCTCTCTTTCTTACATAAACTACAAAGTGTACATATAGTTTTCAAATATTTACAAGTAAGAGAGCTAAGATTTGCAGTTTACAAGTGAGATTGCACTAAACAGTCAACTTCACTGGTATAATACATGGGTGTCAAAATTTAGAATCCTCCAATCATGCTACTGTAATTGTTTATATGTATTTACCTACGTAAATGTGGAAAATAAAGAGATTCATCTTTCCTTTACTGTGTCATAGGTGTATTTTCTTTATGTATTCTTACCTTTGAACATGGCCTATAAATTATTCAAATCAATACTACCCTTGTGGAACCATCAGAAAATCCTTATTTTGTGTTACATGTATCAAGTATTCATGTAATGAGCAATGTGACCTTGACATTCCAAAACTCTGTTTGTAAAAGTTATATAAGTCCAATGTTGTTTAGTACAACTTGTCTATCTTCTCTTTGGCAAAGTACCGTATAAGCAGAAATTTTCGCGAGTTACTAATTTTCGCTATATTCGCAAGTGATTTGGAATCGCGAATAATTATTCTCACGAAAAATTGTGTTTGATATTAGGTTGATCAAAAATTGGTATATCCGTTAAATTTGTTCATATTGTACATGTGCCATTGTTCATTTTTCCTGATTAGACGTAGTGAATTGAGTGTGTTCGCATGATAGAAATAACTAAAGCTTCAATTACAAAAGGTACAAAACAGTGACATCATATGTGCATATTTGTTTCTAATTTAAAAATCGTGAAAAAGACACAATATTTTACAATTAAATCGCGAAATTAGATACTCGTGAAAATATCTGGTTATACGGTACATATTAAAAAAAATTTAACTTTATTAATTTTACAACGTTTACCAAACAAGTTACAAACTTATATTAATGTCTCACGTTGGCTCAGATGTTTCCGTGAGGGGGTCCTTCAAACAGGAGGAAACCGGAGTACCAGGGGAAAAACCTCCTAGGACTGGGTGGGCGACTGCCTTACCCTCCCACATAAAAACCCCTTTGCCGAATCAGAAAGTGCATATTAGATTCTCCAATATGACCTTGTACAAATAGCCTTTATCCTCTGTGCATTAAGTACAAACAAGCAAGACATTTCTTGTATAAGTACTGTGCTGTTGTCCTTTCCTCAAGATAATAGATGTCTAGCCACTTCGAAGGCATGATGTTCTGACCTTGATAAGCCTTACTTCTACATTTGATTTGATTGTCCATCGTGACCTCATGTTTATTTGTTCTCTGAACTGTCTTTCGTGGAAATTTGAAACTGATTACTTAGTCTTTGACTTAATTCACTAGGAGTTTATCATTTTCATTGCGACCTTGACCTTGAAAATTGATAGCCTCTAAGCAAAAATGTGAATATTATTTTTGGATAATAATGATTTTATCTTAGTGTTTTTTTATAGGCAAGGTCTTTGATATACAATAACACATATACATAGGCAGCATGGGTAAACCATACTGAAATTTGTTTTTAATGGCTTTTCCTCTACACTTACTTTCTAAGAGCTAGATTAAGGGACCTGTGGCCTTTTCCCACTGGGGTCTCAAGTGGCCCCTTCAGTCCAACTTTTGTTTTTCCCATTGATTCAAATATTTTAGCAGGGAGTTTATAGTTTCCATCAGGGCCTTTAACTGGTGTTACATCAACATCCTCCCATTCTACAGGTGCCTGTAATCAAAATACATACATGTGTTAAAAAAGACTTTGATGGAGACTGCTTCCAATAAAATTGTCTATATTACCTCAAAGAACTCTATAGATTTGAGAATTTTAAAACACTAGTAAGAAAATATTCAAAAAAATGTACTGTTGGTATGGAAGGACAATTTAACATTTTCCATGAGACATTAATTATTACCCTGGTCAGTGCTGTACTTTTAGATAATCTTTGGGCATGCATTCGTTAAAAACCCTATCAAATATTACATACAACTCAATGAGAATCATAGAATTCCCTCAAACATCAAAAAGATGAAAACATAATTATAGTATTATCCCCTAGCATTGTAATCATATAAAAAAATCCACATAATATAACAGTGTATAAAGGGTCCAACAAGATGCAAACAAGACAAAAGTCTGAAAAGAACGCAAGGATCATATTATATATTCAGACTGAGCACAAACATCATGGTGATTACAGTTGTCGTCCCATCCCTCCCCTGAACTGTATCATAGTCAATAAAAAGAAAACAAGTAATACATCTGCTGCACGGAATATTTCTTTGACTGATGCGGATATCTCTGGACCAATGCCATCTCCTGGTATCATTGTAATCAGCCTGCTCTGTAAAAACAAATGTTTGAAATTATAAAAATAGTACTTAATATCAAGTTTCCCACAACTAATGTTACAAAATAAATGTATGAGAAATCATATCGCAAATTGATTATTCACTTACGTATATAAATGAAATAAATCACTTGTCTTATTTTTCATTTTTTCTTGTTCTGTTATTTGCAGTTCTTAACATTTCTATTAATATTTATAAAATGAGAAAGAAGGGTACAACTTTACATTACCCCAGATGAGTATGCTCTGCATGATTCTCCTGGAACCTAGAAAAAATATAGAGTTTCAATGGCTTATAGCGAGAAATTTTATTGTTTAAAATCAGTTCAAACACAGAGGAGCCGTCATTGAAATTGTTAAAATTGTCCCAAAACTTGCCTGACACAAATACACAATTTGGCATTGTTATGTTCAATTGTAAACAATAAAAATGCTCAGGTGAATCTAAAATTAAATTTTCTGTATCTGACGTTACTTATTTTACTGTGCATATGTCTACTGGCTAGTATAAAACAGTAGTATCAATTTTAATTGAACTTGAAGAGTAAGTAAAGTTAACTGACTTAAAGATTGTGTTTTATCTAGTTTCTGAAGTGACTGACATAATGGAAGGGGAAGTTAGCTTCAATGTTTCGCCTGTCTCAAACGTTATTTCTATTCTGTTATTTTTGGGTGTAAATCCATAATAAAACTTGTTTGTAACAATTTCCAAATCAGGAATGATACGTCACAAAAGAAAGGGAATGTTCCCACAATCTAGAGGAAAATTGCGGCTGGCATGGTTTTTAAAAGGACTCAAAAGTTTATCAGCGGATAGCAGAACTTATACATGAATAATGTATACCTATATATGAAAGCAGATTTCAGTTGATAATACTCAAGGTAAAAGGAAATGGATATATGATTGAAATTGTCTCATCATCATTTGGTTATATGCGATTGTGATACAAAAGCAGATCATGCAACAGCGATCAATGGGGCGGAATTGAAGCCCTCTCACACGCAAAAATAATCCATTAGAAATAACGTGTGAAACAGGCGATGTATTGAAGTTAAGGGGAAGTAGCTCTGTAGAAAACTAAAACTTATGGTCAGGGAACATGCAGACGACTCTCTGTTGCCACTGTAAGTAGCTTAGATGAGGATCATTACATTAAAGACAAAAAATACATGGACATAAAATTGTCAAAATTCGTCTGCTACAGTACACACGTGTTAGGAACAAGAAATTTAGGAGAAATATTACCAACATACGATTGTTTATTTCTTAAAATGAATGAAATAGAAAATTTCTAGATATAGAAAAGGCCTTTGTACCTGAGATGGAATCTTGGAGAATATCTTTCTAAAAATTCGAGCCATTATTGATGACCTTTCGTCTGTTCGAGCTTTCCTTGAAATTTATTTTGATCCGAGTCATTGAGATGTTTCGTAGAAAATTCCAAAACTTATAACGGTTTACATTGTTCCGGTTTACTTGCATACGGCGCATATTTCATCTGAATATTGCCCGTATTAGTAATGGTTTCTGATATACGAATATGAATTCCTTGTTTCAGTTATTTTAAAGACATTTCCGTTGAAATAAGACAAGTACCATTTTTTACCTGTCAAAATTTGACCTACAGTACTTATGGAAACCCTGACCGACATGCGTTTTGCTCTTTGCTTTTTGAGTTATGCTCTTTGCTTGTTGCGTATTGCTCTTTGTTTTTCTGTGTTTTCTTATTGCTTTTTATGGAATACCAGTCTTGAGGGTAGTCATTAGTCAGTCTATGCATAATCAATATTAGACCAATCAGATTAGCTATTAGCGGGAAAACGACGCAATAGAGTAGAAGAATGCTCTTTGCTTTTTGCTCTTTGCTTTTAACATTTTGCTTTTTGTTTTCTGCATTTTTCTCTTTGCGTTTTACATTAATTAAAAGACAATGTCAGCGCATCTTTCTTACAATGAATAAATAAACTGACAATAGACCATTTTCGAGTTACAACTAATGACCGTTATAAACCTTCAGTTTAGTCACTGCTATGACGCACCTGCTTAGTTACGTCAAGTAGGGTTACTTCCGGTCTACCTTAGCAACGTCACATATTGTGACATCAACGGTGTAAAATCGATCTAATCTACTCAAAATTGAAAAACTACTTTTCTTTGAATATGGAAATTATTATAATCGCTGCTTTTGTTTGTATTGACCATTAATTTGTTTATGTCATCAATGACAATGTAAATTATAAGTAATCGGATTTTACTTTTTTTTAGTAATATCATATAGAGATAATTTTTCTAATAAATATTGAAAAAGTGAAAAACAGGAAATTCTTTGAACGGAAAATTTAAAAGTCTTACATAAAAAAATTAGAAAATGGTAACCCAACTGAATTTCTTTTTTAAAACATAACAATAATTGTGATTTAATCCCCCCCCCCCCCTTTTAACGCCATTGCCTTTTTATGCAAATATATCCCTAAGAAATTGTCAGTAAATAAAAGGTTCTAAAATTTAAACGACATTAAGTATTTCTGAAGAAATATAAGTCGCTTTCTCTTCTGAATGCATCAATTCAGTATGAAAAACGGTATTAACAGGGTTTTATTTGGGGGGGGGGGGTTAAAACTATTTTGATAAATGGCAGCGTGTGCTATTGGTAACTTGAGAAAATAAGAAAGATACGAAAGATATGTCCCTGTACACCTGACGAAGACATTTAAAAAAAAAAAGATGTTCAAAATTGAAAAAAAAAAAATCTGAAAAACGGTACCTTGGATTAATGAAAAAACAAATTGTATATAGATAAAAAATAATACGTGGATCTAAATCATTTTTCCAAGGATGGGGTTCATCCTGGCTCTGAAGTTGAGAAATTGGGCGCGTAGAAATAGAATAATGACTGACATCTTGAGGAGGAGGGGAGTTTTGAGCCTCAACACCCGCGCGGGTGTAAACTTTACGCAAAATAAAATGTAAATCCTATGAGACTCAAAGTCAAGTAAACGTTTTATTTGCCGTATTCACAGATAGACCTTCTTGTATCTATTTAGTCATGATCCTTGAACATACATTTCAATAAATACATCTGGCCTGCAAACTTTAAAATGAAAATTGTTCTCGTGAATCTCTAGGGGACGGAGTTCACCCCAGTCACGCTCATGGCCTGATCAATATTTTACAAACGAGGAATGGAAAGCCGATAGGAGGAGGGGGGAGGGGTCAGCCAGGTAAGGAAAATATACCAGTCCTGAGTCCGAGAAGATAATAATTTTTCGTTCTTCATTCTTTTAGATTCTGCATGACCTTTTTCCGATTACAGACTCACAGATACAATGTCATTGTGTATATAAATGCTATCATGATATTTGATCGTCAGCAGGGTACACCTTCGGGGGAGGGGGTACCTCTCTCCCCCTCCCACCCCTTACCTCCCCTCCCCTATCTTTTCACCCTTCCCTTACCTCCCCCCTCCCGCCCCTTTCTCCCTCCTCCCGCCAACTTTCTTCCCTGTCCCTCTCTCACGCCCCCTTCCCCCTCCCTTTCACCCTGTCCACCCCCTCACCTTCATAAGCTTTACCCGGCATCACGTCCTTGGCCGGTTGCCGGGGTACTGGGTAGATGTACAGGTCAAAATAAAACAAATTTAACACCTGTCGTGTCAAATGCCTATATCCATCTAACTGTCACAAACAATTAATTCAGTCACATACACCTGGACACGCGTACACGTGTCCAGAGTCTCTTGTTATGTCTCCTCGTAACCCCCCCCCCCCCCCCCCTTTCCTGCCCATTCAACTTTTACATAGAGCATCCCCTTTGACTGATACCTTTTGCTTGAATTTTTCCAACCCCAAATCATGTAAATGGTGCACATTTATGACGCTACAATGCCATTTGGTTGCGTAAATAGTTTATTTCTGAATCGTGATCACGTTATTTTTAGACTCAAATGTAAACCGGAAGTAGGGCATCTTGACAAAACGTCGAAGCGGAGTATAATATCCGAACGTGATCGGTAACTCGAAAATGGTCTATTATCTTAAAAGAAATGTATGTCCGTCAATCAATTCATTCACTGTTTGGTTGTCGCTTAATTTTATTTGAATTAAGAAGGCAGGGGGTTTCTATACAGTACAGAAAGCTTAATTATCTGGATTATTAGTACAATAAACCCTCCCACTTGTTCAAATATCTGAATTTCACAAAAAAAAAAAAAAAAAAAAAACGAAGTTCCTCCTGGTAACATGAATGAGATGACACAAAAAGAAAAGAGCAAAAATCACAGTGAAAAAAAACAACAACAACAAATGCAAAAAGCAAAGAGCAAAACGCATGTCGGTTCAGGATTTATCATAAAGAGCAAAACTCAAAAAAGCAAAGAGCAAAACGCATGTCAGCTCAGGGTTTCCATACCTACTGTCCGCGCAGCTCACTTCAGAAATCGGAAAAATTGAAGTTTTCTCTACTTTGTCGGCAAATTTTGCGCTTAAAATTCATATATAGGGGGATAGATCTCGAACTCTCATAACTAACGGTGTATGATATGTGTACCTACGACTAATACTACGCTCAACGTGAAAGAAAATATTTTTAGATAGGGAGTTTTCTATGTTATTTATAGCTCGACGTCCCCGGTCGTACAGACATATATCATACACTTATTCATTCATTAATTCTGAGAGTTTGAGATTTATCCCCCTATATGCAAATGCCGACAAAGTAGAGAAAACTTCAATTTCTGAAGTGAGCTGCGTGGACAGTAGGACTTCTAAACTGTTTATAAGTCTTTGACATATTAGTTTTGACTTGGGTTTTTAACAGAGCTCTTGACAAGACCTATCTAATAGTCATTTCTCTCAACCTTGTCATTCTTTCAGTTTGAGAGAAAATTATTAGAATAATTCAAGACTTGCGTACATGTATTTGCTTCGGCTGGGTCCGTTGCATTGGTCAAAATTCCAACATACAAGGATTGAGGTCAAGGTTAATACCTCATACCATATTATTTATTATATAAATATTGGTATTGATAGAAGCAAATTCAAACTCAAAATGGTCACTAATTTGTCAAGGACAAACCTCTACTGTCCGCGCGGCTCACTTCGGAAACTAGATAAACGTGATTTTGCCTATTTTTATCATTCAGAAATTTTGATGAAATCATGATACCATTTATTAGATCCCGCTTAGTCGTAAATTTTGATATAAGTTTTATGATGGTAGTGCACGCAATTAGGTGGGCCATTTCCAATGTTAATTTTTCTGTCGTGACGCGCTCCATAGGCTCAATGTTAAATCCGGCGATGTCACGCTGAAATAACATGGAAAACGCTCCATCCAAAAATGTCTGTATAATATGATTGCATAAACCCACGACCATATAACATATACCAACATTTACGAGTAAGCGAGACCTATTCAATGAAATAGATATTATTTTAATTTTTGCATAACAAAGTAATCAAAATTGCGTTTATCCAGTTTCCGAAGTGAGCAGTAGGTCAATGTCACCCCCCCCCCCCCCTTCAAAGAAATAAATGAAAAAGGTAATTGCCCATTACCAAGTCTTGACCAAGGACAAGGTCAATACTTAAAACTAATCAAGTCTTCTGTGTACAATCATGTAATATTTCATATAGTATTGGTACAATATAATTTAAAATTTTATTTTCAAGGTCAAGGTCAAATCTACAATTCAATACCTGAAATCAGGTCCACTTGCTTAGAAATATCTCTACCCCAAGTTTACATGTGATGTTTGATGTATTATTGGTACCTTATTCCGATATGGTCAAATTCAATATTGTATCAAGGTCAAGGTAAATACCTAAAATCAAGTCAACTCATTATTTTCTATCTCCATGCAAAATTTAAATGCAAGATTGCATATAGTATTGGTACAATAGAGCTTAATTCTACATTTTTCAATGTGAAGGTAAAACCTAAAGGTCAAGGCCAAAGACAATACCAGCATTCAGATCCATTCACTATGCTTTATCTCTGTACAAATGTTGAAGATTGTACCCCTTATAGTTCTTTCACAACTAAACTAAATGCAACAGCTAAACCAATTTTCATAACCCGTATTTTGCTTCGCAAACCAGCCAATAATGCTGCACAAAACTCTGTGATATTCTATTGGTAAGTATTTTAAAAACTTTCATTCAAAGAGGAATGTGTTTAATCATGGAATCATATAACCTTTAAAATTATCTATAAATGTATACCGGTATAAGATGTTATCTTTAATATGATGGGGTTATTGGCAGATTTTCTTCCTTTAATGCTGCAGTTTCCATATGCTCGGATCATTCAGGGTGCAAGTTTTTTACTTTTCCACTTAATCTTTCCTGTGATTCTGAGCATGTCATCTGATGAAATAGGAATCACACTCCCAACAAATTCCTAGCAAAGTTTGATAAACATCCAAAGAATACTGAGGCTTTTAAATTCAATTGATAATGTACGTTTCAATAAACAATACATGTATTATTGTACAAGCTTGACCTCAGATACTTACAAAGAAAAGCAAGAAATGATCCTCTCACATAGGGTAACTAGCATACAATTCAGCCATCAGACATTACTTTCAAGAATATCTAACGAGGTCTGTTTGAGAAGAAGTAATGTTTGCAAGACATGCAGTTTTCCAGTGTCTCATCAATGAAAGCAAATGTGACCTTGACATTTATACCCAAAAATCATTACATATATATTCCCATGTAAAAAGTATCCATATGTCCAAATGTTTAACCATTCTTCTTATACATCAAATAGGAGTTGTCATTCCTCTACATTACCTTTATCAGTTCCATTATTATTAACCATTATCAACATTTATAACTATTGCATGTTAAATGACTGATTGATTATACTTTGTACATGTGAACCAAAAATTACCGTGTTCATTTAATGCATATCGTATTTTGTGTTGATATATGCCAATATGGTGAAAGTCAATAAAGAAGTCAACAAAGAATTTGAATATTAGACGTGCAGGCAAAGTATTGCAGGAACCTTGAAAATCAATAGGCATTCTCTTCTCATTCACCTGTATTATTGGCATTAATAGAAACCTGTGACTGCAATTAATTTAAAATATTTTGTGATAGGTACAGTTATGTAACAATATTCAGTGACTTATAATCAGTATTGGTGTAAAGACAACAAATACCTGAATCAGCAGTGGCAAGATGTATACCTTTATCATGGCCTTGACCTTTGACCACTTCTGAAATCAGAGGTGCTTAATCTTTTGCCATGAAGTACACATTTGTTAAAGATATGATGACTTTGAGTTTTTTACTTAATTCTGCCATATCTACCAAGTTTGCAAATTCATATTTGATTTTTAGCCATGACACTTGAAATAGTATATCTATAGGACACATAAACTTGACAAAGTGATCCCAATTATCACAAATCAACCAGATTACAATAAATGAATGCATTTAAGTTTGAATTCCGTGTATTTTTGATTTACATGGCATCACATGGCAAAGCAAAGATTATGATGTCACAAAAATGGGTAGGAAAACAAGTTTAAATTACATGTGAAATCAGAGAGAAATATTTGATAAAAATTGATTTTGACCCAACAATATCCCTCTACATTGACACATCATGATTTTAATGTACATGTATTTAAAAGTACAGTATGTATACATTATGGCAATTTATCAGTTGGCACAAAAAAGCAATGTCCAGTAAATAAAGCATCTTATATAATTGATATTATGTGAATAAGGATATGTAGATTATAAAAAAAATCACTTTATAAAAGTGCATTACTAGAAATCCAAATCAGTACAAGTAAAGCCCTGATAATTACAAAAATGTATTCGCCATAAATGCAAATTTAATATCCTATACAGACTTCTGTATTAATGAGTTCTGGCTACTTTCATCACATTTATCTTTCGAACCTACGCGGCACAAAGTCACTAAGGTTTCCACCCTCCGTACCTGAGCTACCACTACTACTTCTACTCCTAGGTTCTGGATCCTCACGTAAAAATGAACTGCCGTCGTCATTTGAGTCTATATTAATACCCCCCATAGCACCAATGCACTTGTCTTTCTCAAATTTAAGTCTAGAGTTTAGCTGCTCATGAAGGTTAAGTTGATTTTCTACCCTACTTGACCTTGCTGCCTCAGCACGCCTGAAGCGAGAATGTAGAAGATGCTCAGTTGGTAGTCGATACATGGAATCAAAGTCCATCCCTCTCCCTGAGTCTTCTCTATTTTTGCCACCTTTCATGTTAGTTGCCATTCTATCATCCTTCCGCCTCACCAATTCTGTTCTATCTCGGCTCCTGTTTCTTACATAATGCCCATTATTGCCGCGGTTATGTCGTTCTACCATATCCCTTGGGGATTCAGCTCTCTTCTCCTCATTCAGCTTATCTTTAACTTTTCTTCTGCTTTGTTGTTTGCCTTGCTTTATATCACTTCTACTCTTGATTGAGTCATCTAAATGAAGAATAAAGTCTAGGTCTTTGTACACTCTTGTGTCTTCACAATCTACTTTGTTATTTTCTGTAACGGTAATGTAAGGCATGATAAAGTCGTAACTAGGTTTGGTACATTCAGCAGTATCTTGTTCTTTCTCGTACAAATCAGTGGCCTCTTTAACTTTCTCTTCTTTAGGCTCCAGCTCTTCTTTGAGCTCCTGTTCTTTTGGCGATAGCTCTTCTTTTTTATTCTCGTCATCGTCTGGTAATTCCACAATTATTTTCAAGCTCAATTCTTTTTCGGACAAAGGTAAAGATGAAGCAGGTTTTCTTGACTCCTGTACACCCTCAGTGTCTACTATTTCTACTTGTGTGGTTTTTTCCGATATTTTGTTGTCCACATTTCTCTCGTTGTCTGGAAGATTAATGTTATTTGAATTTTCAGGTAACTCTGCTACAGTGTTTTTATTATTCCTTGGTGTCTCAGAGGATCTGTGATTTTTATCGTTTTTATTTTCCCTTCTCGAGGTACCTGACTTATCGGTATTCTTTACTTTTGGAACAAAGCTTCCACAGTTCTCTGCAGAATCTCTTACTTCCAGTTCAATCAGTCTCCTCATTGTCTTTGGTGAAAGTTCATCAACCTAAAGTTTAAAACAAGATACAGAATAAATCACTGCATCTAAATTTCAGGGTTTTATAGATTTTCTTTCTTTAAAGAATTGTTTTGAAGAACTAATAATATCTTTATCAACTGTAGTCCTAAATTAAACCAGAAGTCTCTGACGAGACTGTAGCTCTCCTGGTTGTTTTGTTTTATTCACTCATTGACAAGTGAATAAGATAAATACACATAAATAACAATTTCCATTTTAATTTTTAGTTTAATCCAAAGACCATAGCGAGCAGGCGCTCTAACAAATTATTAGTAGCACAACGAAATAACAAATCCATTAGACTGCAACTAGAATATCACTCACATAATTTTTAATATCCGAGATAAAGGATTTCAAAAAATAATGTCATACCCATTTTGCAAGATCCTAGGGGTCAGGGGCTGCTAGCTCAAATGAACAATAAATGAAAGAAGAAGACTACCGATCCATTATATTGCATAAACAACTAAGTTTCCAGCATTAATAGCTTTAGAAGAGTTGACTATAGACTTTAAAAGAGCACAACTATTTACGAGAAAATGACCACACCTGTTTTTTAAGACCCTGGGGGGTCAGGGGCTCATACAAAATATCAAGTGCACAACTAGACCACAGACCCATCACATTGTAAAAAGCACAAGATTACATAGAGTTATGTAGGAGAAAATGACCACACCCTTTTTCTAAGACCCTGGGTGTTAGGGGCTCAAACAAAATATCAGGTGCACAAATAGACCACAGACTCATTATATTGCAAAAAGAATTAAGTCTCCATCATTTATAGTGTCAGAGGAGTTGCAAGCACAAGATTACATAGAGTTACAAAGGTGAAAATAAACACACCTTTTTTCTAAGACCCTGGGGACCAGGGGCTAAAACAAAATATCAAGTGCACAACTAGACCACAGACCCATCATATTGCAAAAAGAATTAAGTCTCCATCATTTATAGTGTCAGAGGAGTTGCAATCACAAGATTACATAGAGTTATAAATGTGAAAATGACCACACCCATTTTCTAAGACCCTGGAGGTCAGGGGCTCAAACAAAATATCAGGTGCACAACTAGACCACAGTCCCATCATATTGCAAAAAGAATTAAGTCTCCATCATTTATAGTGTCAGAGGAGTTGCAAGCACAAGATTACATAGAGGTATATAGGAGAAAATGACCACATCCATTTTCTAAGACCCTGGAGGTCAGGGGCAAAAACAAAATATCAGGTGCACAACTACACCACACATCCATCATATTGCAAAAAGAATTAAGTCTCCATCATTTATAGTGTCAGAGGAGTTGCGAGCATAAGATTACATAGTTATATAGGAGAAAATGACCACATCCATTTTCTAAAACCCTGGGGGTCAGGGGCTCAAATAAAATATCAGGTGCACAACTAGACCACAGTCCCATCATATTGCAAAAAGAATTAAGTCTCCATCATTTATAGTGTCAGAGGAGTTGCAAGCACAAGATTATATAGAGTTATATAGGAGAAAATGACCACACCCTTTTTCTAAGACCCTGGGGGTCAGGGGCTCAAACAAAATATCAGGTGCACAACTAGACCACAGACCCATCATATTGCAAAAAGAATTAAGTCTCCAACATTTATAGTGCCAGGAGTTGCAAGCACAAGATTATAGAGTTATACAGGAGAAAATGACCACACCCATTTCCTAAGACACTGGGGTCTGGGGCTCAAACAAAATATCAGGTGCACAACTAGACCAAAGACCCATCATATTGCAAAAATAATTAAGTCTCCGTCATTTATAGTGTCAGAGGAGTTGCGGGCACAAGATTACATAGAGTTATATAGGAGAAAATGACCACACCCATTATCTAAGACCCTGGGGGTCAGGGGCTCAAACAAAATATCAGGTGCACAACTAGACCACAGACCCATCATATTGCAAAAAGAATTAAGTCTCCGTCATTTAAAGTGTCAGAGGAGTTGCGAGCACAAGATTACATAGAGTTATATAGGGGAAAATGACCACACCCATTTTCTAAGACCCGGGGGGGGGGGGGGGGGGGGGGGGGGGGGGGGGGGGGGGGGTGGGGGGGGGGGGGGGGGGGTTCAGGGGCTCAAACAAAATATCAGGTGCACAACAAGACCACATACCCATCATATTGCAAAAAGAATTAAGTCTCCATCATTTATACTCTCAAAGGAGTTGCGAGCACAAGATTACATAGAATTTCATAACCACGCCCATTTTCTAAGACCCTGGGGGTCAGGGGCTGAAACCAAATGTCAGGTGCACAACAAGACCACATACCAAGTAGGATGCAAAAAGAATTAACTTTCTATCACCAATGGTTTCAGAGGAGTTGCGAGCACAAGAATTGTTTACGGACGGACAGACTGACAGACGGACAAACGGACGGACGCCGCATAAGCTCGACTGGTCTATGACCAGTAGAGCTAAAAAAAAATCACAATATCTAATGGCTATTATTCAAAAGCAAAAATTCAATTTTTTTTATGCTGGTTTTTGTTTTAACCAATGTTATTCACCAATACATGTAAAACAAAGATTGACCAAGCAATTTTGAAAAAGGTGAAAGAGGGAAGAGGGGTTCTGACCCTGTGATCTTTATATTTTAGTCAAAAAGGAGGATCCAATCCCCAAAAATGTTGAAATTTTTTTTGGGTGAAACTTCTTAAAGAGGCTTCACAGGGATGTGATGTTGTTCAAACCCTTGAAAATGACTTAACAATATGTTGAAATGTCTACAAAGAGCAAAACCACATAATGCCTAACCTCATTTTCTATGTGAAAAGAGTGCAAGACTTCAGGTTCATCATCTGGACAGCTGTATTTCCTCAGGTATGGATGTGACAAGGCATCGTCTGCTGATATTCTCCTATCTGGGTTAAACACCAACATGGCCTCTAGAAGACTTAAAGCTGTAATAAATACCACAAATAAGATATTGTATATCAGCCAGACTCGGATAAATCATAATATATCTCAGTATGATCGATCTTACCTGAAATAACAATAGTGGCTCACTCAAAATCTTCAGTTCCATTATATCAATAGATTAGGTAATCGCAATGTATATTGGTATTTATCATAGAGTTCCTGGTATTATTTCATTCATTTGAGATATTCTTTAAAACAGACATTCACAAGTGTAAAATATGTCGCTGGAAATACATAAATACTGCCATACCACCTGGGCAGATATCCTTGAACTTTGACCTAAGAGTTGTTTTTGGAAGCCTTGACCTACGCCTTAGGACAGATTTAGGTAAAACTTGGGTCATTTTATTCCATTCATTATCAGTGAGAGCCTGAAGGTCTAATATTTGTCCAATCTGGTCCATCTCATTGCCACCCGTAAACAGAGGTTTTCCTGTCAACATCTCAGCTAGAATACAACCCACGCTCCACATGTCTATGGCCTTAGTGTAGTCTCTAGGGGAAATAATCAGCTCAGGGGATCTATACCAGCATGTCCCTACACCATCTGTTAAAAAGCCCTGCAAGAAAATCATATAAAATGTATTTATGTTAAATTTTCATAATATTGTCTGATGATATACACAAATGCAACAGCTACATGTATGTTTTAAAGGAGAAAACAATCAATAACTTTAGTGCAAACAATACATAGACAAAAAACAAATAGTATATCTACCATGTTCAATTGACAAATTGCAGAAGAAATCAAAATGATGAGCTACATAAACACTGGGCGTTATCATTTAAAAGAAATCCGACCCTTATGTCCAGGATTTGCTTTTGTCTGACTTGGTTGGCCTCATCATGGTACATGCTCAGATTCTTTGGTTGGATTTCCTTGACAATCATAATACCCACTGATGGATTATTATAATCTGCATAACTAAATTTTGGAAACCCTAAGGTCCTTAGCTAGCCTATGATTCTAATTTTACCACTATATGTACATATGTCCTTTTCTGTGACCTTGAACTTGCAAAGCATGATTCAAGGGAATCATTTGGTCACAGAATGAGATGCATCAAAGCTGAAAAACTGACATATGTAGCTCTCCTTTTTGGCAAAACATTGGAATTTCTACTGGTGTTGGAACAGTGTCCGGACAATTTTGAAGGTTTTTCTGGGATAACTCCTCCATTCTTCAATGGGAAACATTCAATTTCTCTCAAATAATGCTATGCCCTTCCAACAGATACTCATGTTGAAAGAAAATATTAATTCTCTCAAGAAATATGGTTTCTAGACCGATTTTATAACCCTACATTTTGGCCATTTTTTGCATATCACTGGAACAGTTTCCGGACACCTGAGTTTAGATCTATCAATCTCAATCAATTTCAGCCCAAACTTGATGATTTTTGCATATTGTTTTTTTCAATCTTTTCTACAAATGACTGTGAAAAAATCATTTTGAAAATAGAAATGAAACTTCTCAAATCACGTAGATTAAAATAGTATGGTTGTCGCTGACTTCCCCCGGTGTGCAATATTAAACGGGGCAGAAAGGGGTAAAAAGGTGGTGTGATAAAGCAACTTAGATGCAAAATTTTGTTTATATGATTCGTGATTTGAATTCTGTATTTAAAAATCTACAATACTGTCACAAAATTTTGAAAATAATTTCCTTCAAAGTACTTGAAATGGATGACTGTCCGGAAACTGTTACTGTCCGGAAACTGTTCTGACACCAGTACAGAATTTCTATGAAAAAGTAGATAAAGTCATTTTGATGATAAATGTCAATTATGTCCTCAGATGCCAGGGCTTTAAAATCAGGCCGATATTTGGCCCCATTCCAAATATAAAATAGTATCTTTTTTCCCAATTTATTGACCAATTTTTCCCAATTTGACACCACATGGAAAATTTGATAAAATGAGTTTAAAAACTAAATTTCAAGTGAAAATTGACAAGAGAACCATGTAGAGAAGTGCTTGTTTGCACCGTAATTCAATTATATGTATCCAAATGAAAGCATTCTACTTCTTTAGTATTTATATTTTTCCCAATTTCAAAGCCAAAGACCCCGGCCCCGGTCCCAAAAAGTGGTGTGAAAGCCCTGGATGCACTTACATATAGCCCTTGTACTTCTTTTAATATTGAAATTTCCATGAAATTTTATGAAAATAGGCTATATACAGTTTCCTAAGCAGACAATCATCTCAGAACATGTACACAAGCTTTCATTCGAGTAGCACTTATACATATCATCCAAGAAGCCTTCCTTAACATGGTTGGCAAAGTGGAAAATGTAGGTCAAATGCAGTGTCTGGAGTATGTCTTCAATGGAAAGCCAAATAACAGAAACTCAAATAATAAGAGAGCTCTTCAAATAATTTTAAAAAGAGCTCTTTAAAATAATTAAAGAGCTAATCAAATAATAACAGAGCTCTATAAAAGAATTGAAGAGCTCTCTAATACAATTATAGAGCTCATTAATTAATACTTAGCCAATTGTTGTAATTAGAGAGCTCTTTAATTCGATTAAAGAGCTCTTCAATTCTCTTACAGAGCTCTTTAATTCAAGTAAAGAGCTCTCTATTCTTTTCGCAAGCTCTTTAATTGTATTAAGGATGACCAATACTTAAGGGATTCAAGGTCAAAAGCTAATTAAAACTGCTTAAATTGATCAATGTATCCTAAATGAAGAAATATACACCAAGAGTTCATCTCAATCCAGGTTTTTTATACATTCAATGGTCTAATCAACATAATGGTCCCCAAACAACAATAAGCGGAACGAACATTTCTAAAGATTTATGCCATATCAAATCAAAATTCGAAGCTTTGCAATATTTCCTTGAAAGTTACACAAAAGACATTCAAATTTTCACTTTTACTAAATATCTTAATTCAGTCTGGGCAAATATTTCATCATTATCGACAAGTTTCAGAAAATCCTTCGCCATTTTGCCTTCATGTACCCCATAAATAATAACGTAAAAATACACATCGGTACCATACAAATGGCAAATAAAACAAAAAATCAAGGTCAAACCATGCATACATTGTTGTTGTTGTATTCTTTTCTGTAATATCAATGGATTGGTAAAGAAAATCTTATATGTATCCATGTAAATGGTAAAGATACAATGATATTCAATACCCCCCCCCCATTTTTGTGTCGCCTGCGAAGCATAGCGACACTTAGGGATCACTTTGTCCGTTGTCCGTCTGTCCGTCCGTCTGTCTGTCTGTCTGTCACACTTTGGGTGTCACAGCCCATAACTATTGATTGGTAAGTGATAGGGCTTTGATATTTCACATGTGTATTCCTTGTGACAAGACCTTGCTACACATACCATAATTTTTGACCTAGTGACCTTGACCTACATATTTGACCTACTTTTCAAAAAAATTATGAATGGATATATCTTTTGATTGGTAGGTGATAGGGCTTTGATATTTCACATGTGCAATCCTTGTGGCAAGACCTTTCTACACATACCATTATTTTTTACCTTGTGACCTTGACCTAGATATTTGACCTACTTTTGAAAAAAAAGATAAGATTCGCTATATCTTTTGATTGGTTAGTGATAGGGCTTTGATATTTCACATATGTATTTCTTGTGACAAGACCTTCCTACACATACAATAATTTTTGACCTAGTGACCTTGACCTACATATTTGACCTACTTTTCAAAAAAAATTAAGAATGGATATATCTTTTTATTGGTAAGTGTTAGGACTTTGATATTTCACATGTGCAATCCTTGTGGCAAGACCTTTCTACACATACCATAATTTTTGACCTTGTGACCTTGACCTAGATATTTGACCTACTTTTGAAAAAAGATAAGATTCGCTATATCTTTTGATTGGTAAGTGATAGGGCTTCGATATTTCACATGTGTATTCCTTCTGAAAAGACCTTTCTACACAGACCATTAAATTTGACCTTTCGACCTTGATCTAGATATTTGACCTACTTTTCAAGAAAAGTAATATTGGCTATATCTTTTGATTGGTAGGTGATAGGGCTTTGATATTTCATATGTATTTTCCTTGTAACAATGCCATTCTACACATACCATTATTTTTTTAACTTTTGACCTTGACCTACATATTTGACCTACTTTTCAAAAAGATTAAGAATTGATATATCTTTTGATTGGTAAGTGATAGGGCTTTGGTATTTCACATGTCTATTCCTTGTGAAAAGACCTTTCTACACAGACCATAAAATTTGACCTTTTGACCTTGATCTAGATATTTGACATAGACCAACTTTTCAAGAATTTTGATCCACTTTCTAGAATAATAATCAAACCGCTTCGCAGGCGACACAAGCATTCCTTGGATTGCTATTTTTTCATAAAGATATGTTGTAACCTATAGGTTTTCACTGTTATTGGTTTGCTACCTTAATATCATATATCATAAAAAAATTATAAATAATTTTATGCATTCAGGCAATTTCATTTTAATGACCTTGATCATAATAATGAGCTTGATGACACTATAACGTGTATTGACAAACTCAAACACATTCTCAGATACATGACGACATGAAGCATAACATTCCCTTGCCTAGTCATAAAACCTTGGAACTTTTCATATTGTCTCACTCTGAAGATGTTCTTGACTTTTTTCTTTAAGTTTTCTTTGATTTTGACCTCTGAGCTTAATTTTCAATATTTGACCTTGAAAATCAATCAATTTTATCCAATCACCAAATCCATATAACAGTGGCAGAAGATTGATGACTTCATCCGACTATTGGTCCTTCTTAAAGAGCTCTCTAATTATTTGAGTCTCTGTTAATTTGGTGTTCCATAGGCTTCATTTCTGTATGAAAAGACAATAATTATATATGTTCTCAACCTGATCTCTGCAAACTTCCTTAGCAGATTTTGTCGCCATTGACAAGGGTATTACATTAAGCTTCCTTAAACTTCATCGAGGTGAGCTAGAAATGTCGACACTTCAGCCTAGTACATGTACACATTCTTATGAATACTACAGCTCACCTTGTGTGAATATTCAGAGTCTATTACCCTGGCAAGCCCAAAGTCTCCTATTTTCAGCACCAGGTCCTCTACATTGATGAGCAGGTTAGCAGGTTTAAGGTCTCTGTGAACTATATTAGCAGAGTGTATGTACTTCAAGCCCCGTAACATCTGGTAAAGGAAAAGTTGAGCATGGTCCGAAGTGAGAAGCTGACTCTGTATTAACTGTAGGAGATCTATATCCAGCAACTCCTGTACCATGTAAAGGGACGTTAATTCACTTAAGCTTACGGAAGTTCTCGTGCTTAGACCTCTTCCATCTGGTCCTAAGATGTCATAAACGGTTACGATATTATCATGTCTCAATCGGCGAATTATTTTGATTTCTCTCAAGGCATACTTGCAGGTTTTTTTGTCGGAGAATGAGATTTTCTTTATGGCGACAGTTTTCTCACATTCTTTGTCCAGAGCTGAGAAGACAATACCATTTCCTCCAAAGCACAATGGACGTAGATTACTAAATCTGGAATCAATGTTAAAAGTTCCCTCCAAGATTTCAAGTTGGCTAGGGGAGGAGGGAAAATTATCTGCCATTCTTGACAGCTGATTTTAACTGAAAAGAGAAAGAATTCATAGTTATTTATTTCATCCTGAATACAGGGATTTTTTTTGCCCCTTTTTGGGGCCGTTATTCGGCCCCATTCCCAATGAAAAATAGTATCTTTTTTTCCCAATTGTGACTCTAAAATTTCCCAATTTCATTCAGATGGAATTATCAGCGAAAATAACTGGTTCAAAAGTAGCAAATTTACTAATTATTTGCCATATTGTTGTAAGCATAAGAGATTAAATCATATTTAAAGAAAATTATATGATTAAACATTCAATTCTTAACTTTTGATTGTATAAACTGTCATTTTACTTTTACTTTGATGTTTAGTACTTCCCAAATATTCCCAAATGTCGTTAATTTTCCCAATTGCAAGGGCCCCGACCCCATTCCCAAATTACTGAAAAAATTCACTGGAATATATCTATTCTTGCCTGTACATACATGTAAAGGCTGTTATGCATATTACACCCCATCCGACTTTAGTGTTACCTTCTGTATATTGAAGCATCTACATTCAGGTTTTCATTGTCATAAGTCCCCTACCGGCTCGACATATGGGACTTATATTTTCCATAACGTTTGTCTGTCGGTCCGTCTGTCACACTTTAGTTTTCCAAATTTTTTTCGCTTTTGTTGCATATATTTAACTCATTTTTGGTATGTGAGTTTATGTCAATGTGATACGATCAAGTTTGAGTTTGGTTCTGATTGACTAATCTTTACAAGAGTTACGACCCTTGGACTTAACAAATTTCATGAAATTCTCAGTTTTCAGGTCTTTTTTCCATGTTATTACTGATATTAAAATGATTTTTTATATGTGAATACATCTAATTGTTATACAGATCAAGTTTGGCCTTTTTTACAGGAGTTGTGGCCCCTAGACTTAGCAAATTTCATGAAATTCTCAGTTTCCAGACTTTCTCTTTCTGTTTGGACACCCAGTAGCCCTCTTTTCCGTCAATTTGCTGTATTGATGTTACATATAAAGGGATCTAGAATTTTTTTCAAAATGTACTTGCCACAGGCAAATCATGACATAAAATTTATTTACCCAAACAAAAAATCACTTGCCCATCAAAAATTATATGTAGAGAAAAATGGGTACATGTTTACTGAAACTTATTTTAAAGGCCATGTTGATATGTGGCAAACTTAGCTATAAATTAAGTGCTTGATTTCTCAGAATAAATTGAAAGCCTGTCTTAGAAGTGGGGGATAAAGAAATCTGAATGAAGATGTAAAAAATCTTCATCTAATCTGCTTACACACAGTCAAAAGAACACCTGCTTTGGACTTTGCCAACCTAACTTTTCACTTGCCCCTAGCAACTGGAAATCGGAATTCTAGACCACTGACATATATTGCGGGGAACACAATGACCAACTGCTCGTTGCAGAGTACTCTAGCAAGGCTGTCTCATTTGGGATGCCTCATAGTCCTACTATTACATTTATTTAAGGGGCGGAGTACTACCCCATTTCATGCCCACCACCTACTTAATTGTGTATGACTATGTGGTGTATGCATGTATGCAGGAACTGTTTTGTACTGCATGAATGGTCCATATTTCAAACAGCTTTTATAAGGTGCCACCACACCTGGATACTCTTGCCGCAGCATAAACATGGGTACCCAACTGGGACCTTTACAGTCCCCCCGGTCAGGGGACTAGGGAGGGATGAACGAATGGATATGACTTTCAACACTCATTAGTTACAGTGCAACGGAGAAGTGATACCCCTCGGGTCCGAACAAGGAAAGCGCTGAAACCTCTGGCAACCCGGAGAAGTGATACTTTGCTGTATTCTCCGTGGCAGTGGATTCATGCATTATTTCTTGTCTGACTCTGAGAATCAACAATTTTCCAGGTAGCTTTCCACCCAAAGTTTTGGTATACATACTGTGCAAATAATGGAATTTTTGCTATGAATTACATACATGTATCATATATTCTTGGTAAAATGTAACTTAATTTATCATCTGACACTGCCTAGAATGGTCAAAATCAGCATATAACCAACTTCCACTTAAATCTGTTTTTTGTCGGATTAGCTGTAACTACTTGAAACAGTGAGTAAAGCTATACCAGAAATGACTGAACAAAAATGAATCACCAGATAGCCAGGAACATACTAAATTTATGGTATCTAACAAGATATCCATAATTATGGTAATACAGAATTTATATCAAAAATATGGGTGGAAAGTTACTTGGAAAATAGTTAATCCTCAGACAAGAAATATGCATGAATCCATTGCAACAGAGAATACAGCAAAACATAATCACTTCTCCGGGTAGCCAGAGGTTGATGCGTTTTTAATGTTTAAAAGAGAATAGAAAAATATAAAAGATCGTAGACAGATTTTTTTTCTTCAAAGGCTGTTCACTGACGTTCAATCAGGTTCCAATATACAGTTTTCGCGCATTGATCCGAAGGCACAAAAAGTATGCACGTCATGCTAAAGTTGAAGTCATTAGACAATTAAAGTGGTTTACATAACTTTATGAACCAGACCTTAGTACAATCAATACACCTAGACCTACAAAGCATGAGAAAACCAGTGCAGCCAGATTTACTGTTTAATCATTAATCAGTATCCAACGATGTAAAATGGCAGTTGAGCGCATGTGTTCAATGGATGCAGTAGCTCAAGTAGTGAGGTCAATACCGGTACAGCAGTGTTCTCAAAACATTATCATTAAAAATTGAAAGAGAACATCAGTAGCTTTTATCATGAAAAATTATTTGAATTTTCCACATCTGGATTTTCAGATATATCCGGAAGAGTGTGAAACACCTCTCAGACACTACCAGCATCAGGAGCCCAGGCGGCGCAGTCATCTCCTATCGCTGTTTACTATATGGACCAATGGCTAAAATTGTTGTCCAGTTCTCTTCTTCACATCCTTCGAAACTCATATAAACCCTAAAATTCCAAGTTTTTTCATTAACTCATATAACTGTGCCTACAACAAAAGATTTAAGTCTCAATACTTAGAAATAAAAAAGTCGTCCCTGGCCATTTCTTCTGATACGAAACTAATACTGTATATTGGAACCTCAAGGATTGACTCCAGTCGGTTATATATTAAAAGTTTAAGAAGTTAAGTAACTATAAAGTTTGCATATGATTTTAGAACTCTTATCATTCAGATGAATAGATAAAATTGTCTTAATGTTGAAGAGACTTATGTGTATAGAGGTCAAACGCCAGTACATGTATCTCAAAAATCGATAAATAAATGGATTATGGACGCATGAATAGCTACTGGACAATTTAAAGTCGCGTTTTGCGAGCATAAGCGTTGTGATAACAATCAGGCAGTTTCTCCAAACAATGGTTTCTTACAACTTTGTAAATTAAGATCAAGTTAGATACAGATTCTGAAAACTTGACTTTTGCCGCTTTCAATTCTTAAAAACAAACTTGAGTTTGAGTAGACAAAATATCTTAAGGATTCCCACGAACTATATATATAGAAAATTAACAATAATACTGTAATGCATTGTGCAATTTGCATATGATTCGGAGCAAACAGATAAAGATTAATCAACAAAAACATCTTAATGTCTGATATCTCCTCTTAGGCCAATAAGTCACACGTTTTTCCAATTGGTGAAGTTGACGAGCATTACTGTCCGCGCAGCTCACTTCAGAAATCAGAAAATTAAAGTTTTCTCTACTTTAATTGTCAGCAAATTTGCGATTAAAATTCATGTAGGGGGATAGATCTCATGACTAAAAGTACCTATACTACTAATACTACGCTCACAGTGAAAGAAAATAGTTTTAGATAGGGAGTTTTCTATGTTAATTTTAGCACGATGTTGCCAATATTTAACACCGAGTCTATGGAGAATGTCATAGACGTCACGCTAAAATTAACATAGAAATCTCCCCATCTAAAATTATTTTCTTTCACTGTTAGCTAATTAGTATTGGTCGTACAGACATATATCATGCAATGTTTGTTATATTATACCAGTTAGAGATCTATCCCCTATATAAATTTTAATTGGAAAATATGCCGACAAAGTACTGGTTGGGCACATATTATCGCCACTTTTTTTCAATATTTTTTGCCCTAAAATCTTTATTTCGTAATGAAATTCGATGAAATTTTCACAGAAGGAAGAAGAACCCTTGATACACATTTCGTGTGATTTTCATGAAAATCTGATCATTTGTTCTTGTTTATCAGTGATTTGTGAACGACAGGATTTAGCTAAGTTTGAAAGAAGGAAGGGTACATATTATCGCCACCTCTATCTGTTCTTACTGAAAATCTTACACTTTTTCAATAAAATTGATATTATTTGTATCTTTGAACCTTCTTCTGTTGGACTGTGAAAAAATCTTACAAAAAAATTCAAAAACCAAAGAGATATAGGAAGATGAAGTGACCTACCCTTTCCCCGGAGGGGCGGGGAAAATACATTCAGATTTACCGACTTTCTATCATAAAATTCAGTATTTGCAGGTTATGAAATTATTTGTAATTTTGTATACCATTTCATGTTTCAAAGATGTAATTATGTTGAAAAAATTAAATTTCTACATCAACAATTTGCGGAGATATAAATGAATTGGCGATAATATGTGCCCGGCGATAATATGTACCCGACCAGTAGAGAAAAACTTCAATTTTTAGATTTCTGCAGTGAGCTGCACGCACAGCAATTGCATGGCATTGAACTAGACCGAGAACTTGCCAAAAATTTATTCCTGAGTTGGTAAACTACCAACTCAAGAATAAAATTTTGGCCTAGCTGTTCTCGGTCTTGGCTTTGAACATGCAGGGTTAAAAACGTATCAATACGCATATCGTGGAACACTGTATCGTGATTTATCGATAAATTATCCCAGCCCTACATGATAGCAGTGATGTTGTCTGGTCAGTCGCAACCTGATGCTAAATCTTTAATTTGCAAAATGATTAGTCCACATTTCCTCTAATAATAAAGCGTTTGTACGAAAATGAAATTTTTGTATGTACTCGGGTATCTACCTAAGAAAATAACTTGGTCGCCTTAAATTTCTTTCTTGTCATAATGCACAAAGTTTGTTTGGATCTGACATGATTGATTGGACTTCGATGGCCTCTCCAGTTACAAGCTTCTCTGCAACGTCGACACCGGTAGTCGTTGAATGTCGCTATTTGCAATGGCGTAAGGTCCCCTATCCAAAAAAATAAATTTATCGACTATATCGTGTTAGATGGGACCTTTCGCCATTGACTTTCATACAGATGGGACCTTACGCCATTGATTTTCTATAGATGAATTCATACTGGAGAGGACCTTACGCCAATGACTTTTTATATGGACAATACTATAGAGAGGGGAGGGTGGGGTGGGGGTGGGGGATTACACCATTGACTTTCTTTTTGGACAATACAATGGGGGGGGGGGGGGGCAGGGGGTAATTACCTCTCTCACACCTCCCGTCCCTTACCCCCCTCTCCCTCCCCTTCCCTCCTTCCTGTCTCTCCCTTTCACGATTTCCTCCCCTCCAACCCCCTTCCTCCCTCCTCCTCCCATTATCACCCCTTCCCTCCTTCATCCTCCTCTCCCACCTCTTCCTCCCCCTCCTTTTCACCCTGTCCACCCCCTCATTGGACAGACCTTCCCTAAGCCATTGACTTTCTATATGGACAATAATATGGGGGCTTTTCTATGTAATATGGACAATACTATAGGGGGACCTTACGCCATTGACTTTCTATGTTTACAATACTATAAAGGGGACCTTATACATGGGCCATAATACAGAGGGGACCTTACGCCATTGACTGTTTACATGGATAATAATACAGAGGGGACCTTACGCCATTGACTTTCTTTATGGACCATAATACAGAGGGGACTTTACGCCATTGACGTTCTGGATCATAATACAGAGGGGACCTCACGCCATTGACTTTCTATATAGACCATAGTACAGAGGGGGCCTTACACCATTGACATTCTACATTTTTAACATCGACATTATACAGAGAGGAACTTACGCCATTGACTTTCTCTATAGACCATAATACAATGGGGACCTTACACCATTGACTGTCTATATAGACCATAGTACAGAGAGGACCTTACGCCATTTACCCTCTGTATAGACCATAATACAGAGGGGACCTTACGCCATTGACTTTCTACATCGACCATAATACAGAGGGGACCTTACGCCATTGGCTTTCAATATATACCATAATACAGAGGGGACCTTACGCCATTGACTGACTAAATGGACCATAATACAGAGGGGACTTTACGTGATTGACTTTCTTTATGGACCATAATACAGATGGGATTTTACGCCATTGACGTTCTGGATCAAAATACAGAGGAGACCTTACGCCATTGACTTTCTATATAGACCATAGTACAGAGGGGACCTTGCACCATTGCCTTTTTATATAGGCCATAGTGCAGAGGGGACCTTACGCCATTGACTTTCTATATGGATCATAAAACAGAGGGGGCCTTACTCCATTGACTGTCTATGTAAAACCTTAGTACAGAGGGGACCTTACGCCATTGACTTTCTATATGGACCATAATACAGAGGGGACTTAACGCCATTGACTTTCTATATAGACAATTGTACAAAGGGGACCTTACGCCATTGGCTTTCTATATAGATCATAATGCAGAGGGGACCTTACTCCATTGACATTCTATATAGACGATAGTACAGAGGAGACCTTACGCCATTTACTTTATATATGGACCATAATACAGAGGGAACTTTACAATATTGACTATCTACAAGGACCGTAATATAGAGGGGTTATTACGCCATATGACTTTCTCTATAGACCATAATACAATGGGGGCCTTACACTATTGACTGTCTATATGGACCATAATAAAGAGGGGACCTTACGCCATTGACTTTCTATATGGACCATAATACAGAGGAGACCTAACGCCATTGACTTTCTATATAGACCATATTGTACAAAGGGGACCTTACGCCATTGACTTTCTATATGTATCATAATACATAGGGGGCCTTACTCCATTGACTTTCTATATGGACCATAATACAGAGGGAACCTTACACCACTGACTTTCTATAAGGACCGTAATACAGAGGGGACATTACGCCATTGACTTTCTATATGGACCATAGTACAGTGGGGACCTTACACCATTGACATTCTACATCGACATTATACAGAGAGGAACTTACGCCATTGACTTTCTCTATAGACCAAAACTGTCTATATGTACCATAATACAGAGGGGACCTAAAGCCATTGACTTTCTATTTTGAACATTATGCAGAGGGGACCTCATGCAATTGACTTTCTCTAAGAGGGGACCTTACGATATTGACTTTCTATATGGACCATAGTACAGAGAGGACCTTACCACATTGACTTTCTATATGCACCATAATACAGAGGGGACCTTACGACATTGACTTTCTATATAGACCATAGTACAGAGGGGACCTCATGCCATTGACTTTTTCTATAGACCATAATACTGAAGGGAATTACGTCATTTATTTTATATTTGGATCATGATACAGACGGGACCCTACGCCACTGAGTTTTTATATAGACCATGGAACTGAAGGGAATTACGTCATTTATTTTCTATATGGATCATAATACAGAGGGGACCTTACGCCATTGACTTTCTATATGATCCATAATACAGAGGGGACCTTACTCCATTGACTTTCTATATGGACAATGATACAATGGGAACCTTACACTATTGACTTCTATATGAATCATAGTACAGAGGGGACCTTACTCCATTTACTTTCTAAATAAACTATAGTACAGTGGGGGCCTTATGCCTTTGACTTTCTATATGGACCATAATACAGAGGGGACCTTACGCCATTGACTTTCTGTATGGACCATAGTACAGAGGGGACCTTACGCCATTGACTTTCTATATGTATCATAATACAGAGGGGACCTTACTCCATTGACTTTCTATATAGATCATAGTACAGAGGGGACCTTACGCCATTTACTTTATATATGGACCATTATACAGAGGGAACCTTACACCATTGACTTTCTATAAGAACCGTAATACAGAGGGGACATTACGCCATTGACTTTCTATATGGACAATAGTACAGTGGGGACCTTACACCATTGACATTCTACATCGACATTATACAGAGGGGACTTACGCCATTGACTTTCTCTAAAGACCATAATACAATTGGGACCTTACACCATTGACTGTCTAATAGAACCATAGTAACAGAGGGGACCTTACCTATGACTTTCTATATGGACATAATACAAGAGGGGACCTTACACCATGACTTTCTATATAGACTATAGTACAGAGGGGACCTTACGCCTTTGACTTTCTATATGGACCATAATACAGAGGGAACCTTACGCCATTGACTTTCTGTATGGACCACAGTACAGAGGGGACCTTACGCCATTGTCTTTCTATATGGATCATAATACAGAGGGGACCTTACGCAATTGACTTTCTATATTACCCATAGTAGAGGGTGGATCTTACGCCATTGACTTTTTATATGGATCATAATACATAGGGGACCTTACGTTATCGACTTTTTGTATGACCATAGCAGAGAGGGAACCTTACAACATTGACTTTTATAAGAACCGTAATACAGAGGGGACCCTACGCCATTGACTTTCTATGTTCACAATAATACAGAGGGGAACATAACACTATTAACGAAATCTGTATGGACCTTAATGCAGAGTGGACCTTACACCATTGACTTACTATATGGACCATAATACAGATGGTAACTTACACCATTGAATTTCTATACGGACCATAATACAGAGGGGACCTTACACCATTGACTTTATACATAGACAATAATACAGAAGGGACCTTACACCATTGACTTTCTATATGGACAATAATACAACGGGGACCTTACACCCTTGACTACTATATGAATCATAATACAAAGGGGTCCTTACTCCATTGTCTTTCTATATGAATCATAGTACAGAGGGGACCTTACACCATTGATTTTCTATAAGAACTGTAATACAGAGGGGACCTTACACCATTATGTTTCATGGAAGAAGAAATAGATTCTATCACTTTCTACTGAGACATTAAAAGTTACACTCTATGCTGTCCGACGACTCTGATGGTCACATGAACACCTCACTCTATGACAAACGTGACGACTTAAGTTTCAGCATCACAAACTTTCCTTTTCTGAGTAGCAACATGCTTTCAGCGCCTGCTTATGGCGTGTTAATATGCCAGATAAAGTACAAAATATATAGATTTTGATAGATGCAAGCAGGAGATGCTGACTCTTTCTGGGCACCTGGTCTCACTCCCATGTAATGGGAGTTCGCTTCTTTCCATCTAGTGGAAGCGCAGGGATCACTTTGTCCGTTTTCCGTCTGTCAGTCAGTCCGTCCGTCCGTCTGTCTGTCACACTTTGGGTGTCACACTCCATAACTTTTCATCGGTAAGTGATAGGGCTTTGATATTTCACATGTGTATTTCCTGTGATGAGACCTTTTTACACATACCATAATTTTTTTACCTAGTGACCTTGACCTAGATATTTGTCCTACTTTTCAAAAAATTAACATTGGCTATATCATTTGATTGGTAAGTGATAGGGATTTTATATTTCACATGTGTATTCCTTTCCATAAGACCTTTGTACAGATACCAAATTCTTTTTACCTAGACCTAGATATTTGACCAACTTTTCCAAAAAAAAAATTTGCTATATCTTTTGATTGGTAAGTGATAGGGATTTTATTATTCACATGTGTATTTCCTGTGACATAACCTTACAACATGTACCATAAATTTTGACCTAGTGACCTTGACCTAGATATTTGACCTACTTTTCCAAACAATTAACATTGGCTATAACTTTTGATTGGTAAGTGATATGGATTTTATAATTACATGTGTATTCCTTTTCATAAGACCTTATTACAGGTACCAATTTTTTTTACCTAGTGACCTTGACCTAGGTATTTGACTTACATTTGAAAAAAAATTAAGAATGGCTATATGTTTTATTTTATAAGTGACACGGCTTTGATATTTCAAACATGTATTTCTTATGATGAGTCCTTTCTTTTATTCCCAAAAATTTGTACCCAGTGACCTTCACCTAGATGATTGACCTTTTCTGAGAGTAACAGATTGACCATATCTTTTAATTGATAAGTAAGAGGTTTTATATTTCACATGCGACTTCATTTGACAAGACTTTTCCACTGATAAATGTACAAATATTGAACCAAGTGACCTAGACCTACTTATTTTATCAACTTTTTAAAAATAGGCCGCTTCGCAGGCGACACAAGCATTCCTTGGATTGCTATTGTTGTTTGTTTGCTTTGGTTCCTGTTTTATCCTGATTTGTATGGCACGGTTTATGATTTTCTGAATCATCCTTTTATTATTGTATTTTGGGATATGGTCATTGTCCATATTTGTCATTTGTATCGTGGATATGATCCCGCTGTCAGTGAACGGACGCTCGACATGGTACTTGACCAATCTACAGCCTTGTGTCAGCACATTTGTAAGAATTGCGCTCTGATTAAATGTGACGATGGGAATCCAAGCCGGGTCCTTTCCAAACTTCTTTAGAGAAGACTGGGCCCGATAGCTCCTCTGAATGTCAGTCGGACTCCTCGTGTAAAAAAAAGCATGAGCTAGCTGCAGCCGGCAGAGCACGGACTGTACCGGTATTACGTACGGGCCCCTAACCCCATCCATTTATATACTAGTATTAATCTGTGTTGCTTTGGCCTCTGCATATAACTGTCTTGTTTGTGTGGTCATCAAACAGTGAGGAGGTTGTTTTACACTACAATTTTGCGTTCTTCGAGATATTTTGGCAACTGCAAACGTGGGAGGGTCGTGCTCACGTAATCTGGATAACCACACCATTTCTGCTACTTGCGTAACAAATGACCGTCCTAAGTCGGCACCGGTTACCCATTGGTCTCGTTTTACACTACAATTTTGCATTCTTCGAGATATTTTGGTAACTGCAAACGTGGGAGGGTTGTGCGCACGTAATATTGATAACCACACCATTTCTGCTACTTGCGTATTAAATGGCCGTCCTAAGTCGGCACCGGTTACCTGTTGGTCTCTTTGGTTTATGTGTCGATTTTGTGTTTCATGTTTCTGTGTCGGGTTTCTCTATTTCGTCTTTGTGTTTTTGCATGGGATGTTTGGCGTTTTCCTGTTGGTACTGCAACAGAGTCATGTTGGAGATCCCCTCCCTCCTTTCATATGGACGCTGATACCGAATCTTCTTGAATACCCAATCATTTCTTTCGTTGCGTGAAGTAACAAATGTATTTAGTCAATATAGAAAGAATTTGGAGTATAAGGGTACCCTCAGTATTACAGTCAATATGGAAAGGAAATGTCAAAATGTATCCTCTGAACAATAATCGTCCATATAAAAAGTCAATGTCATAAGCCCCCCTCTATATTACTGTCCTTCTAGAAAGTCAATATAATTGTCCATATAAGAAGTCAATGGCGTAAGGTCCCTTATCTATTTAAGATTATTGGAAGTCGATGACGTAATGTCCCTCTGTAATTTTTTTCAATGGCGTAAGGTCCCCTCCGTATTACTGCATATCGAAACAGAAGTCAATGGCGTTAGGTCCCCTCTGCTCAGTTCAGTTTAATAGGCGTACCGTCAGAAATAAGCTGTATGTTGGAATTTTGAGCTATGCAACGGGCCCACCGAAGCAGTGAGGGTTCTTTTACGTTCCTACGCCTATCCGAGACAGGGGACCCCCGTTTTATAGTCCCTTCAGAAAGACTAGGCTGGGGTTACTTGTCTATATACAAGGTGTAAGCCCACATCACCTGGCGAGGCTCTAAGTTGGTAATCACCCTTCACCTGGCGCTCGTCGGATTCGAACCTGTCAGTCTCATGCTTCACTGACCACGACGTACTTAGCGCTTTACCAACTTAACTTATTGTCCAGACAAGGTCGGAAGGTCCCTCTGTTATGGGGGTGGGGAGAGAGAGACAAGGAGGTACCACTTCTCCCCTTTCTCGTCCCTTTTCGACCTTAGGAAGTCAATGGCGTAAAGTTCCTCTCGTAAAATTGTCCGTATAAAAAGTCAATGACGTAAGTTCCCCTCTGTATTATAATCCATAGAGAAAGTCAATGGTGTAAGGTCCCCTCTGTATATTATTGTCCATAAAGAAAGTCAATGGCGTAAGGTCCCCTCAGTTATAATTGTCCATATAGGAAGACAATGGCGTAAGGTCCCCTCTGTATACAATTGTCCATATAGAAAGTCATGGTGTAAGGTCCCCTCTGTATATAATTGTCCTAAGAAAGTCAATGTTGTAAGGTCCCCTCTGTATATTATTGTCCATAAAGAAAGTCAATAGTGTAAGGTCCCTCTGTGTATAATTGTCCATAAAGAAAGTCAATGGTGTAAGGTCCCCTCTGTATATTATTGTCCATAAAGAAAGTCAATGGCGTAAGGTCCCCACTGTTATTATTGTCCATAAGAAAGTCAATGGTGTAAGGTCCCCTCTGTATATTATTGTCATAAAGAAAGTCAATGGTGTAAGGTCCCCTCTGTATATAATTGTCCATAAAGAAAGTCAATGGTGTAAGGTCCCATCTGTATATTATTGTCCATAATGAAAGTCAATGGTGTAAGGTCCCCTCTGTATATAATTGTCCCATATAGAAAGTCAATGGCGTAAGGTCCCCTCTTTATAATTGTCCATTTAGAAAGACAATGGTCGTAAGGTTCCCTCTGTATATAATTGTCCATTTAGAAAGAAAATGGCGTAAGGTTCCCTCTGTATAAAATTGTCCATATAGGAAAGTCAATGGTGTAAGGTCCCCTCTGTTATAATTGACCATATAGGAAGGACAATGGCGTAAGGTCCCCTCTGTATTATAATCCATATAGAAAGTAAATGGCGTAAGGTCCCCTCTTATTAAAATCCATAAAGAAAGTCCATGGGTAAGGTCCCCTCTGTATCTTATTGTCCATAAAGAAAATCAATGGGTGTAAGGTCCCCTCTGTATATAATTGTCCATAAAGAAAGTCAATGGTGTAAGTCCCCTCTGTATATTATTGTCCCATAAAGAAAATCAATGGTGTAAGGTCCCTCTGTATATAATTGTCCATAAAGAAAGTCAATGGGTAAGGTCCCCTCTGTATATTATTGTCCATAAAGAAAATCAATGGTGAAGGTCCCCTCTGTATATAATTGTCCATATAGGAAGTCAATGGTGTAAGGTCCCCTCTGTTATAATTGTCCATAAAGAAAGTCAATGGCGTACGGTCCCCTCTGCATAGTATTCTCCATATAGAAAGTCATTGGCGTAAGGTCCCCTCTGTATATAATTGTCCATATAGAAAGACAATGGCGTAAGGTCCCCTTTGTATATAATTTTCCATATAAAAAGTCAATGGCGTAAGGTCCCCTTTGTATATAATTGTCCATATAAAAAGTCAATGTTGTAAGGTCCCCTCTGTATATTATTGTCCATAAAGAAAGTCAATAGTGTAAGGTCACCTCTGTGTATAATTGTCCATAAAGAAAGTCAATGGTGTAAGGTCCCCTCTGTATATTATTGTCCATAAAGAAAGTCAATGGCGTAAGGTCCCCACTGTTATTATTGTCCATAAAGAAAGTCAATGGTGTAAGGTCCCCTCTGTATATTATTGTCCATAAAGAAAGTCAATGGTGTAAGGTCCCCTCTGTATATAATTGTCCATAAAGAAAGTCAATGGTGTAAGGTCCCATCTGTATATTATTGTCCATAATGAAAGTCAATGGTGTAAGGTCCCCTCTGTATATAATTGTCCATATAGAAAGTCAATGGCGTAAGGTCCCCTCTTTATAATTGTCCATTTAGAAAGACAATGGCGTAAGGTTCCCTCTGTATAAAATTGTCCATATAGGAAGTCAATGGTGTAAGGTCCCCTCTGTTATAATTGACCATATAGGATGACAATGGCGTAAGGTCCCCTCTGTATTATAATCCATATAGAAAGTAAATGGCGTAAGGTCCCCTCTTTATTAAAATCCATAAAGAAAGTCAATGGTGTAAGGTCCCCTCTGTATATTATTGTCCATAAAGAAAATCAATGGTGTAAGGTCCCCTCTGTATATAATTGTCCATAAAGAAAGTCAATGGTGTAAGGTCCCCTCTGTATATTATTGTCCATAAAGAAAATCAATGGTGTAAGGTCCCCTCTGTATATAATTGTCCATAAAGAAAGTCAATGGTGTAAGGTCCCCTCTGTATATTATTGTCCATAAAGAAAATCAATGGTGTAAGGTCCCCTCTGTATATAATTGTCCATATAGGAAGTCAATGGTGTAAGGTCCCCTCTGTTATAATTGTCCATAAAGAAAGTCAATGGCGTACGGTCCCCTCTGCATAGTATTCTCCATATAGAAAGTCATTGGCGTAAGGTCCCCTCTGTATATAATTGTCCATATAGAAAGACAATGGCGTAAGGTCCCCTTTGTATATAATTTTCCATATAAAAAGTCAATGGCGTAAGGTCCCCTTTGTATATAATTGTCCATATAAAAAGTCAATGGTGTAAGGTCCCCTTTGTATATAATTGTCCATATAGAACGTTAATGGCGTAAGGTCCCCTTTGTATATAATTGTCCATAAAGAAAGTCAATGGTGTAAGTTCCCCTTTGTATATAATTGTCCATATAGGAAGTTAATGGCGTAAGGTGCCCTCTGTTATAATTGTCCATATAGGAAGACAATGGAGTAAGGTCCCCTCTGTTATAATTGTCCATATAGGAAGACAATGGCGTAAGGTCCCCTCTGTATATTATTGTCCATATAGGAAGTCAATGGCGTAAGGTCCCCTCTGTTATAATTGTCCATATAGGAAGTCAATGGCGTAAGGTCCCCTCTGTTATATTTGTCCATATAGGAAGACAATGGTGTAAGGTTCCCTCTGTTATAATTGTCCATATAGAAAGTCAATGGCGTAAGGTCCCCTCTGTTATAATTGTCCATATAGGAAGTCAATGGCGTAAGGTCCCCTCTGTTATAATTGTCCATATAGGAAGACAATGGCGTAAGGTCCCCTCTGTATATTATTCTCCATATAGGAAGTCAATGGCGTAAGGTCCCCTCTGTATATTATTGTCCATATAGAAAGACAATGACGTAAGGTCCCCTCTGTTTATAATTGTCCATATAGAAAGTCAATGGCGTAAGGTCCCCTCTGTATAATTGTCCATATAGAAAGTCAATGGCGTAAGTTCCCCTCTGTATATAATTGTCCATATAGAAAGTCAATGGCGTAAGGTCCCCTCTGTATAATTGTCCATATAGAAAGTCAATGGCGTAAGGTCCCCTCTGTTAGAAAGGTCCCCTCTGTATAAAACATGTGTCATAATCCTGTGATCCCCTCCTCCCATCTTGCACCCATTATTCCCCTCTGTCGCCCCTCCTCATATAGTCATGGCGAAGTCAATAGCATTCAATAGCATAAGGATCCCCTTTTCTTTAAGTCAATGGTGTAAGGTTCCCTCTGTATTATAATCCATATAGAAAGTCAATGGCGTAAGATCCCCTCTGTATTATAATCCAGAAAGAAAGTCAATGGCGTAAGGTCCCCTCTTTGTTATGGTCCATATAGAAAGTCAATGGCGTAAGGTCCCCTCTGTATTATAATCAATATAGAAAGTCAATGGCGTAAGGTCCCCTCTGTATTATAATACATAGAGAAAGTCAATGGCGTAAGGTCCCCTCTTTATTATGGTCCATGTAGAATGTCAATGGCGTAAGGTCCCCGCCTGTATTATAATCCATATAGAAAGTCAATGGCGTAATGTCCCTTCTGTATTATGGTCCATATAGAAAGTCAATGGTGTAAGGTCCCCTCTTTATTATGATCAATATACATGTAGATAGTCAATGATGTAAGGTCCCCTCTTTATTATGGTCCATGTATAAAGTGAATGGTGTAAGGTCCCCTCTTTATTATAATCCATATAGAAAGTCAATGGCGTAAGGTCCCCTCTTTATTATGGTCCATATAGAAAGTCAATGGCGTAAGGTCCCCTCTGTATTATAATACATAGAGAAAGTCAATGGCGAAAGGTCCCCTATGTATTATAATACATAGAGAAAGTCAATGGCGTTAGGTCCCTTCTGTATTATAATACATAGAGAAAGTCAATGGCGTAAGGTCCCCTCTGTATTATAGTCCATATAGAAAGTCAATGGCCTAAGGTCCCCTCTGTATTATAATACATAGAGAAAGTAAATGGCGTAAGGTCCCCTCTGTATTATAATACATAGAGAAAGTAAATGGCGTAATTAAGATCCCTCTGTATTATAATGCATATAGAAAGTCAATGGCGTAAGGTCCCCTCTGTATTATAATACATAGAGAAAGTCAATGGCGTAAGGTCCCCTCTGTATTATAATACATAGAGAAAGTCAATGGCGTAAGGTCCCCTCTGTGTTATGATACATAGAGTAAGTAAATGGCGTAAGGTCCCCTCTGTATTATAATACATATAGAAAGTCAATGGCGTAAGGTCCCCTCTGTATTATAATACATAGAGAAAGTCAATGGCGTAAGGTCCCCTCTGTATTATAATACATAGAGAAAGTCAATGGCGTAAGGTCCCCTCTGTATTATAATACATAGAGAAAGTCAATGGCGTAAGGTCCCCTCTGTATTATAATACATAGAGAAAGTCAATGGCGTAAGGTCCCCTCTGTATTATAATACAAAGAGTAAGTAAATGGCGTAAGGTCCCCTCTGTATTAAAATACATAGAGAAAGTCAATGGCGTAAGATCCCTCTGTATCATAATACATATAGAAAGTCATTGGCGTAAGGTCCCCTCTGTATTATAATACATAGAGAAAGTCAATGGCGTAAGGTCCCCTCTGTATTATAATACATAGAGAAAGTCAATGGCGTAAGGTCCCCTCTGTATTATGATACATATAGAAAGTAAATGGCGCAAGGTCCCCTCTGTATTATAATACATAGAGAAAGTCAATGGCGTAAGGTCCCCTCTGTATTATAATACATAGAGAAAGTCAATGGCGTAAGGTCCCCTCTGTATTATGATACATAGAGAAAGTGAATGGCGTAAGGTCCCCTCTTTATTATGGTCCACGTAGAATGTCAATGGCGAAAGGTCCCCTCTGTATTATAATACATAGAGAAAGTCAATGGCGTAAGGTCCCCTCTTTGTTATGGTCCATATAGAAAGTCAATGGCGTAAGGTCCCCTCTGTATTATAATACATATAGAAAGTCAATGGCGTAAGGTCCCCTCTGTATTATAATACATAGAGAAAGTCAATGGCGTAAGGTCCCCTCTGTATTATGATACATAGAGTAAATAAATGGAGTAAGGTCCCCTCTGTATTATAATACATAGAGAAAGTCAATGGCGTAAGGTCCCCTCTGTATTATGATACATAGAGTAAGTAAATTGCGTAAGGTCCCCTCTGTATTATAATACCTAGAGAAAGTAAATGGCATAAGGTCCCCTCTTTATTATGGTCCATGTAGAATGTCAATGGCGTAAGGTCCCCTCTGTATTATAATAAATATAGAAAGTCAATGGCGTAAGGTCCCCTCTGTATTATAATACACAGAGAAAGTCAATGGCGTAAGGTCCCCTCTGTATTATAATACATAGAGAAAGTCAATGGCGTAATTAAGATCCCTCTGTATTATAATGCATATAGAAAGTCAATGGCATAAGGTCCCCTCTGTATTATAATACATAGAGAAAGTCAATGGCGTAAGGTCCCCTCTGTATTATAATACATAGAGAAAGTCAATGGCGTAAGGTCCCCTCTGTGTTATGATACATAGAGTAAGTAAATGGCGTAAGGTCCCCTCTGTATTATAATACATATAGAAAGTCAATGGCGTAAGGTCCCCTCTGTATTATAATACATAGAGAAAGTCAATGGCGTAAGGTCCCCTCTGTATTATAATACATAGAGAAAGTCAATGGCGTAATTAAGATCCCTCTGTATTATAATGCATATAGAAAGTCAATGGCGTAAGGTCCCCTCTGTATTATAATACATAGAGAAAGTCAATGGCGTAAGGTCCCCTCTGTATTATAATACATAGAGAAAGTCAATGGCGTAAGGCCCCCTCTGTGTTATGATACATAGAGTAAGTAAATGGCGTAAGGTCCCCTCTGTATTATAATACATAGAGAAAGTCAATGGCGTAAGGTCCCCTCTTTATTATGGTCCATATAGAAAGTCAATGGCGTAAGGTCCCCTCTGTATTATAATACATAGAGAAAGTCAATGGCGTAAGGCCCCCTCTGTGTTATGATACATAGAGTAAGTAAATGGCGTAAGGTCCCCTCTGTATTATAATACATAGAGAAAGTCAATGGCGTAAGGTCCCCTCTTTATTATGGTCCATATAGAAAGTCAATGGCGTAAGGTCCCCTCTGTATTATAATACATAGAGAAAGTCAATGGCGTAATGTCCCCTCTGTATTATAATACATATAGAAAGTCAATGGCGTATGGTCCCCTCTGTATTATAATAGATAGAGAAAGTAAATGGCGTAAGGTCCCCTCTGTATTATAATACATAGAGAAAGTAAATGGCGTAAGGTCCCCTCTGTTTTATGATGCATAGAGTAAGTAAATGGCGTAAAGTCCCCTCTGTATTATAATACATAGAGAAAGTCAATGGCGTAAGGTCCCCTCTTTATTATGGTCCATGTAGAATTTCAATGGCGAAAGGTCCCCTCTTTATTATGGTCCATAGAGAAAGTCAATGGCGTAAGGTCCCCTCTGTATTATAATACATAGAGAAAGTCAATGGCGTGAGGTCCCCTCTTTATTATGGTCCATACAGAAAGTCAATGGCGTAAGGTCCCCTCTGTATTATAATACATAGAGAAAGTCAATGGCGTAAGGTCCCCTCTTTATTATGGTCCATATAGAAAGTCAATGGCGTAAGGTCCCCTCATTATTATGGTCCATGTAGAATGTCAATGGCGTAAGGTCCCCTCTTTATTATGGTCCATGTAGAAAGTCAATGGTGTAAGGTCCCCTCTTTATTATGGTCCATATAGAAAGTCAATGGCGTAAGGTCCCCTCATTATTATGGTCCATGTAGAAAGTCAATGGCGTAAGGTCCCCTCTTTATTATGGTCCGTGTAGAAAGTCAATGGTGTAAGGTCCCCTCTGTATTATAATCCATATAGAAAGTCAATAGCGTAAGGTCCCCTCTGTATTATAATCCATAAAGAAAGTCTTTGGCGTAAGGTCCCCTCTTTATTTTGGTCCATATAGAAAGTCAATGACGTAAGGTTCCCCTCTGTATTATGATACATAGAGTAAGTAAATGGCGTAAGGTCCCCTCTTTATTGTGGTCCATATAGAAAGTCAATGGCGTAAGGTCCCCTCATTATTATGGTCCATGTAGAAAGTCAATGGCGTAAGGTCCCCTCCTCTCTTCCTACCACCTCCCACCCTTTTCTCCCTTCTCCGCCCCTTTCCTCCCCCCCCCCCCCTCATCCCTTTCTGATATCCTTCGCCCAGTTCTGTCGCCCCCTCCTCCAATTATGAAAAGTCAAAAGCATAAGGATCCCTTTTTATTAAATTCAATGTCGTAAGGTTCCCTCTTTACTATGGTCAACACGAAAGTCAATGGCGTAAGGTCCCCTCAGTATTGTATTATAACCGATAAATCTATTTTTTCGCATAGGGGACCTTACGCCATTGTATTTAGCAAAATCGGGTAGTCGTTCCCTTGTGACGTCACACCTGCTGGGAAGAGAAGTACCTTGCAGCTCACCAAAATGGCAAAAGCAGTATCAGACAATGTGGAGACTTGGAAAGCCAAACTTGACAAACTTCTTCATGAAAAAAACGCAGTTACCGATCTGCTGGAGAAAGTAGAGCAAAAGACTGGCGTTCGACGACTTTACTTGGCAATAGGTAAACTGATCAGTGATCACCTGACCAGCAGTTACCATTTGTAACTTGTAGTAAACTGTATGCAGGGGCGTAGCCAGGGCACTGATGATGTGGAAATCTGGCAAGATTCATATATGTATTTTTTTTTCTGTCAGAAAGCCTTGTTTTACACTATTGACTTTTTATGTCATGGGTATTCGTTGCTTTTTCAGAGACAATTAACATATTGCGTGCACATCTTAAAGCACCAACCAAAACATATGTATGCTGGTCAGTATTTCAATGTCGCAGAGATGCCACCATTCAGTGATTCAGACTGTTTTCACAAGCTAAAGGACACATGGCCTAGAGCATAAAAAAATTAGAGGCCATTTTGTCCTAAACATGGGAAAATTATAGGCCGTGCTAGGGGGTCTGAATATTTTTAAAAGCAAAATGGTGCAATATGAGCCAATCTGGAGATGAAAATTGATGTCTACAAACTTGAAAATAATGGGTGTGTAACTGAGGCTTCTTATTGTTTTCCTGTAGAAGTGGGACTGTCAGTGCTGTTTGATGGTCGTTAGACTTGATGTGGTCTATTACCTTGCGTAAAGGTATTGTTTCTATTTGCATCAAGGCATATTTTACAGAGCATGGCGCCCGCAGTTTCACCATAACGTAACCAAGGGTATAGGGTTACCCATTTTTGCTGGAATTTTCTATAAACAGTAGGTTCAGGTTGATTAGCCTGAACTTCGGGGGTGTCAGGAGTGCTGCTTGGGGAACTGTTGCCGCTTGGAGATTCTTTGATCAAATTAAACAAAGTTTGCTGGCCCTCGCCCAGACGCAGCTTTTATTTGACTCAGTTATTTACACGCTTTAACAAGCATTCGCTGAGTCATCATTACTTAAAGCACTTGTACGACGGACTCTTTTTTTTTATCATCCAATGAAAACTGTTTTTACATGTTTATCGATGTACAGAGTCAACTCGACCGTAAATTGTGTCCGCACATGGGAAAATATTATTGGCCAATATGTCATACGAACGGGAAAGGAATAGGCCATTTCAGCAGATGCAGGACACATTAATCGGCCATTCAGAGATTTTATCAGCAAATGGCCGATGGCTGACGCCAATCTGAATCTCTGACCATTAGGTATTGATGGCTGAATAACTATTGACCCTTGTTAAAGCTTTTTAGTTTTATTCTTTTCAATTTCATGTGTACATTTATGAAATTTAGACAACACGTTATAATTACCTAGTGAGTGTCAGACCAGCTGTATACATGTAAATGAGCTACGATACGAAGGGGCTGTCATTGGAAAATGGATTAATTCAATCAATTTTTACAACTTTGTCATGAAAAACTTGACTTGAAATGATTGAAATATGTATAGGCCTGGTTTCAATGTCAGATATCATGCATACACGGTAGCTTTGTAATACTTTCAGTATAATTTGATTCCATTAAACATTGGTGATGCCAGAAGAGGTTTGTGTATATTTGATTGCTTAAACAGTGACCATTAAACATAATTACATTTACCGTTATGTACCAACATCACTATGATAATCTTCCTCCATATCAGTGCAAATCAGTTAAGTATTATTGCACTACTGTCTACATGTAATGATGTATGAGGGGGTAAACATCTATGTACATGTACAGTGCTCATAAAAACAGTTACATGTATTTAAAAACTGGATAAAAACTGCAGATTCCTCTAATACACTGAGTTGTTGGACAGCTGGCAAATACTTGTCAACTTTTTTTCAGAAAAAAGAGGATCACGGACCCTCTTTGGGAAATGAAAAAGAGGGTCATAGTGTGCTAAAAAAACTGTGACCTTTTCTTGTATTATCAGGAATAAAATTCAACGTAAAAATAGATGTAGGACAATAATTAAAGACCATTTTATTGTTATACATGTAGAGCACATATTTTTAGATTATAATACTGCATTGTAGCACATGTGTAACTGTAAGATTTGAGGACATCTTAATTTAAAGGCCTTCCTGAAGGTTCCTAGTTGAATTTTTGGAGCTAGATCATTAAAAGTGTGATCATGGGGTAAAAAATTGGGACTGACCCGCCAAAATTGGGTAAGTTAACAGGTATGAAGCTGGAAAGTGTTGGCCTCCACTAACTCCTCCTGGTAGCTGGTTCCAGAGTCTGATGGCCTGGGGGAAGAAGGAGATCTTGTACACTGTTGTTCAGGTATGTGGTACAACGTAGCGGAGGGTGTGGCCTCTGGTCCTCAATGCTGTCTTCTGAAGGTAGCTGTCAGCAGGTATGTCTACTAGGTTGTACACTATCCCAGGGTTTTTTTTTTCCTTGTTTTGGGGCCGAATTTGGGTCCCTTCCCAATGCCAAATTTCCTCTATTTTTGCTTAAAAATCACTCTTAATTTCCCAAAGAGGAATAATTATGAAAAAATCACCTGAGTAAATAAGACTCAAAACCTGGAAGTCGGCACAAAATGTCCTATTTCTAAGTGCATATTCAGGTTTTCGATTCAACTCTTATTCAGTTCAAGCAAATCAATGAATTAGCATTGCTAAAAAATGAAACTTTAGAGTTATACAGTGATGAGTATTTGTATAAAAAATTTCCCAATTTCAGCAAAGTGTCGCAAATTTTCCCAAATGGGACAGGCACAGGCACTGTCCCCAAAATAAAAAAAAACCCCTGTATCCTGTATAGCATGACCACCTGGGATGTTTCTCTTCTGACTTAGATTGGTTGCCACTGGAGCTGCTGTAGCATGGCTGTTACACTGCTTGTGCGCTGATAATCTCCAGTGGCAAATCTGGCTGCCCTTTGTTGAACTCTCTCCAGCTTGTTGATCTTAGCTCCACACACAACTACTGAACTAGCATACTCGATGGTCAGTCTCACTAGGGTGGAGTAGCTCTGTGCCTTGATGGAAGTTGGGCATTTACTGATGTTCCTTCCAAGGAAAGCTAAGGTGGAATGCGCTTTCTTGGTGATCCTGTCTACATGTATATGGGTGTCCCAGCTAAGGTCTTTGGTGATGGTCAAGCCCATGTACTTTGCAGAGTCAACAGTTTTCAGTGGATGGCTGTGGTTGGTCACAGGTGTAGTAGTCAGAATGCAGGGGAGATTTGCGGTTGGTTACCTGTAGGACTTCACATTTATATGGGTTGAATCGCATGAGCCACTGATCCTCCCAATGAACTTGTCAAGGTCTCTTTGCAAGGTACTGACTTTGTTTTCTAGGGATTTAATCTTCCAATGTAAAAGGCATTCGTCTGCAAATAATTGGGTGGTTGATGAAACTGACAATGGTAGGTCGTTAATAAAGATCAAGAATAGGAGTGGCTCTAAGATGGTCCCCTTTGGGACTCAAGATGTTACTGTGGATGACAGGGATGACTGACCACCTAGAACAACACACTGGGTGCGTTCTTGGAGGAAGCTAGAGATCCAACTATGTGTACGTCCTCTGATCCCATAATACTGCAGTTTCATCAGGAGTTGGTTGTGGGGAACCTTGTAGATGGCCTTAGAGAAGTCCAGGAGGATACAGTCCACTTGGTCCCAACATCAAGGCTCTATGCAGCAATAATGCTAGGTCTTTCACTGACAAAATCAGCTAGGTTTTTGCATAATACCTCTTTCTGAACCCATGTTGGTTATCTGCCAGTAGACCCATGTTCATCAAGAAGGCCGATGATATGGCTATGAACAATACGTTCCATGATCTTGCTGCAAATAGATGTCAGGCATACCGGTCTGTAATTGACTGCCATACTCCTATCCACTTTCTTAAACAAAGGTGTGATATTGGCAGACTTCCAATCGCTTTGTACTTGGACCTGGTGAATAGAGGCCTGGAAAAGTAGTGAAAGTGCAGGAGCAATCTGTGATGATGTCTCTTTGAGTAGCCTTGATGATACTTTGTCAGGACCTGAAGCTTTGTGGGGATTCAGCTGCTGTAGTAAGTTCTCTACCCCCTTCTGATTTATTGTGATGTCTGGGACAGTATGATGTGGACTTGGCCCGAGGTTGGGTAGGGGGTTCATCAGGATTCTCAGAAGTAAAAACCAATGTGAATTGCTGATTAAGAATATCGGCCTTCACCATGGCATTACCGTAGGCTATACCCTCCTTTTTGAGTGGTGCTATCCACACGCATCAGTCTGTTTGCTCTTAATAAAGCTCCATAGTCGTTTGGGCTTTTTTCGTTCATCCATGACGATGCCATTGATGTTGTAGTCTAGTCGTTGTATCTAGACTTGCACTCAGATTGGACTGCATTTTTTATGTTCTTGTAGGTGGAATAGCCATGATTCAAACGAGTCTTTCTGTACTGTCTGTATGCTTTATTCTTCTTCCTTGATAGATGTTTGATGTTTCTTGTAATCCAGGGCTGGCTGAATCGCTGAGATGTTGTTTTAGATGGTACATGTTCATCAAGGATATCTAGGCTGCTGTGTTTAAAGGTGGTCAAAATGATTCAATAGGGTGTTCTATGTTGTGTCTTGTAGAGTATTCCTCACTAAAAGACGACATTCCATCTCTGAGACCTTTCAAGTTTGCCTTGGTCCAGAGGTATATTTTCTGACAGGCTGGTCGTTGGGTTTTACTTGTACATCACTATCAATGAACAGAGCCTCTTGGTCACTGATCCCTGGGATCACTTTAAGGCGGCTTACAAGTGAAGGCCGGTTTGTCAAAAATAGGTCAAGTATGACATCCTTCCTGGTGGGGGACTCTACAAAGTACAATCTGAGCAAGGCCGATATCCACTATAGTATCCAAAAAGTAATTGTTTATAACTACAGCATTCTTGTTTCCATTCACGGAGATGCCGGTCCATGATAAGTCAGGTAGGTTGAAATCACCTGTGAGCCAGAATGGAGAATTAGGATGTTTACTTGTTAAGCTGTGGAACTCATTACAAGTAATCTGCCTCTTCAGGTCAGTAAAAGCTAATTTCAAGCCCTGAAATCTCTTGAACCTTAGGAGGTAGTGCTTTTATAAAGACCTCTCATTTGTGACCTTGACTTTTGACCTAGTGACCTTGACCTATAAGTTTGACCAACATTGTACTTTTCAATAGTGTTGAGCTTGGCTATAACTTTGAACCGTAATGGGTAAAGCTTTGATATTTCTCATGTAGATTCTTAAGGACAAGACCTAGCATATTATATAAAACATTGACTTTTGACCTATTGACCATATGACCTTGAAGTTTAGTAAACCTTTTACTTGACTATGTCTTTTAGTGTTAGGAATGGGGTGGAAAAATAAAAAAATATATTAATGGGATAAGTCTTTCTATTGATCATGTTGATTATCGATTATAATCAAACTCTTGTATTATACTGCAAAACAGTAAAATATTTCAAGATTTGTCCATAAATTACGTAACATTGACCATAAATTTTATTATAACTCTGTAAAATGTTCATTCCAGTATGCATACTAATCCGAATCAATAAAACCAGCCGACTGAAACGACTTATTAACTGTTTCTCTGGCAAAACTATGGTTTTTCTGATGCAAATATATCAGTTTTAAAAAGTTTTGAATTTCAAGATTAGAATCGATTTTTAATATCTTAATCAATTATAGTAATCGGAAGGGTCGCCGAAGTTGGTGATAATCGGCACAACGCTAATATCTCTTGACCCGTATGAGGTATTCTTATGGCAGAACCTTTCATTTGAGTCTTTGACCTTGAACTTTGACCTAAATTCCTATAAAATTCAAATTAGCTGTTTCTTGAACTAGTATAAGTATTGCATGGCTTTGATGTTTCACTCGTAGATTGCTTTTGATAATACCTTGGATTAGATCAAGTTAACATCATTAAAAATCTTATGCTTCACAGTCCGGCCACACTGTCTTTAGTCATCTTTGGTTATTAAAAAGAAATTTATTATGGCTTAAACCTCTTGGACATAGTTGGTTAATTTCAAGATATACATGTACATTGTTCTGGTACATGTACATATATATTATCATTCATATGATCATTCCAAATGATCTAATCTTGTCATTCTGTTACGTGTAAACATGTATTTGCACAAATCATGCTATTACATGTATACTATACACCTGTATATAATAAATGTATGACAAATATGAGCTTATTTTAATTTGCATAAAAATGCACATATTTATGCAAGGTCAAATTCTTTAGATAGTAGATCTAATCTTTGTAAACATACAAGTGAATAAAGTACAAAATGTATAATACAACTATGCATGCTTTGAATTTTATATTTCTTACAGCATTTTTGTACACAAGAGACCTTTTTGTTTACAGGTGTGGCAGCAATCTTAGCCTTGTATCTGATGGTGGGGTATGGAGCACAGTTCCTCTGTAACTTTATAGGATTCCTTTACCCTGCATATGCTTCGTAAGTACAGGCATGATATCACTGTTGTAGTACACAGTCACTATGAACTACTTTTATAGTCTGAGGATCATAAAGTATGTATCTTTAAATTTTGAACTGAGCTGGCATTGTTTAGAAAACTGAAAAAGTAATGAAAGGCTCCACTGTAGGCTCTCCTTAAAGTAGAAAGTCTTTATCACTTTATCAGTTTTCTAGTACTATTTCAGTCTTCACCACATGTTTATACTAGTATGCCTGTCATCAGGCAGACATAGGATTGTATAATGCTGTTTGTTCATCTGTCCATCTGTCTGTCTCCAGCTACCTGTAGAAAAGATAACATATACTGTACATAAGAAGCTGTTAAGGTGATACAGTAGTCTCACCATACCCCCATTACTTCCCTACATTCAATTTTCTTCATAATTGCAATATTAATTAACTATGATATCATGTGTCTTTTGCTAAAGTTTAAAAGAAATCGAACTAATCGTTTTGCGTGGGTCGCAATTCAAAATCTCCAAATTTTTTCCCCCTATAATGCAGAAAATGGCGACTTTGTCACGAAATTTGTTCGCAGATATTCAATGAGCCTGCAAATTTATCGATTATCAGCTTTGCATTTCAATGATAATACATACATCATTCATTGTTAGTAAAATTTTGATGTTTTAATATCACCATACTTATTTGAGAAGCGATTTTCATAGAAAATAAGGACAAACATGTACCTTTCTGAAGTTCGAAAATTGTCACATTTACATAGCTCATGAAAAAAGTATCATTTAATTTCAATAAAAAAGTAATGGAAAAGAGATTAATTATCTATAAATCTATGCAAATTACAGGGAAATCGAACATATTTTTTACAAGTTAGCGCCATTTAGGTTACCCGTACCCCTTCTTTTTTTAACGTCGCAATACATTACGTCGAGGTTAAGCGTAGCGTTGTATGTCTTGTCGGCAAATTTTTGATCAACATGCTTAGGCGAAATTATAAAATTAATTTGAATAAATAACAGTTATCATTATTTCAGAATTTAGTTGCAATTCTTGCATGTGACTCGGTTGATATGCCGATTAAACACAGAAAGCAACCGAACAAAAAGTAAAATTTAAAAGAAAAAACGAGAAGGAAAATTAAAGAAAAGAAAAATAGGATGGACTGCCCAATGCGCAGGTATAGATCGAGTCGAGTTGTTTTGAACCGAATCCCCCCCCCCCTCCCCCTCCCCCCACCTGGACCTCTCATTTTGAAATTTGTACAACTTTATTATTTTCCCGATTATTTTTAAAATAAAAAGTAATCGTCCCAGATTGCCGAGTCGGACAAATTACCCTCTTTATACTACAATACACTTTTTTCTTCTACGGTAGATGAACTTCTTATCAAACGAAGGTATCTTATAAAGCTAAATGTAAGGGCAGGATAGAAGTGCCTCCTGCTAGATGTGTGTTTCACAACAGCTATAGTTTATGATCCTGTACTTGAATAGAATAGAGTCTTCGTTTTGTAAAATACATAAATTTTATTTGAATAATTCTTTTAAGAATTTTTGTGGTGAGAATTTCTCATTCAGATGTCAGGGATACAATTTGTATATTAATATTACACACATTATTTATTATAATAATCCTCAGTGGTACTAGTAATTACAAAATTTATTTTTCCGTGTATGTAGATTTAAGGCGGTAGAGAGTACACAGAAGGATGATGATACAACCTGGCTGATCTACTGGGTGGTATACGCTTTCTTCTCTCTGCTGGAATTCTTCACAGACATCTTCCTCTTCTGGATTCCATTCTATTGGCTGTTGAAGGTAGGTAACATTAAAATCTTTTAGGTTCCCTATCCGCAAAGTGGAGGGGAATACTATGCAATTATTGACTTGGAATGAGGGTATGATTTGTTGGACCTGAAGAAATATTGCCAGAGGCTGAAGGCCAAGGGCTATATTTTTGTCTGAAGGTCCAACAAATCACATGATGCCCAAAATTAATAGTTTTTGAACTGTTGCCCTAGAGCCAATATTGATGAAACTATTGACTGCTCGGAACAATATTCAAATTTATAGGCATTTTTCCTACGGATATTTTATATGGAGGTACTGATAAGGTTATAACAATAGTTTTTAGTCGAGTTGCAAAACTCTGCTATTAATTATGTGAAACTAGAGGCCAGACAGGTGGGCAGGCATCAACAGTTGGTATATAGTTCAAATATGATAAGTGCTAGTGCAGTGAAACTTCATACACTTTCTCATGAAACTTATCAGAAATGTTTCCCTTGAGTCAAGAATGACCACTATTGATTTTGGGATCAAAGGTCAAGGCCATAGGACTTTGATGATTGAAAATTGTTTCCGGATCATATTAGAGCATGTATTGCACCTACATGTATTATCATAAGATTTACTGGAAATGTTAACCATGAATCAATGATGACTCCTATTGATTTTGGGGTCCAAAAGTCAAGGTCATAGGACTCTGACCATTGAAATTGGTTTCTGGATCAAATTGGAGCATGTACTGCACCTATTATAATGAACTTTACCAGAAATGTTCCCAGTGAATCAAGGATGACTCCTATTGATTTTGGGGTCCAAAGGTCAAGGTCATTGGACTCTGATGATTGAAAATGGTTTCCAGATCATATTAGAATGTGTATTGCACCTATTGAAATGTATCCCATGTGTCATGGGTGACCCCTCAGGGTTTTTTCTAGTCCCTAATGTCAGGGGCCTGGGCCGATGAAATTGGGAATTTTGCAACATTTCAACCTAAATTGGGAAATAAATTAAAACAACAAAAAGATTTATTCTTGCAAATTATCCCTTATCATATCAATTATCAATATTTTGAATCCCTCCTAAAGATAAACTAACATGTCAATATGTTTGTTCTACTTTCGCTTTCAATTCAGGTACATGTAATGATACGTAAATTAGAAATGAATTTCTCGTTTTGGAGAAAAGATTGAATTGGGAATTTTTAGGTCTTAAATTGGGAAAAAGTACCACTTTTTGGCATTGGGAATGGGGCCGAATTTCGGCCCCCTACAGACCCTAAAAAAATCCCTGCCCCTATTGATTTTGGGATTCAAAGGTCATTGGACTCTACTGGTTTCCAGATCATCTTAGAGTGTGTATTGCACCTTTCATCATGAAACTTAATAGATATTTTTCTCATGCGTCAAGGATGATTATTTTTGGGTCAAAAGGATGCATTACAAACAATGCACAATTCATGTAAGTCTGCATATTCATTAATTCTTACATTTCGGTTTTGCAACTTGGCATCTTTGATACATTTTAAGCTTAATAATAAATATTCATGTCTCTTCCTCCCAAATTGATAGGGGAGAGCATTCATGGCCTTTCAACATCTACACTTACCTGTCAGTTTGCCTGTCTGTATGGTTGTCCACACATCAATATACATGTATAAAGGATGTCTTCAGTGGAAGCCATCACATGAGTTTGACTACTTCCTCTGCCATTGTCTTTTATCCTACACAGGAAATCCATATACACACATATATATCTGTATCCTGATTTTTTTGGCAATCTTACTATTACTGCATTCTTGAGCAGCCGGACCAAGAGGCCTTCGTTACATCTTCACCTCATTCCAATAAATTCCTAAGGTTATTACTGGTAACCTTTTAGCTTTACCCTTTAGTAAGGGATGTTATTAATGAAAAATCCTATTTATTGTTGACATAATTTTGCAGTGTATCTTCCTGATTTGGTGTATGGTGCCCACCAGTTACAATGGATCTCAGATGATCTACTTCAAGATCATTCGTCCCTTCATCCTGAGATACGAGAAGAAAATCGATGAAGTTGTAGACAAAGCCTCCGACCAGTTCAGAGAAGGTAAGTGTTGTAACAGACACATCTCAGAAAGAACTTGATTATTTCTACCTCACGACATCACTGCTAGCTTGCTGTACTCTATATTAACGTTCAATGTACATGTATAAATCTTTTTGTGAATATTGTTAGAATTAGTTAAACACACACAGATTAGAAAACACTGGATGTTGTCCACAATGCTTGTCTGTTGATTTCTGGCATGATTGAGCATCCATACTAACCCCATATAAATACTAATACAACTGATTATAAATTGCTTGGATATTGTTCAGTGGTTTTTCTATTGTGTACTGTATATGTACTTATTATAGCAGGATTCATATTATAGCCAAGTTAGTGCCATTAAGACTTAGCTAATGGAAGAATATCTCAAGTCATTGAACTGTTATAGATTATAATGAAAAATATTGAAAATGAGGCAAGTGCACTAATTATTTATCTAACAGTTAATATGCCCAATATGCCTGTTATTCCTAAATTTTGGTTGCATCAAAGTAAGTGCATGTACAGTAAATTTTGTAATCCCTGAATGATTGGATACTTTAAATTTTCTTTAACAATGAAACACTTGATTCTATTAATGTGCTTTTTTGTGCATTAAGTTTTTGGTTTGGCAAAAGACATGGCAGGTAAAGGTAAGATCAAGCAAACCTTCCCAATTCCCTGTTTATTATTTTGTGCTTTAAGGAGGAGGTCAAACTTGTTTTCGTTCATCCTCCCCTCCTCAAAAGGCATGCCTTTTCTGATTGTTTGCTGAAAATTGTAAATCAGATCTTACATGTTACAGTTACTATTGTTTGAAATCACTGCTTAAATTATATTTAAAAATATTAACTGCACTTTTTGGGGACTTTTCAATTATCATGATTATGAACTCTGACCTAGATATTGTACTTGTTTTTGAGCTATACTGGTTTATGATTTATTTACACAATACATTCTAAGTTTACTCAAAGTAGAAGTCCTTATATATATAGTATATAATGTACATGCATTGGAATGAAAAAAATTGAAGGTCAGCTTAATGGATGTAAGAACGTATGGGACTAGTCTAAGAGTACTTTAAAGACTTACCAAACTGAAGGACACATATTGTTGAATGAGATGAAAAATAATTTTTTATAGAATTTTGTATCATCAAATTTTAATGATAGCCTTTCATTAACAAAGGATGTTATATGACTGTATGAACATAAGAAAGGTTAACAGATGTAAAATAATTTTTTATAGAATTTTGTATCATCAAATTTTAATGATAGCCTTTCATTAACAAAGGATGTTATATGACTGTATGAACATAAGAAAGGTTAACATGAATCTTGATAAGAGAATTAAATCAAAAGAAATAATGAATGTAAATGCAATATCAATTGAAATTTGGAGGTGAAATTTATTTGACATTCGCACAAATGTGATGATATCTTGATAATAAGTTCACATTGGTCAATGTAAATTCTTTCTTTCTACATACATGAATGTAAGAAAACATCAAATGTGACAAATCGAGATAAAATATTGTGACTTCATGCTTGTGTAACCTTTAAGCTCCATACATTCTTAAAGGAAATCTTTTTATAATTAAGCCCAGAATTAGATTTGAAAATTTCTTTTCGATTTTATGTAAGATATTGTTTTACTGCAACCACACATGCATGTTCAATTACTTGGTATATTCATGCACTTGACGTAATTTAAAATTTTTAATCTTTTTTCAGATGGTAAGATGTAAAAAAAACATTGTTCGTGATTGTTAGACCCCTTACTTATATCAGTGAAGCTGAATTGGGACTGTTAGTTTCCGCCGTCAGTCTGTCTGTCATTCCATTCCAGTTTCCCTACCTTTTTTTTGCAACATATATAGGTGCTAAGCAGAATTTTTAGTATTGATTCTGTTGAAATACTTTTGACAGAATATATCCATTTTACTGCCAGTAGGGGACTTAGTATTGCTTGTAATCTCTACAAACAGAAAATCTGTTTTTCCTCTAACAGTGCTTATATAATTATTAAACTCAGTATAATATAACTAGAACCATATTAGACAGTACGAACACCAAATGAAAAAAGGACTTGCACCTAGAAGCTATTGCAATGACAACAAATTTAAAGGTTAATGTACATGTATTTACATTATCGAATTCTGTACGGTAGAAAATTGTGATATTTATAAAGGTTGATTTAGATACACTTTAGCAAAGCTACTCACAACTTTAAATCATTGGTCGAAAGATTTTCCACTCCATAACGCCATTGTATGTGTATTTTTTTGTGAGTGTGTCTGTTCTCATGGACACTATTAGTCGCAGATTACTCTTAACTGTGCGTGTTAAGAGAAATTGCACATAATGTTTTCAAGGTCACAAAACAATTGTGGATACTTTAAAATACAGATAACTTAGGATGGCATTTTCATATGTATTAAGCTTGTGAAGATCTCATAAGAGGATAATACATGTATTTCAAAGATGTAATGGATCAAATGTCAAGGTCACATCAGCTTTGTTTGCTTGTTTTAAGCAGAATGAAATAGTAAGATCATTATGTATATATAAAGAGGGATGGTACACTTTATGTTAGTTTGATTATACATTATACACTGTACTTTGACAAATGCCCAGTATGTACATGTATGTGTCCTAATTGCCATTGTATTAGCCTATAGCTATAGGTTACATGGTGAAGTCAGTGAGATTTAGGTCAGAAATGTGTATAGACAGGTTTAACTTTGTTAAACTTTGTTAGAATTCACAGACCGAATACCGGTAATGTTGTCTCTTTACCACCTGGAATCTATGGGAATAGCTTTATGAAGCATTGATTTTGTCTGTCCATTCATCTGTCCGATTGTCACACTATCATATTAATGGCTATAACTTAATATGATGGCCCATTGAAGTCACTAATCAAATAAAATTTTCTCACAAGCTTTTTAGATTAAAATGAAATCATACAAAATATTATCTTTTTCTTCTAAAGCACATGTGTAAAAAAAAAAGTACATTAATTGGATAACAGTAAACAAACCCTGCTTTTATTTTATCTCAACCAAAATTCTGGTATGATTTTACAAATGATAATAATTTAAATGGTTATGAATTTATCTGACTCTGAATTTATTCATATATATTTATCATTTTTGTAGTTTGACATGTACATTATTTTGCACGTTGATATATTTATAAATTTTGTTTTACAGCATCAGATGTGGCTTCTGACATGGCCTCGGACGTGGCTTCCGATGTTATAAAGAAACGTATCGCAGATTCCTCCAAGTCTGACTAGATGTTGACGTCATCTATCACCGTGTACAGGAAGTATAGATGGAGGGCGTATTGCAAACCAGACGGAATTCTCAGAAATAATTTAATTTTGGAACTTTAATTTCTATCAATGTTATCTGTCAATTTCAAGTATGAATTTACAATTTTTATTTACGGAATATAATCTGAACATACACTGTAAAGTTACTGTTATGATTTGTTTTCTATGTGTCTATAAGATAAAGAAAGTGCAATGTATCAAATTGTGGTTTTTTCTGTTCTTTGTACTTTTGTTTAAAATAAAAACGTGACTAAGAATCTCATATGCAGAAAAAGTTATTGTACTATTCTATTGATTGATGCATATAATGCAAGATGACGGAAGTATGAAAGAAAAGTAATGCATTGTTATAATCAGGGTAGGTACTAGTCAGTTATTTTCATGACAAAAATCCAAAAGATTATTTTCTCAGTATTGAATGGAATGTTGTACTAATTGGCTTAAGGTGTAGAACATTGTTGATTTGATATAGTATCCGTTATTCCTTCATAAATCATATAATCTAACTTAACTTTGCTCAAATTCTTAATTACATGTATTTGAATGTATACATATTTCATGGAGTTTTGTGTACTTTCTTATTGTCAACATATATTGTAGTTTTGAATTTAAGATTCTCAAAGTATATTATGAACTGTAAATGTGCATGCTATTTATTACAATTTATAGATGTAGTATTGTATTTAAATTATAATTGCATATCACATTCCCCCTTCTAATTATTGTTCGGTTATTTCTTTGGTTTCAGTCTTTATGTACTTCTTTCATCTGAATCAAATCAAAATTCAAATGGAGCAAATCAGACACTCATTCAGCAAAGATCGAAATGTACCTATGGAATCAATTAAAAATTTTCAGATACATACAAGGATGTGAATTTTTAGAGGTGAAAATGAGGTTGTCTTCGTTATTTACTCTATTATCCAAGTTACGATTAATATTGCTTCTACAAATTTTTTAAGAACTAACATTTCAAATCAATACAAGTACATGTACACATGTTTATTGTTAATTTAGGAAGTTGACTTCCTCTTATCCTTGAGGTGGTAGGTAATATACCGTTAATTAGAATGTCGGAGAAGTCTGTAAGTACCAAAGTTGAGCATCACTGAAGGAAATGTTTTGTATATTTTTTCTTGTTCAACTATGACCCTAAGTGTTCATATGGTAGAGAATGCAATCTGTTTTCGTGATGCTTGCCTTTTTGGTGTTGTAAATGTTTTTGATTTGCACTCCCTACCTCTCTAAAATAGAGATTAAGCACAGTGTTTATACTTTGTTCATGTGTTAGACTAGAACATTATGCAGTACAAATTGGAAATAAGCAACATTATCATTATTGAAGCTTATGTGTATCAAGTTCATATCTAACATTTCATGTCTCATAATTAAAGAAAATCCAATTAGAATGTCTATGTTAAAATTTTAAACCTATACATAGAAGGCAGAATTTAGGAAGAAAATGTGTATAATACTAGTAAACTATGAAAATATTCATACTTCGATACGAAATCAGACCTAAAATGTTGATAATAGACTACTACAAACTATATTGACACATACCAAACCAAATCTTATCTCAAGATCATATTGTGATTACGATTTCTTTTTATTTGCAATCAAAAATTGTGAGAGCTTTTTGAACATCTAAGACTTTCCTATACTGCAGCAGAAAAAATTAGAGGAACTGGAAGTAAATTCTGTCATCCTGCTCTGTGAATTTATATGACTCAAAATTTCGACACAACTACAGCAAATAGACAGTAATGAAACATCACATGTCATGCTTATGCATTTTTTGATGAGTTGAATAGTAAGGGTTCATAATGAACAACTTTTCGCTGTAAATTCATTGCTCTGAATGCATTTTTCTAGTCTTCTATAATAAAACTTCCTTTACTTACAAATCTTCGTATTTTATTTTCCGTTATTCAGAAAGTCACTGACACTTGCTGTCATTCAATCTCTGATAAATCTACACTTAACATGTAGCTCATCTGGATCCTCAGCAAGAATGAATCATATTCAATTATGAAGTCTATGAATCCAAGACTTAATACATGTATATATCATGATGAAACTCCATGAGAATTTTGTAATATACTAATCGGTCTTTTCAACATACAGAGTTACTTCTGATTTGGGATGCTATCCGATGCAAACTAATTGTGATTCTATGGAAACTTGTAAAATTAAGAGTAAAAATGACTCGAATATGATATTTCTGAAGAAATTTAATTACATCACAATATTGGATACTATCCCAAATTGGAAGTTACAGGACTGGTTCATTTGTCTCCATTAGTCTGCCTTATTATGCATTGGTTGTGTACATGTATTGGTTTTTGACTTTGAGGGCTACTTTATATTTCGGCATACTTAGCTCATACCCTACCCCTGATGTCTGTATCTGTACCGACTGGTAGTGACCAAACTTGGAGGTACAATATGCTCAGTGATGAGCATAAGAATGCAGATTGTTAATGCTGCAAGTAACCTATGACCTTTCGAATAGATTTTATGGTTCAGTGGTATTGTTTTGAAGACTTATTTTTGAACAGTATTAGTGGTTCATCTAGTAGTGATCTACCGGTACTACAAAGGAAGTTTCTGATGATATGCATCACCTTGTGGTGTGTGAAACCATAGGAGCTTGATGCAAATGACCAATATTATATGAATTCTGCCTCTGCTTTACCTAAATGTAGGGAACTTTTACTTGAGAGAGATGGGAAGGGGCAGATGTCATCAAGGAAAGCAGAACAGAACTTTATTTCTCTCAAGGTCATCTGACATATTGAGCAGATGCTATAGCTTTAATGAATTGTTACAGTTCTTGTAGCATGATCATCAGCCTCTACAGAAGGCCTAGGTAAATTTTTGTACTAGCCACATGTTCATCTTGTTACAGAAGGTGGTGTCATGGAATTACAATTGATTGTGGTTTGGGTAACAATTATCCAGGCATAACTCCTTCCCCGGCTGCATGGATTTCAATAGTTCACAAAAATGTTATTTAGGACCATGTGGCTATGTCATGATCTTGAACAAAGATCAAGGTCATATAACTGTGACAGTCTGGGATGTGATTAGTTGTTATCATACCTTTGGCTCAATAGACTTACCACATTGTAAGTTGCATGTCATTGGTTCTGAATATGTCCATTGCAAACATTCTCAGAAGTTTAGTTTTTTTTTTCATCAATCGCAAAAACTGAAACTAGAGCCAACTTCTGGCCATATGCATTTGAAAGCTTCTTAAGTCCAACTCCATAGGTCAAGAACTCTACGGACATTGCAATGAAGCCTTCCTTCTACATGCTTTCAATAAGAATGTTGTGTACATCCTTTAAAGCAAACCTTCAAATGTAGAGAAGGAACAAAAAGTATGGATATGAATTTTAAATACAACTGCTTTGTATGCAAGACCTTGAATGCGACCTTGCCCTCATCAAGCATCGAGTCTCTTCATACTTGACTATCTCTTCAGATTTGATAGAGGTGTATGTCAAGTAATTAATAGAAAGTGTGAATACCAGACAGACAGATGGACACCAGACAAAGTTATCCCTCTGCATTGCAGGGTAAATAAAAATAAGCAACATGTGAACAGATTGATGTCCTTTACTTTCATGTAAAACAAAGAAAGACACCATATTAAATTGGATTTGAAGCAAAATAAATAGTATTGTAACAAAATAACAGATGGAATGTATTATCAAATTGCATTTGTGGAAGTTAAACATGGAAAGGACTGCAGTCCAATTATAAATGGAGTAGAAACACTGTTACTACAACATTTCATTTCTACCTACTAAATACATATGTACTTGTGTGCAGCTTAAAACTTTTGCAATTTGAGAAATTCTATCAACAAGTCAGTTTAATAGATGCATCTACTTCTGTGTAATAACAAGGGCCTTTTCATTTAACACTAGGGCAAAATGTATATAGCTTACAGCTATTCCCATAGGGATGTATACAACACTATATGCTGTGGCTTCATATACAACAATGTAGAAGGTAAACAAAAATATTATATATAAAACACAGACATGGTGTCTGTATACTGTATCAGAGAACGGAAAGGAAACTCTTGATTTTTATGTATAATAAAGACTGATCTTCTAAAATCCAGTAGCGCTATGTAAAAGGAAACTACGTGATTTGTTGTTTCCTTCCTAACGTTAAGTGGATTAAAAAATATTCCCTCATAAGTAGTCAGCACTGCAAGTATTACTAATGTTGTTAACATCAGGTAATATAGATTACTATGGATGACATGTGTTTGTGTAGCACTAATGCCCCTTATACTACCTCAATGTCAAGGTCAGATGATACAAAAATGTTAACTTAAAGAGAGGTTGTCAAAAACAAAAATCATATAAAATGAAAAAGCTAGATAACACTTTAGTTTCTCAAAAATTACAGTATTTGGTTGAATTTGAACATCAAGGTCAAAGATTGCAAGGTCTAAAATTCTTATATTGAAACAGAAGTCTTGCAGGTAGTACCCTAGTGAAATATGAAAACACTAGTCATTCAAATGTTTGGCGCAGTAACTAAACATTTAAGATCGAAGTCAAGAGATACAAGATTTTAGTATCAAATTGCAACTCATATTTAATGAGAAAATTCATAACTTTATACTCAACTGTCAGTTTCTGGGGACAAGCTAATAGACAAAATTTTCTATGACCCGAAATTTCAAATGAAACGAACATTTCCTGCTCTCACTGTGACATGACATACGCCTGACTTATACATAAAAAATTGTGTGTCAGATTCCCCAATGTAACAAACAGGGATGAACATGGTGAAAATTATGAAAGACTTCTAACGATGTAACATAATAATGTAATATCTATCAGAGGTCTCATTACAATAGTAAGAGACAAAATGAGCTATTTTGCTGATTTTGCACACATGATCATTACAGAAGAGAGGTTTGTCAATTTCAACATATAATGCAGTGTTGTTGCAAGATAACTTCTACTCTATAATCAATTTCAAGAGTGCAAATTTGAAATATTTCACAATATTTCTAGTAAAATATAAACATTATTTCACTTTTAATCTTCTACAACTGAGACAAACTGAAAGATATTCACACTGCTCTTTACTACTCAATATTTTGTTTTTCACCAATAAGAAAATGTGAAAGTAAATGGCTTTTGATGAATTTTACTCATAGAAATGAGAAAAGAATAAAAAAAATCTCTTAAAAGATTAGAAGTTTCTTACTAATATAAGATCTCATATTGTTCCATTTACTACAGTTCAATTTTGTGACAATTTTTACTTCCTATGTATGTGCACTTTGTGCTATATATACATGAGAATATTACATTGTTTTTTCAAAAGATAAATTCTATTAATCATAATTTGAGAGTACTGCCGACACTATACAGATAATTTTGAGTTGTGTTCCATGGTGTAGTATCTAAATTGTTTTCCTTTGATGTATTACATGTAATCTGATGACAATGATCTGTAGCCCGTTCCCCCTCTTATGATTAGAAATTTAAGGTGGTCACGAGGAATGCAATTTTCAGTGCAAGAGAATTTACGCAAGATTCAGTAACATTCTTTATATGAAGGTTGTTGATCATCCAGTGGATGCAAACTGCACTCCACTTGAGATTTATTTTCTAATATAAATAAAGTTGAAATGAATGGAGATTAAATCACCTAACATCAGTATACTGCTATGACATAAGCTATGCTTGAAGTACAGTTCATCTATACATCACCAACCATGATCTAATTATTTATTGGAGCACCATTTGTATATGAACCTTGTTCATATAGGAACTAGATTTCTTCCTCTACTAGGGATCGGTAACTGCATCTTAGATCTGAGATAACCTATAGATGTTACATCTTTATATGAGCCAGGGGTTCACTTTGTAGCTACGTCTCGTAAGATCCCTCCGTAAATGTTACCTCCTGGAAACCCCGGTGCAGATATGTTAGCACTTCTAGGAAACCTGAACTGAAAGCACTAATGGCAGTGAATACTAGCTTCTCTCCAATTCTTCTAATGATTTTTTCATATAAGTCTGCATATCACCCATTTCTGTCACAGAAGAATACACCATTTCATAAAATATAACAGGCCACTGTTTTAATAATTCAGTCTTTTTTCTGTCTGTGAATATGGCATCCCTTGCTATTTCATGAACATAAGTCCTTGCAAAACTTCTTTTTGAAACTTGCTCCTGTAAAGAAGGATGAGATAGATGCATTTATGTTGGTTTCATTACCCCAATGAAAATACAGTAGCACAAAGGGATTGACGAAAGAAAGAATTTAAAAGATTTATAATCTTTTTCTGCAAACAATTTACACATTCAGTTTACAATCATACACTTTAGATTAAACATTTAAAGAAGGCTTGATGATTTATGTGGTTTTTGTAATCTTTTTCTGTGATGACAAGGTCTACAACGTATAAAAATGTTTTACATCGCATTTTTGCAGATTTTGTCAACTTTAGACTTTTTACAGACATAACAATATTTGTTCTTGAGCCATGAATACTGCCCATGTCACCTGACATTGAAACTCTGCAAGCTTAATCATTTCCTAAGGCCAGTTCCAATAATGTATATTGAATATTTAGATAAAAAATTCAGACAAGAGTCTCAATCACAAAAACAAAATTAAAAGGATTCAAAACAGTAATTTTGTACTCCCATCTTGACATAATAAATTATAATGCCAAGTATTAGTGGCAGAGAAGATAAGTTGGCGATACCTGTTGCCTGGCGTTGATAGCCTCTGATTGTTGGTAGGTCAGTCCGGCACGCCCCACAAACTCTCCCTGGGATTTAGTGTCCTTGCCCTCTAATATCTTCTTGGTTTTCTCCTCACTCATAGACAGGAGCTGTTTCCTCCTATAATCAAACAAGAAGTATATCATTATGTTGTACATAATCTCACACAATATCTGCGGATTTAGACACCTGCAAGAAAGTTCGATTCCACACTTCACAAATTTAGTTTTTTTTCTCTCTCTAAATTTTACTTTTACCGCAAGATAGGATAAATGTTGGCCAATGAGCATTGTACAGATTCCACTAAACACTTCAATAAACGATTTTCTGAATGCACAATTCCAGTCATGATTTCAGGTCGAATATAAATGAACAAAAAAACCCAATGATCTTAATTGCAATATAATCCCGAGGAAGCAATAATTAGCAATGTATATCAATAGACATCGGTTTGTCAACAGATTTCAGAACGTGATAACATTCCTGTGAGGATTCAGGTCCACAAACAACGACCATTACTAATGATTTATAGGCCAACGATAACCAAATCTCATGTACAAACTTAATACATCTCATTGTACAAATACACAATATAAAACAAAGGAGGCATCACTGTAAATTATCCTGTGTCGCACGACCACGATCTATTTATTGTTTTGGTCTTAAAGACCCCGATGTGGTTATTTTAGCGTTAATTACAGTGACAGAGACGACAAAGTTTTGACAGAGATGTCATGAACATCATCGATACCCAAGATATTTTTAATATAGACATACATAGTAAAATCATAGCTCGCAGGGTCAATTCGTGACCTGAATTGTGTATGTTAGAAGTAGATGTGAAAAAAGAACATCATTCTGGAGAAAATATTCCGTTTTAATTATTTCATCCAAACAAACCTAGTACAAGTACTTATCGAAAGATGGTTCGACATTTCTTCATACAAGTCCAGATCCATTTGAGAAAATTTCAGAGGTACCTTATTCCAAAATTATAATGACGTCATTGACATTTCTACCATGACATCATTCATCTATTGAATTCCCATGAAAATTACATTACATTAGCGTATTTAGTACGATAACTGGATATCATAACCAGTGAAATGTATATTACTGCTCCCACGGATTTCGCAGGACATTTGCTAACTTTGACCAGTTTCTCTGGTTTTATATGTCTCAGGTTTCATGATTTTTGAACAATTAAGTTACGATGGGGTTTGAATTTTATTGCGATCTTTATCACTAAAATCCATTTTATATTTCTAAGTAAACATATTCTGAAACAAGCATTATTGTGTGAGAGAAAGAATCGTCATAATCTCCTTTTTTGACCAATTTCTTCAACTTACGGAGTCAGCGTCGGAGCCGGGGTAGATATATAGGAGCTAGTGGTACGTCTAAGAGAGAAGGATTGCCGCTCGTCGTAACCTTCTATAAACTGTCTACCATCATAACCATGGATAGTGGTTTGCTGACGACCATTCTTTAAACCTTTACCAAAGCCGTGTCGATTAATCATTTGGTTTTGATCGTTGAAAATTTGCGGATTGTCGTGATTATTGAATATATTGGTTTGACTAGAAATCACAGGTTCTTCACTTTTCTCCGCTGCTTGCACTTGTATGAGTTTCAATGACACTTTCATTTCTGGCATTTTTTCAAAGTCTGTAATTTTCGTGGGCTCTGGGGATGATCCCCAAACATTGCGACTCAGTTTGGGGCGTCCAAATGAAAACCCATTGCTATATGACGCCCTGAACGGCGCATTTGAGGTACCACACGTTGGCGTCACGGAGAAGCTGCGCGTCAGACGTGGTTTGGCACGGATGTCTATTTTAGTAGCACTCATTGACGTTACACTAGTCATATTGCCGTTAGCTTTCTCCAGTAGCTCATCACGGGGAATTGACCTTTTCGGTAAAAATCCCAAATTCATTTTTATGTAGGGAGTGGATCCAGGTTGTTGTGGTTTCCGCATGATTTCTTGTCCGACACATCCATTACTCATTTCACAAAATGTCCATTCGTTCTTTATTCATAGAAATTCACTTTCCAAAACGCACTTTCTTTATTCACAGAAATTCCCTTTCCAAAACTTAAGTCACTAACGAAAATAATTACAACTGCATTCATTTCTTTAAGTTTATATCACATATCGACTACCTGGCAATAAATGCATTAGATTGCATTTCTTTCGCGTAAACTCCCATGGCGGTTATCTTAATGGTAATCACAAAACACTAAAGTAGTCATAAACGCAGGTCACAGAATTCCACACGATATGGACTTTATATAAGGAATCCTTCACATCCCTTTTGTTACATTTTCTTCCCTCTCCAGACAAGGTCGTACGAGATCAGAAGTAAGCAAATAACGCATGAGCGACATCCCTAGATACCCAACAAAGGCGCGTGTTTAATTAGTTAAATTAGTAACATTCTTGCACTTTACAAAATACAAGTGTCATATCAAGTGCCGCTTAGCACCGCCCGTTTCTGCTATAGATGTACGATTCCACAATATTATATACCCTGATAGACCGTAATCAACACCTATTATCAAACTGGGCTTTAAAAACCCCAAAGCGAGGATTGCTTCTGTCTTAATTCACAGATCATTGCATATTTATTGACCATGTGAAGTGGCACATTTAGTGGCTGCAATCATTCAACATTAAAGCAGAGCTTGATTTCTGAATACCCATTGTCAATCGGTTGTTCATTAAACACACAAAGCTATCTGCAAATATGACTAACCTTCTTTGAGTAAATTATTAGTAAATTCACTAGTTTAATATTTGTTTCAGGCGACGGAAATTGAAGGCAAAAATCTTCAGAGACTTAAAGTTATGTTTATATCAGAATTCTTAATGAGAAGTCGATGAAATATTTGAGGAAAAAGAAACTTAATGTCGATAATCAATAACACGACTAAAGATTTGTAATGTGACAAAAATTAATTATTGCAAGGAAGGATTTAGTGACAAATAGGGTTTCTAATACTTTTACAGCCCTACATAAGAATGTTTGCACCGAAAGCTTAGCACCACCACCTCGGAAATTACATGACCTAAACCTTATCATTGTAGCTTATCTTTTAGACTGCATTCTGCAAACTTTATCCCCATTCAATCATAGGGAGTGAAGACTGTCCAACTGCCAGAATGTTCATAATGGATGTTACTAATCCTTATGTGAGGAAATCAGTCCTATGTTATTAGTCATCTGATTTACAACTACATAGAGCAAGAGGGAGAGGGAGGGGGTGGCCAAGTGAAAGGTCAATGAAACTGGGTCTGCAGTTAGTGTTGGTAATGAGTACAAATGTACATGTAATGGTGACATTTATCCTTGAATTTCCCAGTGTGTTCTCTTCCTTACAGGCATTAATAAGATCAACCCAGCATACAATATAATGACCTTGACCTTCTGACCCTTTAGATATTACTACATGTAATCCTCATGTGAAGAAATAATCCTGTGTTATCATTTAAAAAACACAAGGGCAAATGAGACAGGGAAGGAAAAGTGCAAGGTCATTGAAACTGGGTCTGCAGCGTTTGTAAAGTGCATTTACTGGTGAGTTTTATTAATTCGTTGAAAAAAATCCCTATGCAGCATACTTTTACTTCACATGCACCAAACTTTATATATAAAACCCAACATACATCATAATGTCATTGACCTTCAGCATTTTCTGTGACACAAACCTTTGACCTTGATAGTTATAATGTCCATGACCTTTATTAAAGTGGAAAAAACACTACCTTTTGATGTGCCATTTTATACAGTGTTATTATCATTGCCCCTAGTATGATTGTCTGCATTGGGTATTTCTAAAATCTTATTTTACAAACTAAGTTTCATAAGCTAACTTATATATACATAGTTTCATAATGACAATAATGACTTTCTAACACATTCTTAGTAACCTTATCAACAGGATTCACGCAAAACTGCCTTTTAAAATTTACATTATGATATATAAATCATCAATTTTTCCCTACTTTTGTCTTCAGACAACACCTTGAAGTAATATTTGTTCTGCACATTGTAAAATTTATGATGCTTATCAAGTCAAAAAATTAAATGTCAAATATATACAATGCATGGTAAATATAGCTAAGATTGTCTATGTGAAAACCTGTATATAACGACATCCTGTTCTATACAACCATGTGAAATTCCACCCATAAAAATATAGGAACTTTCTGTTAAATGGGACAAACCAATGGAATTTTTAGCTCTAAGGAATAGACGTCTTTTGCTATTGACAAGCACAATGATGAACATATGATAAGATCTTATATTACTTTAATATGATAAATCATGTAAATCTTCACAACACTGACTCTAAATAATACTGACAATTCTACATGCATAAACTGATACAGTATCATACAGCATTTAGCACTGTATCTACATAGCTGGGTCTAATTAATTAATCCCTGTGCAATAGGACCTTTTCCACCAGTTAGATTTGTTATTATTTTCTAAATTTCTAGAAAGTAAATCGAAACCTACCTTGTTTCCCCAATAAGAGAGAGGAGTCTTGACTGCGGTAGTTGTGAGGTGGTGATGTGGGACACGGGACCAAATAACTTCTCCGAGTTAACGATGTCCCCTGCCGTAATCTGTTACACAAAGACAAAATTTCAAAGCCATAATTATCCATCTCATGCATATTGGTTGACCACTTTTTGTTCATTATGAAAATGCAATTTTCAAAAGAAAGCTTACAAATCGTTTATGAAAATAAGAACAGTACAGATGTCAATCATCCAACTAATTATAATAATCATCTTTTCTCCCAAATAATGAATCAACTTTCTGTTATAAAAGGAGCAAAATGTGGCAAATATACCTGTTTAGAAAACATGATAAATGAAAACATACCTCCACATCATTGATTTTTTTCAATGCGAAGTGTGCCAGCCTGAATATGACGTACATGCGCCACAGCGTGAATTTGGTGATGGGATTTCCGTCCGGTTGTATGGTTAGGAAGTCAATACGACGAATGTTTGACAATGCATTGATCTGTTGTAGTGAGCTAATGTTGGTGGCACTGAATGTCAGGGACTGAAGAAGGAAAAAGAATTTACAAAATACTTGCAGAATGTGTCATACAAGTCAACTATACATTTCACAGAAATAAAAAGAAAAACCTTAAAATATACAAGTTTTCCTATGGTCTTTATTTGATAATCTTGAAAATAACAAAGTTTGACAGGAGGATTGATGAAGCATGAACCATACTAGCTGCGCAAGTCTGACACATCAAATGTACGAACAATGTTTGAAAGGTTCTATACTCCTATGTACAAGTGTGGAAGTTATTGAGTATAGCATTATTTGATGAAAAACCTTTAAATGATGATGGTGATTTTATCAAATATAATTGTCAGCTTTTTTTCTATAAAATGGTCTTTTCTTTGACAATTAAAACAGTTATATTAATGAAAGTTTTAAAATGTAGGTCGTTATTCCTAAAGTCTATCATTCGAAAATGAAGTGCAATCTTAGATATATAACAAATGGATACTCAAGTTTCTTCCACTGAAATATCAGAAGGGAGTGTAAAGTGTTATGCTTCTAAACTTGAATAATTTAAAATACTGATGTTATGGTAGACTTATCAAAATGCATATAGATGCATGTTACTTTAAGGAAGTCTAAAACAAATCCCAATATAGAAAAAAAAAAATAGCCAGCATTTTGAAAATGTTCTTACATAATGTGTTTTAAAAACATACTTGGTTGACATCAAAAGCAGTAACTTACCAATTACTTTCACACTAATGAACTCTTTTCACAATTAAAGTACATTAATGATGTGAAATCATTGAGTTTTTTCCCTGTGTAGGCTGTCTCACTCAAACATAGATTTTGGTTCTTTACTTCTCTACTCAGAACAGAATTACTAATTTGATGTTATTGTGAGAACAGGGGAGAATTAAAGGCCATTGTATTGATAATCCATTTCAAAGGCCAATAAAATTAAAGATTTGTTGAATAATTCATAACACCTAACAGGATTTCTACAAAGTAATGATCCTGTTTAAAATCAAGGCTATAGAAATTGTCAACATGCCAAGGAAACTGTACTTGTGTGTATCTTAATGAAAGTTTCTCTAGCTGTTATCTGATGTACCACGCTAATTTCTTACTAATGTATGTGGTTATATGTAGTGAAAGTAATACAATCAGTACAATTTTTTTTGCTGTGACCTTGAACACGACACAACACAACACAACACAATCAAATGTCCATTTAATAATGACAACATAATCTTGAACCCTGAGATGTGGGGCATTTGGTGATCCAAAAATGAAATAAAAGAGCCAGCGGTAATGAAAATGGATGGTATTAAGTTCTTCAGTAGATGCTATGTAACAATGATTGGATGTACCAACCTCTGTGAAAGTTAAGTGAAAGTTTTGAGTACATATATTTTGGAAGACTTTTGTCATACTCTATGTATATAAGACATTTAAACACACTTTTACATAGGCATGGCCTAACAAAATAGCATTACTTTAACTTAATATTGGATTAGTAATCACAAACACTTGTTTTGGTAAATGAATGCTGAAAATTAAGATTTAAATCCTACAATAGGAGAAGTTACTTTAAATGAAGCATACACTCCTCAATAAAACATACAATAACGGTTATAAACGTCATCCAAACTGCATGGTTAGCTTGTTTCTCCTTTGTGTATTCACAGTTACTTTCACTTAGGAATGTATATCTTACTTTATAAAACTATTTGTCATTCAGCCTAAATTCTTTAATTGACCTGTAGGGATAGGAGGAAATTAACTTTGAACCAGACAAAATGTTTGTAGAAGATATGTCCCCACTGTAATAGTTTTACTCTAGCAGCCATAATCAATGAAATCTTGACTTATGACCCTAATAGTAATAGGTACCTTTACCTCCTGTTCAGTATTTAATTATATATTAAAATTTGGTTTGAATAAGTGAAAGGAATGCTGAGTCAAATTTGAAGTCGATTTCTCCTACAGTGACCTTAACATTTGACCTATTGACCTCAAAATCTCCAGCCCTCTTTCCCTCCTGAAAAGTAAGCATATGTACAAAGTTCATTTTAACTGGTGAAGTGGTTTTTGAGTTATCAGCTAGAAAACCACTAACCTTGAACTTTGATACAATGACCCAAAATTAATAGGCTTCTTCTGCTTTGATAAATAAACACATTTCTAGATATGATTTGAATAGGTGAAAGGGTGCTCGAATTATCATTTGGAAACCATTACTTCAAGTGTATTTTTAATAGCAGTGACATTGACCTTTGACCTATTGACCCCAAAATCTATATGCCTCTTCTCTTTATAAGTATGCATAATTCCAAATTTGGTTTGCATAGGTGTAAGGGTTCCTGAGTTATTATCAAGAAACTGAAAGTGACAGAATAACGGACAGAGCAATCTTAATGGCCACACCATAGCATGGTTGGGGGCATAACAATAATAGCAGAACCTTCAATGCAAATAATTTACTTGCTTATACATATGTAGTATCATATGTTAAAGCTAGACCTGTTATTAAGTATCATAAAGGTGCTTATTATATAATTTATTTCAACTGCCAAATGAAATGCAACTAGGACTCTTGTATATTTGTGCTGTAAGCTTTGTTGTGAAAAATTAAACAACATTAACTAGTGAATGGAAGCCCCATTACCTACTTATGTCAAACGTTAGAATTATAGCAGACAGACAAACAGACGGACGGACTAAAAACTACATGGCACTATGTCTTTGATTCCAGTGGCATAAACAGGTTTTGGACAAAGCGCTAGGACTCTTAGAAAGTGACTATTACACAATTTGTAAAACATTTTGTACTGAAATGTAAGCAATACTGCTTCTGGTCCAAATCGCTGTTAAGGGACTTAGACATTTTTGTACTCTTTTTCCCCCTCCTCCCCTCAACAACAAAAAAAATCCCGGCAAAGCACTCCATAACTAATATTAAAGATCAATGGAATCTAGTTAGTTGTAAGCATATGGTATTTACCTGCACTCCCGGGAAGCGTGTCCTAATTTTATGTAAATGTTTTGCTATTTCCTCAAAGTCGATGAATTTGAAGATAATATGAGTGATGGCTCCCACAGCCTGCATTCCCCAATTCCGGTCCATCGCCTCCAGTGACTGTGGTCCGTACAGTGTCAGGGTGTCCCCCTCCAAGTCTGCTACATTGTTCAGGTCACTGGCATAAGGACCCTGCTGACTGTAACAAAAACAAAAGGGTTATCACAATAGGTAAAGGGAGAAGGCCTAAAGCCAAAGGCTACTTCAGAATTCAGGCAAACTTCAATAATTATTACATTTTCAAGATGTCATTTATTTATCAGGCCATCAGTTTAAAGGAAAAGCATATGGAATTTCAAGCTAGAAGTAGATATTACACTTCAATCCATAAGGTCAGTGTGAATGTTCTCAATAAACAAACATTATTTCATAGTCAAGAGTCAGAGTCAGGAATATTTGAAATATAGAATATGAAAAGTAATGGGTCCACCGTGGTCAAACCAAAAGATACTGTCAATACTGAAAATTGCAATATAAAATTCAAGATCATAAAATTCAAATCTATATCAGTACATGTATTTTGTGTGAATGCTCTCCAGATATTGCAAATGTAAAAGACTTTGAAACTGAAGGGTCAAAGTTCCATTGGTTTTATTGTCAATAACCTAAGAATAAAACTTTTTCCATCTTTAAGAAATGGTAATGCTTAAAGCTAAGAAGTGTAACTGTTCAATGGTTGATGTTAAAGAATTTGGAATCATTGAAAGTTATACTTAAACCAAATTTTTTATAAGAAATATGAATACATCTGAATATCCTTCAGTAAGTAATACTTTTACATACTTATATATTTTTTTACATTAAAATTTAAACTGAATTGCTGTGTTTCATATATCCAAAAAATTGAGAGATTCACCAGTTAGTAATAAATCAGGAAATGTTTATGTTATTAGTGTATCAAAATAAAAATTCCTGAAATTGGAAGATAACTATAGAAATATAACATTTGGACAAAAAACGTATCTTAAAATTTTTTGAGGACAAAGAAAGGTAACTCCTGCATGAAGTTTTCAAAAGATCCATAAAATGTTTGTTGGTATAGTCTATTTAAAGAAAAGTACTGTATGTGTCTAAGGAGATATACTTTAAAATGTTGGACAAACTACAAAAAAATCTTCTAATTCAGATTAAGGGTTGATATCGGACAAAGAAAGATAACTCCTATATTGTATAATTGAATTCACAAGACTTGAATGGAGAAATTACGTAAATCTAAATCTTTTTAAATTGATAAATCCTATATACTAACTTTAAAAGTTAAATCAAGAGTTCAATAGAATTTGATTATCTATAAAGTGGGCAGTTTAAATGTTTTTCATAAGATTTCACTTCTGACTTTATAAATACTTATGAATAATTTGTCCTGTTATCCTTTAATTCAAACAAATTTACAATTTGTTTTTATTAACTTTTAACAACAAAACTATCATTTCTAAAGTAAACACTTGTGGATTGTATTAATTTCTTCAGGTCTACTCTATAATAAATAAACCAAGAGGCAGAAAATGCAATTATTGAATAACAAACAGAAAAGCAATTATTTCATCACAAAAATTGAAGTAACAAATAGAATCTATGAACATGTACTTCAGGGCAGACACCATGAGACACTATATAAATTCTGGACTCCTCAATGTCAACACTTCATGGTTATTTAACAGTAGTAAGTAAATGGGATGTTAAATCAATATTTATAGAGGAAAAAATTTGGAAGAAACAATGGCAAAGCAAAGAGTTAAAACTCAATTCTAACTCAATTTTTTCTACCATAACACAAATGTCAGAATTAGTCTAAGTTGGGTTAACTTAAGGCTAACTTACCTCTCATTTTTTCTACAGAAGGAAATTGAAACAAATTGGAAAAAATTGTGGTATGCATATCTAAAATATTCTTGTAAGTTAATAATGAAATTTTGCTTTGTGATGAGAAATTATTTCCAAGCTTAAATTACTTTTTAATGTGACCTACCCAAATATGACAACTTCTTTAAGTTGTCCTGGTTTGGCTGCCTCTGGTACCTTCTTTGTGAGATTATTGCCGGTTTTTGGCCGTTCCGGTTCTACATAGCTATGACCACTACTTGGACGACTACCAGCTCTACTGCTCTGCTTTGACCCACTGTGTCATAAAAAAGGAAAATAATCATCATCATATAGTGTCTACAAGCTTTCACAAATGGATGTCTCATGGATAAAAAACATAGTGTTATCAGAGATGGCAGAATCACATCAATGGCAACATTATCTCCTGACCAGCATCTGTACATACATTGCACCAAGTATCTCCAGATTCATCACTCATACATCTTTGGTTGATAAAAGAGTTGAAGTAAGATGGAAATGAAGGTGTCTTATTTCACCTTACCTGGTTGCTCAATCATGAAATATGGGTCAGATGCAACATCTGTAACATGCATTGCAGTAAGCATCCTCAGATGCATCATCAAAATGGGTTCGATTGATCTAGGACTTACACCATTTTACTTAGCCTGGTCATTCAAACATGAAATATAGTTCAGATGCAGAATCCATACCATGCATTGCAGTAAGCATCCTCAGATGCATCAACCACACAAATTTGGTTGACTTAGAAATTAGAATAGGCTGGAAATGGACCTGTCCCATTTTATTTACTGTCCTGTTCACTAAATCCAGAGCACCTTGTTTTCCCTGTTTTCTCTAAAATGTGATACTGTCATCTTCCAAAAAGATATCAGTTTTACAGTACTGCTTTAGTCATAACAGAAAATACCATTGTTTTGGCTGTACGTCAATTTAATTAGAAATAGGATGGAAAAAAATAGCAATCCAAGGAATGCTTGTGTCGCCTGCGAAGCGGCTTATTCTAGGAGGTGGATCACATGGTTCAAAATTACTGATATCACTATAAAAGTCTAATGAAATTCGTATGTGAAATATCAGACCGCTTACTTACCAACTGAAAGATATGGTCAATCTCAAATTTTCAGAAAATAGTGTCAATCAACTAGGTCAAGGTCACTGCGTAAATATTTTGATAACAAAACAAAGGTCACATCATATGAAATATATGCGTGAAATATTAAAGCCCTATCACTTAGCAATCAAAAGATATACGCATTTCTAAGAAAAAAGGTCAAATATCTAGGTCAAGGTCACTAGATCAAAATTTATGGTATGTTTAGAAAGGTCTTGTCACAAAGAGTACACATGTGAAATATCAAAGCCCCATCACTAACCTATCAAAAGATATAGCGAATCCCAACTTTTTTGAAAAGTAGGTAAAATATCTATGTCAAGGTCACAAGGTCAAAAATTATTGTATGTGCAGAAAGGTCTTGTTACAAGGAATACACAAGTGAAATTTCAAAGCCCTATCTCTTACCAATCAAAAGATATATACAATATTAATTTTTTTTTAAAGTAGGTCAAATATGTAGGTCAAGGTCAGTAGGTAAAAAATTATGGTGTGTGTAGAAAGGTATTGTTACAACCAATACACAAGTGAAATTTCAAAGTCCTATCACTAACCATTCAACAGATAATGCAAATTTTAACTTTTTTGAAAAGTAGGTCAAATATCTAGGTCAAGGTCACAAGGTCAAAAATTATGGTACGTGTACAAAGGTCTTGTCACAAGGAATACATGTGTGAAATATCAAAGCCCTATCCCTTACCAATCAAAAGATATAAGCATTCTTATTTTTTTCGAAAAGTAGGTCAAATATGTAGGTCAAGGTCACTAGGTCAAAAATTATGGTATGTGTAGAAAGGTCTTGTCACAATGAATACACATGTGAAATATCAAAGCCCTATCACTTACCATTCAAAAGTTATGGGCTGTGACACCCAAAGTGTGACAGACAGACAGACGGACTGACTGACGGACGGACGGACGGACGGACGGACGGACAGACGGACAGACGGACAACGGACAAAGTGATCCCTAAGTGTCGCTATGCTTCGCAGGCGACACAATAAAAAGTCTACGGTGATTTTCTATAGTAAAATCGCTGAAAATGCGTGACATCGGGAGCTTTGACGTCACTGTTTACTATATTGTTGACACGGAGAACAATATGGCAGCAGCTTGAAATTAACATGGAAATTTCCTGTAACATTTTATTTTTCATATCGCGGTTTGAAGGCAGTTGATAGGGTAAGTTGAAGTTAATTTCCATTTACGACTAAAGGAGGTCAATTCTTGGAAACTATAATTTGTAGTAAAATTCTTCAGATGACAGATTAAATCGCCAAAACAGGGTGCTCTGGAACAGGTGAACAGGACAGTAAGTGGTTGCTCAAGCATGAAATATAGGTCAGATGCAGCATCCTTACCATGAATTGTAGTAAGCATCCTAAGTTGCACCATCCATACAAATTTGATTGATCTGGGATTTAACATAGGCTGAAAATGGACCTGTCCCATTTTAATTAATCTCGCTGTAGGACTTATAGGAGGCTAAGTATAAAGCTGTTCTGTTTTTCTTAACCTGAGTGTGGGCGCCTGAATGCCAATGACAATGCCAATGTTGACGCCAGGGCAATAGCATAAGCTTCCCTCTACTTTGTCGAGGTGAGCTTAAAATGCCGGAATCCCTAGTCTGTTGGTCATCCCTTTGTAAAGAATCGAGGCTGCCTCTGCTTTTAAACGCCTTTGAGGCTTGTGCGACTAGAATGGAACTGATGCGTACCTACTAGTACCAGAGATCGACCAGAAAAATAGCAGACTTCATTGTACAAGCAACATAGAAGCAGTGGATAAAACAGAAATGCAATGTATAAGAACCAAACAAAAAGGAAATGAATGGGCATCTGTTACTTGTCCGTTTGCCTCTAGTAGGTGTCAGTTACAACTCTGTTTTCTTTGTTTCCTAATCCTGTGGATCATGACTCAAGTCTACCAGACATCAAAGGACACCTAATTGACATCTACCAAACAGCTACCGGAGATGAAACAGACGTCTAACGGACAGAATAGACAAGTAACATACACATAACAGACATCTTAGTCTGTTCTTTCTGGTGGCAAGATTTTAACATGCTCAAAACTTTCCACCAGAGAAAATAAAGACCAAAGAACATCAACGGATGAGTAACACACTCATTCGATGACTAACAGATGAGTAACGATTGCAACCGGAGACCAACGGATTGAAAATTTTATTCGTTAGTCGTCCCTTTGCCTTATCTGTTTTGTGTGACAGAGGCAATACAGGCTTTCTATGAATATATAAGAATCAACATTTTTTAAAAGTTGTCTTCCATCACACTTCAGCTGAAAGTCATACCAATTTAAATGAAACATCGATAAAGACGGTATGGCCAGATTGCAAAGTAAGTTTTTGTCACTAACTGGGTCAAGGTCAATAGGTCAAATAATACAGCATAAATTGAAAAGTTTTGTCAGAGGCAACCTACATGTATCAAATAAAGTTTCTACTGCTTACAGTTCCATAGATTTTGCTTAAACCAGGAACTTTAACCAAAATCCTTAACTAGGTCAAAGTCCAAGGTCAAGGTCACTAGGTCAAATGTTATGGCATAAACTGAAAGGTCTTGTCATGGGCGAGCTTCATTAATTATATAAAGTTTCTACTTCATACAGTACCATAGATTTTGCTTAAACCAGGAACTTTAACCAAAATCTTTAACTAGGTCAAAGTCCAAGGTCAAGGTCACTAGGTCAAATGTTACGTTATAAATTGAAAGGTCTTGTCATGGGCAAGCTTCATGTATAATATAAAGTTTCTACTGCATATAGTTCCTTAGATTTTGCCTCAACCAGAAGCTTTAACCAAAATGTTGACGGCAGACGGACGGACGGACGGACAGACGGACGGACGGACGGGCGGACATCGTCAATCTATAGGCCGGAATTGCTTTGCAATCCGGCCAACAAATTTTCTTTCAACAGTAGTTAAATCACAAGTAAGAAGTTTCAAATTACAAAAAAAGAAATAAGTTTGGTTAAGTTGTCTTGTTGTCACTGAAGGACTTAATGTACTGTCCAAATGTTGTGCTTATGATGAATTACATCCTTTAAGTTTTCAGTAAAAAAAAATCCTACCTATTTACTGATTCTACATCCAGGTTTTCCTCATTCTCGTTTCCATTCGGGGATATGACATCAGAGTTGGGCACGGAGCCTACATGGTTGGCATACAGTTCTGGCATCTTGACTAGCTTACTAGTACGGTTAATCATGGTACCCTGCATTACTTCCCACTGCCGTTTGGCATTGTTAATGGCCAATCTCTTCTTCTCCTTTCATAAAAATAGTATTGAAATTATTAATTGAGACATATCATATAAATGAGTTGTATAAAACTATGTGAATTGAGTTACTACATTGCCTGTTATATACATTCCATCATTACAGAGAGTGTGTATAAATCCATCACCTTTGAATAACACCTATCCTGCTATCTTTGAATATTGTATGTGTTACATTCTAATAAACTCAATATTATACGATAAGATTAATCACTTCAAGATTACAATGCAACTTTATTGATATCTTTTACACATACCAATATTTTTTAAAAATTCAGTCGCCCCTCACCAGATTTTTGTTAGGAAAAATAAAACAACAAAAATGAAAATGAAAAGAATATGAAGACAGTGTCGACATGATACTTAGTCCAAAGTCACTCAATATTTGAACGCGAACTAAATTGACCTTATATTGACCAGTTTCTACCATGAAGGTCCCTGACAAACATACAAATTGACTGACCAGTATTACCAATATCTTTATATATAAAGTATGTCAACACTGATCAAAATTAAACTGGCCTTTTATCTGATCACATGAAGTACTATTTCATCATTTCAAGGAGAAGATTTTATAGAAGGGCAAGTTCTCATGGCAACTTGTAATGTGTAGCAAAGTTTCATACATGTAACTCCTTCCTAATCAAATTTTCAAAACTGTTTGATGATAACTAAATTGACCCTTCCGAACGCGGGAAAAATTTGAGAAATTCCATGACAGCACAATGCAATTTCAATGTTTGACCGAGGTTCAAAGCTTGTTTGTCCGAGGTGAACACATGGTAAAGCATTGTGACGTCACGAAATTTTGCATGTTTTTCCCGCAATCGGGAGGGTCAATTCTATACCATCCTGTGTGAATCCTGTAATGTAGGCCTCACACTGTCCCGATTATGATATCCGATGGACACACGAATATGAAATTTTCAACTTCGTGCGAAGTTACTCCCGAATATGGTTAAGATCCGCTCAGCAACCGATGTCTTTACGATGCTAAAAGATGATTACATGATGCTAAAAGATGACTAAACGATTGTATCCGAACTGCTCCCGGTGACGACACGACGGGACGAATTTTATCTTAAAACATATCCGAAGGTCATTCGAAGGCTTACGATGTATTAATGAAGGCTATTAGATTGCTTCACGACGTTGTATCTAGAATGCGATGCATCGGATTATAACCAGGAATGCATCACGTTTTGGATGTTTAAAAATCCTTGTTTAATCAGTAGCCCAGTATCAATGGTTTCCTCTTCTGCCTTTTATTATTTCTGTCTCAGAAAAATACAAAAAATACCCAAAAGCTAGCAACTCAAATATATGTTATCGAATATCTGAATCGCACTGTCTATGTAGCATGGTTATCCAAGATATATGAATGTTGATTCTTATCATGCTCGACCATCTTTGAAAGTTTGAAATTACAAAGCATATCATTTCAGTTCTTTATGTGAAAATGTGACTACCAGACGGACAAATAGACAACGGGTTCAGTTATCAGTGACCTTTGCGTAGCAGTTGACATGTATTATTGTCAAACCAAAAATTGTCTTAAATATCACGAATTTCATTAATAAACATCATTGGTGGAAACAAGTGCAAGACGTGATGATTCAATGTAAGAAAGACGAAAATGGATATATATCACAACAAGATACTGGTATTACCAGTAATTATAGAAAAAACTAAGTCTGTACATGCTCTCTTAGATGCATTTAAAGAAGCAATGCTTCTGCCTTTTTTTTTCCTTATCGTAACATTATCAAGGCACGTCATTTTCCTTTATAATGCATTGTGAACTTGCAAACTGAACTGCAAATTTGAAGAAGACAGAAAAATTTTTATTTTGATAAATTTGGATTAACTTTGAAAAATTCTTTAAAAATGGCTTTGAATATTATGTATTTGAAATGTTTTGTTTAATATTTGTGTCTGTCATCTTTTGTATCGGGATCCCATCTTAACGTCATCGTACTAGAGTACGATGACATTACGATGTCATTTCGATGGAATTGCGATATTGTCACGAAGTCGTATAGCCTTCCTAATTCCATCGGGAGGTTCTTGACACGTTCGTAATGCCTTCGTATTGCAAAATTTCCCCGATGGTCCCGATGGTAATTCGAAGGAGAAACGAAGATGTTACGAATACGCAAGATACTTTCTCGATGGTCTTACGAAGGGCAAGATGATTACACGAACCTGTTTCGAAGATGGTCCTTTGGGAGTGCCATCGGGAATTTTTTGGCATGCCAAAGATTTTGAAAGCACACCCGAAGTTGTTCCCGAAGTTTGACAAATCAAGCCGGCGGTCAGACGATGGTTCAAGATGGCCTTACGAATAGCCCAATGATATTACGATCACACCCGAATTTGAAATAATCCTTTATCGTGTGGCCATCGGCTGCTTAAATCGGGACAGTGTGACGCCAGCATAACTATCGTAGTACGACTAGCTTTCAACAAATTCATTGTGAAGACAACATTTTGTTTTTCAAATTTTCAAATTGAAATGATCAGCCTGTTGCCTGTATACATTCATCACATGCAAATTATTCAAAGCAGCATCGGTAAAATGTGCAGAATGTAGGTTAACCCTATACCATGCACATGATCAACGACTTTCTATGCACGATTCTAAGGTTAAAATTTAACAAAAGCCAAACTAAAATGTCTTGTACACATTACTAACTATGAAACATATGGACAAAAACAATGATGGTAATTTTTAATGATGCCTGTTTACATACTTTTAAACTCCTCTTTGGTTTTAATAAATTTCCAATATGTTATGAACATTTCTGTTTCAGAGAATTGTGATTCAAACAATGGATTCTAGACTGGATTCCAATGTAATCTAATTCTAAATAACTTCTTCATTTTAATTTTTTTTTTTCACACAGACCTTTCTTTTCCTTTCTAGAGGCATAATTATACGAACTAAACATTGATTGTGAAAAGTAAACATAATAAACACCCTTTTTTTCTGAAAATTTCATAATAAAAGAAGCCTATGATTATGAGAGAACAAGTAATGATTGAAAATTGATTGGTTTAGTATCAAATACGACATTGATGATGCAACCATGATCTACCGCATATCTATAATCAGTGCAGAACGGTGTGACACTATGGGGGCGGGGTGGTAGGGGCGGCCATACATCGTTTGTTTTGTTGTCTCCTACACTAATTACCGTCACCATCTGTCACCAAATATAAAACACCAAGTAAAGTATTAATCAACATTAAGTGGGTAACAATAGTAGCACTTATGAGACTTCTTGTCTTACTGCTCTTTGTAAATCACTTAAATAAGAATTCTGAAGCAGCCTTACAATATGTGAATTAAGTTCACTTCCTAAAATAATCAAATTATATTTTACTTTTAGGTAACTTTATAATTTTGACAGGGATCTTTAAAAAATCACATCCCTTCTTTATTGCTTCCTTTGGTAAATACATAAAACATGCCAAGAAAGAGAATCAGACCTATCCACAGTGTAATAAGTTGATGTATTTTAAGGGGAATAGGGGCTTAGCACCATAATCAAAAAATGGTCAAAGATGCTTATCTCTTTAATATCCATATATTTCCAGAAAGTTCATAGGTAGAACCCCTTAGCCAAGCTGTCCAGGCTATAAAAAAGACTCTGGCATAGCTATATATGTTGTTTGGTTTGGCAGGTCACATAATGAAAAAAAAGACTATCAGTAGAATGTTATAGCTCTTTAAAACATGTTCTTAACAAAAAAGATGTGTGTTTTGTGACAGAATCAAATTAATAAATGTCTCACTATTACCTGTACATAGCCAATTATAAAGAGACCATACCATAAGTATCATTACAATATAAGAGTATCTGAGATTTGTTTAAATTCTACAGCTTTAAAAATTTTCAATGAAAATCCTTACATACTTTAATGAAATTTATTTCATACTTGATATCATACTAATACTTTGTAACAATTCTTTACATGTATAATTCTTAAGAATATGTCTACGTCAGAGAGACTCTAGTTTAATTACAAACAAATCTACATCAGAATTCAAGAACAGAAAAAAAGATTTGATATGAAAAAATTCAAGACTTTCTAACTGATGAAATCTTATGGACGTATTGTGTACCCATCAGATTAATCATTTTGGTATGTTTGTTTGTTAGTATCTGCGACGACCATGCATATTTTCTCTCGGTTTCATTTGAATTCCTGTTGGAGTTATAGGGTTATCGTGTACAACATGCCTCTCCTTGCTAGCTTCCCTTTTTATAGATTGATACTTTTTATTAATTTTAGTGTTAAGATGCTGTCTTACATGCTGACCTGGCCTGTATGTAATATCAGTGATTCTACTTTATAGACAGTGCTACCTACCAAACTGACAGGGGCCACAGTCATCTAGAATTACGACGTACATTTTTACTATTCAACATACTGATCAAACTTTCACAACATAGAATTCTGCGAGAAGGTATTTAGGGACATCTAATTACATTACATTTACTTCTAGATGACCCTATACACCTTTTGTAGATTTAGTGAGAGAAGTAAACAACTCATTTCAAAGGCAGCACAATTAACGTGCATGTTAAAAATGACACAACATAACAGAAATAAATATAACTTGAAAAATACAACTTTCAACATAATATAACAATAGATTTATATATCAAATAAAAAATGCAATGATCGCTGTGCGATATAAGTCCCCTACCGGCGGCATAAATTTATGACTCGCATCTCTGTTCATCAGTTCATCTTCTGCAACAACAGCCAAGAAAAGTCTGGGAAACTGAATTCACGAAATTTGCTAAGTCCAAGGGCAATAACTCTTGTGAAAATTAGTCAATCTAAATTAAACTCAAATCTGCATCACACTATAATGTATTCACATACAAAAAATCAGCTCATTATCTGCAATAACAGGCATGAAAAAGTCCGGGAAACTAAAAATTTAATGAAATTTGCTAAGTCCAAGGGCCATAACTCTTGTAAAAATAGGCCAATTGAAACCAAACTCAAACTTGGTCTGTATCACACTGAGATGTATTCATTTATCAAAAATCAGTGCATTATTTGCAATAGAACCAAAGAAAAGTCCGGAAACTGAAATTTTCATAAAATTTGCTAAGTCCAAGGGCCATAACTCTGGTAAAAATAACTGAATCTAAAGCAAACTCAAACTTGATCTGTATCCCATTGAGATATATCCACATACCAAAAATGAGTTCAATTTATCCATCAACAGCGGAAAAAAGTCCGGAAAACTGACATTTTCATAAAATTTGCTAAGTCCAAGGGCCATTACTCTTGTAAAATTAGGTCAATCGAAAGCAAACTCAAACTTGATCTGTATCACATTGAGATATATCCACATACCAAAAATGAGTTCAATATATGCAACAACAGCGGAAAAAAGTCCGGAAAACTGACATTTTCATAAAATTTGCTAAGTCCAAGGGCCATAACTCTTGTAAAATTAGGTCAATCAAAAGCAAACTCAAACTTGATCTGTATCACACTGAGATATATCCACATACCAAAAATGAGTTCAATATATGCAACAACAGCGGAAAAAAGTCCGGAAAACTGACATTTTCATAAAATTTGCTAAGTCCAAGGGCCATTACTCTTGTAAAATTAGGTCAATCGAAAGCAAACTCAAACTTGATCTGTATCACATTGAGATATATCCACATACCAAAAATGAGTTCAATATATGCAACAACAGCGGAAAAAAGTCCGGAAAACTGAAATTTTCATAAAATTTGCTAAGTCCAAGGGCCATAACTCTTGTAAAATTAGGTCAATCCAAAGCAAACTCAAACTTGATCTGTATCACATTGAGATATATCCATATACCAAAAATGAGTTCAATATATGCAACAACAGCGGAAAAAAAGTCCGGAAAACTGAAAATGGGACAGACGGACAGACGGACAGACAGACAGACAGATAGACAGACGGACGGACAGACAGACAGACCGAGAGGAAACTAAGAGTCCCCTTCGGTGTTGCCGGTAGGGGACTAACAATAGAAATACCCCTATCTTACCTTGAGTACATTGGCTTTATTCATTTCTCTTTTCTTCTCCTCTTCCTTTCTTGCCATTACCAGAGCTATTCTTCTTTCTTCCTCCTACAGTGATGGCCATTTTTATTATTCATATTTTTAAACAACAGAACTAAGAATCAAAACATGGATTGTCATAATATTTCATTAAAGATGACCTTGAAAGTTCAAACTTCTTAAGCATGCTCCTAACATGATCATTTATCTGTACATGTATATGAAATATGAAAAGCTGTTCTTTGAAATACTGCAACGCCTTGATGGATGGACAGATGGAGAGGTATCATGACTCTAAAGGCTCTCACATTATCATGTTGGGCCTTTTATAGTATTTATCTAATAATATTCTATAAATATACATGTACATGTATAAGTAATGCTTCTTTACAATCTATGAGAAATAAAAATTTGGTTTTATTTGGAAGAAATATATATCATTTAGAGCTAAGCAATATCAGTAATTGAGATTTAAGATGTAGCTCTTACAAATATATGATATTGTACAAAAGATCAAAGGTTTGAATATATCCATGATTATATTTTTGCAATCATTATAATACATATATGGAAAATAATAATAAAACATATCATTCACAAATAGAGAGAAATACAAGATTTGAAACAGAACGGGTGATTTCGACAAGTTCCCTGGTACAATGTAGAGAAAGGAAAAAGAAGAGAGTATCTGAAAGGTGTCAAGGTCACTTGTGTACTGCAGTCACCCGTTAAAGTGTGCCATGGTAACGATACTGTATAATGTTGGATTAATTACAAAATTGCAGTGAGGTGTATACATATTTGATGTTTACTACCAATTGTTTGCAATACATGTGGCCTTGCAGGCTCAATAGGCCTGATCCCTTTATATGCGGTAGCGCGCTATATAAATCGTATGCGGCAGCAGTTTTAGGCTCAGATGGAATCAGTTTGGGAAAAAGTCCAATAGAATAGGATTTCTGTGAAGGAAAACGAAAATCTGGTCAGAAAATTTAGCATGAATTTTCCTTCACATGAACTTATTTCTGATTCATGTAGGACTATATGTTTTGTGAAGTTTACAAAGACTTTTGAGTTGGCTTGCAGCAGGAACACAATTGTGGATAATGGTATAACATAGAAAATTAATATGTACTTTTTTAAAAGGTCAAGGTCAGATCAACTTCTCAGAAGGTGAACTTTTCAAACAGTCAAGGTCAAGTCAATGTTGTTGACCAAAGAAAAATCTGATACAAAGAAAACATTGAAGAACAGGTTTGTCACCAGTCATATGTTTGACCCTGAATACTTGACCTTGACATTGGGTGCAGAGTCTTTTCATGATTTACAATCCCTGCAAATTTAAAAGTTGTCTGATGTATATCAAGTAAGTGTGACTACCAGACGGATGGACAGACAGCCAGACTCCAGACAAAGTGATCCTTATATGTTGCTGCGTTGTAGGTGACATACAAAGCATGCTCTGAGTTAAGGTTATTGGAACAAAAATAGGCAGACTAAAACTATACGATGCCCCCAAAAATATCCTAGTCATTACCAGTGTATAGAAGCAGTTTCATGCATAATGAATGGACGTTGAAGAGAAAGGTAAATAATAGAATGATTTAGAGTAAATTCAGAATAGTTGATTTGTTTGTAATGTCTTGTAGATAAAAGTACAACTGATCATTACAGTAGATTGAATCGGCTGCTACTGAACACACAATATGTATGACAAACAGAGAAGCAATTCTGTGTTTCAATGACTGCACCAAAATGTAATGTGTTTCCATGAAAAATTGTACAAGTATTTAGCTCTCCAAATTTATGCCATTATACATGTATAGCTATTTGTCAATTATCTACTTTCCTTGAGCCAACAAAACCAAAAACAAGGAACCCTTATTAGATGTTCATTTGATGAACAATTTAAACCATAATTTTGTTTCAAATGACATGGTAATATATAGTACAGTTATATTTACATATATTAAATACCAATTTCATACATAACTTACCTTAAATCTTGTAAAACCTTACTCATGTTTGGAGTATTATCAGTTTTATTGATATACAAGTAATTTCTACATATGTGCTTACTGTCACCCTTTTCATGTCCAGTATTTTATCGGTTTTAATTATTGAAATTTTTACATATGTGCTGCGCTAACCATTTTTCATGTCCGATGTAATTTCAGCTTTAAAGATTTTTTTACAGTACATGTTTGTGCTAAATGTCACCCTTTTCAAGTCAAATGAAGTAAGTTTTATAGATATTTTTATTATACATATATGTGCTTACTGTAACCCTTTTCATGTCCAATTAAGTACCAGTGTATTAATGTTTTTGGTTGCATATATACTTGCCATAATTCTTTTCATTTTCAGCGTAGTACCAGTGTTACAGATTTTATTACATATGTGCTTACCATAACCCTTTCATAACCCTTTTCATGTCCAGTGTAGTAGCGTTTGTATAGAATGTTTTTGCATGTGTGCTTACTGTAACCCTTTTCATGTCCAGTGTAGTACTGTTTCTATAGAATGTTTTACATATGTGCTTACCGTAACCATTTTCATGTCCAGTGTTGTACTGTTTTTATAGAATGTTTTTGCATGTGTGCTTACTGTAACCCTTTTCATGTCCAGTGTAGTACCGTTTCTATAGAATGCTTTACATATGTGCTTACTGTAACCCTTTATATGTCCAGTAAAGTACCGATTCTATATAATGTTTTACATATGTGCTTACTGTAACCCTTTTCATGTCCAGTGTAGTACCGTTTCTATAGAATGTTTTACATATGTGCTTACCGAAACCCTTTATATGTCCAGTAAAGTACCGATTCTATATAATGTTTTACATATCTGCTAACCATAACCCTTTTCATGTCCAGTGTTGTATTGTTTCTATATAATGTTTTACATATCTGCTAACCGTAACCCTTTTCATGTCCAGTGTTGTATTGTTTCAATAGAATGTTTTACATATGTGCTAACCACAACCCTTTTTATGTCCAGTGTTGTATTGCTTCTATAGAATGTTTTACATAAGCTTACCGTAACCCTTTTCATGTCCAGTGTTGTATTGTTTCTATAGAATGCTTTACAAATGCGCTTACCGTAACCCTTTTCATTCCAGTGTAGTACCCTTTCTTTAGAATGTTTTACATGTGATTACTGTAACCATTTTCATGCCAAGTGTAATTTCAATAGAATATTATATATTTGTGCTTTCAGTTACCCTTTTCGTCTCTAGTGTAGTACCGTTTCGATAGAGTGTTTTACCTATGTTCTTACTGTAACCCTTTTTTGTCCAGTGTAGGTCCAGTGTAACAGTTTATTTTACATGTGTGATAAGTGTATTTTTTTTCATATCCAATGTAGTGTTATTTCTATAGAATGTTTTACATATGTGCTTACCCTAACCATTTTTATGTTCAGTGTAGTACCGTTTCTATATAATGTTTTACATATGTGCTTACTGTAACCCTTTTCATGTCCAGTGTAGTACCATTTCTATAAAATGTTTTACATAAGTGCTTACTGTAACCCTTTTCGTGTCCAGTGTTGTACCGTTTCTGTAGAATGTTTAACATATACTAGTATATGCTTACCATAACCCTTTTCATGTCCAGTGTAGTACCCTTTCTATAGAATGTTTTACATATATGTGCTTACCGTAACCCTTCTCATGTCCAGTGTAGTACCTTTTCTACAGAATGCTTTACATATGTGCTAACCGTAATCCTTTTCACTACCAGTGTAGTACCATTTATATAGAATGTTTTACATATGTGCTTACTGTAACCCTTTTCATGTCCAGAGTTGTACCTTTTCTACAGAATGCTTTACATATGTGCTAACCGTAATCCTTTTCATGTCAAGTGTAGTACCATTTCTATATAATGTTTTACATGTGTGCTTACTGTAACCCTTTTCAAGTCCAGTGTAGTACCTTTTCTACAGAATGCTTTACATATGTGCTTACTGTAACCCTTTTCATGTCCAGAGTTGTACCTTTTCTACAGAATGCTTTACATATGTGCTAACCGTAACCCTTTTCATGTCCAGTGTAGTACCGTTTCTATAGAATGTTTTACATATGTGCTTACCGAAACCCTTTTCATGTCCAGTGTAGTACCGTTTCTATAAAACTTTTACATATGTGCTTACCGAAACCCTTTTCATGACCAGTGTAGTACCGTTTCTATATAATGTTTTACATATGTGCTTACCGTAACCCTTTTCATGTCCAGCTGTTTGAGCTGCTGCATATGGCGTAGTACCACTTGTTTATAGTACTGTTCCTGTGTGATAGGGTTTCCATCCAGAGATATCTCAGACAGACTGGTGGAGTCACCCAGGCATGCTATGTCCTCAAAACTGATAAAAAAAAAGATATGAATAAAATTCTGAACAGGAAATCCCAACCTACTGTAGATATAGGTCAGTCCGCAACTAAATAAAGTGATGAATTTGGTGAATGTTATAAGAAAGGTGGCCCAGCTGAGATTTACTCAATTCTACAGAAGCAAAAGTTCCTTTTATATGTTTTGGTTTAGAAAAAGAATTCCTTTATCACTCTTAAAAGACAAAGGCCAACTTGTACTTTAAGCTAGTGATGTTGCTGTAGGTTTCTTTTTTGATTGTTCAATAACTAGAATACAAATGTACCTCAAACAGCAAAATACCACAGAATTTTGAGATGTTCTAAGGAGAGAGGACAGAGAAAGATGCAGATAGAGAGAATAGTTGCAGCTTCAGAAAAATAAATCAAATTTAAAACACCAAAATATACGCCACATTTCTACTCCTATTTGCTGAAGTATTGACGTACGTGCTGGGGACCTTTTTTTCTTCAGTTTATTTTTCTGAAATTTTAGTTGTGCGTACTTATTTTCGTTATTTACTGAGCTACGCAACAGGAATTTTACCTTTGATCTACTATAGACTTCAATGTGAGGTTTAACTATCTTCAGTTTGAGGTTTCCATGTGTCTAAAAAATCATGACCTTGACATATGACCCAAAACGGACTTTCTCCCTTTTATCATGTTTATCCATAATCTAGTTTTTCAGTCTATGTCCACAACAGACAGTTTGGGTACGTATATGTCCTACTTCGACGTCCTCGTCTTTCATGGGCGTATGAAAAATCATAAAGGAGCTGATAAGATAAGGGCTGTATTTAGCCCTGAATCTCATCAAGTATTTCTTCAACACAATGATCTATACGCAAGAAAAACTTGATGATTACTCAAATGTAATGTATTTGGAGATTTCTCATACAACTTTTATTTTGGTAAGCTTATTTCTAGACACTTATATTACAGTCCAAAGAGTAGGGGGTAGCCATGTTGAAAAGAAGCTAATATCGATCAAAAACGTTGAAAATTTAGAACAATCTGGCTAATATCGATATCCTTAAACTTTAAAACATAGTTATAGTCTAAACAAGATACTAGAAATTAAATTCAAAAGACTGGTCTCAATTTTATCCATTAATTTTAAAATCTTCAATCTGAAATATGGTTGTATTTTGTATTCATTGACTACAAAGTAGGCATTTTACCGCGAAATACACAATGTGTAGAAATAAACTGCACACTCCTGTTTAATTCATTCCAAAATCTTGTGCATTTCATTTTAACAAGTTTAGAATAAATAAATGAATGACTTTAGAAGGGAAAAAAATAAATTTTGCTTATATTACGGCCTAAAACACAGATTTGTAAAAAGCCCCCACCCTCCCTTTTTCAGTTTTTCGTCTCTGGGGTATCGTTCCCCCCTTAGCTACAGAACCCCACTTTGTCAAAAGATGTGTATTGGTCATATACATCTTCTGTAAAAGTGGCGTTCTGTAGCTGAGGGGGGGAACAATGTTCTAAAAAACGTTTCCATTTTCCATTGGTTTCTATAGAAAAAAGACATATTTTGCCCCAAAATTTAGGAAAACTATGCATGATAAATCTTATGGAACTGCTGATTATGATGAAACCAAGAACTGGCATAAATTTTGTGAAAGAATTGTTTTGAAGTTCTCATTTTGAAAATTCCACTTTTTCAGGGCAGATTTTACGCCTTATCTTATCAGCTCCTTCTTCTGCAAGTCAATTCTTCACATTTCTAAACATTCAGATTATATAATTCCATCTAGTCTATATGTATATATCTTACAGTTTTATCAATAAACATCAATAATTTACCTTCTTATTGACAAAAACTTCCAACTCATATTGACAGCAAATTTTCCTTCAAATCTGAAATCACTTTTGCCAACCACTTTCTGACGGTAAAATATCCAAAATCTCAAGTACAATACCTGACATTACGAAGAAACTTTCTCCACGAGAGGGTCCTTGTTTGAATCAATATTACCTCACACTTGAGCATGAAAAAAAGTTATAAATTTCTAGACACCCGAAATATAACTTTCTCATGCCTTATATCGAGAAAACTCTTTTAAATACTTGACACAAAACCATAGTCCATATATATCGGACCAACTTATTTGAAGCAATGTTAAGTATCATACACAATGATTAAAGCCCCAGGTCTGTCAACAACGGTGCAATTCATTTCTGCTTTTTTTCAAAATCAATAATTGAATTTGCCTTATTTGTTTCTAACAAACACTGTCACGACATTTGATACCTAGGTTTTTAACGTTTGAATTGGTATTTGGAAACATTGCAAGACACATACAAGGTATTCCTTTTACCCAATTGAACAAAATGTTCATGTTATATGGTATGATTATAACATTCCTTTGATAGATGATGCTGACAGTATACATGGGTCAAAGTCATGAAGCAAAACTATATGAAGAGTAATAATTATAGCAGTATGTGAAGCATCAGGAGCTGATCAGAACTCTACAGACAAACATTTTACAGACAGACGTGCAAAATACGGATTTCACATGAGTACAATAAAAACACTAGAAGTCACCGAAAATTTGTGTATTTGAATGTGTGTGTGTGTGTTTTGTTTCATTCCTAAGTTTCTTGTAACAACTCTTCAATAATTTTGCATATTTAAAGATTTAGGAGTAAACGGGGATTTTTTTTTAATTGTGTACTAGAATATACATGTGACATACTTTACAAAGGATGAGCTGAAAATATGTGAAATTCATTCCTATTTCTAATGATGCCTACTATTTGTCCATAAAGAACTAAAGTCCGAAAAATACTCCAATGAAAAATTTACAAAGGTTATGGTATAAACCAATGAGTATGAACTTACAATTTTGAAGATCGGTGGTATTTGTGTTGTTTTTCTCTATAAGTTCTAAAATGCCACATAGCGATCTGAGTAAATCAGGGGCTGTAACTCCGATGCATACTAACAGATCCACTGTCCATATGTCGTTTTGTTGAACAGAAAATCTATATCACCATATCACCATTTCTAACTTTGATGTCAAATTCGCAAATGTAAAACACTCCTGACCCAAATGAATTCCATTTAGTTTATGTCTCTAAATCTCCATTATACCAATAATATAACAAAGTAAGTGGGTTCACGTTACGTCCGGGTAAGAATAACCATAAACATCACTGAATAATGCATTAATCGTTCGATATTAAGGAATTCTATCAAGCACTGGTACACAGAATCAAAATGGTTCAGTGAGATGTGATTTAACACCTTTTAAAATGTTTAGAACCCCTCCTCTTTAAAACTTAAGCCTCCACTCCACGTACATTGTCCTGGGGACGTTCTTATAATACAGACGAAATCTCTGGATGAATAGATACCTTTATTCAGCTCTTTACTTTATGGATATGACATTCAACAAGAGGCCAAACCATTCCTTGAAGTTTGACACCTGTTTGACGAATACGAGCAAGTCATATTTATTGATTTATCTACTGAAGTGCAGCTTTGTCGTCTAGAATTTCTGAATACAACTTTCTAAAGCTACAAAAACTGATAGGATCTGGTAATCTAGCATACTAGTAGTATATTCAAACTGACGGAGTTCTTTGACTTTTCTGATCATGGCCCTCGTGACATTCCTGATGGCATGGGATTCAGTAGCTTCTTTCAAGATGCGACATTATTGATCAATGTTGTCTCCATGAAATACTAGTTAAAGTTCGTCCCGTTGAAATCTAACTTATTCAAATTTGATTAATGTCCCTTCATTGAGAGGTCATCCAAGATCAAACATATGCATTAGAAAATTACCATTACGATGTACACGGGGCTCGATTTCAGTTCGTGACGTATCCAATGATTATTCCGTAATTACTCGTTAAACATATGGCATTCCGTCATTTTTTCTCTTAATGATTTAATTAAAATTCAAACGTTGCCATTGAAACTTACTTTCAATACAACACAGTAAACAATTCTGAGAATGGTAAAACAGACAGATCCAGATTTGATAATGTTCACGACAAATCCGAATTCCAAAGCACAAAATCGGGAAAAAGTGGTTACGAGCATACGCTGGTGGTGGTGTACAGGTATCAACTGCAACCCTTTTTCTTGCATTAATATATAGATGTCAAAAATTCTGGTACTATTCCTTCATTGATCGTTTCTTTTCTTCAAATAAGCCGGTGCCGCTGTATTGCAGTCCCTCATATTCAGTTTATTTACCGGAGTTCATATAATGAACATAAAACTTCATAATATCGTGAAGGCGCGTTATTATATTTACCGCCAAGCTAGGATTTAATGAACAAATATTTATTGAGCGGCACAAAGAAATTATTCAATTGAAAGCAGGACACAAAATGAGGCAGGGTTTCTGATGGTAAAAATGCAATAAGTAGTTTAGAGGTGAATTGAATATAGGAAGAGAGCACAAGCAGGCAAATTTGAAGTATTATGGTCTCCCATTTTGGGTGTTTGTCACGATGGTAACTTTAAGTTTTTTTTATAAATCATAATAAATATAGGTCAAAATCCAGGGTAAAGATCACAAGGTACAAAATTTCAAAAGGTCTTGTCACATTGTATTCACGTGTAAATTTGAAAGCCCTTCCATGTATCAATCAAATGTTTTGCTCCAGTTTAAAGCTTTAATGACGGACAGACGGACACACAAATCGGATTTATGTCTTCGCGAAAGACAGGCCACCATGAGAAGAGCATTCTACATGACTTACGGTAATTCCGATAGCCTTTGCCAAAAAAAAAAAAAAAAAAAAAAATTAAAAAATGATCATTTCAATAATTACATGAAAGTGTGAACTTAGCATTGACATGTTAAAATAAAGGTAAACAAACGATAGACCGATAGAGCGAATTATGAAGAAATTCAAACAATGGAATTATAGATATGACAGAATATCGACGACCAGACTTTACATTGTATTTATTCATAAAAACAAATAAACAGAAAAGAATAACACGGAGTCAATCAGGTTGAAAAGAATTTCCCTTTTTTCTTTCAGGAATATGACTTTTAATTTAAAAGATCTGTCACATTGGTATTCCTTAAAACTGTTCATTTACGAGTACAATGCATACATAAGGATTACCACGACATCTACTTCAAAAATCTGATCTTAACAAAAGTCTCATTGAAAGTCAAATTAAATATTATCTCGAAGGTCATCATGGTTGATGTTCGATAAACCGCTTGTGAAATAAAACTGTAGATTGCAAATCTGTCGTTTTATTGTCCTTTTTCCCTAGCTAGACCCCCCCCCCCCCCCCCAAGTTCTGAAGACTGAAAAGACATGGAGCTTGAATCTGCCAAAAGAGCTTCTTAACTATTCTATATTGTGTGATTATGTATTGAGACTAGCAATATAGCGTATCAACTTTTTTTTTCTATCTACTGCGTGTAGGTTATGTAGAGATATTTGTATTTTCAATTTCCATATACATGTACTTTTTATCATAAACTAAATGTACATTCAATAATGTAGTATTAGAAGAAAATATCGGTTTATTAGGCCGAATTCAAGAAGACCATCATGTTTTGATCTCGATCGTGTAAAAAGGACGCTTTTGGAGTGTATTCAAGATACAATATTTTTGTACAAACAACAATGGCATGCTCTGAAAATGGAATAACGAGGAAATGTACTTCCAGTTTGAGCAACAATCAATACGATTAGAGTTACCATGACGTGTGACCTTGAGTGACTTGTAGACATTTATTGAGTATTAGAAAGAAATTTGGCAATGATCAGTTGACAATGATCAAATTATAAAGTCGCCAACCGACACTTATCAGATGACAATAATCAAAATTCCAGCCATTTCATCAACCAGATTTTGCAGAGATTTTGAGAAGGGATGAGGCCCTTAAGATATTCAAGGTCATACACAACCAAACAACCATAATCAGCTAGAGAGTAAAAACAGGACAGTTCTACATACCACCGTTTCGTGTCTATGGCCGCCAGGTCGTTCAGGATGGGTTTACATTCCACCACCTCCACCTGTTTCATCGCCCTCCTCCCACTATAGGGCGGGCGGGGCCGAGCCATGGTGCAATTAACTCCCCTAAGGTCTAAATCATTCTTTATGTCCAGTTTATACGCACTTTTACCGCTTCCAGTCCGAAATTTTATGTAGGTTAAATCCATAATGCTTTTATAGACACACGGAATTCACTGGGTAAACATTTCTATTATATATTATGGTTTTATTAAGTCCGAGGCAATGAAGATTAAGTGGATGGTCAACGAATGCACAAAGAAACGTGTTTGTTCATCGTTAACGTTTTATGTTGTTTTGAGATTATTAAAAACAACTTCTTTGACCGCCCCTTTTTCATTGTGCATAATGAGTGTAACAAATACCGAAATTCATTACAATATGTATTTAGAACCTCAAGTTTTTCTCGCTGTTGATTTGATCTGAATGAAACGAGCGTATAATTGGACTAACAGATAGTTAGCACAGATTATGGTTTCATTAATACAGCACTGATCTACAGGGGTAACTGTGAACAATTCCTCCTAAGGTAGAATACAAAATTTAAAGTTTGCATTTGAATTGTAACGTTCCGTAATTGTAATGCGAGCCGCTTACTGTTCAAATGCATACGTCCAACCTAAACAAGATATGGGAACGAGTTCTAGTCCTAAATCCCAACAGAATAGGGGTGGGTGAATCCCCGATAAATGTAACAAGAGGGGCTTTATTCCTGCCATTAAATCAAGATGTAACTTTTGATGATGTATTACAACTACCAATCACCCGTGTCAGACGACAGATAAAGCTTGATAAAGTACAATCTTTGTCCGAATCAGTCAATGGAAGACATTTAAAAATGTACTTTTGCAATATTCATAATCTGAATCAGAAAGTTTAATAGTTTGTATTTATTTCAGATAAGACTACTATTAAGTAGAAACGTCGAAAAGTCTTTTTCTTTGTCAGGAGCTCCGCTTTGCTTAGGTAAAAACCATCCCCTCCCGATTCTATTAACAATGACATCACTGCTATTCTCAACTTAAAGTATTCTATTTATCAAATTGTTGAAGGATAAATGCAGAAACTGAAAGTCTCACAGACGGGAAGATGGCTTTATTGTGACATAGGTCAATATTTCACAGAAATGTGTTTATAAAACGTTGAAGCCTTATATGAGGCAACAACTCTTGATATGATTAAAACGGTTCACCAAAACTCATTCTGTAGATAAGTCTATGTGAAAAATACAATTCACGAGTACCTTTTCAAAAATTCAAAATTTATTTAAAAGACTGATATACCGTTGTAATGGTGTATAGATACTTCCATCAACCCTCAAAATATGATACTGACTTCTAGAGATAAGAGATAAACTTGATTCACTTGTTTGAAAGTGAGATCACATGATTCAAATACTATATATAAATTTTGATGGTACCTCACTTAATCAAGATCTTCTGTGACAGAGAAATGTCAGATACTAACATCTCAGCCTGAAGGACATACATTTCTCTTTTAACCATGTCCCTCTACTTTCACCTAGATGGTTTGATGGTACATTCATCTGTGACATTTGCCATAATAAAGCATTTGTATTGGACATTTGTAGTTAATTCACATCAGATTGCTTCATGTCCAGAATCAAATCAACTATACATGTAAAACAAAACAACTGAAAAATGCTCAGGCCATATATATAATAATGTGTCAGTTTGATCTTTGTGCTATTATAATATGTCTTAATCTTAGAAATCTTTTCACATATTTTCTCAGTGATGATTTTGATAGATTAGACAAATATCTGAAAGGAACCTCGTTTTTATTTCCTTTGTAAAACCAAAATTGAAGATAAATTGCATTTTATCTTTAGCTGTTCAATTTACACAGACCTTCGTCATAAGTACATGCACTATCCTAATATATGTATGGACGACACTTCACAATAAGCTGATAGCATATTCTTTTGAATCCTGACAAATATATTCAAACAAAATGTGTATGTGATTTTATATTTGAATGCCCTCAGGTTCGAAAATTATGTCTTCAGAATATGTTATGATGTAAAACTCTTTTTATCATTTAATTGATTCATCATTATTACCATTTCACACTGGGTCATATCTATACTATCCCTCATTTACATAATTTATTGACCATTCTCTATAACGATCTCAATTACATAAGCATTTCTTGTTTTTATGCCCCCGAAATCACAGATTCGGGGCATATAGTTTTTGGCCTGTCCGTCTGTTTGTCTGTCTGTTTGTCAGAAAAAACTTTAACCAGGGATGTATATACGTTTATATACGTCCCTGCTTTAACATTGGGCATAAATGGAAGGTGAAAGAGCTTTCATATTTCACATGTGTATTCCTTGTAACAAGACCTTTTCGTTGATACCAAAATTTTTGATCTCATGACCTTGACCTTTGACCTACTTTCAAAAACTTTAATATTGGGAATAACTTTCTAATGGTAAGTGATAGGGCTTTCATATTTCACATGTGTATTCCTTGTAACAAGACCTTTCCATTGATACCAAAATTTTTGACCTCATGACCATGACCTTTTTTTAAAAAAAAAATTAACATTGGACATAACTTTTGAATGGTAAGTGATAGGGCTTTCATATTTCACATGTGTGTTCCTTGTGACAAGACCTTTTCGTTGATACCAAAATTTTTGACCTCATGACCTTGACCTTTGACCTACTTTCAAAAACTTTAATATTGGGAATAACTTTTGAATGGTAAGTGATAGGGCTTTCATATTTCACATGTGTATTCCTTATGACAAGACCTTTCCATTGACACCAAAATTTTTGACCTCATGACCTTGACCTTTGACCTACTTTTCAAAAACTTTAACATTGGGCATAACTTCGAATGGTAAGTGATAGGGCTTTCATATTTCACATGTGTATTCCTTGTGACAAGACCTTTCCATTGATATCATTTTTTTTTTACCTCATGACCTTGACTTTGACCTACTTTCAAAAACTTTAACATTGGACATAACTTTTGAATGGTAAGTGATAGGGCTTTCATATTTCACATGTGTATTCCTTGTGACAAGACCTTTCCATTGATATCATTTTTTTTTTACCTCATGACCTTGACTTTGACCTACTTTCAAAAACTTTAACATTGGACATAACTTTTGAATGGTAAGTGATAGGGCTTTCATATTTCACATGTGTATTCCTTGTGACAAGAACTTTTCATTGATACCAAAATTGTTGACCTTGACCTTTCACATACTTAACAGAAAATGAAGTTTATACTAACAAAGATGCCACTGTGGGCATTCATGTTTCACAAACACAGGCTTTATTTATGAATGTTGTTTGAAATTTTGTAAAATATTGAATGTATGCCAACATGGTGATTTCAGTAAAGAATTTGAATTTGAAATACATGTAGGCTGTGGGTTGATGGGTGAGGTTTAAGGCCCCTCCCCCTTGTGAGGTACTGCTGGAGATGAGGTGGTGGAAAGGTCTCTAACATAGTAACAATGAAGAAATACTGCTACTTTAAGCTTAAAATGGCCAACAAAAACAAATTCAAAAAAACAACTTTTATTTACTGAAATCTTGGAAATCTATTAAAATTTATCAATTTCTGATATCTATTATAACTTAAATCCGATAAATATAGGAAGAAAATCATCACTGTTATATCTATAGTAACTGACCATTTCTTTTAATAAGAGTATTGAAGGAAAATCCATATCAAAATGACAATTTTGAAAGTTGTGATGGCAGTATATGGTATAGAATACAAGATAGTTACTGACCTGCATATTTCATTGAAACTAAGGAAGAGCCTTTGCAGACTGGGTAGGTTATCTACATCAACCTGAAACAGAAAGATTTGTATAGATTGTTACACCTTATTATTGATATACAACAGCATTATACCAATTATTTACCCTATAATGAACCATTTTATTTGCCGTGCATAGGGAATTAATTTTTCTGACGACTAGCGTTGCTGAACTATGGCCAACTTATGATTACTATTTCTGTAATGGTTTATTCATGGGGATAGTTTACTTTACAGAAATCAATCTCATTACATAATTCTACCTTTTTATTGATTATCTTTCCCCTACAATTTTTTTTTTGTCTTTTAACTTTCTAACTTGATATCAAAGACTGCATTGTGTTTCTTTTGCAATAAGTTAAAATGGCAATTGCTGATTTTGTGTGAACTGTTAAGAACGTCGCCACTAGGGAAATAATTGTCCTTTTATCTGTCTGTTTGTCTATCTGTCTTTATGTCCTGTTCGTCATAGGTAGTAACTAATCTAAGCTATATATGATAGATTGTTGACATTTTACATATATATTTCTTGTGACAAGACTTTCTGTAAATACCGAAAGATCTTATGACCTTGACATGGATGTACCTATCTTTATTGTATGAGCTTCATATTTACCTAGTCGGTAAATAGCTCCTTAGTTGGTAAATAGCTCCTTAGAGCTAATGTTGTTTTGTTATATGTATTCGACTCCAAGTAAACATTATTTGATTTGATTTGATATTGCCCAGTGTTTATCATATATTTTTTTGCTGTCTGCTGTGGCATTGCATCCCAAATGTTCAAGATTAGCCCTCTGTTATGGTATTTCATATTGCTACATGTGAATCATATGTAAATCATATATTATCTGATTTGGTATTTCACATTACCAGCTAATCACAAGTATGTCCTCTATGTTGACATTCCATATTGTCACATTTATTAAGATGTGCCCTCTAATTTAAAATTCAATAAATTCATCAGTATTTCCTATGATTATGTATATGTCACTGTCAAATGATAAATATATCACCTCTGTTTTTGTATTTTATATTGCTTTTGTTTTGATACTTTGTAATCTGAATAATGTTAAACATTTTCCCTGTTTTTATCATTTATATCAACATTACATTAAACATTTTGCCAAACACTTTAAAGTAATGTCTTTCATTAAATACATTCCATTACTTAATATCAAGTTAATTGTTATCTGAAAACTGACTGCAGAAAATTGATAAAGTAAGAAAATGCAAAACTAACCGGCTTCAAAATGTATCATTCTTGTCAAATGACATTCTATCACACAACAGTATGTTATTTCTGATTCTTTGTGACACATTTATACCAAAGCATGAGGGAACATTACAGTAATTTTGTGGCCAACTTCAAATTTTTTCTTATTTCAGTAAATCTTTCAAAGTGCCGATATTTCCGGCTCTATAGGTAGTTTTTCCTTACCACAGTTTTAATGCGGTTACGCCTAAGGTTAAGCTCTGCCAATGAATCCATGCCGGCTAAGTTATCTACGTGGACAATTTGGTTACCTGCCAAATTCAACACCCGTAATTCACTCAAATGACTCAGGTTCTCTATGGTTGATATCTGTATAATGGAAAATGATACACAACATAGGAAGTATGTTTGTGCCTCCTAAACAAAGAAGATGTCATTGGTGAAAAATATAAAGCTCAGAGATTTTTTTATAAAAATTAACCTTTTTGGTGTAGAAATGCAATTTTCAAAATCTTCCAAATGGATGTCATATTTTGTATTCCTTTATCATCATCCATTCTTTAGACAGTAATATTTCCCATAAAAATGAATGTAGATTACTTTATAATATAGAATTCTGTAACTTACCTGGTTACCATGGAGATCCAACACATCCAGTTTGACTAGATTATCCAAATTCTCAATTTTCTTTATTCTGTAAGAAAAGAAACATAAATACATAAATCATAACTAACCATAAGAAACACTAAAGTTTACTGCATAATTTATCATGTGTTAAAAAAAGGTCAAAGTCCAAGGTCGCGGTCAACGGGTCAGAAGTCATGGTACAAAGTAAACACTTCAGCTAGAGAAATTACATGTTGAATATTAGAGCACTTTTTCCAAACAATTCACTAAATATAGATTTACCTAGATTGTTTGAAGTAGGTCAAGGTGACTAGGTCAAATGTTATGGTATAAAATAAAAGCTTTTTTAAACAAGAGGCCCAAGGGGGCCACATTGCTCACCTGAGTTGCAGACAAAGGGTTAAAAGTCACAAAAATACTTCTACAGATCAAAGCCCTTGACAGCCATATTTGTTGACCTATCGACAAGAAAAACACAAACTTAACAGAGGACCTTGAGTACTTGCTTGCTGCAAGGTTTCGTGAAATTCTGTGCAATGGTTGCAGAGGAGATTTCGAAAATGTGTCAGCCAATCAGAGTCCTCGGCGGCCATATTTGTTGACCGATCAGCACAAAATACACAATCTTGGTAGAGGAACTTGAGTACTTTCTTCCTGTAAAGTTTCATGAAATTCTGTGCAGTGGTTTTTTTGCAGAGAAGATGTTGAAAATGTGTTAGCCAATCAGAGCCCTCGGCGGCCATATTTGTTGACCGATCGGCACGAAAAACAGAAACTTGGCAGAGGACCTTTAATACTTCCTTCCTGTAAAGTTTCATGAAATTCTGTGCAGCGGTTGCAGAGGAGATGTCGAAAATGTGTCAGCCAATCAGAGCCCTCAGCAGCTATATTGTTGAACAATTGGCACGAAAAATACAAACTTGGTAGAGGACCTTGAGTACGTCCTTCCTGCAAAGTTTCATGAAATTCTGTGCACTGGTTGCAGAGGAGATGTCGAAAATGTGTCGGCCAATCAGAGCCCTCGGCGGCCATATTTGTTGAATGATCGGCACGAAAAACACAAACTTGGTAGAGGACCTTGAGTATTTCCTTCATGTAAAGTTTCATGAAATTCTGTGCAGCAGTTGCAGAGGAGATGTCGAAAATGTGTCAGCCAATCAGAGCCCTCGGCGGCCATATTTGTTGACCGATCGGCACGAAAAACGCAAACTTGGTAGAGGACCTTGAGTACTTCCTTCCTGTAAAGTTTCATGAAATTCTGTGCAGCGGTTGCAGAGGAGATGTCGAAAATGTGTCAGCCAATCAGAGCCCTCGGCGGCCATATTTGTTGAATGATCGGCACAAAAAACACAAACTTGGTAGAGGGCATTGAGTACTTGCTCCCTGTGAAGTTTCATGAAATTCTGTGCAGCGGTTGCAGAGGAGATGTTGATGTTAAAAGTTTACGCCGGACGGACGGATGGACGGACGACGACGACGGACGGACGGACGGCGCACTATGACAATAGCTCACTTGAGCTTCGCTCAGGTGAGCTAAAAAATTGTCATGGGCAGCCCACAGGTAAAGTACTATGTTTATCATCTTATAGTAGCTGAGATTTTGCCTCAACCAGATACATTAACCTAAATGCTAATAGACAGACAGAGGGATGGACAGACGGATGAACAGATGGACAAGTTTCATAAAAACAAAAATAAAGGTCAAAACTATTAGCAGTCCTATTTGTGTTTCATTAAATGCATACCACAGGCTTTCAAGTGGTGTTTGAGCAATGAATAGGGATTTTCATAGGGCCAATTTCACGAAAAATAGGGCATTATAGGGCAAACCTAACAGCATATATGGACATTATAGGGTCTTTTTCAATACTAGATTGTTTAAACAAGAGGCCCAAGGGGGCCACATCGCTCACCTGAGTTGCAAACAAAAGAATAGTAGCGGACAATTTAGTGCAGGCCCTTGAGTACTTGCTTCCTTAAAGGTTTCGTGAAATTATGAGCATCAGTTTTGGAGATGTCAAAAATGTGACAGCCAATCAGCCATCATATTTGTTGACCGATCGGCACGAAAAACACAAACTTTTGGGTTTTTTTATTATTATTTTTCAAAAACATCACAGAAACGTAAACAATACATAGACAAGGACATGTATATAAACACAGAACATTGAAGAGTACATGTCAGCCGAACAATGGTCCTAGCAAGAATCGAACCAGCAATCATAAGGTTACTAGCCCGATGCCCTATCCGGTAGACCACAGCAACAACAAAACACAAACTTGGTAGAGGACCTTGAGTACTTGCTTCCTGTAAGATTTTGTGAAATTCTGTATAGCGGTTGCAGAGGAGAAGTAAAAAATGCCTCAGCCAATCAGAGCCCTCGGCGGCCATATTTGTTGACCGATCGGCACGAAAAACACAAACTTGGTAGAGAACCTTGAGTACTTGCTTCCTGTAAGGTTTCGTGAAATTCTGTGCAGTAGTTGCAGAGGTAATGTCGAAAATGCATCAGCCAATCAGAGCCCTTGGCGGCCGTATTTGTTCTTGGATCGGCATGAAAAACACAAGCTTGGTAGAGGACCTTGAGTACTTGCTTCCTGTAAGGTTTCGTGAAATTCTGTACAGCAGTTGCAGAGAAGAAGTCAAAATTGCGTCGGCCCCAATCAGAGCCCTTGGCGGCCATATTTGGTGATCGATCGGCATGAAAAACAAAAACTTGGTAAAGGACCTTTTGTTCTTGCTTCCTGTAAGGTTTCGTGAAATTCTGTGCAATGGTTGCAGAGGAAATGTCGAAAATGTTAAAAGTTTATGCCGGACAGACGGATGGACGGACGGAAGGAGGGACGGAAGGAGGGACGGACAGATGGAGGGACAGACGGACGGACGGAGGGACAGACGGACGTACTACGTATGGCGTACTATGACAATGGCTCACTTGAGCTTCGCTCAGGTGAGCTAAAAACAGAAATTTAATACCATATTTTGCATACCTTAATGTCTAAGGCACAGTCAATTTATTATGTGTGCTTTGGCGAGTGAAGCCAGCCGGAAATTTTTTAGGATGTGCAACAGTATTTTGTGCTTATTATTCAATTTAGAGGATAAAGTGAACATTATCATTTTAGAGCAAGTTTTTACTACCAATGAAATCTTAAATTATAGGGATAATATAGGTAAATGGGCCTTTTTGGCCAAAATATAGGGAAAATAGGTCACATCCAAAAATATAGGGATTTTATAGGAATTATATAGGGCCGCTTGAAAGCCTGATACAAGTACTATATAGAGACTTAATTAAATTATCATAAGCAAACCTCAGTTGTTTACAATGTCGAAAGGGTTAAGGCAGATAAATTGTAAATACTTGTATTCAATAGATTAACAGAGAGAGCAATCCTATATCTCACCTATTATGTTAAACTTTAACTTAAGAATGATTAATCTTAGAGACATAATATTTATATTTGTATCTGACCTAATGTTTAACTCATCTTTTCATACAAAGAATGATAACTCTTAGAGACATATTATTCATATTTGTAGAAGATTATTATCCTTAAAACCTGGAACCAAAGATTCAGTTGCATAACATCTTATCATACTAAATAAATGTCATAATCATCATAGTTGAAGCGCAAAACCAGATTTTGAGACCTTACATATCTATCCAACTCCTTGAGGTTAAATCCTCAAATGACTTGCATTTATGAGGATTATATTGTACCATAGAAGGTCCAACAAAATTATAAACTCCGGTGTTCCAAGGGTTTGATTAGCAAATGTAATATGATTTACCATCAATTAATTTGTCAAAACTCTTAATTTAGACCACTAAATGAGGACTTTGTTGAAAAGTGATGTCTATTTCAGTAGTCCCTATGTTATGAAGAGTGGAAGGCCGGAAACCAGGAAACACGTACATACTATGTTTTTTGATGAACCGACAAAGAAAGTGACGTGTTCTGTCCTCCTTCAATATAGTACTATATCAGTATTTTTCCTGTTTGACTGTCTTACCTATTTTTGCCCAACATAAGGACTCGGAGAGATTTCAGGGAAGACAATCCTGATATTTCCTCTATTTGGTTGTCATAGAGATCGAGGAAGATGAGACGTTTTAACGAGCTCAGGTGTTGTATTTTTGTTATTAAGTTATGCTGATAGTTCAGAAGTCTTAGCTGTTCCTCTCCTTCCAATATAGGACATACTGTCAATTTTCGCCTGAAAATATCATATCAATATTTAGAAATTTATGTCATATGTTCAATGAAAGCCATTGTAAAGATTTTTGGTTTTAATTTTCAATGACATGATAAAGTTGAAACATTTGTATCTTTAAAGACAGAAATGAAATGACTTGCCTAAAGATACACATGTATTTGTCTTTGATTCAGAAATGAAATGGTGTGATTGATAATATTTATTTATCTGATAATGTTTATTTATTTGAATTTTGTTCTCAATGAGGTCCAAAAGATATTCTAAATTTGGAGCAGCTAGAATCTACAGTGTAACGAAGTGGCTCAAAAGGATTGAAAAATGTAGGAATTCTTAACTAAAGTTGATGCTCGTGACTAATAATTTTCAGTGACGATATCATTACTTGATGCACCACTTACCTATCTAGGTTTAGTCTGTCTGGGTTTGATGATCGTTCCTCGGGGGTCCTGTACACCACAGGTATACCAGGGGCTGAGGGGGACTCAGCAAATATCACTCTGTCACCTGGTCAAGGCAGCAAACTCAATCAGTATACATAGAAAGTCAATATTGTTACCATGGAAACAAGTTAACATTTAATTACAGAATCATTTTGAAATTTTTTCAGTGATATGATATGAAAAATGCTTCTTTATCATAAATTTTCTAGGTTTGAATGGAAATATGGATAAAAATGAATGTACTTTTGAAACAGTGTCTTTGTCATTTCTTATGCATGAGACATCACTTTAGAAATTCAGCATTAGGTAGAAATCCCAAAATTAATATGAACATAGGCACTGCAAAGCAGAGCATATTCTTTTTCTTTTAGGTTATGATTTCTATTTGGGTTTTTTTATTTCTTGAACTCTTTGTTGAATAACCGTATGATCCTAAAATAAATTGCTTTTTCATATCGCTACATAACCTAGCAATTAAGATCTATCTAAAAAGTTGTGAAAATTTAACAGTGCATGCTCTTGTATTCTAAAATTGCTACAAATTTTTCTGATTAAACTGGCGAGTGATTTCATTCAAATTTTGCTGTACTACACATTTTTAGTGAAGAAAAATATGTCATCCTTTCTTTCCAAATATGATTATTTCAAATCTTTAATATAACCTTGGGCACTACTTTGCATTTATAAGTGACTGATAAATATAATAAGTGCAAGCAATAAGTAGATGACAACACTATAAGTCTGCATCAGTTTTGCAGCTTACAGAATTATACAAGGAAACAATGACAAACTACATACAGACAAGGAAATCTGTTTTAACTTTACATGAAGTTATCACATTCATCAGGACTTTTCATATGAAGAAACTGATTTCAACATTGACATAACAAGATAGCGTGACCAGCGTCTTTTTGAAATGCTGATTTTGTATAAAAATCTAAAGGAAGCTTCATCACATGTCTATAAAAGTTACCTGGAACTCTCCGTATAGCATCTGTATCATATATATATAAGGTATTAATAGTAACTTATATCAAATATATCTTTCTACCTAAAATTTGTATGTAAAACTTTCCCCTTTCTTTATAAGTTTATGTAGTATTCAAACTTGACAAAGAGACTATCAAATACTTTAATCTAATTTTTCAATTTTTATATTATAGAGTTAATGATATTATGAATATACTTAGAGTATTAATGTAAATATAGTGCACTCTTTACCACAACCTTATTTATTAGTCCAACTACCATGCTAAAAAGGCGCATGGGGGAAAAGGGGCGGGGTGATAGGAAAAAGCACAAGCAAACCACCAACCTGGTAAAAATGCAGGGGCCTTTTGTGTTTTGGGGGATATATCTGAGCTAGAGCGTGAGTTACGCCCTGTATCCCCCTCCACATCCTGTACAATATCCGGTGTGACACTGAGATCATGGGCACAAGCTGGGGCGGGCACCATCTGCTTCTTGTTGCCCCGGTAATGGATGGGTACCTTCTCTGTAAAACAATAGAAGCCCTTCACCTGACTGCTGTCACCACCGCGTGGTGCAATCTCAGCCTCTCACTCACATGTTAATTAGCAAAATGGTGCAAAACTGCAGACAGCTGAACACAATTCTGATAGTAAAGTGTGCACTATTTACCATGTTAGATCTAATTTATTACATTTATAATTTTTTCAACATGTTAAAAATACATTTAAAAAGATAAATTCATCAATTTAATTATATAGCTATGCTTCTTAAGATCCAACTAAATGACAAACATAATGTGGTCATGCGGTGCATAGTGATCTATCAAACTGATCTATTATCACCCACCCAATTGTAATTCTATAGATGAATGTGCCCAATTTAGACCAATTGTAAGGCCTCTCTCCCTTATCGAGAATAAACTCCACCCTCTTATGTCTCTTATCGGAACTCTTATTGTTGTGTGTTTGAATTGACTTCTCTCTTATTTCAATTAGCGAAATAGAAATATATTCAATGTAAGATCTTTTTAAATTGATACCAATCACTAGGGCATATGCCCTCATTGTTCTTTAGTGGTCTCTTCCGTTGCAACCATAAAGGATTGGAAGAATGACCTTGACCTAGCGAGCCAAACTCGACAGGTCACATGATACCTTTCCCTTCTAATCTGAATAAGTATCTAACATGTATTTGAACACATTGAAAGTACTTGAGTTGTCATCTGTTTAAAAACAGCATTTGAAATCTATTTTCCAGAAACAGTACCACAAATATTACAAGATCTTTCTAGATAATTTGTTGTATCGTAAACATATGTAGCAGAAATCTTCAAAACAAGTCACTGTCCTTACAATCATGACAAAAATTTATCAATTAATCTACAAGAAATCGTGTTGACCACGCTACAATACCTCCACTTAGCTTAGATGGATGTTTCATCCACACCACGGTATAGGTAAGTGGTACCACGGTGGTGGTCGTACTGACCGCCTTCTTCTCCTTCTCAAACCTCATCACCACACTATCTTATAACATCCCACGACAGATGACCATCAACATGGATTCCAATATATTTCCAAGTAACACAGAAAATTACTGCAATTCTCTTCAAATCATCTCGCTTTTTAGTGAGTCCTTCTAGTAAAATGTTTTTGGAATATACACCTAAATTCCTTGGGTAGATCATACCAAATTGTGTATCGTTCAACGCCCAATCTGCATTTCACGTAGAATTAAGTCAATAAATAGCTAATTATTACTATAATACCCACACCACTTACAAAATAATAAGCCCAAATACGTAGTGTTTAACTTTAATTTTCTTCATGCTTTGATTTTCGCATTTGACTGATCCAAAAGTGGGTCGATTTTTTCGAATTACACGAAGCAATTTGTCATTCTTTAAATCAAACGTAAGATTAACATTTGTTGATATTTTCTTACGATTATTACAAAGTCAAAATCCAACAGGATTATTTCTAAACCATACACCGTGGACTGAGCGACGAAAGGGGACATAAACCTATACAAATCGTCTTTTTATCGCATTCTTTCATAGAGTTACAGTTAACCTAACTCTCTGCTCTTCTTGACAATCCCAATATGTACATAAAACAAATATTGAAAATAAACTTCTTTTAAATACGGTAGAGCTTATAATTTCCAATCTTAATTGAAGTTTTTCATGTGAATCCAAAATCTTTATCATTGAACGAGGTTCCCCATGAAGAACATCAATAGAACACCTATACACCACAAAGATTGCTCAACGTTTCACTTTAAACCGATTTCGATATTTCCTCTAATCACTTCAATACATATGCATAATAAATTGTATCATCAAGAATCCAATATTCAAAGATAACAGATAAAACACCATCTATCTTTTCACGGTACAATGACAGCAAAGCAAAAGATGAAGTCAAGAGTGACCAAACACACAAAAACGTTATCAAATCAAAATGAAATGTTTCGTAGGAATATGGCTGTCTGTCCTGCTATAAAGGTATGTGATTACACAGAGAGGCTATCAATCATTTTATATACTCAATACTTATCAATTCTGACAAACTAATGGGCAATACCCTGTAGAGTAAATCAAATTGTAGCCTTTATCAGCTAAGTTCACAAGTAAAACCAATGGAGTTTGATACACAAATATCAATTTACACTGGACATAAGGTGCTCAGAATTCTCATTGGTGGATTTACCAGAGAAAACGAAAGGAACAGAACAGATCGAATCAGTGGGACATGATAGATCAAAATGATCATGTTTACTACATAAAGATTACGATCGTCATTGCTTTACGTCAGTCCATCGATTACCTTTGCGGCCGGACTTAGTTTCAACATAATTATTTATTTTGTCAAAATGCATTACATATGAAGTCATAGGAAAGCACAATTATTATCTTCTCCCAGAAGAATATCAACTGCGGCCGGACTTGCCCCCCCCCCCCCTCCCCCTCTCCACCCTTCCTCCTTAAAACCGCACATAAGAAAGTTTCATCGAATGAAACGTGCCGGGAAAATCTTTAATTTCGACCTTAGTTATGATTATTTTGACCTTTTGAACCCCAAGTCAACACGACTTATTGCGAGTCCATCATGATCAGCACGAGAGCATTTTCCTTGACCTATAACCTTGACCTTTTGATCCCAAAATCAATCGATGCTGAGGTGGAGTAAACCATGTTATGATTGAATAGCCCCTTCTCCAATTGTCTTTAAGCAAGGAAAAAGAGTGAAAATGCACGAAAAGTTTCCAACATGCAGTATGACAATTTCATGGGTCTCATTCTTATACATATTCAAAATTCTTCTGAAAACTCTCAGGGTGTGCTGGTTTCAAACTGAAGATTTTTTTTGCAAACGCTAAGGTAATCTCCTTAAGTTTGTGTTTTAAATCTCCAATTATACAAATGACAAGTAAATCCTTTCGATTTTCCACTTGGGTATTTTCTCGCAGTCAGACAAGAATGTCGGGTGCCAAAAATATGACGTTTAAACCAAACGTAGATGCTTTTTCGACCTAATTCTAACGTAAAATCGATCAACATGACATAAAACTAGAGGCCCGAGTGGGGTTGGGTTGCTCACCTTAGGCTTATCTAGTAGATGTACTTTATTTAGTACATGTATGAACACAGTCACTTCTATCAACGTTTAACACTAAAAAAAGATATGCTCATTTATTACCATAAAATAAGAATATTTTGCTAAGAGAAACGATAAAACGAGTGGAGAAAGAGGTTTTGTTATGCAGTTATTAGTCGATTTGATACACTCAAGCTGCATGAAATCTTATAGACGTACAAAATACAGAACATCAAGTAGGGTTTCTTGTTACATGAAGGATATTAGTACCTTAGCACCACTGTAACTTTTCCTTGCACATCAAGACAATCAGCATCCGAAGCATTTGAACAATAATTATCAAATGTACCCATATGGCCTATGGGACATAATGGCGACTTTTAGCCCATTATCATACAGGATAGAAACAGTCAACGTGACGAAGATATGGGAATTGTTGTTCAGGTTGGTGTACAAGCTAAACAGCTTTATATGGATGGCATTATTTTCAATTTCATTCTCATCACATGCTGATAGAAAATTAAAAAAATATTTTCTTGAACTGGAAGGCCAGAAGTGCAGATCTTGTATTGAAACTTATTTCTAAATTCTCCGTCGATACAGTAACTGGATAAATTCTAAAACTAAGGAGTATCTCCCTCAGTGCATAGCTCTGACCCTAGCTGGACCTTTGGTATACATTAAGGTTCATGTTTCTTTCGCGCTTCTTATATTCAAAACTGACACTCGTCTTTTTTTTTGGCCTTGAGCATCACCGATTAGACATTAATTGCTTCAAAGTGACATAATTTGTTGTAATGCGCATATGGCGCTCTGAAATTATTACACCAGAACGTATATTTCAATATTGATAATATTCTTAGAAAAGAAACATTGTTGACAACTGACACACTGACATAGACACCACGTGGTATAATGACTCACCAGACGACAAGTATCTAGCGTTTGTACCCAACACACACATCGCAGACGACACGATGCTGGGCATAAAAGGCTCCAAAGGATCGACTGGCATATCACGTGACTGAATGCCATGGTTTTGTTTTGGCCGTCTGAGGCCTGGCATTTAAATAATTGGGTCTAAACCCCGTGAATCACACTTTTTACGAACATATTTCTTCACTTGTTAGGAATATATTTGTTCCTATAGAAATTACTTTTATCCATGAAATCCAAGAAAACGACACATTTTCCATAAAAACTAGTTCCACGTTACAATGGAGTGACACAATTATCTTTAGAGACACATTTTAATTTTTGCACCGTAAGTGTTTGTGTTATTAGAGACCTGCGCTGAATTAAAGGTTGTAATAATCAGATATAGGTAACGAGCGATCAAGTCTACCCAGATTAAGCACCAGACCAATAAATCATAAATACACGGATAAAATCTCTCACAAAATGTAACACGGATTAATTATCTAATCCCTAAACTGCTTATACCGAAGTGCAATTTTGTCGCTCTGTTCTCCGACTACTTTCAATCTAAATTGATATTCTTAGAACTTATTAATTTTGCCAAACGAACCATGAATTCTCATTATTACCACCTAATATAACCAGAACTACGTGGTATAAAATATTAACAAACGCAGACACATATTGTACTGGGCTGACTGCAGAGGATGTGATAGGAAGAAAAGTTATAAAATCATAATGTATGCTTTGAGAGCAATATCGCGGAACAGTTAAAGTCAAATAAAACACAATAATACACTTTGGAGTACAAAGGACAATAATATATCGGTATGGTTATATCATGTCACAGTTATCTCATGGCAACCACTGAAGTTAAGATAGACATACAAACTTTATGCCATACTAGATTAATAAATATTCTAAACGCTTATGGAGACAAAGAAAGATAACTCTTGCTCTGAAATTCTCTGGGTGGGAGGGACAAGGTGATATACTTGAATGCTTAAATTGTTAACAATATACATATGATAGGTACTGAAATGTCAGTGTTTTATGCCGTTCCCTGGTTAAACCCAGCCCAAAATACTGATATATACTAGTATATAATGTGTTACTGGTGCTCAGGTAAACTTCATACCATCTGATTCTAAGGGCAGATAATCTGTAGAAAAGAACTCACTGCTTATAAACTACATATGTATCACAATGAAACTCTCATCTTCTGTAAATGCTATACTTATCTTCATATAAAGTTCTGTTTGTTCAACAAACAACATAAGGACAATTTGAGATGAAATCCAATTAATCGCACTACTAGTTTATAGTATATAAGTTGTAGTATATAGAAATAATAGCCAATGCCTAGCTCCTTTTCTGCAAGTCTGACAATTCAAGTCTAAAATTGTTCTACACTTACTCGTATAGTCATCGTGCCATAGATCTTTCATTTACCATATATGTGTCATCATTCATGGCTTGTACAATCTCATATGATCATTCAAATTTATTGACAGTATTAATTATATCAAATTGTCAACATACAGTAGCTAGGTCAACATGGTTTTTGAATGAATCACATGTTCTTTTAACCAAAACTTGTTAAAATTTATGTTCAGTATTCATCTATCATGCCACAATCTGCCTTATCACATCAGATGAGTATGAAATGTGCAGTGTGCACCCGTTACCTGCAATGTGATTGAGAGTAAAGTCAGGTTGACCTTGACCTTGATTGTATCGTTTCATGGTGGTCACATCGCTGGTGGTGGAGATCTGGGTGGGACGGAAGACCACTTGATCCTGGGGTATAACCGTGTTCTTCTCCGCAAACTACAAATATAATGGTAGAATATTATCATACACGTTATTATAAAATATCTACACAATTTGTTAAAGAACACCATACCCCACATTATGAATATTATACTAATTCAAAATATGTACATATCAAATGTTTTCATCTCTTCAATCCCTTTTTTTCTAATGCATTCGTCCTTTTTATAATCTTTCTTTTAATCGATGTATTCATATTCTTTTCGATTTTCTTGGAAAATTTTAATGAAATAGACTCTTTTTACTAAAACTGTACTTTGTTCAGGTATATTTCTTGTTCTTGGCTATGTAAAATGTACAAAAAAAAATATGTTGAATCAATTCATTCATTTTACTTGAAAATGGATATTTTTACACTTTGAGAGGTTAGAATTCTTCAGGGATAGTTGTGATACTTGAGGTGGTAAAATATAGTAGACCATTATGTGAATCTACCAGCATATTTAAATATCATCATTGACGATTACATGACGATTACATGGAGTAAAAAGACAAAGGTTTCAGAGTAATATTACAGGTGGTAGATTGATATGACAAAGATGGTACAGTTTGTTATACGAGGGTGGAAAGGAAATGTGAAAAGATACTGAATTCTTTTTTTTTATATATAGAAAGGATTTGCTTTTATACTTTGTTTCGATTGACTACTAGATATTCTTACTGGAAACATTTAAAAAAAAAAAATCCCTCAATGTAATAGGCGAGTTACATAGTGACACTAAGATTTTGCTCATCCTGATAATAACCCAGTATATTCATACAGCTCTATTACATTATCAATTTTTGACAACCTTAATTTCTTTTCATTAATAAGCATCATTGAAATTCAAATGCTACAGCAAATAGAATGTAGTTCAAACATGAAAAAAGTTAATGAATTTCACAAAAATCTTGAAACTACAAAAATCAATGTCATAGATTTTTGAAGACATTAACGAATAAAGCTACGACGTGGTCAATAGGAAACACCCTGAAAACGTATACATAACACTGACGTTAAACGTGTTAGTCCGGAGACAGAAGACATGGTTATATGACCCAGTTACCTCTACGAACGGACATGGAGTGACCTGCTTAGGTCTACATTCCTAGAAATGAAACGAAAATTCTACATGCATCGGCTTTTACTCATAATGATGATAATCCATCAAGGAATAGAGTTCTAGCTATGGCATATTGAAATTTAATTTAGACATGCATTTGTTTAAATTTTCATTTTAATATGTCATAGGACAATAGTACAATATCTATGACTTCATACGAAAACATACGAATGCACATGTAAGAATTGTAACTTAGTGCATTGCACTATCAAGAATAATTATTAAGATGCTGAGCAATGGTACGTTGATTATTTGGTAAGTTTTTTTTTTCCTTTTTCGATGCAAATATTAAAATGATAAATATCATATTTTGTCTATTACTTTATGTAAAGTATTTCATGTATTTACCGGAACGGGTAAGTGGTAAGTCCAGAATGGTACTTTCCTTGCTGCCATTTTATCATATTAATGCAAATCATCGATGTTCAATAAATAGAATACAGAGTTTACTTGCAGATTTATCCCTCCAGCTGTATTCACTAACAACATTTAATTTCTCGTGCGGGGATTTCTTAAGTCCGAACTCATAAACACTTGCCAAAATTTTAACAATAAAAGTTTAAGTTTGTACCTAGTCTTAAATTAGATTAAAAGTAGGGTGTTACAATCAATACATATTAAATGCAGTACAATGTCGAGTGTTGTAAAGAGAGTGAAATTAGATTAGCACACCCTTGACATATATATCGTATATAAGGTAGCCCTGAATGTCTTGTAGGGTCATATTGATTTATATGTTCTACAGGGGACATATACCGTATTGTTACCTATTAATTAGATAAAAGTTGTTCTTTGCCCTTCTTATTGATTATATAATCACCTTTGTCAACCTCAGAAAGTCATCTTGAAGTTCTGATTGTAATTTGGTACCGCAGTCTTTACTAAAGGTACTAATCAATTATACATGGCGTCACACATTCTTTTTGATTTCAGCTTCATAAAAAGTACCAGTGTCACATGCACGTGAAATGGAATGCCCTATAACCATTCAAATTAAACATCCTATAAGACACAAGTTAAAAACTTGTGCATAACTACAAAATTTTAAATGAAAACTGCCCTACAGGGATGAATACTCATAGAAAGAGCCACTACCATCAGCAACATAAAACACAAACAACAACAACTATCACCTGGAAAATAAAGCAGCAACAATATGCTGTCAGCAACATAAAGCAGCAATATAAGCCACTGCTATCAGCATCATAAAGCAACAAAACCACTACCATAAGCAGAATTAAGCAGCAACAAGAACCACTATCATCAGCAACATAAAGCAGCAATAATAGCCAATGCTGTCAGCAACATAAAGCAGCAATAATAGCCACTGCTGTCAGCAACATAAAGCAGCAACAAGAACCACTATCATCAGCAACATAAAGCAGCAATAATAGCCACTGCTGTCAGCAACATAAAGCAGCAACAAGAACCACTATCATCAGCAACATAAAGCAGCAATAATAGTCACCGATGTCAGCAACATAAAGCAGCAACAAAAACCACTATCATCAGCAACATAAAGCAGCAAAAATAGCCACTGCTGTCAGCAACATAAAGCAGCAATAACAGCCACTGCTGTCAGCAACATAAAGCAGCAACAAGAACCACTATCATCAGCAACATAAAGCAGTAATAATAGCCATTGCTGTCAGCAACATAAAGAAGCAATAATAGCCACTGCTGTCAGCAACATAAAGCAGCAACAAGAGCCACTATCATCAGCAACATAAAGCAGCAACAATAGCCACTGCTGTCAGCAACATAAAGCAGCAATATTAGTAACTGATGTCAGCAACATAAAGCAGCAATAATAGTCACTGATGTCAGCAACATAAAGCAGCAATAATAGTCACTGATGTCAGCAACATAAAGCAGCAATAATAGCCACTGCTGTCAGCAACAACGCAGCAATAATAGCCACTGTTGTCAGCAACATAACGCAGCAACAAGAACCACTATCATCAGCTACATAAAGCAGCAATAATAGCCACTGCTGTCAGCAACATAACGCAGCAATAATAGTCACTGATGTCAGCAACATAAAGCAGCAATAATAGCCACTGCTGTCAGCAACGTAATGCAGCAATAATAGCCACTGCTGTCAGCAACATAACGCAGCAACAAGAACCACTATCATCAGCAACATAAAGCAGCAATAAAAGCCACTGCTGTCAGCAACATAACGCAGCAATAATAGTCACTGCTGTCAGCAACATAACGCAGCAACAAGAACCACTATCATCAGCAACATAAAGCAGCAATAATAGTCACTGCTGTCAGCAACATAAAGCAGCAACAAGAACCACTATCATCAGCAACATAAAGCAGCAATAATAGCCACTGCTGTCAGCAACATAAAGCAGCAATAATAGTCACTGATGTCAGCAACATAAAGCAGCAATTATAGCCACTGCTGTCAGCAACATAACGCAGCAATAATAGTCACTTCTGTCAGCAACATAATGCAGCAACAAGAACCACTATCATCAGCAACATAAAGCAGCAATAATAGTCACTGATGTCGGCATCATAACGCAGCAACAAGAACCACTATCATCAGCAACATAAAGCAGCAATAAAAGCCACTGCTGTCAGCAACATAAAGCAGCAATATTAGTCACTGATGTCAGCTAACATAAAGCAGCAACAAGAACCACATTCATCAGTAACATAAAGCATCAACAATAGCTACTACTGCCAGCAATATAAAGCAGCAACAATAGCCACTGCTTTCAGCATTATAATGCAGCAACAATAACCACTATCATCAGCAACATAAAACAGCAACAATAGCCACTGCCATCATCAATTCAAAGCAGCAACAAGAACCACTATCATCAGCAACATAAAGCAGCAACAATAACCACTATCATCAGCAACATAAAACAGCAACAATATCCACTTCTTTCAGCATCATAAAACAGCAACAATAACCACTACCATCAGCAACATAAAGCAGCAATGATAGCAACTGATATCAGCAACATATAGCAGCAACAATAACCACTATCATCAGCAACATAAAACAGCACAAGTTTGAACTTTATAACAATGTATTAACCATTCATCTTATCCTGCAACAACAGCAGCAATGATATCACTGCCTTCAGCAACATAATGTAGCAACAAAACCCACTGCCTTCAGCAACATAAAGCAGCAACAATACTAGTGCCCACTGCCTTCAGCAACATAAATTAGCACAGGCTTGACTTTTATAACATATGTTTAGTTTGACCTTTCACTTATATATTTACTGTTCATCACTGCAACAACAGCAGCAGTAAAAGCCACTACCATCTGCAACATCAATGTAAAGCAGCATAAGTTGGATCTTAATAATGATACAATTACCATTCATCTGTGCAACATTGGTATCAATAACCACTACCATCAACAATATAGATTGTAATACAGCACAAACACAATTTTACCATTCAGCTAATTCTGCAACAATGCAACAACAATAACCAATACCATCAGCAACATAAAGCAGCACAAGTTTGGCCTGTTTATCACATGTCACCATTTACCCAATCCTGCAGACCTCTTACCTCAAGCTGAATATTCCGTTCAAGCTTCTTCAATATAAAGTTTATAATTGCATGAATGATGGTGTAAAAATGACCATATTTTTTATGTATGTTATGATTTCGAAAAGACAGATGAAAGACAGATTGGTGTTGATGAATGTTAACCTTATACACAAAACGCCAAACCTTATTTTGGCCCAGGGATTACCACGTTTGCGTCATTGGTGAATGGAACATTGCTTCACTCTTCTTTAACCCTTGATTGGATTTCAAGAATTGAATGGACAAGACTGCACTAAATTCACAAATACCCATGTACAGGTAAAAACACATAACATTTTTAGCCGGATTGCAAAGCAAAATCTGGCTTATGAAATAGTGATGTCTATTGTCTGTCTGTCCGTCTATCTGCATCAACAATTTATTTTAGCTGTTGCGTTTGGGTGCAATCTTCAAACTTGATACAAAAGTAAAACGTGGTGAGAGAATCTGAACACAAGTATTGGTTTGTTTTTTTTGTGAATGAACTAAAAGGGGTACAATCTTTAAACTTTGTAAAAAGATAAAGCATGGTGAGAGGATCTGAATGCTGGTACTGTTTTTGACCTTGACCTTGATCTTGAAAAATGTAGTTTTGTATTTAGGTTAGTTGTGAATTAACTATAAAGGGTACAATCTTCAAATTCAGTAGAAAGATAAAGCATTGCAAGTGAATCTAAACAAAGGTATTGCCTTTGGCCTTGAACTTTAGGTTTGACCTTGACACTGAAAAATGTAATTTTGTGTTTAGTTATTTGTGAAAGAACTAAAAGGGGTACAATCTTCAAATTTGGTACAAAGATAAAGCATGGAGAGAGGATATGAACATAGGTATTGTCTTTGACATTGACCTTGAGGTTTGACCTTGACATATGTAATTTAGAGTTAATCTCTATTGTAAAAATACTACATGTATATGGAATTTTACATTCAACCTTTGCATAGAGATAGGATATAATGAGTTGATTTTATTTCAGGTATTGACCTTGACCTGGTCATCTGACCTTGACCTTAAAGGTACAATTTTTACTAAAGCAAGTGGACATGATTTCAGGTATTGATCTTGACCTTGAGATTTGACCTCGACCTTGAAAACAAGATTTTGAATTAGACTGTGTTGTACCAATACATGTATTACATGTTTATGAAACCATGAGTAAGACTTTATTGTACTATATTAGATAGCATATTTAAATTCTGTATGGAGGTAGAACATGATAACTACCCTTGACAGTTTTATTATGAACTGGACATACACCAATGACACCATATCTCTATGAAGTATCACTTTAAAACTTGCTATATAAGTAGAACATGGTTAGTGGAACTGGTTTCTGGTACTGAAGTTAACCTTGAGGACTGAGCTTGACCTTGAAGATATGATTTTGAATTAAGACTATAGTGTATCAAAACTATAATGGACATAGTGTTTCAAAACACAATCTTAATCCAGCCATTAATACCGTCTTTAGCTGTGTCTTGTTCCTGAAGCTTGTATTCAAATCTATAATTTTGAGAAATTTTCAAATGTGTAGAATGCATGTATAAGAGTTCTTAACAAATCTCAGTGGATGGTGTGTCCTACGTTAACTCTCCTCAAGATCTGCTAATGTCTATCTTACATACAAAAATTTTGTATTTCCAGTGGTCATGTGTAGCCTCCCCCACCCCCTCCACCTCTCTAAATATTGTCCCCTCTGGCTCTGGAGTAAACTAAATACATGTACATTTGTACCATGTGCCAATCTATTTCTGCCTATGAGGTTCAGACATTTGACTTAGAAAATCAGTAGCATGCTCTTCTTATGGATTGAGTAAATAGTATGCAGCGCTTGTCCAAATTCTGTTGAAAAATACTGTTGGATTTTGACCAATGTTTGATGACCCTTTCTGTTAATGGAACATTCTTCACATTATTATCCTTAGTACCAAGTCTAATCTGTCATGTACCAGCTAGGACAGACTCACAGGTTATTACTTAAATAAAGATATGCAATAAGCAAGACACTAAACATTAATGAAATATTCAAAGAAGCTATCAGAACATACAGAAGAACCAAACGATAAAATAAAAATAGCAATCCAAGGAATGCTTGTGTCACCTGCGAAGCGGCTTATTCTAGAAAGTGGATCACATGTAGGTCAAGGTCACTTGGTTCAAAATTATTGGTATCAGTAGAAAAGTCTTGTCAAATGAAATTCATATGTGAAACATCAGACCTCTTACTAACCAATCAAATGATATGGCCAATCTCAATTTTTCAGAAAAGAGTGTCAATCATCTTCATCTAGGTCAAGGTCACTAGGAAAAAAAATTGGAAACAAAACAAAGGTCTCATCATAAGAAATACATGTATAAAATATTAATTTTTTACAGCCCTTCCACTTACCAATCAAAAGATGTATATAATCTTAATTTCTTAGAAAAAAAGGTCAAATATGTAGGTCAAGGTCACTAGGTCAAAAATTATGGTATGTTTAGAAAGGACTTGTTACAAGGAATACACATGTGAAATATCAAAGCCCCATCACTTACAAATCAAAAGATATATAGCGAATCTTAACTTTTTTGAAAAGTAGGTCAAATATCTAGGTCAAGGTCACAAGGTAAAAAAATTATGGTATGTGCAGAAAGGTCTTGTTACAAGGAATATAAATGTGAAATATCAAGGCTGTATCAATTACCAATCAAAAGATACAGCCAATCTTAATTTTTATTTTATTAGGTCAAATATCTAGGTGAACGTTGCTGGGTAAAAAATTATGGTATGTGTAGAAAGGTTACAAGGAATACACATGTGAAATAGCAAAGCTGTATCACTTACCAATCAAAAGATGTAGTGAATTTTAATTCTTTTTGAAAAGTCGGTCAAATCTCTTGGTCAAGGTCACAAGGTCAAAAACTATGGTATGTGCAGAAAGGTCTTGTTACAAGAAATACAAGTGTGAAATATCAAAGCCCTAAACTTACCAATCAAAAGACATATACAATCTTTATTTTTTTTTTGAAAAGTAGGTCAAATATGTAGGTCAAGGTCACTAGGTAAAATTATGGTATGTATAGAAAGATCTTGTCACAAGGGATGCACATGTGAAAAATCAAAGCCCTATCACTTACCGATCAAAAGTTATGGGCTAGACAATAGACAAAGTGATCCCTAATGTTGCTATGCTTTGCAGGCGACACAAAAATTAGTAAATATGAATTCTTCTATCTGACATAACAGCACAGTACACATATTTGCTACCTATTTCACATGCACTTAGGGGAAATGATAATTACTAAAATTTTGCATTATCGAAAACTTGAAAAAGTTCAGATATTCCAGTTGTGATATGGCTTCTTGGCAACCACATTAATTGATTACAAACCAGTTTTCATATTGTAAGGGAGCAACCATTTGATTTTTAGGGAGGGGGGGGGGGGGCAGGAAGATTGCTGCTAGCCGGAATTTTTTTTTCAGCCATGTTAAGAGCTGGAAAATTTTTTTTCACCGCATTTTTTTCAAATTTTCCAATGTTATAAATCTCACTGAAAGTTTATTAATAAATCATTCAGCGTGATATCAACATCAAGCACGGAGTGATATCAGGTGCAAAGGAAGAGTATACTAGTATAAGGCATTTCTTGCTAGCAGATCTTTTCTTGTTTATTTCTGGAAAGGCATACATGTATGAAACTTAGGGAGCAACCATTTTATTTTTATGGGGGGGGGGGGGCAGGAAGACTTTTGCCAGCCGGAAAATTTTTTCAGCCATTTTAAGAGCCGGAAAAATTTTTTCGCCGGCCCAAAGGGCCGGATTATTTTTTTTTGTAATTTTCCAATGTTGAAAATTACCCTAAAGTTTAAATAATTCAGCGTGATTTTTCAGCCATATTAAACTATCAAACACACAATGAGTTCATCTCTTGCCAGCAGATCACTTCATTTTAATTTCTTGAATGGCATATGGTGCCTATAATCTGTTTACTAAAATGATACTCAATGGAGACAGGCTATATGGTGCTAATGACTTTTGAATTTGATTTATTCACTCCAAATTGCGTAAAGTTTGTTCCATTTTTTATACTTTGTTTATGATACACAAAACAGTGTTTACTGGGCAGTGGAAAGGTCGGAAGAGAGGGGTGAGTGGCAATTTCATGATCCAGAAAATTTTTTTCCCTAAAATTTCGATCCGGAAATTCTTTTTTGCAAAGTCTTCCAGCCCCCCTCCCCCATAAAAAACAAATGGTTGCTCCCTTATAATCTTATCACTTAAATAATACTCAACACAGACAGTCTGTTTGGTGCTAATGACTTTTGAATTTGATTTTTTCCTTTGAATAAATAAGTTGAATAAAGTTTTTTTCATTATTATTTGGACTTAGTCTATGACACACAAAAAAGTGTTTACCAGGCATGTGGAAAGGTCTGAAGAGGGGGGAGGGCAATTTCGTGATCCGGAATTTTTTTTTTGCAAAGTCTTCCTGCTCCCCCACCCCCATAAAAATCAAACGGTTGATCCCTCAGGTACTACATGAATGTTCACTAAAATTTTTCACTAAAATTTGGCAAGAAGTCATTTGTTTTCATACCAAATTGAAGAAAGGGACTATTCCAAACATTAAAGTTGATATAGTTACTTTGTGAAAAAAGTTATGTTTTCTACATTTGCAGGTTTCCAAAATGTGAGTAGTATGCAGGTGACACAGCTCTACCACTGTGTGACCTGCAACTAAGGCATGTGCATTGGCAAGTATGTGTACAGGACAAAGTAAAATAGGCAATATGTATTGTAACTAAGAAAAATTGAGTAGCCACTCACATTAAGATACTCAGCAGAGTTGGTGAGGTGCCTGCTACTCAGGGTGGGGAGAATTTGGAGTGAAGATAAAGCAGTGGTTATGTTAGTCTGAAAATAAAACATGTTATACACAGAGACATTCCACTATAGTTTCTACATCTACATACAGAAGTAAAATTAGAGGTCAATATTAGTACTATTACAACTACATGTATAATTGTTCTATATAATTGTTAGATTAGAAGACAAACTACACAAATCTACAGTAAAGCAAATTAGTATTTCATTAATTCAGGATAATCTTGAGACAAAAACCACATGTAAACAGAAAATGCTTAATTTTTTTCCATATCATTAATGGTAAAATTTTGGCTGATTAGAATGTACATGTAAGCCAAGAAGTTAATGCCATTATAAAGCCCTCTCATCCGTTTCAGTTTGTAGAGGAAACTTTAATCTTGGTTTTGAACAAAAGGGGTTCAGGTAGAATATAAATTTGATATTTCATGCACATAGTGTAGCTTACAGTTTAATAGAGTACTCTATTAGAGTTGGCATCAGGACATCTAAGTAAAAACACTTTCAAAAAACTTCATTCATTTTGCAATGGATAACAAACAAGTCATACAACGTATGTCTCATGCTGGCTCAGATGTTGGCTGAAGTTAAGACATTGGCTTGAGTTTTTTTTAGCAGAAGGAAACCAGAGTAAAGAGAGAAAAACCTCCTGAGACCAGGTGGGTGACCATCATACCCACCATATTCTTTATCTACTAAAATAAATCATACAGATTGTTACTTCATTTTATTTCTGGTTAGAAAGTTATTTAATTGAAAGTTATACATGTCATCTACATCTGTAATCCTAAAATGTTTGTTAATACATACAACATGTACAAATAGTAATAATTCTTTGATTTTGGAACATTGAATGGTTGGTTTGTAGATTTTCGTAAAGCCCTATGGTTTTCTAAAGGTCCCAGTGTCCTAAAGAATTTTGTTTGTTCACCAACTCTGGTAATACATGTATATATATACAAAATAGTAGTTACATGTCTCCTTTTCATTTTCTTGTTTGTTACATGTATAAACAGTATTTGTAAGTGAAAGTAGACATACTGTGATGACGACATCATACACAGATTGAAAATAATGTGAATTCTACATGTACAACGAAGTTACGTGAAGCAGCATTGTTCTTTGAGTAAGTAATATAAACACAGCGCATTTGGTACTGAAAAATCTGGTGTAAATGAACATTAACAATGTATTCCATTTATCTTATAAAGCCAAACAATCTAGAGGATTTTTTCTTTGTTGTTTACAAAAATTATTGAACTTCTGGTCGTACCTGTAGTCTGCTGACAATTAACTAATCCTGGGCTAAACATTTTCCAAATTTAGATTTACAATTTACTACAAGTGCAAGCTCTGCTAAAAAAGGCCCTTTGGGCTATTTTATGGGTAAACTAATGAAACTACGGTACTGTAACTATCTAGTTCTACCCGTAAAGGAAAGTGACGCATATATATCCAATTAGCACATACATGCATAGATAAATTTCATTGAATGACCATCACAAAACAAATTGCATGATGTAAATTAAGTTGCTATATGAACATAGATGGATAGGAAATATATTTGAACTTCAAAAAACTATGTTGAAGAAAAGTTAAAAGCTTTGCCAAATATACCTCTCTGTTCAAAGCTGTCAATCTGCTTCTTGGTTTGTTGTACATAACTGAGGGGGGTCTTCGTGGTCTTTTTGATTAGAAACGTGCTCTACATTCACTAATGTGGAAAATTCATGACACATCGTGGACGAATGAAGGTAGAAATAGTGAAAATTTACTTCACATCTTAAATTTCTGTGTCCTTGGCTGCAGTATGTATTGCCGCCATGTTGAATCATAGGAAGCTGCGCATGCTCAGAACGGACCGGAAAGAGCACCTGCAATATACTAATCAAACCATAATAAGTGGAATCCGAGAAGAAAGTGGAAGCTATAATGACAACATTTAATCCTAATGGTCTGTATAGAAATCTAGAAATCTATTGATCAATGAATTAATTTTAATTACCAGAAAAGTAGATTTCGTGGCACATAGTATTTGTCCCGTCCGCCCCCCCCCCCCCCACCAAAAAAAAAAACTGTATTATAATATAACCTTGGTCAAATACACACACATGATATATTATAATAAATAGTTTTTTTTGCAGAGACTGCTTGTTAGAATAGTTGTTGCAGAAGTAATATAACGGGCCTTCCTAATGACATGGTCTGATTATTTTATTCTCTAATCAAGATATCCATACTATTTGAGTTTCTCCCAATATAGGAGGTACATGTACTAGCTCCTAATTCAGACTTTTAAATCATTACCCAATATAAGACATACTATCTCCTAATTAGGAGATACTATTAAGGAGTTGGAGATAACTAAGTCGTCATTAGGAGCAAGCATTATCTAATTGAGGAGATGGCTTAATTAGGCCATATTAGAACTGTAGAATAAAAGTATATGTATCTCCTATTTAGGAGATGGTGCATTCTAATTTAGGTGATAGCTAATTCCTAATCAGGAGTTGGTTTCTCCTTATTAGGAGATAGTTAAGGTTCTAATTTGTAGTTATAGTTTGTCCTAATTTTGATGATAGATAAGTCCTCATTAGGATTAGGAGTTAATATATCTCCTAATTAAGAGATGTATCTGTAGTAATTAGGAGCTAGTTACATTATGTCCTAAATAAGAAATAGCTAAGTTCTAATTTCTCTTAGTAACGGTATCTCCTAATTAGGAGATGTATCTGTAGTAATTAGGAGCTAGTTTACATTACGTCCTAAATAAGAAATAGCTAAGTTCTAATTTTAGAAGTCAAAGTACTTACAGTAAGCATGTTAAGGAAACGGAAATTTTGATTTTACAAAACACTTTTAAAAGATGGATACAGATGAATATCGAGGGAAATGTTTAACTATTTGAGCAACTTGGGGAAATGAAATTTTTAAAAGTATTATTTTTTGTGTTTTCGCTCTACACATAGGAAATAACACATTAGATCATTTTTCATGCACAAAAACCGTAAAATTATATTGGTCAAGTTTGAATGATACAATAGCCATAATCTTGATGTAACTCATAGTCATAGATTTATGCCTGAAGGATCAGTGAATATCTACCTATATGAATAGGAGTTGGTGTTACTTTGAACATACTCAACCCTTGTTAAGAAAAAAATGACTTTCAATTTGTAAACTTGAAAGATTGCAATGAGTACAAAAAAATGATCTCCTATAAGGTTTAAAAAAGCTATGTTTTTGAATAGTGCTTTCCCCTCTGAATAATATTCCAATTTTTCCAATGATTCTATGTTACCATTTGCAAATAGATGAGAAATTTCTGTTATATTAAAAACCTGTTAGTACTTTAGTATCTCCTGATTAAGTGATAACTAAGTCATAATATAGGAGGTAGTGTCTTTTAATAGGAGATAGCTTATTCCTGATTAGGAGTAAGTTTTTTTTAATTAGGAGATAGTATCACAGCATTTTTAGCTCACCTCAACGAAGTTGAGTGAGCTAAAACTATACCCCTGCACGCCTGCGTCTGTGTCCGCATCTGTGTCCGCATCCGCGTCCCCATCTGTGTCGGGTTAAGAAGTTTGGGGTAGCTCAGTATTTGGCAAAGTACTGATGCTACAGTAACCAAACTTGCACAAGTGATTCATCTTTGGATGTCGAGGTGAACCCATGCATCAGATGCTGCATCTGACCTACATTTTCTGCTTGAGTGACTTGGTTAAGAAATTTGGGGTAGCTCAGAGTGACTTGGTTAAGTAGTTTTGGGTAGCTCAGTATCTGACAAAGTGTGATGCTACAGTAACCAAACTTGCACAAGTGATTCATCTTTGGATGCTGAGGTGAACCCATGCATCAGATGCTGCATCTGACCTACATTTTCTGCTTGAGTGACTTGGTTAAGAAGTTTGGGGTAGCTCAGAGTGACTTGGTTAAGTAGTTTGGGGTAGCTCAGTATCAGTTTAAGTACTAATGCTACAGTAACCAAACTTGCACAAGTGATTCATCTTTGGATGCTGAGGTGAACCCATGCATCAGATGCAGCATCTGACCTACATTTTCTGCTTGAGTGATTTGGTTTAGAAGTTTGGGGTAGCTCAGAGTGATTTGGTAAGTAGTTTAGGGTAGCTCAGTATCTGACAAAGTGTGATGCTACAGTAACCAAACTTGCACAAGTGATTCATCTTTGGATGCTGAGGTGAACCCATGCATCAGATGCTGCATCTGGCCTACATTTTCTGCTTGAGTGACTTGGTTTAGAAGTTTGGGGTAGCTCAGAGTGACTTGGTTAAGTAGTTTGGGGTAGCTCAGTATCTGACAAAGTGTGATGCTACAGTAACCAAACTTGCACAAGTGATTCATCTTTGGATGCTGAGGTGAACCCATGCATCAGATGCTGCATCTGACCTACATTTTCTGCTTGAGTGACTTGGTTAAGAAGTTTGAGATAGCTCAGAGTGACTTGGTTAAATAGTTTGGGGTAGCTCAGTATCTGACAAAGTGTGATGCTACAGTAACCAAACTTGCACAAGTGATTCATCTTTAGATGCTGAGGTGAACCCATGCATCAGATGCTGCATCTGACCTACATTTTCTGCTTGAGTGACTTGGTTTAGAAGTTTGGGGTAGCTCAGAGTGACTTGGTTAAATAGTTTGGGGTAGCTCAGTATCTGACAAAGTGTGATGCTACAGTAACCAAATTTGCACAAGTGATTCATCTTTGGATGCTGAGGTGAACCCATGCATCAGATGCTGCATCTGACCTACATTTTTTGCTTGAGTGACTTGGTTTAGAAGTTTGGGGTAGCTCAGAGTGACTTGGTTAAGTAGTTTGGGGTAGCTCAGTATCTGACAAAGTACTGATGCTACAGTAACCAAACTTGCACAAGTGATTCATCTTTGGATGCTGAGGTGAACCCATGCATCAGATGCAGCATCTGACCTACATTTTCTGCTTGAGTGGCTTGGTTAAGAAGTTTGGGGTAGCTCAGAGTGACTTGGTTAAATAGTTTGGGGTAGCTCAGTATCTGACAAAGTGTGATGCTACAGTAACCAAACTTGCACAAGTGATTCATCTTTGGATGCTGAGGTGAACCCATGCATCAGATGCTGCATCTGACCTACATTTTCTGCTTGAGTGACTTGGTTAAGAAGTTTGGGGTAGCTCAGAGTGACTTGGTTAAGTAGTTTGGGGTAGCTCAGTATCTGACAAAGTGTGATGCTTGCACAAGTGATTCATCTTTGGATGCCGAGATGGACCCATGCATCGGATGCAGCATCTGACCTACTCTGTCCGCTTGAGTGATTTTGCTTTTAAATAGAGAATAAGTGTCTTAATTTGTGTTTTGTTACGGGTATACAACACACAGCAAGTGCATTTATCGTACATGTAATGCGCGTTAGCGCATTTCATGCCATAAATGCACTTGCTGGGTGTTGTATACCCGTAACAAAACACAAATTATGACATTTATTCTATATATATGCACTATAGTTGTCTATTTCATTCTTGTTTTCTGAAATTGCCTTTTCTAGGTAAAAGAGTGACGTCAAAATTCATCTCACCGCGTGTTCAGTTTGCAGGTTAGAACAGCCGTCGCGGCATGTTTCTTTAGATCTGATGCATTTTGACGTCACGAGTGTTAATACACGAATTGCAGCACGTTCCTTTCAATAGTAACATCTCAGGGAATTACATTGGTTGTGCATATATAAGCCAATATTGAGCAAAGTATAAGTGCTACATGTACCAAACTTGCATATTGGATGTATCTTTGATCAAACTTTCATAAAATGACCTTGACCTACTTTTTCAGCTTGCGTGATTTTAACTTTTAAAAGCCAATATTGAGCAAAGTATGAGTGCTACATGTACCAAACTTGCATATTGGATGTATCTTTGATCAAACTTTCATAAAATGACCTTGAAAGTTGACCTACTTTTTCTGCTTGTGTGATTTTGCCTTTAAAAGCCAATATTGAGCAAATAATAAGTGTTATATGTATCAAACTTGCATATTGGATGTATCTTTGATCAAACTTTCATAAAATGACCTTGACCTACTTTTTCTGCTCGATTGATTTTGCCTTTAAAAGCCAATATTGAGCAAAGTATAAGTGCTACATGTACCAAACTTGCATATTGGATGTGTTTAAACTTTCATAAAATGACCTTGACCTACTTTTTCCTTTTGAATGATTTTGCCTTTAAAAGCCAATATACAAGTACTTAGAAATATGTTTGAATTGAATTTTGCTGCAACGAGTTGAGCTTTGTAATCTGTGATAACCTATGTTATATGTATCTATAAGGGCCTAGCTATCCTTTTCAGTGGTGTTTGTGTGTGGTTTTTTTTTTTTTGGTGAGTTTGTTTGATTTCAGTATTATCATTGTTTCTTGGTTTGGTTGTGTTTAAGTTTCTTGTATATAGTACTGTATGTTTTGATCAAGTGTGTGTATTTTATTGTACATGTAGTCACTGCAACATGGTCTTGTAAGAGTTAAATTTAAACTTTATTTATTTTACAACGTTTAACAAACAAGTTACACAACTTATATTAATGTCTCACGTTGGCTCAGATGTTGGCGTGAGGGGGTCCAAGCAGCAGGAGGAAACCGGAGTACCCGGAGAAAAACCTCCTGCAGAGGCCTGGGTGGGGGACCACCTACCCTCCCACATAAGACCCTTCGCCGAATCTGGGATTCGAACCTGGGACCTTAGAGGTGAGAAGCGAGCGCGCTACCACTGCGCTAACCCGGCCGATTGTAAGAGTTATTTATTATTGTTATACACTATACAAAGACATTTAGGACTGATACGTTTGATTCATACAATATGGTCACATAATTTCTTACAGAGCATCCCCATATAAGGTATAATCCCCTCACAGAGGAATGGGTGACTGTGTCCCCACACAGAATGAAGAGACCCTGGCAGGGACAGGTGGAGAAACCTCAGGAAGATGACATACCCAGACACGACCCAAAGAATCCCTTATGTCCTGGAAATACAAGGCCTAATGGCAAGGTACTCAGACAATATCATCTAAGCCTCATAGGCGGATCCGGGATTTTTTTTCAGGGGTGGTCTTAAAGTTAATAAAGTCTGAATTTTTTTGAAGGGCAAAAAAAAAAAAAAAAAAAGATAGCACACACCAGAAAATAAAGTCCTTGATGAATAATTGTCAGTTCTGTTTCTAATTATAAATAAAACAGATAACTAGTGAGCAAAAAGCATTTAAAATCTTAAATTTTCAGATCATAGTACTTGATTAATAATTGTTACATTTGTAGTTCTAATATGTAAGTATAACAAATGGTGAGCGATAGCGAAATATTTTCAGAATTGGAATAAAATCCCGGCTGTATTCGTGTCTTTATCAGTTTCATTACTCTTAGTGCCCTTGTTTATTGACCAAGGTGTATCGGGACTTAATCTTATGAATTATGTATATTTATGATTTTTATGCCCCCATAATCGAAGATTCGGGGGGAATATAGTTTTTGTCCTGTCCGTTTGTCTGCCTGTTTGTCTGCAAAAAACTTTAACCTTGGCCATAACTTTTGAATAGTAAGGGATAGGGCTTTGATATTCCACATGTGAATTCCTTGTGATAAGACCTTTCCGTGGATACCAAAATTTTTGACCTTGTGACCTTGACCTTGGAGTTTGACCTACTTTTGAAAAACTTTAACCTTGGCCATAACTTTTGAATGCTAAGGGATAGGGCTTTGATATTTCACATGTGTATTCATTGCGACAAGACCTTTCCATGGATAGCAAAATATTTGACCTTGTGACCTTGACCTTGGATTTTGACCATTATACAATTTTTACTTACACAGTTGCTGATGGGGGCTTTCGTGTTTCACAAACACACATTTTTTTTATTCTATCTATGCTTCGTTAATTCCAGGGTCGGGGGGGGTCCAAATCCCCCACCCCTTCTGAATCTGCGCTTGAGCCGTAGATTTATAAAAACTAAACTTAAAAGGTTTATAAGGTTTATGAGATTTATAAGTACTAAACTTAAAAATTACACTCTGTACATAAGCCCAAATGGGAAGGTACTATGGTCTTAGACAAAACGTATAAACTTTAGATTTTGATTATTGAATAAAAACACAAAACAGACTTCTTATTCCAACCTCTCATTGAGTAGTCATGCAACAACATCCTAAAATCCCTGAAGAAATGACTAGTATTACTTAACGAGATAAGCATATAAAAGGTTCCAAAAGCAGATGTGTTTATTTTTTTGTAGGAAATTTCTAATAGTTGATCTGTATCATTAATATAAAGGATGCCATTATGATAATTCTTATAAATTGATGTATGTAAGTTGAAAACTGTCAAAAAGGAAGGAACGAAAAACCCCAATAATACTGTCCATTGTTTATATATATGTATTACAATGATTTGTAGGTGAATCCAGACTATGATAGTACGTTTGTGTTTGATAATGACTTTCCTGCTTTACTAGATGATATACCTTCTCCAGGTATGTATAAAACGGCCATATCAAAGTAGCTATTGAATCCTATGAACTTAAATTAACTAGTATGTTTGTAGAATTAGAATTAGAAAGATAAAAGAATTTGAGGAGTAATATTTTGATAGACTTTGTCTGTGCTGTCTATTATCTGTATTGGAAGGCTCAGTGGAGAAACTTGGTCTAAGCTTATCATAGACGAAGCAAAATCTATCATATAACTTTTCCAAGGATCACAGAAGATGTACCAGTAAGAGCCATGATTGATTGATTGGAACCTTATTCCCAGTCAGAAAACTGTCTCGAGGTGTTGTTATAAAATCTATCTGCCTAGTTACATATTAACATGTATACCATGTATTTGTATAGTGTATTTCTTAATTGAGAAGAGATAAGATAAAGTCCTCTTTGTGAAATAGTTACTAGAATAGAGTTTAGGTAAGAGAGACAGTACATACATATATATACAGAATTTTGATTGATTTAACTTCTTTATTTTGCTCATGAAAATGATGTACATGTACCTTTTGTCTTTTCATACAGAGCCTAGCGATTCTCCACTATTCAAAACTGCTGCTGCTTGCGGTACGTGTAAAGTTATGTGTTTCCATCCCAGGTCCGACGTCACATTACCTCTGATGTCACCTCAGGAAGTGAGGGCCGTAATAGACAAATGGACGGAAATAAATACAGACCTTGGCAAAAAGTACAACTGGGTACAGGTACACTGGTATATATATTATATGTTCATGTATAATGACTTTGCTCTAGACCCTCATAGAAAGAGTCAGGCGTAGTTTGAAAAATTAACTATGGTGTTTTACATTTATTTTTGCCATCTTTTAATTGTTTTGTATCTTTTACTTTCATATTAGAATATTAAGACAGGTTTGAAATAGATTTATTATTTAAATACTGATAGAATATTAAATATTCTATCAGTATTTAAATAATAATAATTATTATTTGGTATTTACAGAACAATTTCTTTGCATTTGAATCATATATTGTTGCATATGTGTGAAACTGCACCAGAGCAACCTGTAAACTGGACTTGGATATCTGATTGTTCTAATTATACATGCATTGATTTAAGAAAGTCAGTTGAAAGTTTGAAAAAAAAATCTCAAACCATATTCAAATAAACTAATGTCTTCTTTGTAGATATTTGAAAATAAAGGAGCTGTGATGGGATGCTCAAATCCACATCCACATTGCCAGGTATGTACTGAAAAATTATGTGTAGCTTTTCTTCTAAAAATCTACAACATTGCCAGGTACTTAGAGCAGTATGTGAGTCCGTTCTTTCTCTCATACCCACATATGCTTTACAGAGAAGGCCCATGAGATACAGCTATGTGAGCAACATCTGTATCACATATCACGTGACACTATTGTTTCGATTGTTTGCGCTATTGTGACGTCATGATTTCAGCCCGCAAAACAAACAAGCTAGCAGCGATGTGGCAATAAAACATTGAATTTAAGATCGTTTTTCAATGTATTCATGTGTTATATTTTGAAAAGCCTAATATTCCTAGTTTATTCTTATAGAATAAACCATTTTCGGAGGTGCTGAAATCGAATATCGCAAAAGTTTTGCAATACACAAGATCGCAAATACAGCGCATGCAGCGTGTCCGTTCTGATTTTTCATTTAGTCACCTACCTAAACCATTGTTCAAAACTTGGGCACCTTTTCTGCCCAAGTATATCGATGACGTCAAAACAATGGAGAACAATCGAAGAGTGCGCGAGAACATTCATATAGTCTTGTTTAGAAGTATTTGTGATCTTCCTTATTAGATCAACTTGATATTTTTCAAATTTTGTCTCTTTCCTGTCAGTTTTAACTTTGGCCCTTAGATATGAGAGATAAATACTCTTTCATGTTCTTCTATGGAAGATACATCGTTTCCACCCTCGGGGGGTCTCAAAATTTTGCAAATGATTTTGAGACCCCTCGGATGGAACCGATGTATCTTTCATAGGAGACCGTGGAAGAGTCTTATAATAACAAATGCACAATCACATTACTGGATACTTGCATACAGCAGCGTGTTTTACAAAAATACTTACAAAATGGGTGTTGTCATTTTCTCTTAAATATAAGTCTATGTAATCTTGTGCTTGCAACTCCTCTGACACTATAAATGATGGAGACTTAATTCTTTTTGCAATATGATGGGTCTGTGGTATAGTTGTGCACCTGATATTTTCTTTGAGTCCCTAACCCCCAGGGTCTTAGAAAATGGGTGTGGTCATTTTCTCCTATATAACTCTATGTAACCTTGTGCTTGCAACTCTGACTTAATTCTTTTTGCAATTTGATAGGTCTGTGGTCTAATCGACACCTGGTATTCTGTTTGAGCCCCTCACACCAAGGGTCTTTGAAAATGGATGTGGTCATTTTCTCTGATATAACAATATGTAATGTTTTGCCCGCAACTCCTTTGACACTATAAATGATTGAGACTTAATTGTTTTTGTAATGTGATTGGCCTGTATTCTAGTTGTGCACCTGATATTTAGTTTGAGCCCCTGACCCCAAGGGTCTTAGAAAATGGGTGTGGTATTTTTAGCTCACCTCGACGAAGTTGACCGAGCTTATACCCCCGTGCGTCCGCGTCCGGTTAAGAAGTTTGGGGTAGCTCAGTATTTGGCAAAGTACTGATGCTACAGTAACCAAACTTGCACAAGTGATTCATCTTTGGATGCTGAGGTGAACCCATGCATCAGATGATGCATCTGACCTACATTTTCCGCTTGATTGACTCGTTTAAGAAGTTTGGGGTAGCTCAGAGTGGCTTGGTTAAGAAGTTTGGGGTAGCTCAGTATCTGACAAAGAACTGATGCTACAGTAACCTAACTTCATCTTCATTCATCTGTGGATACCAAGATGGACCCATGCATTGGATGCAGCATCTGACCTACATTTTCCGCTTGAGTGACTTGGTTAAGAAGTTTGGGGTAGCTCAGTATCTGACAAAGTACTGATGCTACAGTAACCAAACTTGCACAAGTGATTCATCTTTGGATGCCGAGATGAACCCATGCATCAGATGCAGCATCTGACCTATTTTTTCCACTTGAGTGATTTTGCTTTTAAATGCCAATATTGAGCAAAGTATAAGTGCTACATGTACCAAACTTGCATATTGAATGTATCTTTGATCAAACTTTCATAAAATGACCTTGACCTACTTTTTCCGCTTGAGTGATTTTGCCTTTAAAAGCCAATATTGAGCAAAGTATAAGTGCTTCATGTACCAAACTTGCATATTGGATGTATCTTTGATCAAACTTTCATAAAATGACTTTGACCTACTTTTTCCACTTGAATAATTTTGCCTTTAAAAGCCAATATACATTTACTAAGAAATATGTTTGAATTGAATTTTGCTGCCATGAGGTGAGCTTCGTAATCTGTGATTACATATGTTATTCCTTTATAATTGTGCTCTCAACTCTTCTAAAGCTATTAATAATGGAGAGTTAATTCTTTATGCAATATGATGGCTATGTAGTCTTGTTGTGTCATTGATAGTTAATTTGAGCTAGTAGACCCTGGTACCTAGGATCTTGGAAAATGGGTGTGACATTCTTTTTTTGAAATACTATATCTCAGATATTATGAATTATATGAGTGATATTCTATTTGCAGTCTGATGGATATGTTGTTTTGTTGTGCTGCTTATACTTTGTGAGAGCACCTGCTCTGTATGGTCTTTGGCTAAAAAAAAGGAAATTGATATTTTTGTGTATGTATCTTATTGACTTGCCAATGAGTGAAGAAAACAAAACAACCAGGAGAGCTACAGTCTCGTCAGAGACTTCTGGTTAATATAAACATTCTTCCTTGCAGGTATGGGCAAGTTCTTATTTACCAAATGATCCTGCGATCAAACACAGAACACAGAGAGAGTATTATATGAAACACAAATCACCGATGCTGGTGGACTATGTTAAACAAGAACTGAACAAAAAGGTAATTATGAAAGGTTCAGTCCCAAGATAATACATTTTACATTGAACACTTGGAATATAACAATTCAACAATTGTCTTATATGGTTGAGAAGTGTAGCCATGGGGTAAATTTCTTTCCAAAAATGTATCACCAAAAAAAAGGTAATAGACTACCATAATGAACAATTAAAAGAAAAAGAAAGATATGGGGACAAAGTTTTATGTTTGTGCTTGTGCATTGACGAAAGTAGGGGACAAAATATTTCATTTAGAACTTGACCATAACTTGAACTACATGTACATTTGTACATTGATTCATTGTAATAAGAGTTTTCAAATATTTTGACGTTGTATAGGAGAAATATTGCCAAAAAGGACATGGTGTTTATTGAAGACATTTTGCTTCATGTCTTTTTCATATGACAAAAACCCAAAGGGAAAGTTTACTTGATTTTTTTTTCATTACCAATCGACAAGTTGATATAATACATAGTGACTTCACATCCATCATCTGATCTTTGATTTTAGGAGAGGATTATAATAGAAAATGACAGTTGGGTGTGGTTAGTACCGTACTGGGCCGTATGGCCATATGAGACCATGCTGCTTCCTAAACGTCATGTTCAGAGATTAGAAGATTTAACCGATTCGGAACGGAACGGTACGTAAAATTATAGCTACTTTAAGTTAAGTGTACATGCAAGGCAAGAGCTGTTTGATTTTTAGTTTGGGAGTTTCAGAAATTGATTGAATTTTAGACCAGATGGATCTGGAATTATTTGAAAGACATTTATATTGGCTAATACATATAGCTTATTTGCCAGTAATCCAGTCAGACAGACAGACACCAAACATAAGAATACATTGTGATGTCACTACTTCATTCTTTAGAAAAAAATTGAATTTTTTTACTTTTACATGCATTTTAAAATGGCAAAACCCCTCTCCTATTTCACTAAACAGTATAAGCTTACTGTAATTTGTGCACCAAACTTTGAATGTACACAATCTTTTCTCACCTCAAATACCTGTAGAGTTAAAACAGTATTACCTTGTACCATTCCAGATCTTGCAGCCATCATGATCAAATTGTTGACAAAGTATGACAACCTGTTTGACATCTCTTTTCCATATTCTATGGGATGGCATGGTAAGGTTATTGAATAAATACTGTAAGATGAAAAAATGCATGTAAATGTTATACCGTTAGGGAATGAAGTAAATTCTCAATAGTGAATTCCACATTACATCCTCTTTAAACAAAGTTTCAAAGGGAATGAAGCATCAGTATCACTGCTCTTTGTTTTTGTGTTACCAAAACTTTTTGAATGGAATAGAAGACAAAATATATAGTATAGAATCACCAAGCCTTTCCTAAATATTGTCCATGGATGAACCCTAGTGATTTGATAGGTCAGAGGTTAAGATCAAAGTAGGTCTTTTGTTTAAGTAAAGAAAAAGTGAAAAATAAATTAAATACTTATCATTTAGATCCTACAAACAATATTAATTTCAATCAAAGAAGAAAATTGCTTGTATCTAATGGAGTAAGAAAACTAACAATAATGTTACAGGTGCTCCTACTGGGGAGTATATGGATGAAGATAACAGCCACTGGCAGCTTCATGCTCTGTACTACCCCCCTCTGCTGAGATCAGCCACCGTTAAGAAGTTCATGGTAGGATACGAGATGTTATCTCAGCCCCAGAGGGACCTTACTGCAGAACAGGCAGCAGACAAACTGAGGGGTTTACCCGATACTCATTATAAACATAGGACATCTTAACTATAGTGTGTCCTAGCTATAGAATCTCAGTATTTATTTGATTCTTTCTGTCACTTCCTTTATTAGAGATTGTTACCAAATATTATACATAATGTTACTGAGTGTTATTTATTACATGTATTAGTACATGTGGGGTTTTACCAAAGAAATAAATTCTGTTTAAACATTGCTGTCATTATTCTGACTTTGTTCGTGAGTTAGATTTCCTAGGATACATGTTGGTATAGTTCCAATTGTCTATACGATATATATCCTAATAGCCAAGTTCAAGACTAAAATGTCACTGCTAGGATCTTCATACTTTCCATAAAGGATGATGCAACCTATTGACTTACAGGGATAATGGTGAAAAAATAATGACATGAGTCAAAACCTTATGAGGAGGATAGATTTATCCTCTAGGATCTTCCTATAAGCTACAAAAGACCAACATTGTGAGAGGGAGAATCCATTTGATTATCAAGGCCAAACAAGACAGCCACCAATGGACCTGATGTGCCAACATTTTATCAATTTCTCTGCAATAGCTGCTTAGGATTTAAAGGCGAATTTCTTCCAGCAGTTTGCGTTTCATGTATCACATGTAGAAATTATGTAGATCTCGCTGACGTCATGTCCATTTAATTAAACAGTGTTATAATTATCTCGGTATTCTTTGATAGTGTCTCAATAGTTTCCATGGCGTAGATGACGATTGTCATGTTGATTTTTGATGATGGAAACCAACTTTTATGTTGTATTATGGTATATTTTGGTAAAGAAATGTCACGATTCTGTTTGTTTTCTCAGTTGCACACTTGTTTCATCAGATTTTATTGAACTCGAGTAATAATTGACCTCTTGTTTGTAAAGCAATTCTGGTCTAAGTATCAACAATTTCTGTCAATATTGGATTAAGTCTCTGATGGCCCTTGTGATGGAGTCAAAATTTCAGATACTTTTAAACAATGATACCTTACCTGTAGTTTGTCTACTTCAAGAACTTGCATTTTAATCTATATTTTGTTTAGCTTGTGACCTTGATAAAACATTGATACTTCATTATGGAATTTCATTAGAATTTTCAACCCTGATCATCTAAGATACTTTAGTAAGCAAAGTGAAAACAAAATATGCAAAAGACTTGACAAAGTGATGAATAGGACCACACTTTCTTATCATGACCTTGACCTACATTTTCTGCTTTATTTTCTATAAATAAATTCAACATGCAAATGTTTAATGCATCAAATTTGCTTCAAATATGCATCTTGGACAAATTCAAAGTTTAATATTTTATGTAATAGCAATGACCTACTAGAAAATAGATCAAGACAAGATCTATTAAAAGGATAAAAAATAGTAATCCAAGGAATGCGTGTGTCGCCTGTGAACGGCTTATTTTTCAAAAGTGAATCAAATATGCAGACCAAGGCACTAGGTCAAAATTATTAGTATCAGTAGGAAAGTCTTGTCAAATGAAATTCACATGTGAAATATCAGACCTATTACTTACCAATTTTAAAAAAGATATGGTCAATCTAAAATTTTCAGAAAAAAGAAGGTCATTTATCTAGGTCAAGATAGCAAGGTCAAAAATACTGACAAAAGGTCTCATCATAAGAAATACTCATGTCAATTAAAACCTGTCACTTTCACATCAAAAGATAAAGCCCATCTTAATTATTTTTTTAAAGTAGGTCAAATATCTAGGTCAAGGTCAATAACTAAATTTTTCTTTAAATTTCTATTAAAAAGGTCTCATCAAAAGCAAAACACATGAGAAATATCAAAGCTCTGACTTACCTATCAAAAGATATAGCCCATCAACATTGTTTGAAAAGTAGGTCATATATCTAGGTCAAGGTCACTTTGTCAAACATAATGGTAAGGTATTGGCACAAGAAATCTTAAAACCCTATCACATACTAATTAAAAGATATAGTCAATCTTAATCTTTTTGAAAAGTAGGTCAAATATCTAGGTCAAGGTGAAAAAAAATTGTATGAGCAGAAAGGTCTTGACACAAAGAATAAACAAGTGAAATATCAAAGCCATATCATTTTCCAATCAAAAGATAGAGCTAATTTGATTTTTTAAAGTAGGTCAATTATCTAGGCCAAGGTCACTGGATCAAAAAATACTGTATGTACAGAAAGGTCTTGTCAGAAGCAATAAACATGTGAAATATCAAAGCCCTTTCACTTACCAATCAAAAGATATAGCCAATTATATATATTTTTTTTTAAAGAAGGTCAAATATCTATGTCTAGGTCACTAGGTCAAAAATTATGGTATGTGTAAAAAGGAATTGTCACAAGGAACATAAGTGTGCACTTACCAATCAAGAGATATGGCAAGTCTGGATTTTCTTAAAAAGTAGGTCAAATATCTAGGTCTAGGCCACTTGGTCAAATTTATGATTTGTGTAGAAAGGTCTTGTCACAAGGAATACACATGTGAAATATTAAAGCCCTATCACTTACCTATCAAAAGTTATGGGGTGTGACTCCCAGATGGATGGACAAAGTGATTCCCAAGTGTTGCTATGCTTCACAGGTGACACAAAAATTAATATCATAGTGAACTTGGACCTCCATTTTCAGTACAATAAAAATACAGTACATTATTGCAATATACTTCCATACACCTTTTACACACTAATATTTAGTACACTGAAGAGTTAATTTTCTGATGTCATTAAAATTGGAATAGTATAGTAGGATCACTTTCATGTATGTTTAAATTATGCATTCTTGCTCTGATAACTTTATAGAACAGAAGTTGGATTTAATAACAGAATAAACACTAAACCGCTAAAGGCAGTTTCATATGGTTGGATAAAGTGCCAGTATTTGTTGATGTATACTTTAAAGTATTGCTAATACAAGGAATCTACCAGTGAAATATTTAAAAAAAAAAAAAATAGTTGCCAGAGTCACCTAATGCTCGACTGCATAGCATAATGTCTTTAATGACGGCTCAAAAGGAAAAAAGTAGGTCAAGGTCATTTTATAAAAGTTTGATCAGAGATACATCCACCGTGTAAGTTTGGAGCATGTAGCACTTATTCTTTGCTCAATATTGTCTTCTAAAGGCAAAATCATTCAAGCGGAAAAAGCAGGTCAAGGTCATTTTATGAAAGTTTTATCAAAGATACGTCAACCATGTAAGTTTGGTACATGTAGCACTTATACTTTGCTTAATACATGTATTGGCCATTTAAGGCAATATTGCTATCTTAACATTTACCTTATCTCAACATTTGAAATATTTTTTAAAATCCCCATCTGGTAATATTAAACATAGTATAATTGAACATTTACAACGAATAGAAGCAACAGAATATGAATATAGGAAAGGAAATTGTGTGATCTTAACATTTACCTTATCATCTAGTTTGACTGACGCCGGGGTATTGCAATAGCTCTTTTGCACTAAAGTGCAGTCGAGCTAAAATTACCGCTAAAGACGGTATGGCCGGATTACAAAGCAAGTTTTTGTCACTAACTGGGTCAAGGTCACTGGTCAAATGTTTCAGCATAAATCGAAAGGTCTTGTCATAGGCAACCTACATGTATAATATGAAGTTTCTACAGCAAACAGTTCCTCAGATTTTGCTTCAACCAGAAACTTTAACCAAAATCTTTTGAAATAGGTAAAAGTCCAAGGTCAAGGCCACTAGGTCAAATGTTACGGCATAAATTGAAATGGGCAACCTTCATGTATAATATAAAGTTTATACTGCATACTGTTCCTTAGATTTTGCTTCAACCAGAAACTTTAACAAAAATGTTGAAGAGACGGACGGACATCCTCTATCAATAAACCGGAATTGCTTTGAATCCGGCCAAAAAGCCCAGCCCCTTATACATGCATGTTTTACAAAAGATACAGCTAATTTCAAGGTCTCAAATGAAAGGTTCAAGGTCACATACTCTCTTGCAAGGGCTTGTAATAAAGAATCTTAATGTAAATATGAAAGCAATACTACTTATCAATTAAGAGATATAGTCAAGTTAAATTTTGCAAAGTAAACCAAACTTCAAGGTAAAGGCTACTACGTCAAGACTCAAAAGTCCAGGTTTCACAAAAAGGTCATGTTGTAAGGAATCTATAAGTGAACTATGGTAGCTATATCCAAAACGGTTCAAAATATATCAATAAGGTTTATGATTTTGAAGAAAAGGTCAAACTTCAAGATCAAGGTCACTAGGTCAAAAGGCAAGGTCACAAATGAAAGTGAAATATAAAATCCCTACCCCATAAGGTTCAAAAGATATGGTCAAAGTAAACGTTTTTTATGAGCAGGTCAAACTACAAGGTCAAAGTCACAAGCTCAAAAGTCAAGGTCACGAATGAAAGTTCTTATCACAATGAATTGAATGTGAAAAATAAAATCCCTTACCCTTAAGGTTAAAAGACATGGTCAATGTTAAAATGTTTTAAAAGTATGTCAAACTTCAAAATTAAGGTCACTAGGTCAAAAGTCAAGGTCTCTAATGAAAGGTCTAGTCATGGTGAATGATTATGTACAGTAACTTGTCAATTCTCCCTAATGGCTAAAACATAAATTCATAATTTTATATCTCAAGGTCAAAATTTGCTGCTGCATTTAATTTGTTTCATCATGGCCTATCATTATGTAAAGTTTCAAGTTGTTGCTCCAAACAATTTTCTCCAAAAAAACTTAAACACAATAGTTTAACAAAGAAGTTGACTAACGGACAGACAGACTTCACAATTTCATAGACCAGATTGCGAACAATTCTAATATGACTTGAGATTTTCTCCCTATATGTACCATAGAACTCGCCTGGTGTAAAATCTCCAACAAACTTCCAGTGCGCTAAGCTCCGCCCATTCACGTGCTATATTAGAATAGAAATAACAACTAGCTAGCCGTGATACATTGTCCAGTAATTCCACTTGTCACATGAACCAATCAAATTATCACCTCGCTACTTCGCGGCTCAGTGACAATTTGGTTACTGGACAAAAAACCACGGCTAGCTAGTTGTTATTTCTTAAATAATGCATCCTCTTATTATGTCTTCAACCCTTGACCTATGGCTTAAGGTTAGGGTTGCGACTACAGGGAGAAAACTTTATTTTCATATCACATAATATTTGAAACGGACATAAACGATACATGATATAAGCTCAGATTGTTACATTATTTTAGAAAAAAATAATAATCCTTGAAACTTTCATTGCTGAATCGATATTTTTGGGAAAAATGCATATTTTTCAATGAAAAATAGCCAAAAATTGGAAAAAATTTGTCATTTTTACAGGAATTCTGTTACCAAAGATTCAAACATCAGAATATTTACTATTCATTATACTCTTTGAAAGTGAGATAATTTGAAATTCGAACTTCAAGTAAACTCTATGTTTTTGGGTCAAAATGTTGAGTTTTCGCCTAAATTATTGTGGTATTTATAGAAACAGTCATTTTGCTCAAAAACTAATTCACGTACATATTGATTTGACTGCTTTAGGATAAAGCAATACGATAGATATATATGTAGAAAAAAAATTGTGTAGCTGGCAACCTTCTAGCTATTAATAGAAATAATGAGTTGTTGCCATGGCAACCAGCAACATAGTTTTTATAAGAAAATAATCTCCTTAGAACTGATTACTTTATCAGAATTTCTCTAAATAGCCTTTAATTCATCCACAAGCTATAAGAATCTTGAAAAATAAGGATATGCATGAATTTTTGAAATTTCATGCATTCTAGAGGTATGTAAAGTTATGATATGGTATTCTCTAAAATGTCAAAAATGTTAAAATAGGTCAAAAATGGACGTTTATAGCCAAAAAACGAGACGGGCAAATTTTGATTTTTTGGTCTTTATAGTTCGAGATGTTCCTCTACATATGAAGCTATCCTAACTCATTTCTATTAAAAGTCGCCACCCTTACCTTAAATGTTTTAAAAATATCCTCAAATCCCATGGTCCACTTGTTGAGATAGGAGAAGATACTTCCTTATAATGACAGGAAAACAGTTTGACTCTTGGTTATGAAAAAATAGAAACTGTTAAAGATGTATCAATTTTATTTCAGAATCTTTTATTTACAAATACATGTATCATAAAATAAAAGTGATACCTTCTTAACATACATGTATTGTAAAGCAGTTTGAATGAATAAATATGCAAACTTTTTTAACAGAGTAGAATGACATGATGGTGCATTCATGCATTTTTTGTAACATACCATATAACCAGAAATTTTTGCGAGTATCAAATTTCGTGATTTTATGGTAAATAGGGTGTCTTTACTTCTGCGAGTACAATTTTTTGCGGTTCCTATTTGAGCACATGATGTTACTGTTTTAGGCCTTTCATTATAGAATTTTTAGTTAGTTCTATTATAAAAAAACACTCAATGTACTTCTCTTAATGTTTAATCAGAAAAATGTGAAGAATGGTACATGTTAAATAAGAACAAAATGTAACTGATCTACAAATTTATGATATACCTTATCAAACACAATATATTTTTGCGATTCCAAATCATTCGTGAATATGGTGAAAATTAGTATCTCGTGAAAAATTCTGGTTATACAGTACTAGAATGTTCGAGAGCTTAAAACTTCTGTTATTTTACAGTATTCATCTTTGACTGAAATATGTGTGACACTGAACTAACAGTCAATACCTTATCCTGATGTTGAATCTAGATTTAACTGAAATTCTCTGCAAGTTTAGTAAAGTAAAATATTGTAATAACATTTTAGCTATACATGTAAAGCATGACAGAGTCACTCAGAAGTAACTCACTATGAACTTATAATATTTTTAAAAACTTAACTTTACAAAAAATTGTTACAACTTTAAAATTCTTTACACAACCAATTCACATGCTATAGGAACTGGAGTGGGAACTTTCCATAGCGACCTTGCATGTATCTTAAAAAGTTGGAGATATGTTCATGGATGAAGGCTATTGGATGAATATCTGTACATGAAGCATGTTAACAAAAGGAGCTGTTAAGATAAGGGCTGGATTTAGCCCTGAAATCCCTTGATTATTTCTCGTGCGCTGTCCTTCTATTTTAGGAAAAAGTTGGTCAGGATAAAAATATCAAGTATTAGAAAATTCCTAGTAGGTATTTTATTTAAATAGATTTAGTGATAGATGTTATAATTACGGGTTGAAGAGGTAGGGGTACTGAAGAGAGAAAATGTCAAATATCGAGCGAAATTCAAAAAAAAAGGCATTATTTTAGAGAAATTTGATGTTTATCATGCTTCTGTAGCTTTTTAAGTCAAAATTTGATAAATGAATTGAACCTTGAGGTTATTATATCAATATAATCGGCAAAATCCGCAATCCGGAAACTTGAAAACGGTTTTATTTCGTACTTATCAGCCACATATGTATCTTTCAGGCGCGAAATACGCATAGTGTAGAAATAGACAACTTTCTTGTTTATTTCCTGCCTAGCGGTTAAATATTTGATCAGAACATATTCTGAATAGATTGTTCTATGATATTAAAAGGAAAAGAAGGCAATTTTAATTTATTTAACCGCTCTAAGGACTGATTCTAAAATAGTCATCCATCCCCCCTTTTTTCGTTTTTCGCCCGTGGGACATTGTTCCCCCCCTCGGTTCAGAACCCCACTTGGCCATAAAATTTCTTTTATTGATATACACATTTGGTGAAAGTGGCATTCTGAACCGAGGGGGGGAACAATGTTGTAGAAAACTTTTCCGTTTTCCCTTGATTTCTAAGGGAAAAACGCTTATTTTGACCCAAAAATTGGTCTTATTTTGAATAATTTATCCAACCTGATAGAAGATTCATATCTGTACCAAGTAACTTCTTATTTTTACCGAAAACTTTTCTCAATTTTTGCATTTTGAAATTTCGACTTTTCAGGGCAGATTTTACGCCTTATCTTAACAGCTCCTTTGATACAGCATCATTAGGTAGAACACAATATTCAAAATGTTTTAACATAGCTAACATGACTAATACATAAAATATAGTATATACTCTTATAAAGAGTTCAATGCAATGTACAAATGAAAATCATAACAGTGAAAAGTGTAACATCCCTCACTGTCAATATAAAATAATGTATTAAATTGGTATAGATTTAATACATTTATGAAGATTTATCTATGGCAAAAAAATGCCTGAATTTTCAAAATTTTTGAGTAAAATAAAATGATTCCCCTTGGTTTTCACTCCAGTAGAGAAAAGATGTCATGACATCTTTGATTGTGTACAAATCACAGCTCAAAAATGTTGGCAAAGATTCTATGATTAAAATGATTCTTAGATTTTCATCATACAGTAAGTGAACCTGCATGGTCCTTTCAAACCCTGTCTTTGATAGTACAAATGATACAAAAGCATTGATCATAAATATAATGTCAATGAATATTTGTCAGAAATCACAAAAGTTTTTACAACTTACCAGACATTTTTGAAATTTTGTAGAAATTCAAACATGCTTATTAAGAAAAAATTGAAGTATTTTACCAGACCGAAGCAAATTTTACCAGATTTGTCTGGTATGCCTGGTGACTTTCCAATTGTCCAATTTGTATAGTTCTTTGAAATGTACCTAAAGTCTCAAGTGCATCATCATGAATATAAGAATTATGAATATATGTACCAAGAAAGCTCTGAAAACTTGCTCTGCAGTTTCTCCCTATGGAAACTGATAATGTAAATCTTGCATGTTTCTAACAGGTTTGACTGAAATTTCATAGAGCATGCGCAGAATTACATTTACTTACATGAAACTCAATTTTCAAACAAACTGCATTATATCACTGACTGAATATTTCTGTTCAAAGATATCATCTCAATAAAGCTTAGAGATACTACTACAAGGCCTCATTAGATGCTGTAAACTCACATTATATACAATAAATTTAAATGTATGAAATATGTCAAGCTAAAACCCCAGGAGGGACGAGAATAATGTCTTGTATCAGCATATGTGTAACTGCCGGCACACACTTCATCAGGTTAAATTCTTCCTCCGCAGTGTTAGACTCCATACTGAGGGCCATCATGTGACTAACCTCGGTAACGGCCTGCTGTAGGTTGATGGTGTGACCATTTCTAATGTAGTTACTCAGGACCTGGTACATACAGTACAGAAGCCATCCACCCTTATCATTGTCAGACCATGCCACACGCTCTGTAAATAAGGAATAGAATTCAAGTTATTGAATACATCGTACGTACACTATAGTATACATGTATGTAGTTGAAATTGGAATAAATAACTTCATTTCAGTATGTGCATTAAGTTTTTTTCCTTGGTTAAGGTCAAACTTTTATATCCAAAGAAAAAACTAAGACACAAAAGGCCCATGGGCTATATTGCTCATCTGAGAACACTTGGAATCTCATAGTGATCATGAATGTGTTAAAGAAACACAAAAAATTAAAACAATAATGTTGAAGTAAAGTTCATAGAATTTCATACAAACATTCAAACTGAAAAGTCTAAAATGGGTCAACCAATCAAAACCTTAAATAACAATGATTTTCATGGATCAGCTGGAAAAACGCAACATGGTAGAGGACTTTGAGTACTTGCTTCCTGTAAAGTTGAGTTAAAAAAGATGTTTGTGGAAAAACTAATGCCCCTGTCAGCATCTTTGTCAGTGTATCAACTGTAAAGTTAAAAGTAGGTCATACTCCAAGGTCAAGGTCACAAGGTCAAACTTTTTGGTACCAATTGGAAGGTCTTGTCAAAAAGATTGCATGCGTTAAATATGAAAGCCCTAGTATCACCATTCAAAAACTTGAAATTTTCTCCCTATATGTACCATAGAACTCGCCTGGTGTAAAATCTCCAACAAACTAAGCTCCGCCCATTCACGCACTATATTAGAATATATTGTCACATGAACCAATCAAATCATCACCTCGCCACTTCGCGGCTCGGTGATGATTTGATTGGTTCATACCACTCGTGGAATTACTTGACAATAAACCACGGCTAGCTAGTTGTTATTTCTTAAATATCTGTAACTGAACGTACAAAAACTTTTTACCTGAAGGGCTTGCCATGACAACCATACAGTTATGGTAGCATGGGGGAGGAGCTACATTTATTTCTTCCTCCAATAGAATCGTTCTGCCTGTGATGTCAACATAGTTCTTCCCACCAATCACAAATGTAGGAGGCTTAGCACCTTTAACATCCATGCTAGACTGCCAAGATTCATCTTGATCCATTGTTGACTGGGGTGGAGCAAAGAACTTGGCTGGCTCTATTTTGGGTTTCTTTATCTCTATCTCTACATCTACTCCCGTGTCTAAAGCCTCATGTAGAGTTTTCCCTTGTCGAGAGCTACAAGTCTGTAAATTGGGGAAAACACTTTCAAGACTTGCAAAACAAGAAAGTGAAAAGTATAGCAATTAAGGCAGCAAAATATCCAATCTATAGATGTTATTAGCAACCTAGAGACTTGCAATCAATCTCCCATACATTACTGTAAACAGTTTAATAGTGCATGTAAATGTCTGTCCCTTTTGCTTTGAAGGTGACAAAAATAAGGTTATCTGTGACTTTTACTTTTAGAGTGTTCAACACTAATATACATTTACTATGACCTTTACCAATGACAGAGGAAAAGGTGTCATCTTCTAATAACAAGCTTGGGGATCGTTCGTCATCATCCAATATAATGTAATCTCTTGAGTCCACATGCAAAATTCTGACCTTGACCTGACCCTGAACATTAGTACCTTAGGTCACACTCACTCAGAAGTTACAATATATCAAGTAAAAAGAATTACAAATCTTAATTATGTGATAAGTTTGATGAAAAAAATATATTTCTCAAAGATTTAAATGCATCATAATCAAAAGATTTATTAAGATGGTAGTCTCAGGGTAAGGGACTGAACTCAAAATTGATCTCACGAGCGTTTGTTGTCTGGCGTAACATTATCATCGTTTGTTTTCACGACAAGCATCTGCACGACTTACATCATGACATCATAATAGGGGAATTTCCCGGGCGGTGCACGGAGGTAAACGGGAATTTTTTTATGGTTAATATCATTATCTATTTTCATAAGTAAGCATTTCATTTTCCGTGATTTATTTCCTGAAATTGAGCATTACTTAAATTATAGATTGAATATGTTTCCGAGATTTATATGTTTCTTTTTTCTTTTGATATTTTCAGTATCTACACTAATCCTTTGACCTAACGTAAATGTCCAAAGAAATCTGATGTCATCTGATAATTATGACCATGATTACTTTGATTTTTTTTTTGCGTGATAATGATTGGTGTAAATAGAGTACATTTACCTTTATACCATACCTTCGTTTGATAAGAAGATCGTCAAGAAGAAATCAAAGCACTAAAGGTACTGAGTGCGAATAGCCAGAATAATATCACTTATAATGTATGACAAAATATTGTGTTTTCAAAGTTATATTTGTTCCTGAACACCTTCGTAGGCCAGTTTATGGATGTATAAAGACAGAACTAAAATGCAAATGCATAATGTTATCGTAATGAATTGAAAGATGATGTCTGACAGTGAACATGAAAATTAAATAACATCACATTAAATCCCCCCCCCCCCTAAAAAATACAAATATCCAATATGACTATCGATGATTCCATATACAAGGAAAGAAGACGAATCTTATTTTCTAATTTGATCCCCACTCTCTCTTTAACCTTTCATGTTCAATATTAGGTGTGTGCTAAGAATTTGAAGGAAAATTCACTTTGATCTTTTATTTTTCATAATTGTTAATATCATATTTCATGATGGAAGTTCCTCATTTTTCCATCGTATACAGATTTTATTTTGTGAAGCGGGGCAAAATAAGCCTACTTGAAGTTAGTTTTACGTTTCAATGATTCAACTAAATATCTTTCTCGATAGCACCGTTTCATTTATATATTGTCCACTAAAACAGATAATCACCTGGTAATGGAAAGAGGTTTCCAACACACAGCCTGTGTTCATCTCAGTACATACAGATGCAATTTTTCATTAGGTCATGCAATGTACATAATAGGACAGCTCGATTCATATAGATATAATTCATTGATTCATACAGTGATCAGACTTTATACCGATCATGACGCTGACGCAGTCCCAAGGTACATGTAAACAGAGTAACATCGTTTATACATACTCAGTAGTTGGGGCTCCCATGAGTGAAGAAATCAGGCAATCGCTATGTGCTATTCGCACAAAAAATGTATCATAGAAAGGGGGAAAGGTGTCCGGCTTGGCAATCTCGGACGATTAGTTTTTATAAAAAAAAGATCGGGAAAATAAAAATTTTGTATGAATTTCAAAAGGGGGTGGGGGGGGGGGGGGGGGTTGTAAAATGGTTTCGGTTCTAAACAACTCAATTCCATCTATACCCGCGCATTGGACATGTTGGATAGTCCATCCAATTTTTCCTTTTCTTTTTTTTTTCTTTAATTTTTCCTTTTTATATTACTTTTGGTTTGGTTGCTTCCCGTGTTTAAGTAATATCAACTGAGTCAAATGCACAAATTACGTCTAAATTCTGAAATAATGACAACTGTTATTTATTCAAATTAATTTTACAATTTTGTGTAAGCATGTAGATTATAAATTTGCCAACAAGATATACAATGCTTACTTAACCTCGACGTAACGTATCACAACGTAAAAACATAGGTAATCACAGATTACGAAGCTCACCTCGTGACAGCAAAATTCAATTCAAACATATTTCTTAGTACATGTATATTGGCTTTTAAAGGCAAAACCACTCAAGCAGAAAAAGTAGGTCAAGGTCATTTTATGAAAGTTTGATCACAGATACATCCAATATGCAAGTTTGGTACATGTAGCAGTTATACTTTGCTCAATATTGGCTTTATAGAGCAAAATCGCTCAAGCGGAAAAAGTAGGTCAAGGTCATTTTATGAAAGATTGATCAAAGATACATCCAATATGCAAGTTTGGTACATGTATCACTTATACTTTGCTCAATATTGGCTTTTAAAGGCAAAATCACTCAAGCGGAAAAAGTAGGTCGAAGTAATTTTATGAAAGTTTGATCAAAGATTAATCTAATATGCAAGTTTGGAACATCTAGCACTTATACTTTGCTCAATATTGGCTTTATAGAGCAAAATCACTCAAGCAGAATAAGTAGGTCAAGGTCATTTTATGAAAGATTGATCAAAGATACATCCAATATGCAAGTTTGGTACATGTATCACTTATACTTTGCTCAATATTGGCTTTTAAAGGCAAAACCACTCAAGCAAAAAAGTAGGTCAAGGTCATTTTATGAAAGTTTGATCAAAGATACATCTAATATGCAAGTTTGGAACATCTAGCACTTATACTTTGCTCAATATTGGCTTTTAAAGGCAAAACCACTCAAGCAGAAAAAGTAGGTCAAGGTCATTTTATGAAAGTTTGATCAAAGATACATCTAATATGCAAGTTTGGAACATCTAGCACTTATACTTTGCTCAATATTGGCTTTTAAAGGCAAAATCACTCAAGCGGAAAAAAGTAGGTCAAGGTCATTTTATGAAAGTTTGATCAAAGATACATCCAATATGCAAGTTTGGTACATGTAGCACTTATACTTTGCTCAATATTGGCTTTTAAAAGCGAAATCACTCAAGTGGAAAAAGTAGGTCAGATGCTGCATCCGATGCATGGGTCCATCTCGGCATCCAAAGTTGAATCACTTGTGCAAGTTTGGTTACTGTAGCATTAGTACTTTGTCAGATACTGAGCTACCCCAAACTTCTTATCCAAATCACTCAAGTGGAAAATATAGGTCAGATGCTGCATCCAATGCATGGGTTCACCTCAGCATCAAAAGATGAATCACTTGTGCAAGTTTGGTTACTGTAGCATCAGTACTTTGTCAGATACTGAGCTACCCCAAACTTCTTAACCAAGTCACTCAAGCGGAAAATGTAGGTCAGATGCTGCATCCGATGCATGGGTTCACCTCAGCATCCAAAGATGAATCACTTGTGCAAGTTTGGTTACTGTAGCATCAGTACTTTGTCAGATACTGAGCTACCCCAAACTTCTTAACCAAGTCACTCAAGCGGAAAATGTAGGTCAGATGCTGCATACGATGCATGGGTTCACCTCAGCATCCAAAGATGAATCACTTGTGCAAGTTTGGTTACTGTAGCATTAGTACTTTGTCAGATACTGAGCTACCCCGAACTTCTTAACCAAGTCACTCAAGCGGAAAATGTAGGTCAGATGCTGCATAGGATGCATGGGTTCACCTTAGCATCCAAAGATGAATCACTTGTGCCAGTTTGGTTACTGTAGCATTAGTACTTTGTCAGATACTGAGCTACCCCAAACTTCTTAACCAAGTCACTCAAGCGGAAAATGTAGGTCAGATGCTGCATTCGATGCATGGGTTCACCTCAGCATCCAAAGATGAATCACTTGTGCAAGTTTGGTTACTGTAGCATTAGTACTTTGTCAGATACTGAGCTACCCCAAACTTCTTAACCGGACGCGGACGCGGACGCGGACGCGGACACGGACGCGGACACGGACGCGGACGCGGACGCGGACGCGTGGGGTTATAGCATAAGCTCACTCAACTTCGTCGAGGTGAGCTAAAAATGGGGGTAGGGGTAACCCAAATGGCGCTAACTTAGTAAAAATAGGTTCGATTTTCCTGAAATTTGCACAGATTTAAGATAGATAATTAATCTCTTTTCAATTAGTTTTTCATTGAAATTAAATGATACGTTTTTTCATGAGCTATGTAAATGTGACAATTTTCGGAAATTCAGAAAGGTACATGTTTATCCTTATTTTCTATTAAAATTGCTTCTAAAAACAAGAATGGTGATATTAAAACATCAAAATTTTACTAAAAAAGAAAGATGTATGTATTATCTTTGAAATGCAAAGCTGATACTTAATAAATTTGCAGGGTCATTGAATATCTGAGAACAAATTTCGTGACAAAGTCGCCATTTTCTGCATTGAAAGGGGGACAAAATTTTGAGATTTTGAATTGCGACCCACGCAAAACGGTTGCTTCAATTTCTTTCAAACTTTAGCAAAAGGTGCATGACATCATAGTTAATTGATATTGCAATTATGAAGAAAATTGAATGTAGGGATTATGGTGAGACTACCACCTTAAGATCTTCTCCAACATACCTGCATAAAGAAGAATTTGGGTTTATTTTTCAGTTCCTTACAGTGGTTTTCATCAAAGGCTTCCATGATGTCCATGGTTCTCATTTCTCCATCATACGTTGTCACAAAGTGTTCGTAAACTCGGAAGTTTTCAGGAAATAGTTTCTCCAGCTGATTTGTAACAACAGGATTCTGGCTCCCATGAGAACTTATCACCACAGTCAAACACTCTGCTGCCTTTAAAACCTCTTTCTGATTTGTCACTGCAAAATGACAATTTGATAATAAGAAATGTGACTTGCTTCATGCTTCACATGCATATAGGGATTATAACTATAAAGATTACAACTTATGATAACTGGCTTAAAACAGTATAAAATTTTAATACCATGTTATCATAATCTATCAAAATTAAATCCTAAGCATTCTCTGTTTTCTTTTAAAAAATATTTGACAAATTTTAATTAAACCTATGAATTCATTTAAAAAAAAACAAACAATCAATCCTTTTTTAAAGAGAATTACATACATGTTCTAAATTTGACATTCGAAAATTAAAAGTTTTATTCACCCTTAGTACATGTACTTGCCCATTGTCAGAAAGTTTTTCAACGAATATGATGATGCGTCTTTAATCCAATAGGTTGTATAGCGTAGCTTGTTGTGAAATAGATCGTACATTTCTGTCAAGTCTTTTTTAGCTCCAGGTCTATACTGACTACCATCTTGGAAACGTTCATTTGCAATAATTACTGCCACACCCTTCCTTATTTTCAGGGTAAATTCATCCTCATTTTCCGTCTGCTTCAAAGCATCTTTAGTGTCAACGTATATTTGAGTGACTTTCCCAAGTTCAGATAGGTCATAAGGAATCAAGTTCTCTTGTCCTGTTCTTTGGTTGGTAGAGCTTTCATCCTTTGTGCCTCCCCCAAAACAACTGAAAATAACTTAGAATATCAGCTTATACAAAGCTTTAATTATCTTAAATTGAATAATCATTTAATTATGATTCACTACATATGCTTATGACAATATAGCATTTCAGTAGACAAAGATCTACAATGGTATGAGAGTTGTAAAAAAAAAAATCTATATGTTGTCTGAAATGCTGACACTGAGTGGTAGTCACATGCTAGCTAAAAATATCTACTTTTATATTATACAATTATGGACTTTTTATGAGGTGAATATGGTGTGATATTTCAATAGTTAAGGCTTGTGTTATTTCAAAAGTAGGTCTATAATGCAAAGGTCAAATATAGAAAGAAAAATCAAGGCAAAACAACTCCTCCCACAGCCTTCATATGATGAAGGTTGCAGATAACAAGAGAGAAATAAATTTATGAGCATGACCCTGAAATGCCTGTTACCCGGTGCAGTGGCATAAAAATCATCGAATTGATGATAATCAAATTACCTGGAGAAAATTCCAGCATCTACACTTGATGTCATTCTGTATCAGTTACCTACAAAGACAGAACAAGAAGACAATGAGAATGAAATAAGTCTCCAACATCATCTATATATAATTCACAGATGGGACTTGATGATCAATTTCTGGGTGTTTTTTTTTTAGATTGGTCACTTAAAATATCTCCCTTTTTAAACATAGGTAATCACAGATTACGAAGCTCACCTCGTGACAGCAAAATTCAATTCAAACATATTTCTTAGTACATGTATATTGGCTTTTAAAGGCAAAACCACTCAAGCAGAAAAAGTAGGTCAAGGTCATTTTATGAAAGTCTGATCAAATATACATCCAATATGCAAGTTTGGTACATGTAGCAGTTATACTTTGCTCAATATTGGTTTTATAGAGCAAAATCACTCAAGCGGAAAAAGTAGGTCATGGTCATTTTATGAAAGATTGATCAAAGATACATCCAATTTGCAAGTTTGGTACAAGTATCACTTATACTTTGCTCAATATTGGCTTTTAAAGGCAAAATCACTCAAGCGGAAAAAGTAGGTCAAGGTCATTTTATGAAAGTTTGATCAAAGATACATCTAATATGCAAGTTTGGTACATGTAGCACTTATACTTTGCTCAATATTGGCTTTTAAAAGCAAAATCACTCAAGTGGAAAAAGTAGGTCAGATGCTGCATCCGATGCATGGGTCCAATTCGGCATCCAAAGATGAATCACTTGTGCAAGTTTGGTTACTGTAGCATTAGTACTTTGTCAGATACTGAGCTACCCCATACTTCTTATCCAAATCACTCAAGCAGAAAATGTAGGTCAGATGCTGCATCCGATGCATGGGTTCACCTCAGCATCCAAAGATGAATCTTTTGTGCAAGTTTGGTTACTGTAGCATTAGTACTTTGTCAGATATTGAGCTACCCCAAACTTCTTAACCAAGTCACTCAAGCGGAAAATGTAGGTCTGATGCTGCATCCGATGCATGGGTTCACCTCAGCATCCAAAGATGAATCACTTGTGCAAGTTTGGTTACTGTAGCATCAGTACTTTGTCAGATACTGAGCTACCCCAAACTTCTTAACCAAGTCACTCAAGCGGAAAATGTAGGTCAGATGCTGCATACGATGCATGGGTTCACCTCAGCATCCAAAGATGAATCACTTGTGCCAGTTTGGTTACTGTAGCATTAGTACTTTGTCAGATACTGAGCTACCCCAAACTTCTTAACCAAGTCACTCAAGCGGAAAATGTAGGTCAGATGCTGCATACGATGCATGGGTTCACCTCAGCATCCAAAGATGAATCACTTGTGCAAGTTTGGTTACTGTAGCATTAGTACTTTGTCAGATACTGAGCTACCCCAAACTTCTTAACCGGACGCGGACGCGTGGGGTTATAGCATAAGCTCACTCAACTTCGTCGAGGTGAGCTAAAAATTGGTCACTTAAAATAATTATACTTCTCAAGGCAAAGGATTCACACACTTTTATTATTGACCATGATCCTGGCCTAGCTAGGGAATGGTGAAAGGGAGGAGAGGTAGGAGGTGGGAAGTATATGGAGGGTATGTAAGGGGGAGGTATATAAGGGGTGGGAGGGAGAGAGGTATCCCCCCTATATACACGCCAAGTCCCGACATCACAATATTTTGATGTATAATAGATCTATAACTACATAGTAAGATATAGCGTCAAACGTTGTACGTTACATGTAGCTGGTCTTAGCATAACTGTAATACGAAAATGATCTTTTTTCGTTGAAGGGAGGAAAATGCGCAAAATTTAGACAATACTCCAGAGGAGGTCCTGCAGTAACCAGAAGAAGAAGATAAAATGGTCTTAAAATTGCACTTCTGTACCTGCACGCACCTCGATTCCCTTTATCTTTATCCTTTATCTGATGCTTACTGAACCACTCCTATGTGCTGACCACTATTAAAGATCTTTTTCAATCCGAGAAAAACAAAATCATTGGGCCTACATGTACTGGTATATAGATCGACTCAGATTCTGTGATCTATTACATGTATGAACAGACCCTCACAGTCGACTGTCAAGCATGTGATCTTAAAGTGTGTAGTTGGTTTATGGTCACTTTGTACCATATGCAACTCGTACCTTGGTCACTTCGTACCAAAATTTACCAACTCGTACCATAACCATTTCGTACCATGACCAACTCGTACCAAAAAAAATAGTCAATTCGTACCCATTGCATTCATGGGTACAACTCGTACCCAATTTTAGTTCAACTCGTATCATAACATACTCGTACCATAACCAACTCGTACCACACAGAATCTCGTACCCATTGACATAAACTCGTACCATAACCAAATGTACCCAATTTTATTTCAACTCGTACCATTACATACATGTACTAGAACCATAACCAACTCGTACCACACATAATCTCGTACCCATTGACATTTATATCATAACCAACTCGAATCACCTAGAATCTCGTACCCATTAACATTTACTCGAATCATAACCAACTCGTACCACACGTAATCTCGCACAAACACAAAACACAAACTTGGTAGAGCTCTGGGCATTAAGTACTTGCTTCCTCAGTGATTACGTTCACATGAACTCTTATTATAACCAACTCGAATCACCCATCGATGTACATAGCTTGTATATACAACATCTTTTGAATAAACTATGAATTATTACTTTAACTCTTTACAATGTATAATAAGTTTCCACTGATGCGGATTAGATATCTGAAACTGTCTGGTGACGCTTAATCAATCAAAATTAATGAAAAAATTTAATTTGTCAAGGTCGGAATAAAGTTATTTCAGATATGAGTTTACAGAGTACAATTTACCGAGTACCAGGGTACGAGTTGGTAGGGGTGGGAATTTATGCATCGTACAAGTTTATGTTACGAGTATTGGTACCATGGTATGAGTTTATGCATGGTACGAATTTATGCATGGTACGAATTTATGGTACGAGTATTGGTACCATGACACGAGTTGGTAATGGTACGAGTTTATGTATGGTACGAGTAGGTAGAATTTATGGTACGAGTTTGTCATGGTACGAAATGGTTTTGGTACGAGTTGGTAGTAAATTATGGTACGAAGTGGCAGGTACGAGTTGGTTATGGTACAAATTGACCATACCCCGTGTAGTTAACCTATACCAATACATTGTAAATATATTCTAATACATATCGTATCAAATACTTCTAATAACAGGTTACCGCATAAAGTGATTTGTGAATGACAAGCCTCGCGTTTTAGAAAACATCGTCCATTCTTGTAAACTAAAAATAGAATGGGGACTTCCCGCTTCTTCTCGGGTCTTTCCGTTGCACGCTCCGAAGACTCGTTCGTGCCTTTCCGGCTCGCACATACGGATAGTCTCGAGTCTCGGCGGAGTACAACTACCCGGGAGTTTGAGTTTGAAAACTTTACTACAAATGTAACTTGCATTGTTTAACCGACTCAGTCAATCAATAAAAGATATAATACATGTATTATGAAACACGAATGCCCCCTTTACTTTTAGGTTATTTTAATTTATGAGAATGAAGTAGTGTCCTCCGTAGGGAAGTTAAATATAATAAATAACAATGAACACTCGTCTCTATATGCACAAATCTTCGGCCATTCGGCCTTTAATACATTCAAAATCAGTTAAGTTGCACCAATTGCAAGTTCAAAACGGCCGCAAACTTTAAGATCAGGAATATTTCAAAACCATGTCAATTTTGAAGCTTGGTATATATGTGCAGTGGCGGATTCAGCCGGGGGGGGGGGGGGGGGGGGGGCACGGGGGCACGTGCCCCCCCCCCCCCCCCCGGCAGTGCCCCAAAAGGGGGCACTTATGGCATGCTTTTGGAAGCATTAAACTACTGTTTCCGTGATAAATGATAAATATATGAAAGTAGTCAGAAATAGCCCCAAAGCACCACCGATTTGAATAAATTTTCCAAAATTTTCTCAGAGATATAACAAAGTCGGAAAGGATGCATTGCTGTCAAGTCCATCGTCTGTACGTGAACGTTCACGTTTCGGAAACAATCTACATTGCAATGGCGGATTCAGCCGGGGGCACGTGCCCCCCGGCAGTGCCCAAAGAAGGGGCACTTATGACATGCTTTTGGAAGCATTAAACTACTGTTTCCGTAATAAATCTATGAAATTAGTCAGAAATAGCCCCAAAACACCACAGAAACCGATTTGAATACATTTCCCAAAAATTTCTCAGAGATATAACAAAGACGGGGACATGTCCATAATATTGTCTGTACGTGGACGTACACACGTTTCGGAAACAACCTACATTGAATCATGTTCACTTCGAATTTTCTTCATCTGAGGGACATTGACACCATATTTCTTGACCAAATCTTCCATACCAATCATGATCGTTATGTGATATGCTCAGATGGGCCCTAATTTGGAATAAATAGATTTGTATTTGTATTTGATACAACCTTCTTTAATACTGACATTTTTTTTTTACTTTTTCAAGATCGTTTTAAATTTGAGGACATGATAAATTTTTTGAAATACAAGTAAAATTGTTTTGGCCAGATTTAGACCGGCTACCTCCAAGAATTTTACAAAGATAAAAATACATGTTTTTCTTTTTTTTCAGAATCGAATTGCCAAGAAATAATTAAACCTATAAATCTGGACGATGCAGGGAATGGGGCACCCGTAATCTCTAGTTTATGAAGGAAATTTATCACTTACTTATTTTCTTTACCTTACAAACAAGCACGGATGTAGAGTAAAATGGTAAGGGGGTCAGGTCCCGCCTTGAATTTGCATAAAATGCTGATTTTTCCCCTAGTTTTACGCGAATTTACGGCTGGACACCCCCATGGGCTGACCTCTCTGCCCTTTCAAAACTTCTCTTGATCTGCCCATTTCCCTAGGAGATACTGAATATGTTGACTTCTGCTTGTCGTGCAAGAACAATACGTACAGCGTCAGAAAATGTCGAAATTTTTCGAATATATATACTAATTATTGTTACTGACACTGACTGAATCATGCGCGCCAACTCCCTTCTAAATTCAGTTCAAATAAGCTTCAGATGCCACCAAATTGCTTCATTTTTTTTCAAAATTTTCTCGGGGGAGGTCCCCCGAACCCCTACCAATGGGAGGGGGAAACCCCCTCCCAAACCCGCCCCCACTCGGCCCTTCGGGCCTCGCAAATGATTCCCTTAAAAAATTGTATGTGCCCCCCCCCCGGCAATTGGGGTTCTGGATCCGCCCCTGATGTGTTTTGGAAAAGGCTATAGAATTTTTTTTCATCAGCATTTTAGCCAGAAATTTAATAAGATGTAGACTGCTGTGTAATTGTATGTGAATTACGTTACATATGAGGGCATATATTAATAATAAAATTTTCTGACAATGAAAAGCGCCGTAAGTGTTCAATAGTGCTTTATTAGTAACTGTAGTCATTATGTTGGTCAACGAATACATTTAGTATAGATTTTCATATATTCATGAAGGAGAGCAGCTAATTTATAATACCTCAAAGCTATTCGTGCTAATTAATCACGAAATTAGTTATTGGTGTTTTTCAATTAATAATTTATGATAGTTTGATTTTAAGGGATAGCAGAGTAAAACAGTTTCTTCAGATTTTGCTTTTAGTTGATAGTAAAAACATATAAACTGCAAAATCTACAATAACTCGGAGGGAATGGCTATAAGATAAAGACAAACATTGAAAGTACCTCGTAACGTAATTCACGAATCGAGGAATTACGTCACCTTTTAAGCAATATTTCACTTGTTTTATCTCTGATAGCATTTTATATCAAGAGGACATGATCATAGAACAGTAAATCGTACTTGAAGAAATAAAAAAATATTGCATATTACAGCCAAATGGCATCAAATATTGTCATGCATTGTTTTATGATTAAGAGTATTCACATGTATTTATCTTCTCAAATTCGTTTTTGCACAGACATATTTTGAAAACCACCATCCCAATTCTTTTTAAATGATGATTTGAATTGATATGATAAAAACTTTAACAGAAGACCCCAAAATTATCATGTTTAGCTTCCAATTTTCAGAGTTTTCATAACCAAAAGTGCCGTAACGTAATTCACAAAATTATTTTAAAGTTTTATTTTCCATGAAATAATTATGGTTAACTTAACAATTCGTTGCCGATCAATTGCTGTGTAGACCTTCAAACAGGATCTGAATCTATGCTAGATCAAAATATATCACATACTTGAATCATCTGGCATGTTTTAACATACTTCAAATAGAACATCTTACAAACAAGAAAAGCAAAGTGTTTTTGTACATATATAGCTACTTTGTATTATTGTATTTCTTTTGTATTTCAAAGCTGATTCTATCTTCCATATCATCTTTTTGTATACATCTGTGTGATTCAGTATTACTCTGTGCAATCACTGTCCTCTGTAATCAATCAAGATACCCAAAAGTGAATTACGTTACGCAGCGTGAATTACGTTATGGCAGGAATTCTCGCTTGTTTTGGAAACTTCAGCATTATCTGATGACTATTTTTCTCAATACACATACGTATGAGATACATTCAAATGTTTCAACTACAAACTTTATCAAATAACGTGCAAAATGAAGAATATTGTGATTAAAAAGAATGCCTACTGGCTAATAAATGGCAAATTGTATATATTTGACATTTTAAATAGTGTTTCTGCCCACAAACTAAGTTTTATCACTAGCTATCATGTCTGAAAGTAAAATAATTACGATAAATCCCATCTAGACACATCAGGAATGGATATTACTCTGAATTTAGTATCTACTACGTAACGTAATTCACCGTAACGTAATTCACGTCATGTTTTTTTTTCTGTGTTTATTATCTGCCCCTCCGTACGCAAGGGAGCTTTAATCAAATTGTGATTGTCTTTATATAAAGGCATAAGCACACGATTACGACATGACCATAGTAATGCACTCTGCGATTCTTATCACAGTAAAAGCTGCGTAACGTAATTCACAAAATAAGTGAATTTTTCAGAAAATAATATATGAAAGGATTTTTTTTTTCCTAAAATGTAACGAATGTAAAACATTCAATGAAAAAATATTAAAGTTTGATCTATTACAAGTTAGAAAAGTATAGTTCTGATATTATATAGTTCTAATTTTAACTCATCCTAGATCTCCAAAGATGGTAACGTAATTCACCGTAAAACTTGTGACAATAGAGTTTAGTATAATTAAGGGTAAAATACTATAAAGCGTATGAACTGAACTCGATTTTTTAAAATACTGATATTACTTTTATTAAAATATGTGCTAAATATTTTGAATTTAATACATTTTCGCGTCACTGACAGCCCATTTTATCATACGCCTCAGTTTGTGACATGCATTTTTTGACAAATACTACCCTTATATGATAGAAAAATCCACATATATCGAGTTCAAAGGTAACCATAAGGCATATGGAGGAATAGCAACTAATGCAAGTAAAAAGTAAAAGCAAAAAAATCTTTCCATGGTTCAATGTTTCTTTCAAAAATGTCTCGTGACACAGTTTTTGCGTATTGGCGCAACTTAACTGATTTTGAATGTTTATCAAGTGGAAAAGCACGAATACAAAAGAATTCTACGTAATATCCATAACTGCTGGTATACAAAGCCCAGCGTTATAAAGTGGAAAAGCACGAATTCAAAAGAATTCTACGTAATATCCATAACTGTTGGTAAACAAAGCCCAGCGTAAAATGTTTCCACTACAGACAGTTCCCTAGATTTTAATTCACCAAATTGTTGACGACAGACGGACCGATGGACAGACAGACATCGTCAATCAATAGACAGGGATTGCTTTGCAATCCGGCCAAAAATGGTATCAATGGAAAGATCTTGTCAAAAGGACTACACATTTGAAATATGAAAGTCATACCAAAAGTATGACAAAGGATTTTGATATCAATGGAATATACGTGAAAAATATGATTTCAAAGCTCTATCATCTACTATTCAAAAGTTGTTCTCAATTTTAAACTTTTGCCACGAACAAACAGACGGACAAGCCAAAACTAAACTATATCCCCCTATTCCTAGATTCTGGGGGCATAAAAAGATCTTGCAACAAGAGGCCCAAGGGGGCCACATCGCTCACCCAAGTTGCAGACATAAAACTGGTAGGCCTAGTGGACAATTTGGTGGAGGACCTTGATATTTGTTTCCTGTAAGGTTTCGTGAAATTCTGTGCAGCTGTTTATGAGAAGTCTAAAATGTGTCAGCCAATCAGAGCCCTTGACGGCCATATGAGTTGACCGATCGGCACGAAAAACACAAACTTGGTAGAGGATCGTGAGTACTTACTTCCTGTAAGGTTTCGTGAAATTCAGTGACGCGGTTCCAGTGGAGAAGTCGGTGTATTTCGAAAATGCGTCAGCCAATCAGAGCCTACGGCGGCCATATTTGTTGAACGATCGGCACGAAAAATACAAACATGGTAGAGGACCTTGAGTTCTTGCTTCCTGAATGGTTTCGTGAAATTTTGTGCAGCGGTTGCAGAGGAGATGTCGAAAACGTTAAAAGTTTACACCGAACGACAGACGGCGCGCTATGACAATAGCTCACCTGAGCTTCGCTCAGATGAGCTAAAAAGGAATATACACGCATGAAAGATGAAAATCCGAGCACTTCAGGGGCAGATCCAAGTCGGAGGCGAGGGTGGGGTTGTGTTGGCTTGCTGTCGGGGATTTGGCGAGGCAATCTAATTAAAATTCAGCTCTCTGTATTTCGTAAACTATATGTAGATTCATGGTGAGATAATCATATCGGCGTAGCAGGGATTTATAGTTGATAGCCCCTGCTTGTATCTTGTATTATAGACTTGCAGAAGAAAAGGTTTGTGACTAAGCAAGAAAACCTCGACCCTGTCGTTCAATGATTACGGGCAAAATTACTCGGATAAATTGTTTGGACAAGCAGACGGTCACGCCAAAACTTGACGCCCTCTATTCTCCGATTTCGGAGTCAAAAACTGGGCTTGGCACCATAAACTAAGAATTGACTTAAGTCAAATTTTCAAAATGCGATATTAAGCAAATCAGTGAAAATTTGAAATATCGTGCTCATCCATTTTATTCTACTCTGAAAATAGACAAATTATGTGAATAAGTTCAAGTCATCACTAGTATTATAATGCGATAAAAGAAAATTAAAATTTAGACTTAAGTCAGTTCTTAGTTTATGGTGCCGGGCCCAGATCTAAAAAAGAAGGGGATTCGGGATATTTAGGACCACTAGACGTCAAAGGTTTGACAAAAGCAGACTAAACTTCTGGACAGACGCTTTCACGAATGCGGAGATAACCGATGGCGTAACCAAAAGTCACATATTCGTGACGTCACAATAGAGTAGAATGGCATAGAAACTGAAAGTTCCTGTGGGAGACGATCCTTGTCTTGGCGCGCTCACGGTTAGAAAAGCATTTCTATGTCATCTTGTTAATCATATGATAATGACATTTACATGATTGGTCAGCGTGAATTATATATCACTGTTGACAGATGTAATCTTGTATCAATAGTACTTACATTACACATTTATAGTGCATTTCTATCTATGGTATACATAGCATATTTAACATCATTATCACTTCCCTTTTACATGTTTTCCGCTCAATATGTCAAAAAACCAACTGACGAAGCGAAAGAGTTCAAAAGTTCTTCAAAAGAAAGGAAGCAAAACGACAGAGAAAAATGTAAGTATACATAATAATTTTTGTATCTTTGTTGCGATGTTCGGCTATCTAGATTATGCAAAAAATTTGTTTCGATGAAAGGGTCGGGTTCTGTTGTGTATGTAATTTCACTGAGGAAAAGTTCGGATATGTGTCCAATGGCGGATCTAGAGGGGTTTACAAGACCGACCCCCTCCCCTTTGAATTTACCAAAAATCTTGATTTGTCACGTATTCTACATCATTTTCATTTTTTCAAAATCATTGGCTGGGAATTCTCCACCCAAGCTGGACCCTGGAAAATATCTAATTCCGCCCATGGTGACCATCATAAAGAAGATGGAGGTGAGGAAGGTGTCCCCCCCCCCCCCCCCTTTTCATTGAATTCTGATTCTTATTATCAAAACTATTGTTGGATCAATCGAAATAATGGTTTTGAAGAAAACAGATTCTTCAGCATCTCAGTCAGTATAAATGTTGTTCTCTGTAAAATAGTTCAAACTCCAAGTAGGTCAAAAAGTACTAGGGATTTACACGTGTAATCTGAAAGTCATTCACTTACGATCAAAAGTTTTGAAAAAAAGTTATACTTATTTATAAGTACAGACAAATGTAGGTAAAACTTCAAGGTCAAAGTCTTGGGGTCAATATTTTTTGATGGGTCCACACACTGAATGTTCGTGTGAAATACAACGGTCCTATACCCTCCTATTCAAAAATTATCAAGATAGAACGTTTTTGCGGACAAACAGAAAGACCAAAAACTATGTTCTCCGAATCTCTGGTTACGGGGCATATAAACTGACGTAATTGTCTATTAAGAAACAAACTTTATTACATGTATATGCGGTGGAGTTACAAACACTATTAAAATTTCAAATCTTCTTTACCTCAGGATGACGATAATGAAGATAAAGACGACGTGGAGGTGGGGTATCCACCCCCTACCCCACCCACCACAAAGAAATCACAGATCTATGATCAGGAAACCTTCCATCAAGTTGAGCAACACGTTCGCAAGGTATCGAAAATTATAAGTCAGATTTATACACTCAAAAAAAAAAAACGTGTATTGCATCAATAAATACCTTTCATCAAAAGATTCCTTTCAGTGGCTTCGCTCTGCATTACACTCAAGAATACCATTCTGTTCTTGTTTTAACGCAAGTCTAATGTTCACATCATTCGAAGAAGTCTATGGTTCCCTCGTAATTTTATATCGAGAAATCAAGCAGGTGTAATGAAAGAGTAAGAATCTCCTGCTAGTATAATAAAAGTAACACAAATTCCACAGATCTATTGTTTATTGCCGCTATAGCTGAAGTCAAGCAAAGTTTTTGGTTCATTTTCAGGCCACTCCAGATATTGCAGAGGACTTCTCACAACTATTAGAATATCTATGTCACGGTCTGGAGACAGATCTGGCTAAAGTCCGGGCTATTTTCTACTGGATAATTCACCAAAAAATCCCTCTCTTATTGAAACAGAGAGACATACCCCCACCAGACACTCCCATAGGCTACTTATACCACATGAGGCAAAGAAAAGGAACTTATTCACAACTTTTCTCTTCAATGTGCAGGTAGGTATTGATAAAACTATGCTTCGAAGTTTGATCCGAGGCTTGTTTTCACAATGAGTAAATACATGAATATACATCTTCAACTTGTGACATTAACCTTGACTTTTGACCTCGAGAATTCATGAACTTCCTCCTGTTATCATTATTCTTTGTTTTAAGATCCTAGATCATTCAGTTTATTCTCTATCTCCTTCATTATGACAATTAGACAGACGGCACCAGTCGTTTTGAAGAAATCTTAGAAAGTCATTTTGCTTATATATATTATATGCTTCGTAGTTTGTGATACGAGTGCCCCAATCCTTGCCTTTAGTACATATATAAAACATGGTAGATGACAGAGCAAGTTTGGTAAAATTCGGTGCAGTCGTTGCATAGAAGTCGAGGTTGCTGGACACAGTCCGATTCCAGTGAGTTTGGTACACAAAAAAATGAGGGGAGGGGGGTGTTCTTTGCAGTTCAATGCAGTTGTAATGAAGATGAAAATGCTCCAGTCAATGAGACCCACTGACAACAATATTGAGATATAGTTCAAACACAAACATTAAGGACTTTGAGTGCTTGCGTCTGATGAACTTGAAAACGCGAATTATTCTGAATGTCATCATAGGACAGCAAAGATTTTGCTATTGATTGTTTTGGTAAGTGTTGTTGGCCGTTTCCGTGACTAAATTTTTTTTTAACATTCAATCTTTCTTTTTGTATTTAGGCAGTCTAATGTCCCTTGTGCTGTGATTCACGGACTCGCCAAAGGAATACGTTACAATGTCGGTGACAAGATGTGCTCAAAGCTCCACAAGCATAGCTGGAACGCTGTGTATGTGGATGGTAACTGGAGACTGGTCAATCCTCATTGGGCAGCCATGTCTGCGGATGGCTACAAGTCCGGCCACTGGACAATAGTGGACTGTCCAGAGAATCATGTTGACAACGACGGGGACGGGGCCAGCCGCTCATACATCATACGTCCAATGGTCAACGATTTCTATTTTCTGACGGACCCAGATAAATTCATTACAAAATGTTTTCCGAATAATCCAAAATGGCAGCTACTGGCAAAACCTCTGACAAAGCAGCAGTTTGAAGCACTCCCCTTCCTCCAACCAGCGTTCTATGACCTTGGTCTTCAACTGCTCAATATTGAAAAGTGCATAATATATCCAATAGAAGGAAAAGTTGAAATACAGATTCAAATTCCCGACAAGTCGCACCAACGACTTCAGTTTATATATAATCTTTTCCAACTCAGAGATATGAATGATGAGGGAGAAATCGACTATCCAAAACTGGAACGATTTGTTCTACAATATAAGAAAGGAACCATGATTGTTTTTGAAATACGCTTTCCTCCAATCTGCATAGGATCATACAAACTTGAAATTCTGTGTCATGACCCAGAAAAATCCCTACCCTCAGAATGGGTGTGCGATTTTCTGATTGTTTGTGGACAAGGAATGGAGGATTGTGTGCCTCTACCAGTTGCCCCGCGGGCGGGTTGGGGACCGGGCTTGCCGCTCCATCGACACGGGATTACGGCCCTCACACACCAAGACGGCGTGATATGCATAGATAAAGATATATTTACAAATTTTTCGTTCAAAACAAAGAAAACTCAAGACCTTTTCGCAGAGCTTGTTCATATTAGTAGATCCAAAACTGAACTGAACGAATTTGTGGAATGCAGTAAAAATGAAAACGGAGAAACTGTGGTGAAGGTGAAGGCGCCATCAGAAGGAGAATTCGCCCTCCTGATACACTGTAGAGAAGAAGGGAATCTGAGATATAACAATGTTTGCAATTACTTATTACATCGGAATACAGTTGTAGAGGTAAGTGAATATTTTAGAGTCCCTATTCGGCTCATCATATGATAATGTAATACATATTAGTATTGTACCTTTTCACTTGCCCAATACGGTAACTGATAAGGAAAGCATAAGATTAAGACCAGATACTTTTTCTGTCAAATGATGCCTTGCTGGCACTTGGACGAAAAATGTACAGTGTTAATTACTGTACTTCTTTTGAAGAACCCGAGCAAGGCGAAAATAAGACAGCAACTGGCAGAAGCCATAGAAGATGGTGACGAGGAGGCTTTGTCGTCTGCTATGCAGGACTTTGTGGAGAATGGATTGGTGGATAGCGGTGATCTGGCAAAGGCAAAAAAGAAATTCCTGGTGGCACGTGTCAATAAAGGTTAGCAGACTTTCAAAAACGTTTTCAATCGATAATCAGTAAATCTACTAGCTCAAATCTATCTTTTTCGTTAGTAACTGCAAAGCGAAGTCCATGAAGTTACAGGGGCATATTTGGTATGTTTGCGATGTTTTTCTATGTTAAAAATGTTACATGAGCAGATCTTTATGTTTGTCTCTTGAATCCCGAGCAGAGGGGTCCAATCTTTATCTTTGAAAATTAGAAAAGTATTAACTAAGGTATTTAAGAAATGACTGTCTTACTTTTGGTGTTCATGGGTGTATAATTCTGACCAAAATAAAATCGTACAGTTATATTTCAAATTTCATTCCAGAACTTCAAGATGCCATCGACACTCGTAATTTAGACAAACTAGAAAGAACCATGCATGGTATAAGTGATACTTCGTTAAGAAGAAATCTGGGCAACATTGTGGAAAACGCAGAGATTCTCAGGACGTATCTCAGACGACTAAAGAGGGTGCGACAAAGCGTACTGGAAATGAACCAGAAAACGATATCTGAACTAAGGAGCTATGTACAGCCACCGTCTGCCGTCCATGGAGTCATGATATCTACCTACCTACTACTAGGGGAAAAGGAGGTCAACTTAAAGGTGACGAGTCCGCAATATAAACGGCATCAAAAATAGATAAAACGATTTCAACAATACCTCCTTTGTTAGAACTCAGTTCATAATTACCCATGACCTTGACCTTGACAATTTACAAAAATCTTCCTTTTATAGAAATTAGATAAATGGAGATCAAGCTAATACCCATCTTTGTGTATTTTTTTTACCTATACATGTATATAAGTTGAAATTGTATTTAGTCCTAAATTTAATGAAGACACACTTGATTAGTAACATTTGTTTGTGAAACATTAAATGCCTCTGGGTGTTATAAATGAGATATTGCTGCATTACAGTGCTCAAAAATTAAGGGAGCAAGGTTTCTACTTTCATATCACACATTTTTGCAGCTGCTTATTCTATATGATGAACATAAATGTATTAAGACATATTTAATAGTCATTTTTGTGCGAATAGCACATAGCAATTGCCTGATTTCTTCACTCATGGGAGCCCCGTCTACTGAGTATGTATAAATGATGTTACTCTGTTTACATGTACCTTGGGACTGCGTCAGCGTCATGATCGGTATAAAGTCTGATCACTGTCTGAATCAATGAATTACATCTATATGAATCGAGCTGTCGTGTTATGTACATGCATGACCTAATGAAAAATTGCATCTGTAGGAACTAAGATGAACACAGACTGTGTGTTGGAAACCCCTTTCCATTACCAGGTGATTATCTGTTTTAGTGGACAATATTTAAATGAAACGGTGCTATTGATAAAGATATGAAACGTAAAATTAACTTCAAGTAGGCTTATTTTGCCCCGCTTCACAAAATAAAATCTGTATAGGACGGAAAAATTAGGAACTTCCATCATGAAATATGATATTAACAATTATGAAAAATAAAAGATCATAACATTCCCGTTTAGGATGGATCATGTTTTTATATACTAAAAAAGAAGTGAATTTTCCTTCAAATTCGTAGCACACGCCTAACATTGAACATGAAAGGTTAAAGAGAGAATGGGGATCAAATTAGAAAATAAGATTCGTCTTCTTTCCTTGTATATGGAATCATCAATCGATAATCATATTGGATTGTTGTATTTTTTTTGGGGGGGGGGGGGGTAGATTTAATGTGATGTTATATAATTTTCATGTTCACTGTCAGACATCATCTTTCAATTCATTACGGCAACATTATGCATTTTAGTTCTGTCTTTATATGTCCATAAACTGGCCTACGAAGGTGTTCAGGAACAAATATAACTTTGAAAACACAATATTTTGTCATACATTATAAGTGATATTATTCTGGCTATTCGCACTCAGTACCTTTAGTGCTTTGATTTAATTACCAATGTCTGTATTGAACAGATTAACAATATAGACATGATAAAACTTGATGATGTAGCCTTGCTTATCCCAAAAAATATTACATTGTAGGTCCATTATATTACGATGGAAAAATTTTTTGAGCAGTGTGAGTATATCAAAATATAAATCAGAAGGTCAAGGTCACCAGAGTAGAATGCTGGTACATACAGTACTCACAGGAAAAGTCTCACCAATTTGACAGAACTTGAATGTCATTGAAATCTATAATAATTTTGGTGCACGAGTGATTAGCTTCACACGGTGTATATGTAACCTAAAGTACAAATTGCCTTTGACTAACAGGTACTGCAAGATTCATTTCAATTTCTTTTTTCAGAAATGGAGAAGAGTTCAAATTCTGATTGGCAAGAAAGGGAAAGAGGGCCTCAAAAACAGGGTTGCAACCTTCCAACCAATCACAGTGAAGCGATCTGCCTTAGAAAAATCAAAAGAAATCATCCATAACTATGACTTAGAAACTGTCCAGATAGCAAGTGCAGGAGCTGCCACCTTCTATCAATGGGTAAATATAACTGCATGTTATTTATCTTTTTTTGATAGTTTGCAAGTTTTTCATATTCAAATATCCATAGCTGATAAAAGTGACTCCAGGAAAAATGTAAATGTCACACTACCATATATCAGTTCATGGTTCTGAATGTCACTGAAATATGATTGTATTTCACCATCTGTCAACAGGCGACTAGCATGATTCATGAAGTAGAAGCTATTCGAGGCACTGCCAAATGATGAGATTATCCTATATAAGGTGCCTTGACAATTGACACCCATGGAGAATTACAGGGATGGATGTAGTGATTCTGAGAGAATTATATACATGCAATTCAGATGGAAGTGCAATATTAACTAATTTATTACATATTCTCTTTATGTTGTTACAGATCAAATCGATTAAAAAAAATTGATTTAAACTTGTGAAAATGAAAATAATTCCTCATCATTTCTAATTGTTGTGTACCAATTTTACCTTGTCTTTCAAATAATGTATACGTACATAGAAATGTAGCATGTTGAATTGTTAATTAAATAAGAGTTACAAATGTAGCATGTTGAATTGTTAATTAAATAAGAGTTGATAATAGTTTCGTTTTTCTCTTATTCCATAATGATTTCCTTCTCACTGCGAGTCATGCACAAATTTTCTGAATATTAAAAAGGATATGTGGTCACCAGTCCTAGATTTACATGAAGCCTCTGTATCTTGTAAACCTCAGTATAACTGTAGATATTTGTCACAGTTCATGCTGAAGTTTCTGCTGCATATCAGTAATGATTTCTTGCGTCAGTTCTCTGATTTCTTTACTCTTGTCCACTGAAAGTTCCTTCAGGATACTCTCTGGTAGCTGAAAGTGTTATAAGTTTAATTGAACATTAGCTTTCATGATATACATGTATACAAGCCTGCTTTAAAAGGCAACACAAACATAGCATCCCCTAACAACTGCAAGTTCTATTCCATAACCAAAATGATTTTAAAATCAAGTCCATAATGACCTTGGACCGTGAAAAGAGATAATCCTCTCCCCATGGGGAACATTTGTGGAAGGTTTGATGTTTATACCATGATTGCTTTGTCTTCTATGCTGATCTCAAGGATTTTGAGCCTACGTCTAAAGTGACCTTGATCTTTGACCCCGATAACATTAGGCTTCATCCTTTACCCATGGGGAATATTTGTGGAAGATTTGATGTTTTTTATAATGATTGCTTCATCTTTTATGCTGATCACAAGAATTTTAAGCTTAAGTTCACAGTGACCTTGAACTTTGACCTTGAAAATAAGCAGGTTCATTCTCCCAAAGGGAAACATTTGTGGAAGATTTGATGCTTCTATGCTGTTCACAAGAATCGAGACAAACATTAACACATGGCAGCGATGCTATATCCCAGGGGATGAAAAAATATCCACCAGGTTTGATCATGCCAATGTCAACAAGTCAAGAAAAATTATTGCAACATTCTTTTATCTAATCAAAGTTAATCTAATCACCCTGCTGCAACCTCTAATCTAATTCCTCGCCATGAAATTCAAAAAATATCTTTCTTTCACACTTGTACTGCTAGATGATTGTGTGACGTTTATTTGCAGCTTTGAAATTGTTTTGCCAACGTTGTTGCTTATGACGTTGCTAAGCGCGTACTTCCAGTTTGGGTTGATGCAGGTATCAACACAATTTTTCCGCCAATCACAATCTTCGTTTCTTAGGAATGACAATGGAAATTAAATGATAAGGTATTCTTCTCATTGCCGTTTTTTAACCTTAACCAAGGACTCCAGACCTTGAAAAACTTTATGTGTTAACGTTCCAACCCACAAAGTATGATGAACAACATTGCTGGAAACTCTCAGAAATTATCTAATGCTAGGACTAGCAGATTTGTGTAATGCTTTATCCAGCTTAAGTTCAGATACGTGTTATGTAAGAAATATTCTAAATACAGATTCTTACTACTTCTGCCAGTTCATGAACGACACTAAAATTGCCTTCTTCACTCAACATGGACTGTATAAGCTGTAGAGTTGTCTGCTTTGTCTCTATATCCTGCTCCTCTATCAGATGTAGAAAAGGTTTTATAATATTATTGTATTATTAACACAAACACTAATATTGAGTTAAACATAAACAAAATCATTCCAAGGAATGCATGTGTCGCCTGCAAACATAGCGACACTCAGGAATCACTTTTATAGGGTGTGACATCCAAGTGTGACAGACAGACGGACAGACAGACAGACGGATGGACAGACGGACAACGGACAAAGTGATCCCTAAGTGTCGCTATGCTTCGCAGGCGACACAATAAAGGTGTCATATGAGTATTACATGCATAGAGGTATTGTGTGACATAAGAATAGACAAGTTAAAGAATTTTCATTACATACTAACCCTGTAAAAGCCAGGACAAGATCCCAAGGAGAGACTTCTGTTTGCAGAGGAACTTGATGCCCTTCTGATTTATACTGATGTTGTACAGAGACATTAAAATCAAACTACAACAAAAAGAACAATTAAGACATGAATTAATTAATATCAAATCTGCTACATTTTTGTTTGTATTAACACAGGTTATCCAAAATCACACATGTACATTTAGTATATATTTTTGATGAGGTTTGATTGACTACTCAGACCTAAAGGTCAATTATATCTAGAACAGGGCCAAAATTCTGTATTAGAAATGAAAATACCAAAAGCAAATGAATGAATTAGCTTTTTAAGATATATAGACCCTATTTGAGAATAACTCACTCTGAGGCATTAAGAAGAAAACAGCATACACATGTATATTAAGCAACAAAATTGAATCATTTGATATGAAAATTATATTGTTCAAGAATAGCTTTGTACCCAGTCTGACCCTGAATATGTGACCTAGACCCTTGACATTGACTTGGTACATGTATTATCATACTTGACCATTTCTGTAAATTTTGTGAAGTACTGTATATGTAGAATCATTCGCTGCACGTATTAACCTTGGCTTCGCTACTTTTGCACTCAGCTTTGTATAGCGAAAGTTTGTACCAGTGAGGAAAAAACCAAATGCACAAATCAATTGAAGCGGGAATGGATCTGCGAATGATTGTCCCACCAAAAAACATTTACACTAATAATACCGTGAAAGAAAGTACCAGCAAATTCTACGTAAACAGTACATAAGCTAGTAATATTGCCATTTATCCCATCCACCATGACAAATTTCTTGCAATATGATTGGTTGAGAAGAATGGAATATTATTATATTGCCATATATAGATTAATATGGAAGTGTGACACCCTAGTATAGACTGCATGACAAACAAATGACAAAATGATCCCTGTATATTTGACTAAAACAGGGACTTACTTTTTAAGACGTGAACTTTTTCCTGTAGGAGCCTCACCTAGGACTGTGATGAATGTTTCCATCAGAGCTTTGCCATGTTGGTTAGATATCAGAAAGTCTCTGCCATACGCTGTAGCCGCTATGTCTATTATAACAAAACATATCAGTGAAGTATAAATACACAAATATTTAGATTATCATCACTTCCAATGTCCTCAATTTATTAATTGTGCATTCTTGATACATTTTTAGAGGATTTCATTAAAAAATATCTCAATAAACCCTAAACTGCTAAAGGCAGTATGGCCCGATTGCGAAGTGCAAGTTTTAGTTGGTATATACTTTATCTATGGTATTGTTATTGTATAAGGAATCTATTATAGTGAAATATTAAAGAATGTTAATGTTAAACATAAAAGAAACTCTGTTTATAAATCAAGAGTTTAAATTTTAAAAAAAATCAACAAAATTTAAGGTCAAGGCCTCTAGTTTCATTAAAAGTTGTTGTTGTTAGGAATATGTGAGTAAAACATGGAAGCTCTATCCATTATGGTTAAAAAAATATATCTAAAGTTAATGTTTTTGAAAATAGGTCAAACTTCAAGGTCGAGGTAACTAGGTCATAAATGAGAGGTCTTATCGAGAGATGTTTGCACATGAAATATAAAATCATCCCTACCCCTTCAGCTTAAAAAAAAATAAGGTCGAGGTTAATTATTTTGAAAAGTAGGTCAAACATGAAGGTCAAGGTCACTAGGTAAATAGACAAGGTCTCAAATGCAAGGTCTTATCATGGTCAATCATTACGTAAAGTTACTTGTTAATTCTCCTCATAGTTTAATCCCTATAAATTCAGAAATTCTAATATCAAGGTCAAAGGTCAAGATTTGTAGCTGTGTTTGATTCATCTCATCATGGTCTATCACCTTGTAAAGTTTCAAGTTGCTGCTCCAAACAGTTTTCTCAAAAAGGACTTAAATGCAACAGTTTAACCAAAATTTTGACATACTGACAGATGGATGAACAGACAGACTTCACCATTTCAAAGATCAGATTTTGCTTCACAATCCGGCCAAAAATTTTATCAAATTAATCAGAACAACTATTGAATATTACTTGTAATAATTCCACATAGAGCCCATATAAACTGTGTCTCATCAGACTCCTCCTTGGGCCAGTCCTCCTTGTAGGCAGTGATGTAACTTGTCAGGGTATTTGTTATCAGATTCAGGAATTCATCTACCTTGGTCTGAAATCAAATATAAATAACTTGTCAATTTAGAGTATTGCTTATACATGCAATTGTAAATACATACCGGTGTAAAATGTACTAAGTATAAATTATCAAAAAATACTATTAAAGACCTACAATGGATCCAGAAATTATGTTTCTCATATTGAGCTAATATGCATTATATGGAACATAATACCTGGATCCACTGTAGCTAGGTTATCAGAGTATAATCACATTCTAAAAGACAGTTATTGTATAAATCGTACCCGGACCAGTTTACTGTAAACGTGGAAACTTTTGCGGGGGAGGGGGGGGGGGGGGGAGGGGGGTAATTTCCATGTATTTCACGAATCAGGGGACTTTGCGAAAATTTTCCTTTTGCAAAAATAACCCTTCTGCATTCTTACAAAGGCAGAGATGTTTATATCACAAATGTTTCCCCCTCCTGAATATAATCCTGCTGCATTCTTACAAAGGCAGAGATGTTTATATCACAAACATTTCCCCCTCCTGAATATAACCCTGCTGCATTCTTACAAAGGCAGAGATGTTTATATCACAAACATTTCCCCCTCCTGAATATAACCCTGCTGCATTCTTACAAAGGCAGAGATGTTTATATCACAAACATTTCCCCCTCCTGAATATAACCCTGCTGCATTCTTACAAAGGCAGAGATGTTTATATCACAAACATTTCCCCCTCCTGAATATAACCCTGCTGCATTCTTACAAAGGCAGAGATGTTTATATCACAAACATTTCCCCCTCCTGAATATAACCCTGCTGCATTCTTACAAAGGCAGAGATGTTTATATCACAAACATTTCCCCCTCCTGAATATAACCCTGCTGCATTCTTACAAAGGCAGAGATGTTTATATCACAAACATTTCCCCCTCCTGAATATAACCCTGCTGCATTCTTACAAAGGCAGAGATGTTTATATCACAAATATTTCCCCCTCCTGAATATAATCCTGCTGCATTCTTACAAAGGCAGAGATGTTTATATCACAAACATTTCCCCCTCCTGAATATAACCCTGCTGCATTCTTAAAAAGGCAGAGATGATTATATCACAAATATTTCCCCCTCCTGAATATAATCCTGCTGCATTCTTACAAAGGCAGAGATGTTTATATCACAAACATTTCCCCCTCCTGAATATAACCCTTCTGCATTCTTACAAAGGCAGAGATGTTTATATCACAAACATTTCCCCATGCGTAACGTCTTGATTTTACAATCGTGAAATTTTCCCCCCAGAGAAAATAACCATGTTTACAGTAGATTTGATGTCATCTTACCCCGACCAGTATAGATTTGATGCTGTCTTCTACACGTGATACTCTCCATAACAGTGTACAGCAGGCAGATCCCAGACTGGAGCAGTATTCTGACTGTTGTGTTAACTGTGTAGTTAGCTCCTGTACATCATATTGTAGTCTCACATTCTCCTAAAAACAATGTTATCAAGGTTAGTGTCATTAGAATGAAATATTACATATAATACATGATTTTACCAACATTGCCAATATCCTATTAGACAGTCATGCAGACGCTTAACATCACAAAATTTGGCAACATTTTCATTGTGATGTCACTATAGAAAACATAGTGTAATCAAAGATTATAAAGCTCACCTCATGGTAGCATTTTATCATGGCAGCAAACAGGGAGTACCTAATCAGTTAGTAGTCAAAGATTATGCAGTTTTAGTTTGAGAATCTGTTCTATTGAGGGACAACAAAAATGCTAACAACAAAACAGAAAAGTTTGGCCTTCCTAGCACTTAAAATAAAAAAATAAAACTTCTTAACATACTACATGTCATGTGGACGCCAACGACAGGGTGATAGCATAAGCTCTCTCTTACTTTGTCAGGTGAACTAAATAGCATAAGCTCCCTCTCACTTCGTGAGGTAAGCTAAACATGACAACACTTCAAGACAATGCAAGTAAACATGACGCCATAATGAAATAATGTTGCCAAATGATGTGATGCCTGGACCTGTCTAAATGTAGAAAACCCACGTCACAACTATTACATGGACTAGAACTATATCAATAGATACCATTAGTTCTCTAAGTGACAAGTAAATTTTACAAGGTACAACAAATTTCAATGTATATTCTATAACATTTGCATTACTAGTAGATTCCCCATTTAGGCAACTATAATTATATTCCAGTAACTTGGGTTGCTTTTGTGATGGCACGTTCAAGTTTTGCATGTGAGGAGAATTTACCAATGTTAAAATAGGTTTTACATTGTTTCAGGAAAAATGTGCGATGTGCATGCAAATAAAAATGACCCATAATTAGAATAAATGTAAATATAAGTAATGACTGACTTACTTTTTGTGTTCATGGATGTATAATTCTGGTTAGACACGTGCAAATTTACACATGACCAACCAGAATTATACACCCATGAACATCAAACAGTAAGACAGTCATTTCTTAAATGAATAACAAAATAAATTGCATGGTACACATTAACACAGTTAAGAATATGAAAGTCTGTTTAGTGAGAAGAATACAATTTCTTAAATCCTTTTGTGCTTTTCCAGAAGAAATTGAAAATGTGAAAAATTTAAGACTGAAGCTGGACAATACTATACAATACAAGCCTAAGTGCTCATGTTAGCGAAGAATAAGCTAAGATTAATTATTACTCAATAAAATAATGGAGATGTATTATACACATGGAAAAATCAAACCTGCTTATCTTTCTGTGAATCTGATATAGTCCTTTCCCACTTTGATTTCCATTGTTCAACTTCTTTTTTTAGGGCACTGTTCTGGACATGCAGATCTTTTATTTCTGAATTAAAAGAATGGATTAATAATTCATACTGCACATACATGATGGAACACTTTTGAATTATAAATGATTTGATTTATTCGGAAGCTAGGTACACAAAAAAATAATTGTAGTATTACAACAAAGTGAGTCACATTGACATGTTCAGTAAATAAATAGAAAATAGTCAGAAGAAAATAAATAACCAAGATCAAAATTTTCTTAAAACTATGTCAAAATCAAAGTTTACTCAGTCGAACATGAGGTACCGTATTACTGAAATTTTACTTCAACATTAATAGTTAATTCTGAGATTGGTCAGAATTTACCTTCCTCTAGCCTCTCTACTTTAGCAGCTGCTGATGTTGTAGCTTTATTCAGAATCTTTGGCAAGTTGATTTTCAGCTGAGAAACTTCTGCTGCAAGCTGGGAAAGTAGATCTTTCTCTACAGTCATTAAATGCTGTGAATTAAAGGCAGCCTATGAGAAAATGGACAGAAAACTGAGAAATCTTTATATCCTTTCACATACTGGTTGGGAAGTAGTTATCGCCGAGCAGTAATTATCGCCGTTTGCCCATTATCTTCGGTTCTACTGATGACAGAGACTTGATTTTTTCAAAACTAATACTTCTTATATTTATGAAACTGTATATGAAACTACAAGTGAATCTATGCGATGTAAGCTAAGATTTTAGCAGCTAAATTTCATGAAAATGCGGTGTCTTCCCCCGAGCTCCTTGGGGACGATGGCAATGCACCTTGCTGTTTTCTCTCTCAATCACTAAAGAAATTTCAAAATATTTTCAATTATTTTTATCACAACTGTTTACAGAAAGAATAGATGAATCCGATGATATAATTTGAGTTGGAATATTGTGGATATAAGACGAGAATGATCCCATGTGGCAATAATTGCTTCTCCAACCCCTTTAAAGAGTGCTTAAAACTAGCGCATTTTAATTGCTTATAAAACCAGTACAAGTGAGCAGAATTTATTGAAAATTTATGGAAGTATAGGTTAAGGGTTCTAGTTTGTACTGACCAAATTTCATGTGCGAGTCTTGAAAATTAAAGGAAATAGAGCAGTCTTCGTGAAAACTCACTAGCCCGACCGCCCTCACCCGGCTACCAAATATTTCCTCGGGCTACCAAAATTTGCTGCTGAACTAGCCCGACTGGCTAGTGACTTTTACTGAAATGCAGGGTTCTCATTAAGAGTTGACAGCTGGCGATTTCTCGCCTCAAACTTAGAGTAGAATTGCTGCCTACTTTCCGTAAAAAAACATCCGTCATGTCTCAATTTTAACACTCATGGTTAAGTACATTTGCATGAAATGTTAATTTAAAATCTGTTCATTTAAAAATTGTCACAAGGTACATGATAAATATTTCCATAACCAAACTGTGCATTGTTTTCTGCTCGGCATGACAGGTTATTTTACGGTATCGACTAATCTGCAAGTATAACATGTTCAATAGAACAATAAAATCTCGACTGAACATTGAAATAAATGCTAACAAAAATTTCATAGATATTGACCAAGTAACACCAATTTTATCGACAGCCGTCTTTTTAGCATGTATGAATGATAACAAATAAGTTCTTATATTGTTCTCCCTCGGTACATTTTCTGTATGTAAAAAGTGTATGTACCAAGAATTCATTGTAACATTGAGCACGACCGCTGACATCCGCTTTAGAGGATCGAGTCACTGGTGGTTTAACTTCGTTCGATTTTTATCAATTATGTATACTATATGCGCGAGTTTTGGCCTACTTAATGGACATATCTATAGAAAATGATGGGTCTTTATAGCGTTTTAATATTTCTTCAACGGCTAGTGAAAATTTTGGTTGGCTAGTAGATTTTGGCACTCATCTAGTCCGAATGGCTAGTGGGCAAAAAAAGTTTTCATGAAGACTGATAGAGCAAAAAATGCTTTAAAAATCGGCGATAATTACTTCTCCACCAGTAATCATCATCATGATGGACTTTCCTGACAGAACATTTGCATTGAAAATTTTTCATATATGAATTCTCCGGGGCTAATATTATGATTATAATATAGAAGATTTCATTGTATTTTTTTTTGTTTCACAAGTGGCTTATGCCATGAATATGGTTCTTGCCAATAAAGTTGAATATGAATAGACAGGGATTTTTTTGCCCCTTTCAAGTCTTTGGCACCATTCCCAGTGAAAAATACGGTAGTAATCTTTTTTTCCCAATTGTGGCTCTAAAATTTCCCAATCACAAATAGACGGAATTATGACCGAAATTATGTTCAAAAGCAGCAAAATTACTTATTATATGCCATATTGTTGTAAGCATAAGAAATAGAATCATATTTCAAAGAAAATTATTTGATCAAACATTCATGCAATTCTGTACTTTTGATTGTATAAACTGTCCTTTTTCTTTTATATTGGTACTTCCCCAAATATTCTCAGTAAAACGTCGTTAATTTTCCAAATTGCAAGGGCCCCGACCCCAGGGGAGGGGATATTTTTAACTTTTGTGGAAATTATTGCAATATCTATATTACAAAAAGCAATGGAATTGTCTCCCACAAGTGCACATGTTGAAAACTTCAAGCAAGGTTGAATCACAGGTACCTGTGTTAGGGATTTTACCTTAAAATTCATTAATCATTAAGATCCATGTATTATTAGATTGAGATATTGCTCTGTGTAATAGAAACATTGTACAGAAAAAATAATCAAAATCGGTTGATCGAGTGCAGAGATAATGAAGTAGAAAGCATGATGATTGGTGTAATTTTTGTGACACAGTTTCCTATAGTATTCAATATAAAACTTCTCATGATATGGCACCATTCAAATTTAACTTGAAGTGGTCAGTCAGCGTACTGAAATAGCTGTAAGTTGAATAACCTTACTGCTATTTGAATTATCTGTACATCGTTTTATTTGTAAAGACTTCAGCTATTTGTTTTATATTACAATGATAATTCAGTTGCGTTTCCATGGTAACCATTTTAAAACAAAATGACCGCAATCGATTTAAATATACAAATTTTGAAAACTTTTTAAAAGATTTATAAACTTATTTTCACGTGTTTGACTGGAAAGATAATCGAAATAATATTTTAAGAAATACCAAAATGTGTGATTATCAAGTTGCTTTTAAAGCACTTCATTTCGGTTGCCATGGCAAGAAAAAAAATTATGTATCTAAATGTCGATAAAGATATACCTTTGTTCTTTTCGGTGAAATTAGCCTTATTTGAAAAAAAAAGATAAAAAGGAGGAAAAAAAGCAAAAGAAAAAAATACCAACGTGCGATCTAACGAATCTACCAGTTACAGAGCTTTTGCGTAAATAACCCCCCCCCCTCCAAAAAAAAAACCCAAGAAGAGTTCTTTAGAGTACGTATGATAGTTTTGAAAAAAATTGTTGATAATTTCATATCATCGTAAATGAAAGTTTAATGTATATTTATTACCCTGTTGCTTTTTACATTTCCCTTTTATAGTAAATATAAAAGAAATCGAACACTTTCTTGATAACTTGCGTGAAATCGGCATGGAAGAATTATCACGCAGTAAATAATCAAGGGGTCGAGGCGGGAAAATCGGAATGCAGCTAGGTAAACCATAATAAAATTTGGTGTTCTATATATCAAATTAATCGGAAATGTTCAAACTTTAAATATTTAAGTGCGCAGAATAGAAAGGATGACATCTAAAGTGATACATATTCCCCTGAAAACTGAAAAATGTCATAACTTTCATTATATTTGGAGTTCAACTTTTGCGCAACTTCGGTTATCAATCGGAGAGTCCATTCTATCTAACCATTTATGAGTTCTATTTAATAAATATTTATAAATAAGCTGAAATAGCCGCCAAACACAGTGGCGGATTCAGGGGGGTGCGGAGGGGGCGCCCGCCCCCCCGGCACTGACCCCAAATTTTCCAAAAACAGGTATATTTTTGCCCATTTTCAGTAAAAATCGGCAAAATTCGCCCCTTGACCCCCCGGCAAAGGGGGCGCTGGATCCGCCACTGAAACAGAACGACCCTCAAATTCGCCATGAGCCGTTCCTCGTGCCATAGATATTTGCAGCGACAAAATCGTGCGTTGTCGTCCTAAAACTCGATAATTTCACCGCTTCTGATCATATTTTCGTAAAAAATACGATATTTATGAAAATAATAAATATCACTTTAAAGGTTTAAGATAGAATCATACATTTTTATCAAAAATCCTTGTAGAAATCGTAAGGTAACTTTAGTGCGGTAATCGAAGGATCGATTTGTCAGCTTGAAAGATCACGTGACTGAAATCCCTACCTGTGTAGCAGTAAGCACTAGAGATATGCTTCTGATGCGTCATGCATATTAATGTGAAGTAAATATGCATGTGCATGACGCATCAGAAGCGTAGCTATTGCTTACACTACAGAAACACGTGTGGGTTGAAATGAATAATAACTCAAAAAATGCAACTCAAATTTAACAGACTTAGGTAGACATAGGTACATGTAGGTAGGTAGACAAATCACTCAGATCATATTAAATACAATGCATTGGTCATTCATTCATGCGATTTCCTTTCGATTAATTACATTCATAGCCATGCTAATGGTTCATTATATCATGCATTTACGTGTAATTCTGCAGACAACAAGCTTCGAATGGAGTGTTATAGCTCGATTTCGTGGTTTTCGGATTTTCCCGCGTTTTTTAACTCCCGAAGGTAAACTGCCTACTCGGAATTACTTTTGGTTTATCGTTTTGTCATATAATGACAACTATAAACCAGCTGAATAAAATTAATCAATTTTGATTTAAACCATCTCCTTTTTTCCATTAGTCAAATAATGTATACAAATTTTTATTGATTTATTTTATTCCCAGTTTATTTCAAACCATTTTGTGCTGAAAAGTTATTTCGCTGCTCCGCAGAAATTGGGGAAAGGTAACCGAAGATTTTTGTTTACACTCGCGATATCAGGCGCTTCTGACATCTATGACTTACGACCGAAAATAACCTCTTCTCGAGTGACTCTGTGTAACAATGAGCGATACGAGAAGGAAAAGGTACAATCCTGGCCTACGAATGCGGTCAGATAACAACGAGCATAACAGTCGAAACTCGTCTGCTTCGCATCGTGGTGGTGCAAGTCGGAACAACAACTCGCAAGTGTCTGTAAGTTCTAGCATTTTATTCTGAAGGGCGCGAGTTTAGTTGAAGTGGAATCTATATTGCTGTGTTTTCAATTCTGAATCTGATTTACAACTAACGGTGTAGATTTTATTGTGTGTCTAAAATTATAAAGTATGACACGAGATACACAATTCTCAAATTTATACGGGGAAAGGAGGCGGAAGGGGGGGGGGGGGGGAGCCTAGGCCTACATAAGTCATGTAGATAAATGATGTTATTGTAACATGTCAAGCATTAAGTAATTTTAGTATAAAATTAAGTAAATTGCATCAAATAGACTAATTATTAATAAACTTGGTTTTATAATTTTGTTGAAACTAAATTATTAAAATTCATTTCATGTACAATGTAACATATATATACAAAAATCCTCACAAATTCAGACAATGGTATTGTTTCCAACAACATATAAGTAGTGTCTTTAGGGGCTGTTGAATAACTGTCCTTCAATCCCTCTTTTTCTGAGCTAAAAGATAAGTTGTAAATGTAAGTTGTTCTAGTTTAACAATTTTTTGTGTATACAATGTGAAAACATAGAAAAATTGTTAAACTTAAATAATTTCAAAATAGCAATTGTGGATAAAGTCTGAGAGTTGTAATCCAAAAAGGGAGATAACTCTAGCCAATTTGAAAGAAATATGGTTATGTGGGAACACACTAATACTCACTATGTACATGCTATACAGAAAAAATTAAAACCATTTTTTATGCATGTGCCAAGAAGAGTTAAACTTGTCCATCTGTCTGTCAGTCGGATTGTCACAAAAAATTATCTATATGTAAGAAATACATGTAACTTTTGAATGGTGAGTGATAGGGCTGTCATAGTTTTCACATGGGTATTTCTTGTGTCAAGACCTTTATTGATACATGTACCAAAATTGTATCCCCTCCCAAATCTGTTGCAGAGGGGATACATCATTGCTGCGATGCTGCCTTCTACTTGTTCATTTGTACCCTGTATGAGTCTGATCACTTTAGAACTGCATACATGTAAAAGACAAAGAAATGCTTAAAGAAATATCTAACATTGCTCAAATTCTCCCCATGAAGAGAAGATGAATCCTATTGACTTTCAAGGTCAAGGGTCATAGTTCAAGGTTAGTATGGACTGGACTTTGAAAATCTTCAATGCCTTGTGAACAGTATGGTAGACAAAACAACTATCAAAGAATTATGAAACTTTCAAATGTATCCTAAGTGGCGGATTCAGGGGGGTGCGGAGGGGGCGTCCACCCCCCCGGCACTGACCCAAAATTTCCCAAAAAAATCGGCAAAATTCGCCCCTTGACCCCCCCGGCAAAGGGGGCGCTGGATCCGCCACTGATCCTTGAGGGAAAACCCTATTGATTTTCAAAGCCAAGGGTCACTATGGACTAAGGCTTAAAAGTATTTTTAATGGCATGGAAAACAAAGATCATCAAACCTTCCTTAAATGTTCCCCGTGGCATATAAAGAAGATGATGATTTTCAAGGTCAGTGTCAATGGTCATGCCTCAAGGTCACTATGGACTCAATTTTTGAAATCTTGGAGACAGCATAGAAGACAAAGCAATTATTGTGGAATCATCAAATCTTCCATAAATGTCTCCTGTTTAGATATAAAAACCCTATTTGTTTTTAGTGTCAAAGGTAAAAATATTTTGAACTTTGAAAATCTTACAAACCGCATGATCATCATAAAAGATACAGAGTTGTGAGGGGATGTCATGCTTGTGTTGCTTATATTGACCTTGTGACTTTGACCTGAAAGTTGAAAACTACTTTTGAAAAACTTCAACATGTTTGATTTTTGGCATTATTAGCTCTACTGGTCAAAGACCAGTCAAGTTGATGCGATCGCCCTGTGTCCGGCGTCTGTCTGTCTGTCTGTCTGACTGTCTGTCCGTTACACTTTTCTTGTGAGTGCGAATCCTCTGAATCTGTGAATAGTACAAAATAAATTCTTTTTGCATTATAATCGGCATGTGGTCTAGTTGTGCACCTGATATTTTGTTTTAGCCCCTGACCCCCAGGGTCTTGGAAAATGGGTGTGGTCATTTTTCTCCTATATAACTATATGTAATCTTGTGAGCACCAATTCTCAGAAAGTATAATTGATAGAAAGATAATTGTTTTTGCTTTATTCTCAGTTGGTGGTCTAGATGTTCACCTGATATTTTGTTTTAGCCTCTGACCCCCAGGGTCTTGGAAATGGGTGAGGTCATTTTCTCCTATATTACTCTATGTAATCTTGTGAGCACCAATTCTCAGATTGAGTCAGAAAGTATAATTGATAGAAAGATAATGATTTTGCTTTATTCTCAGTCTGTGGTCTAGATGTGCACCTGATATTTTGTTTTAGCCCCTGACCCCCAGGGTCATGGAAAATGGGTGTGGTCATTTTCTCTTATATAATTATGTAATCTTGTGAGCACCAATTATCAGAAAGTATAATTGATAGAAAGATAATTGTTTTTGCTTTATTCTCAGTCGGTGGTCTAGATGTGCACCTGATATTTTGTTTGAGCCCCTGACCTAAAGGGTCATGGAAAATGGGTGTGTTCATTTTCTCCTATATAACTCTATGTAATCTTGTTATCACCAATTCTCAGAAAGAATAATTGATAGAAAGATAATTGTTTTTGCTTTATTCTCAGTCGGTGGTCTAGATGTGCACCTGATATTTTGTTTTAGCCCCTGACCCCCAGGGTCATGGAAAATGGGTGTGGTCATTTTCTCCATTATAACTCTATGTAATCTTGTGAGCACCAATTCTCAGATTGAGTCAGAAAGTATAATTGATAGAAAGATAATGATTTTGCTTTATTCTCAGTCTATGGTCAAGATGTTCACCTGATATTTCGTTTGAGATCCTGATCCCCAGGGTCATGGAAAATGGGTGTGGTCATTTTCTCCTTTATAACTCTATCATGTAATCTTGTGAGCACCAATTATCAGAAAGTATAATTGATAGAAAGATAATTGTTTTGGCATTGGTCTAGATGTGCACATGATATTTTGTTTGAACCCCTGACTCCCAGAGTTAATTCTTTTTCCATTGTCATGATTATATTAATCATTCTCTGGTTCTGTATTTTGTTTAAGGCCTTGATCTCAGGGTCTTGGAAAATGAGTTTGGAACTTAAATTAATTTAAGCAAACAACCAGGAGAGCTTCAGTCTCATCAGAGACTTCTGGTTCTCGTATAGTGAAAGATTTCCATATTTCACATTTGGATTCTATGGACTCTACATGTATGTCAAGAGTTTGTCATTAGTACCAAAAAAAATTATCTCTAGAGTGTCAACAAGTATATTTATCATTCCCAATGTGACCTTGACCTTTGATCCCTGATCTTGAACATCAGTAACGGTAGGTGTCGTCCCCTTACCATGTGCAACTCATGGAAATTACGTGTCCACAAGATTGTTTGGTTTTACAATTATGACTTGGACCTTTGATCCCTAAACTTGCAAATCAATAGGTATGGTCCTCTAACCATTGGCTACAAACATGCAAAGTTTGATGAAACATAAGAAGTAACTTAATATGTCAACAAGTTGGCATGGATCTACTCTTGCACTAACAAACACAAGATGACTGTATGTGGATCTGTCAGTGTGTGTAGATTGATTGGTAAATGTCTTAGTCTGACTGAGCAAGCTTGTAGACACTTTTAGCAGCCACAGTTTACTTCAATTAATTCTTCATTAAAGTTGGTGTGAGGTGCCCATGATGAGAGGTCAAAGCCCATTGATTAAGGGTTGAAAGGTCAAGTTCACAGCTGGTAATACCGTACATGTACATGTAATAGAAAAATCTTGTAAACACTCTAGCGGCCACCTAACGTAACAATAATGATTGTCATTGATGTGAAAAATAGATTTTAGAACTATTGAAGTATTGATTTCCAGGTGATAACTTAAAATCCTTCCAAAATATCCAAATCCATACTTGGAAATATGAATCTAATCAGAAAGAAGGCACTTACTTTAGGTCAGATATTTGATCTGAAAAATAGACTCTTGATGTTCATGGATGATAACTCCAGAGTCTGTTATGTACAGAAATTCAGGTTCATGTGCATACATGTATTTGGTTTCTACAGTACCAGTGATAACAAGGGGAGGGCTATTATAAATTTTGGAGTTAAATGTTGAAAACTCAATGTCACCTTTACGTTCACTGTTCCCTATAGCAAAAGGCAAGCTGCCGTAGTATTGGTTGGGGGGGGGGGGATATGGCATAATTTACACACACTGTTTAGTTTGAATGTTACAGTGTATTAATATGGTGCAACAGATATTTTGCTTTTAAGATTTAAATGAATTTTCCTTTCCAAGCAGGGTCAAAATTACAACAGGATGAACAGTTATGATAGAGTAAGAAAGATAGTTCAAGAAGAAGGAAGGACAGCTAGAAATCTGGTCATTTATAATGTCCCAGTGGATTATCCCAAAGGTATGGTGTTCTTGTCTATATAAATGTATCTTTGTGTAAACCTTTTTAGGTGTAATATGGAACATTGAACTTATTTTCATTACTATACACTACAATTTACAAATCAAATTTTCATGCTTTGGATTAATTTCCTCATGACATATCGGTACTATGAAATCCGTTTTCTGCATTTTTGTAGTTCACCTGAGCAAAGCTCAAGTGAGCTGTTGTCATAGAGTGCTGTAGGTCGTACATTTTTAATATTTCCTCGACATCTCCCCTGCAACCTTTGCATAGAATTTCACAAAACCGTACAGGAAGCAAGTACTCAAGGCCCTCTACGAAATTGGCCACTTTTAGCCCTTCATCTCAGGTGAGTGATGTAGCCCTCATGGGTCTCTTGTTTAAAGAAAAATGTTGAGATGTTGAATTTATTACTACAGATTTAGAGGTAGAACAATCTTTATATATACCGGTATTGTCTTTGACCTTGATCTTGACCTTCAGATTGACCTCAACCTTGAAAATAGGAGTTTGAATAAGACTATGTTGTACCAATATTACATGTATATGAAACCATGAGTAGGACTTTATTGTACATGTACTATGTTAGATAGCACATTGAAATTTTACATGGAGGCTGGACTTGATTTCAGGTATTGTCCTGCCCTGGACATATGCCATTACTCTATGAATAATTAGTCTCAAACTTGCCATAGAGGTAGAGCATGGTTAGTGGAACTGATTTCTGGAACTGAAGTAAACCTTGAGGATTGACCTTGACCATGTTGACCTTGAAGATATGATTTTGAATTAGAATAAAGTGTGTCAGAACTACACTGTATATAGAATCTCGCACTGAAATTTTCAATTGAGATATTTAGAATATGGCACTCTGTTGCTTTCAATGGATATAGTGTTAAAGAACACAATCTGCTGCCATCAATCCACCCATTTGATAATACCGTCTTTAGCTGTGTCTTGTTAATACCATTATAATGATAATAGTGAGGAGGAAGTGTTTCTCAAATTGACCTCATTTGTCATCTATGACCACTAAGGGATTTTATTGGCTGAGTAATTTTGTACTTACCTTTTTCAACCTCTGGTCTGATGCCAAGGTTACATGAGTCTCCAAGTTGCATATTCTACATGTTCCAAGTAATAAAGTTTTGATGAGTCTCAATTTCTCAAAATTTTAAAACTAAAGGAAACTAAGTTGAGTTAGGGGTCAAAGAGAACTTTGTAATTTGCTGCATTTTTCTCTACCTTTATAAGGATGGAGTCCTCTACAAATTCTGTATGTTTTTACAGCCAGGATGTCTACATTGATGCAAGAATGATAAGATGTTTATAAATCTGAGTTGTAAGAAATATTCATATCAGATTCTTTATGGAATTTTAGCATTTTTAAAATTGTACAGAAAATATTATTTTATCAGATGATAGTTTAGAGGAATTCCAAAAATAATTTTCTTGTTATGTAACTGATACAAGTTTATATTTGTATTTAAAAAGTTTCATATTCAAGTCTCAATACATCATATAAAAGCCAAGAAAATAATCTTAACATTGTATGAAAGATGAATAGAGCTGCTGAGCCTTACCAGTATGTTACAGTGTATCAGTCCAGTACAGAGCACTGTATTGATTTTTGTTATGTCCCAGACCGTAACTGATGCTGTATGAGTAAACACTTGTTACAAATCTAAATAGGAAAATCATTCATATTGTCTGTGTGGCAGTGCCTAATGAGAATGTCTTACACATTGATCAGAACTGTACTGTGAACTATACAGAACACTATGGTAATGTTTTATATGGATGGCATAATTGATTCTGTGCATTAATTTGGAGCAATAATTGCCTTGTTGGCCTGTAATTTTCCTTTGAATATTTCATGTGTTTGGACCATTAGATCCACTAAAAACAATCCCAGTGAGGTCAATGTTGGAACTTGGATCTGTATTATTGTATGATTGTATTAATATAGGATTTTGTTTGTGGAAATGATTCAAACAATGAGTTGTATGAATAGTAGATGTAACTTGACGTGCAGACATTCTATATGTAGTTTTACTCTTAGGCATCAAAAGGTCAGTATTAGCTGTAAAATAATATTTTTGAATCTGTTGAGTAAATAGCTATTGCTTCATGCATGTACATTTCCACGCATGTCCTCTGCCTTATAATGTTTTTCTTCTGTTGTTAAGTTGAAGGACCTGTGGTCTTTCACGAAAACAATACTCGGGACATTATAAAATGTAAATATTTTTACCTCATGGTCTTGGCTGACTTTGTAGCCAATGTTTTATCAAATTCATTGTTTAGGAGTCTAGAGACTAATAATTCCTTAGGAGATATGTAATTTACTTTTTGTTTCTTTTGTATTTTTCATTCAATTTTGCTGCTTATAGATATTACTTGAATATGTAAGCCAATGCAACTACAAGACATTTGTGGCAAATGGCTCACATGATGGTCAGAATTATTGGATTTGAACGATTTCTCAGGAAAAAATATAATGCAACTCTGCATATCTTATATATCTCTAAATAAGCTTATCGATTCTCTTAAAAAAGTCTTTTTGATACCACACTGTCTCCATATGTTTTCCTAATAAGGCATATTGCCAATACAATGTATTTTGCTGATTAGCTTATATGGTAATGGTTTTCCAATACTAGTACATTGTAGATACAGGATGACATTCATCACGGGATGACATCCATAAAAAATATGATTGTTTGAACGTAATAATGACTCATGGAAAATAAAGATTCTCAGATTTATCTATACTTGGCTATATACATTGAAACGTTTGCATTCAGTTACATATACATATAGAAAGGATTTGTCACTGATGATGAAAAAAAAGTTCTTTGGTGTTGTTCCTGCTGACCTAATTCAAGTGAAGAGATTGAACACTCTCAGTACTTGTTCAAAAACTCTATTAAAAACCTTCATCAGATTAGAAAATTCTGTATTAGTGGTGCATGGAGAGATTGCTCTAGGAATAGATTATACAGGACTTATTTAGAAATCCAAAAAGGAAGACAATAATAAATAAGTAAAGCAATGCTGAAATAAGCTCGATCTAGCATCATAAACATTATCAGAATGCAGTTCATATATGTGCCAAAGAATTGAGAGTTTTAGGCCCTTTTAGTACTTTATCTGTCTGTCTCTGTTTTATAGAGATTGAATTTTATAGTGTTGTATTTTAACAACTTACAAGTAGTTGTTTATACTTGTTCATTATTGTCACTGGCAATCTTGTTTGATTCCTAAACTTGAATGTCACAAAGTGGACTTAAAAATTGACGCATTTTTTGTGTTTTGTCATTTTGTTTTCTGTTTTCCTATTGCAGATTCTGGTATAAAGAAGAAAGACTACACATCTCATAAGAAATCCAGGTCAGCATCAGAGTCTGACCAAAACATGATCAATAAGAACCAGCAGGATGTGACCAAGTCACCCAAGTCTGACGGAGGATCCAGAAAGCCGGACAGGAGAGCCAGATTCTGGAAGTTCCTCTTTGACAATCTACAGAGAGCTGTAGATGCCATATATGAGACATGTGAACAGGATGAAAGTGTGGTAGAATGTAAAGTAAGTTCATGTTATTAAAAGTATACGAAAATTTACCAAAATCTTCAAAGATTTGATTTATCCTAATGACCTTTATTTTCCCATTCATTTAATTATTGGATACTACAATGCTTTATTTGCCTCCCCTTTGTACTTATGATTTTTTTTATATGTAACTCATATTGAATACATAATTTAATTGATATTAAACTTGGTTTTAGACTAAAATTGATGTTGCAGTATATGTGCAATTTCATGTTATGAAAAGTTTTTGAAGATGACATACATGTATATGAATAAATATTTTCTGAATGCTTTGTGTATTGTTATGAAAGCTTTAACATTGTTATTATGAATTTACCTGTATGTCATAAATACAAATACCTCAGTGTCATAATTTAAGCTACATTTATTTAAAAACTTATTATGGTGTTTCATCATCAATACTTTCTGTTTATAGGAGGTTATAATGATGCTAGAACAAAGCACAAGAGATTTCAAATCACTGATAGAAAAACTTCATATGCTGAGAGCCTATGAGGAATCAACAAAAGGAAGGTGACAGGTATGTGGAAAGAGGCTTTTTTCATAGAATAACATGGAAATGAATTCAAAATGTATTAATTATGAATGATGTGATAGAAATTTTGACAGTGTTTCTGAAAATATTTCAACTTGCACTGTTTGGTAGACCCTCTTTAAATAATAGCGTATAGATATACTTGAACATAACAAAGTTTGATTGCTTGATTACAGACCTCCATCTATAGCGTGGGAGGTGAGGAAGATGTCACCTGGTAAGTCAGCTGGTAATAGTCAGGGAACAAGTCGGAGCTCTCCTAGTCCAGCACAAAGAGTACTACAGTTCAGTGACCAAAATAAACAAGAGTAAGTTTACTTTACCTTCTGTATTTTCATCTGTGTTATTGTTTATATACCTTGGTTTTTATTAATAAATTGCAAATTTACTGTATGTATACACTTTCATGATTTTAATGGTCATCGGTAAAAAAAATGGGAAAAGACTTGGAAGAATTTATGAAAATTGAATATGCTTTTGAGGGTAACTTTTGAATGAACTCTTGGTTAATTCAAAGAAGAACCCTAGTAATTTTAAGTTCGAAGGAAAGATTATATCAAAATTCACGCAAGTCTCTTACTGTAAACATGGTTATTTTCACCAGGGGATATTTTTTAGACATAACCATTGCAGCAGTACGCGTAGGGGTTATTTTGGTGAAATCGGCAGTATTAAGTTTTTAATACTAGTACTTGTTGTATTTTCACGCAGTGGGTTATTTTTGCGAAAGTAATACAATCACGAAAGGCGCGAAAATTACCTCCACACGAAAATTTACACGTGTACAGTAAATGCACATAAGTCTACGTCCCATAGTATATGTTAAATACATTTGCTCTTTTACTTTTTAGACCAAAAGCTGTAAGTGCCACTGTAAGTGGAAACAGTTGGGCAGACAAAGTAAGAGGAGCTTCTACCACACCCCCACAGAAAGTGGCATCTCCTACAACCATTAAATCTCCACCACTTGTCCTGCCCTCCCCTCCTCCTAAACAGAATGGGCATGCCTCAGATGCAGACACAGATGGCAGTACTACAATAGAAGGTATTTATCTATTGTCTTTCATTAGCATAAATTATATGCAGCAACAGTACATAAAATGAACATTTGCCTTGCATTTATCTTTCTCAAATTTTAATTGTATATCTTTTGATGAACAAATTTGTGTGAGAGCAACAATTTAAATGAATGGGTATTTATGTTGTTTATCATATGTTAATAACCAACAACTTGTGTAAAATAAAGATAAAATTGGAAATGTGATCTTTGATAAAAAACACGGTAGCACATATTGATACATACTATTTACAGATGACAATGAAGGATGGGAAACTGTACATAGAGGAGGAAAGGGCAAGGCCCGTAACTCTCCCTCTCAGCGTTCTTTAGAGAATTTGTCTGGTGTGGGAAAAGTTCCAGTAAAACTGAAACGAACATTATCTGATCCTCATAGTGGAATGAACAAACGGCCTCCGTGGAATCATGGAGCAAGCAGGAGGACACCACAGAAATCTGGTCCTCCTAGTCATCACCTTGGTGCCAGCAGGCACCGTACAGATAGTAAAGATAGTGAGAAGGAAAACAAACCATTAGTGAATCAAACATCACAGCGATCTGAGAACATACATAGAATGTCATCCTCTCCACAACCATTACAGAACTCTAACGATCAGAAAACAAAGGCTTCAGAGTCTGTACCTGACACAGATAAAACTAGCATGGACGTGCTAAAATCTGAGGATCCCAGCGTGATAGATGGAATGGTGGCAGGGAAGGACAGCAGGGAATCTGAGGAGTTTACACAGGACATCAAAGTCATATCACCTGTACTCGAGGAATCCATGACTGAAGATGAAGAAGTGAAACAGATAGATAATGTATGTATTGTATGGTATATTAACACTGTACATGCCGGTGTCTACTTGTAATTTATGGATAATATTCTTTTTATGCAAAGAGTTAATTTTCATCAAGCAGTCAATTTTTCAACACGATATATAAAAATGCAGACTAGAGACTAGAATAGAGTAAGTATCTTTTTCTTAAGTGTATTTTGTGATCTTATCTTTACTTTCCATTATTTTATAGGCGTTACAATCTGCTATGGATGATGAGGATCAGCTGACGTCACAGTTAGAGGCAGAGCAGGATCTGGCCCTGGAGACGGCCATACATGTATTTTATGGGCTAATCTTTACTTTCTGTTATTTTATAGGCGTTACAATCTGCTATGGATGAGGAGGATCAGCTGACATCACAGTTAGAGGCAAAGCAGGACCTGGCCCTGGAGACGGCCATACGTGTATTTTATGGGCTAATCTTTACTTTTGTTATTTTATAGGCGTTACAATCTGCTATGGATGAGGAGGATCAGCTGACATCACAGTTAGAGGCAAAGCAGGACCTGGCCCTGGAGACGGCCATACATGTATTTTGTGGGCTAATCTTTACTTTCTGTTATTTTAAAGGCGTTACAATCTGCTATGGATGAGGAGGATCAGCTGACATCACAGTTAGAGGCAGAGCAGGACCTGGCCCTGGAGACGGCCATACATGTATTTTGTGGGCTAATCTTTACTTCCTGTTATTTTATAGGCGTTACAATCTGCTATGGATGAGGAGGATCAGCTGACGTCACAGTTAGAGGCAGAGCAGGACCTGGCCCTGGAGACGGCCATACAGGAGGAAGAATCCTGGTTAAAGGAGCTCGCTAGGGAGGAAAATACCGTTATAGAAGTGGAGACAGAAACAGAGACGGAAAATGAATTGGGGGTACGTACATGTTATCTTTTTCTGGTCATTAAAGTTAGAACGGGCTAATCTATGCCAAGCTCTGAAAAGAAAAAAAATAGATGTACAAACAGAAAAAAATAGTCACAAAGGTTCTTGTTTGTGAAGAAAGGAAAACATATAAGAATTTTTTACATTAGTCATACTTTATGTATCTATTTTAGAACACAACCAGTTCCCTGGAGCTATCCCAGCCTAGCTTGGACTGGGATGCTATAGTAGCTCAGTATGAGTCTCGGTCTGAGAGTGAGAGGAATCGCTCCTGGGGAGACATGGTTGAGGAGGATGAGGTGGAGGCTAGAACACCAGGACATGCTGTACACATGCATGAAAAACTCTCATCTCCATCAAGGAAAAGGTACTGTATGTTTTACCATCTGGTTTGAACTCAGTTCATTGATAATTGAAAATTGAAGTTTGAGATTCTGTTCTTTGTGATTTAACATGGTAGTCATTACTATTATGAATTTATAAGCTATGTTGTATTATACAAATAAATATAAGTAACAAGTTCATTTTGGATATCAATCCTTGTAGATCACCTACAGAGTCCAAGAAAAGACATGAACAAAAACAAGCAAAAGCTAGAGAACTCAGAGAAAAATTATTACAAGAAAAAGCAGAAAGGCTAAAAGACTTATCTAAAAAGGTAAGTACTTTGTTCTTAATTTGACTGAATGCATTAGTAGTAAATAAACATCAAATATATATGGATGGTTAAGCATGATAAAACTCAACACAGAGTGAAAGTCAAGGTCACATTCAAGGTCAAGGTCACATAATCAGGTTCAAACATGTAGTAGCCACTTAAAGGACGTTTCTGCATATGGTTCAAAATGGTCAGAATTTTATTATTATGTGAGAATAATGACTTATTTTTGTAGGTTGAGGAAGTGAGAAGTTGGAAAGAGGAACTGATGCAACAAAGAAAAGGTACGATACAACGTAAACTTCAGAGGGCTGAAGAAAAGCGACAAGTACAACTCAAAATGAAGGCTCAGAAAGCTCACGAAGAAGAGGCTAAGGTGAGATAGAAGAAAAAAAAAAACTTAAGAGAAGGAGATTAAATAAAATGTACTCATTGGAATATAGTTAGTCTCTATCTTGATATGAAATAGCTATATATTATGTACATGTATATCTATCTATATTCCTGAGGAAAAGTCAACTTGCACTTGGAGTGCAAGAATAGCAAAGTGTATGAGACATTTTTCAAATATTGACATACCTTTTATATTGTGTTACCATACATCTTTTGATTATGATATACATCCAGGCCAATGAGATAGCCTTTATAAACACACTGGAGGCCCAGAATAAGAAGCATGATATAATGTCCAAACACCAGACATCAGAAGCCAGACTACAAGACCTACAGGTAAACATAGCAGTATTTTATATTACATCTGACAACTTTCAGAATATTTTTCTTGGCATGAATACTGTAAACGTGAAACTTTTGTTTTGGAGTAATTTTCAAATATTTCACAAATCAAAGGATTTCATAAAAATTGCATTCTTACAAAGGCAGAGACGTTTATATCACAAATGTTTCCCCCTCCTGAATATAACCCTGCTGCATTCTTACAAAGGCAGAGATGTTTATATCACAAATGTTTCCCCCTCCTGAATATAACCCTGCTGCATTCTTACAAAGGCAGAGATGTTTATATCACAAATGTTTCCCCCTCCTGAATATAACCCTGCTGCATTCTTACAAAGACAGAGATGTTTATATCACAAATGTTTCCCCCTCCTGAATATAACCCTGCTGCATTCTTACAAAGGCAGAGATGTTTATATCACAAATGTTTCCCCCTCCTGAATATAACCCTGCTGCATTCTTACAAAGGCAGAGATGTTTATATCACAAATGTTTCCCCCTCCTGAATATAACCCTGCTGCATTCTTACAAAGGCAGAGATGTTTATATCACAAATGTTTCCCCCTCCTGAATATAACCCTGCTGCATTCTTACAAAGGCAGAGATGTTTATATCACAAATGTTTCCCCCTCCTGAATATAACCCTGCTGCATTCTTACAAAGGCAGAGATGTTTATATCACAAATGTTTCCCCCTCCTGAATATAACCCTGCTGCATTCTTACAAAGGCAGAGATGTTTATATCACAAATGTTTCCCCCTCCTGAATATAACCCTGCTGCATTCTTACAAAGGCAGAGATGTTATATCACAAATGTTTCCCCCTCCTGAATATAATCCTGCTGCATTCTTACAAAGGCAGAGATGTTTATATCACAAATGTTTCCCCCTCCTGAATATAACCCTGCTGCATTCTTACAAAGGCAGAGATGTTTATATCACAAATGTTTCCCCCTCCTGAATATAACCCTGCTGCATTCTTACAAAGGCAGAGATGTTTATATCACAAACGTTTCCCCCTCCTGAATATAACCCTGCTGCATTCTTACAAAGGCAGAGATGTTTATATCACAAATGTTTCCCCCTCCTGAATATAACCCTGCTGCATTCTTACAAAGGCAGAGATGTTTATATCACAAAAGTTTCCCCCTCCTGAATATAACCCTGCTGCATTCTTACAAAGGCAGAGATGTTTATATCACAAATGTTTCCCCCTCCTGAATATAATCCTGCTGCATTCTTACAAAGGCAGAGATGTTTATATCACAAACGTTTCCCCCTCCTGAATATAATCCTGCTGCATTCTTACAAAGGCAGAGATGTTTATATCACAAATGTTTCCCCCTCCTGAATATAATCCTGCTGCATTCTTACAAAGGCAGAGATGTTTATATCACAAAAATTTCCCCCTCCTGAATATAATCCTGCTGCATTCTTACAAAGGCAGAGATGTTTATATCACAAATGTTTCCCCCTCCTGAATATAACCCTGCTGCATTCTTACAAAGGCAGAGATGTTTATATCACAAATGTTTCCCCCTCCTGAATATAACCCTGCTGCATTCTTACAAAGGCAGAGATGTTTATATCACAAAAATTTCCCCCTCCTGAATATAACCCTGCTGCATTCTTACAAAGGCAGAGATGTTTATATCACAAACATTTCCCCCTCCTGAATATAATCCTGCTGCATTCTTACAAAGGCAGAGATGTTTATATCACAAATATTTCCCCCTCCTGAATATAACCCTGCTGCATTCTTACAAAGGCAGAGATGTTTATATCACAAATATTTCCCCCTCCTGAATATAACCCTGCTGCATTCTTACAAAGGCAGAGATGTTTATATCACAAACATTTCCCCCTCCTGAATATAACCCTGCTGCATTCTTACAAAGGCAGAGATGTTTATATCACAAACATTTACCCCATGCTTAACATCTTGATTTTATAATCGTGAAATTTTCCCCCCAGTGAAAATAACCATGTTTATAGTACTGAAACTTTAGTATATCACTTATGCGCAAGACCAGTGTGAGTTAATACATGTAACTTAATCATGTACTCATATCTATATGTGATATAGTTAGAAATTTGAAATGACAATAATAAATGTACTTGCTTGTAGGAAGAGAAAAAGAGAAAGCATGAGGAGAAGCTGGCCAAAGAGGCAGCTGTAGAAGAGAGGAGGAAGGCCTTAGAGGCAGAGAGGCAGGCTAGACTTAAAGAAATGGAGGAAAAACGGAGGCAGAGATCTGCTAGGGCAGAGCAACAACAGATTGAGAGAGAGAAAGAAAGAGTGGAAAATATCAGAGCCAAGGAAAGGTAAGTGTGGAGGGTGGAAGTTGAAGGGAATCAAGTTTTACAAACTGTTGGTCTTTTATTGATTTGCTAAGGGTTGCAGTCAATACAAAGAAGTGGAACAGTTAAACTGCTCGCTGTATGAGAAAAAAAAATTCTTTCATTGTACATGATTGGTTGTGTTTAAGGTGGCTTGCGGCATTTCCAAAGTAGCGTGTTTACCTATCCTCAAAATTTCACTATTTATAGAGAAATGTTTTGAGTTTCTAATGTGATGGTTTGATTGAAATCGACCGCAATTTATAGAGGCTGTGATGTTTTAAAGTTACCGTGGTGATGTCTTTAATTGAATGCTGTGAATCGTGGGTTATATCCCTCATTTATGAAAAACTAACAACGCTCATATCATGTGGAGTTCATATATTTGAACTTATATTACGTTAATCATTTCTATATGAATTTTGTTGAATTTCAAGGACAAGAAAGAATTTTTTAGCTGTTTTACACACTTTTTTGTATGAAAATGTGATTTTGGGAATGCACTAAACTAAGCACAATTGCCAATAGATTTCACATCTTATGGTCGAAAGTAATAAAATTTCAAATTTGAAGTTCAAGATAAGACAGATCGATTGATGTATAAATATATAGATGTTAACAGTGTCATCATTTTTAAAAATAGCATTCTATTGCACCTAACGTCACTGAAAACGATGAAAAGTAGCACTTGACGTCACTTCATTACGTCGAACGTTTTGAAGCACGCCTTCATGGTCATCAGAAAAAGATACATATTACATTCAGCGTCATTTCATTTTTCTGTTTTAATTTCCTTTATGTGATTAAAAATTAAAACTTCGTGTTTAAGGTAAAATTGATATGAATACTTGTCATATATATATGTAATCGTTATAACGAGAGTTTCATAGTTTTCTTGAACCAAATTTGGAGTCAAAATTGAAATCAATTTTTGCCTACATTACCCTAAATACATGTAATATGTGTCGATCGAAACGGACAAAACTTTAGTCATAAAATGAACCAAGTCGTGTAGCTACTTGTTCAGGTTTTGTTACTTTGCCCTTCATAACAGCTAGCAAGCCTTCCCGTCCCCCTCTACTGTACGTAATGCGTATATGTTCAGAGTTTATACCACTAGATGCCAAGGACTGTACACGCTTTATGCTTTGGAAAGAACCTTTTTCTCTACAAGTTCTACATTTTTGTACATAGCTTTTGATATGCTTGTGCTTGTTTGTTATTTTCTAATTGTTTTCCTTCACATCTTCAACAAAAACAACGCATTTCTTCAACATTTAATGATCATTAGGAATTTCTTCTGGTAAATGATGCAAAATATTAACATCACCGTCAGCAGAATGAGTGTCAAAAGAAAATGTAGGTGCCATCTCGCTTGCAAGATTTCCAAGCTTGTACGATAGTTTCCCAGGATAAACTTCTTTGAATATTTTAATGGGGTCAAGGGGGGGGGGGACGCTAAGTGCCGAGGTGGGGTTAGGTGCGGGGATATCCCCTACCGCAGTGGGATGTTGTCCGGAGGGCCTCCCCCAGAAAAGTTTGCGAAAAATAGATGCAAATGGAGCAATATGAGACCACTTTTGAAATAGTTTGGGAGTTCTTTCTCAACTTATCTTTTCTTGCAGGAAACCAAAGTTTCTTGTGAAAGTTTAGGCCACATTAGAGAGTGTATACGCAACTTTCAATCCGTGAGTTTGATCTCTTTAAGTAAGATGAAAAGGAAACGTGCCCGTGTTTTGCTATACTTTCTCTTGATACCTAGTCTCTGTGGAAGATAAATTCTTCATAAATCCTTCGTTATAGAATAATGAGAATGCCTTTTTTTGCTTTCCCTTTCTCTGACTGTATTTATTTTCCATTTGCAAAGCTAATATAATTTTATATGTCAGACAGACTAATTCGTGGCTCATTTGTGGCGCAATCGTGTCACATTCGAGTCTCATTCCTCACTAAATTTTTGAGATGAATACATATGAATGCAAGAAAACGTGCCACGAATGAAGAAGAATGTATCACGAATGCGCCACGAAGTAAGCCGAATGATAAATCAGACACGGAAATTTTAAATAATAAAAACATTCGCGTCGATCTAATGCAGACAAATATGGCACAAACATGACAAGAATGCCCACAAATGCCAGAGAAATGTGCCACGAATCTCCAACAATACTTGAAAACTTTTCTTTAATTAAATTTGTAGCATATTCCCCTCTGCATTCGCGACATTGGTACCGAGCCGGACCTCATTCGTTCCTATGTATCATATCAAACTATTTACATATTAATCTATAATAAATTTGTTTCCTTTTTTTATTTACTTATTACATTATCTTGCAAGAAGGTGGAGAGATACCAGAATTTTATATACTAGTTTGTAAAGGACTGCTTTTCTTTCTTTAGTTTATCTCTTATTAAATATGAATTTTTCCAGTCTGAATAAAATAAGAAAAAACGTGAACGTAAAGAAGTTCCTTTATCATGTTTATCTTCACAGAAAAGCATAATGATTCAGATTTGATTGAATTGAAATTTTGCAACCACAGCTAACTTTCCCCATCAAAGCAAATGCAGTAACGTCGCTCCTTTTTTAATTATGACGTAACTGACAGAAAGTACACAAAACTAACGCTAAAGGCTAAAGGAGCTGATAAGATAAGACGTAAAATCTGCCCTAAAAAGTAGAATTTTGAAAATGGAAATTTTAAGAAAAATCGTTTGTTAATTTAATACAAATGCAGTATCCCATCTAACTCTGAAGTTATTTTAGATCTATCATGCACAATATTGCTAATATTTGGATGAAAACTTGTCTTTTTCCCATAGAAATCAATAGAAAACGGAAAAGTTTTTTTGAACATTGTTCCCACCGGAGATACAGAACGCCACTTATACTGAAGGTGCATATCCATGATACAAATTTTCTGGAAAAGTGGGGTTCTGTATCTCCGGGGGGAACATTACCCCAGAGACGAAAAACCAAAAAAGGAAGGGGGGTGCATTTGTTCAAGAATCGATCTTTAAGATAATTAAATATGGAAAATTTAACTACTTTTTCTCCATAATCCATAAAAAAATGTGTTCTAAATACGATCGATTGAAATGTACAACAATTAGGAACGAAATAAGCAGGAGCGATGTGGATTTCTCCGCTAAAAAGCTTCTATTATAGCCATTGCATACAAAATAAGACCGTATTTTGAGTTCCGGATTTCATTATTTACCGATAAGAGGAAATAGAACTTTCGAAATGTATTCCTGATATACAATGTAGATGTATTTGATGTCTTTTAGTTAATATTTATCCATTTCAGGCAAAATATTCTAAAATTTCTACGTTTTTGGTTGAAATTATCAGTTTTATTACTCGAGTACCCCCTACCTTTTGGGCCATTATTTTAGAATCTTCTGAATATTTCATCTAAAAGTAAAACATACAAAAAGTCTTCAAATACATTTTATTTCAATAATGATTATCTTTTGTCTGCATATGTACCGTCATGTGGAAGAAATACGGCACGAGATTTAGGGCTAAAAACGACCCTTATCTTATCAGCTCCTTTATGTACGCATAAACAGTTGACAACAGCAGAGCCGCGAGCCACGTTAAAAAGCATCTTTTGAAAGATGTGAAGAGATTCAAGGTATAATGATGGTTGTTTACTTGAGGATTGGGTCGTATCTAGGTCTATACTATAATGATTACTCTGCTAAAGGATTTTACCCATTTAGTGCCTCAAGATGAAGTACCTGTATTTAGCCTTGTTTATATTAATTTCAGAGAGAGGGAAGAAAGACTTGCTGTACTAAATGCTCAACATCAGCAACACATTCAAGATCTGCAGAAAAAAATACAGCAAAAGGTTGGTGAAAGTCTGAATTACTGTACTTCAATAATCTTAATGTATCCAATATCAGGCTTATATAGGTTTAAACAAGTAACATATAAGTTGTGTATAGGTTGTGTAACTTTTAACACCTTCATTAATGGGAAGAATTTCTCTGTCACCTATTAACAGATTTGCTGATAGAAACATAGATTATTAGTGATATACTGAAATGTTTCAAATGATCAAAATTTTCGTTACAATGAAAAATAAGCTCAAAATGCATCGAAGATGCAAAATGCCGAGTTGCAAAACTGGAATGTAAGTATGAATATGCAGGCTAACATGAAATGTGTATGGTTTGTAACAACATTTTGTGGTCCTAAATGAAAATTTCTGGATCAAGAAATGGTCTTCTCTTTATTCTATATCAGCGTGTAATATATTTTCAAGGATACAGATTTTCCTGTGACCTTGATCTTTGACCTTTTGACCCAAATAAATGGCAAGTTTCATGATTATAGGTGCAATACAGGCTCAAAAATGGTCTGGAAACCATTTTCAATTACCTAAGTCCTGTGACCTTGATCTTTGACCCTTTGACCCCTAAATCAAAAGTGGTCATTTTCTATTCACTGGAAACATTTCTGGCTAGTTACATGATTACAGGTGCAATACAGGCTCAAATTCAGTTGGGAAACCATTTTTAATCATCTTAGTCCTGTGACCTTGACCTTTGACCTTTTAACCCCAAAATTGATAGTGGTCATCCTTGATCCATGGGAAACATTTCTGGCAAGCTTCATGATTATAATTGCAATACAGGCTGAAATATGGTCCGGAAACCAATTTCAATCATCGGAGTCCTGTGACCTTGACCTTTGACCTTTTGACCCCAAAATCAATAGGGGTCATTCTTGATTCATGGGAATCATTAATGGCAAGTTTCATGACTTTAGGTGCAATACAGGCTAAAATATGGCCAGGAAACCATTTTCAATCATCAGAGTCCTGTGACCTTGACCTTTGACCTTTTGACCCCAAAATCAAAAGTGGTCATTTTCTATTCGCAGGAAACATTTCTGGCAAGTTACATGATTATAGGTGCAATACAGGCTGAAATATGGTCCGAAAACCAATTTCAATCAACAGAGTCCTGTTACCTTGACCTTTGACTTTTTGACCCCAAAATCAATAGGCTTCATCCTTGATTCAAGGGAAACATTTCTGGCAAGTTTCATGATTATAGGTGCAATACAGGCTGAAATATGGTCCAGAAACCATTTTCAATCATCTGAGTCCTGTGACCTTGACCTTTGACCTTTTGACCCCAAAATCAATAGGCTTCATCCTTGATTCAAGGGAAACATTTCTGGCAAGTTTCATGATTATAGGTGCAATACAGGCTGAAATATGGTCCGGAAACCATTTTCAATCATCTGAGTCCTGTGACCTTGACCTTTGACCTTTTGACCCCAAAATCAATAGGGCTCATCCCTGATTCAAGGGAAACATTTCTGGCAAGTTTCATGATTATAGGTGCAATACAGGCTGAAATATGGTCCGGAAACCATTTTCAATCATCTGAGTCCTGTGACCTTGACCTTTGACCTTTTGACCCCAAAATCAATAGGGCTCATCCTTGATTCAAGGGAAACATTTCTGGCAAGTTTCATGATTATAGGTGCAATACAGGCTGAAATATGGTCCGGAAACCATTTTCAATCATCTAAGTCCTGTGACCTTGACCTTTGACCTTTTGACCCCAAAATCAATAGGGCTCATCCTTGACTAATGGTGAGTAAGTGTATGAAGTTTCATTGTTATAGCCTCTTTCGTAGTTGACTTATAGTCCGGAAACCAATTGTTGACGCCCTCCCGCCCGCCCAGACGCCCGCCCAACCGCCCGCCCAGACGCCCGCCCGCCCGTCTCACATCAAATTAAGAGCCGAGTTTTGCAACTCGGCTAATAAAATTGTTGTTTGATGCTACATATAAGTGAAATCAGAATAATGTGACTGGCTTATGTCAATATTAATGCAGAGGGTCCAACTTTGAAGGTAAATTCATGTTCTTACAGCAAGATGAAACTACACAACGTCATCAGGAGGCACTACAACAAATACGAGAAAAGGCGTTTGAGATGAGTGTATTACGTCACTCTACTGAGGACCACAATGATGTACCTAATGTTGTGCCATATGAAAATAAGAAGCTCTGCACCATCTGTAATGTATTGGTGAGTTGTTTTAGTTATTTGATTGACACCAACTCTTAAAATGATGAACTAAACTGTCTAGTTAGCTGGAATATGAGATACCAGTGAATAGCAGCCAAGTACGCAATGATTAAATATTTACATATTTAATTATACTTTGCACTGAGCTTGCTATGTGAAACATCTATAGGATTTGAAGCTTGTAACGTTACTTTGAATTCTATCTTAATATGAAAAAAAGTTAAACATTTGCCTGGATAAGAAATCAGCCCTAACTTATTTTATATTTTAAAAAGATTTGATATTCATATTTGCCATATGTTACAGATAACATCTGAAGTATATTTGCTGAGCCATTTACGAGGAAAGAAACATCAACAGGCATTACAGGATAATAACTCCGGCAAAGCCATGTCAAAGGAAGAAATCGTAAGTATCTGTTGTTATGATTCTTTGTTCTGTCATAGTATCAACTTTCGATATGCATGCCGTGCAAAATCAAGTGCTAGTAATTTCTGATCATTTATGTGGACATTTTAATTGTTTTCAGGAAAGTTTCAATTTGAAACACATAGTTGATGCTCCTGTGAACAGTACTCATCCCAAGATAGTATCAGAGAAAGAAAGACTAAAATCAATGAAAAAGAGATCAAAGAAATTACGTCAAAGGATGACGACAAGGTACAAAATTTACACACGTTTACATGAACAGAACAAGTTTAGAAATTCTGGTTTGATAGATTTTGCTATGGTGCTAGAATATAAATAAATGGATTTCTTTGTGAATAAGCATCAAAACAGTTCATATTCACTTTAAAAACTTGAATAAAATTATGAGGTTATATTATTTGAGGTTCTTAACAGAATTATATGATACATATTATATGTGCATAAACTATATCAAGACAAAGATTTCACAGCACAAAAGCATCATTGCAGGTAGGAAAAACATGGAAGATAATTCAGATTTTCAAAAAGCTATATAATAGAGCCAATAAGTTCCGATACCTAAACATACTTAGGCCTTGTACAGTTCACAGGATTCTTGCATAGTTGTATATGTACCACCATTGTGTGATTAAAAATGTCAAAATCTTTAAAAATGCTCAATATGATAAGTATTGCTGAATTATAGGTTTCTCTTTTCACATATCCCTTGAAAAAATCAATCAATAAATGAATATGTATTTGATTCCAGAGGTTTAGAGTATGAGAATTCACTGAATGGTAAACAGCAACCTACAGACTCAGAATATAGGGCTAAGTAAGTATGCTCCTCCCCTGCTATATTGCCCCTTGTTATAACGCCAAACTCACATACCGCCACAATTTTATGAAGAACAGAATTCTCCCTATATAAATCCCCCCTTTTTAACGCCAAACCCGCATACCGCCATCCGCCACTTATGTAAAGGTACAAACAACCGTTAATCCCCCGATGAATACCGACAAACAAGGTAGGTATCCAGGTAATTAGGCGTTCTCTAATACTAATTAATTGTTGTTTTAAAAACACTGTCTCAGGTAAGATAAATATTCCAAAGAGTTTGATTTGGCATAAAGATTTGGCTGCGCAGCTGAAATTTACGACTATTGATGGTGATATGCGCCCTTCACAGTAGGATGATAGGGAAAAAAAAAGAATAACAGAGAATCAAATGGTTGAATGCTTCATCATCATTTCCGATTCTATGACTTCAATTAAGGTTGGTGAATTTCCCGCCATCGCTGCCGCGCGCTGACATAGTATTTTTAAAAAGACAACGGCGAGTTGTGGATCACGCAGACGAAATTGACAATTTAAAGTCAAACATAGAGCATTTGCTCTTGAGATTTTTAGACTATTAAATACAAAATGAAGTTGTAAATTAATATACAATTATGGACTTTTTATGAGGTGAATATGGTGTGATATTTTCTGAATTTGAAAATATTGACCGAGGTGACAGCCGAGGTCAATATTTTCAAATTCAGAAAATATCACACCATATTCACCTCGTAAAAAGTCCATAATTGTTTTATTATATAGTGGCCTTAATCAGTATTTATAAAGGTACCTTTTCGAAATGGCTGACATCGAATTTTCTTTGAAAATTTTTCAAGACGTGTTAATATCAGCATTTTCTGTCGCTGAATTATCCTGAACGTAATGGAATTCATTCAATGAATCAAATGAAGAATATTTTAGAGTCAAAATCTGTAGATTGGCCCAAAATTCAAAAATTTGAGCTCAGCTTCAGGGTCCTTGCTGCTGTTTGCAAAATGACGTCAATGACGTCACAGATATAAATTTCGCGCGTTTTCAATATTTCATGGTAAACCGGAAGCAAGAGTTTTCGCGGTAGTGATATTTAATGAAATCGCCCCTCACAGGTCAATATGATGAGACAATGACTCGTCATGTGACAGTTCTCAGCCAATGAGAGTGGGAATATAAACAGACTATATAATAACACACCATATTCACCGAGTGAAAAGTCCATAATTGTTTTATTATATAGTGGACTTAATCAGTATTTATAAAGGTACCTTTTCGAAATGGCTGACATCGAATTTTCTTTGAAAATTTTTCAAGACGTGTTAATATCAGCATTTTCTGTCGCTGAATTATCCTGAACGTAATGGAATTCATTCAATGAGTCAAATGAAGAATATTTTAGAGTCAAAATCCGTAGATTGGCCCAAAATTCAAAAATTTGAGCTCAGCTTCAGGGTCCTTGCTGCTGTTTGCAAAATGACGTCAATGACGTCACAGATATAAATTTCGCGCGTTTTCAATATTTCATGGTAAACCGGAAGCAAGAGTTTTCGCGGTAGTGATATTTAATGAAATCGCCCCTCACAGGTCAATATGATGAGACAATGACTCGTCATGTGACAGTTCTCAGCCAATGAGAGTGGGAATATAAACAGACTATATAATAACACACCATATTCACCGAGTGAAAAGTCCATAATTGTTTTATTATATAGTGGACTTAATCAGTATTTATAAAGGTACCTTTTCGAAATGGCTGACATCGAATTTTCTTTGAAAATTTTTCAAGACGTGTTAATATCAGCATTTTCTGTCGCTGAATTATCCTGAACGTAATGGAATTCATTCAATGAGTCAAATGAAGAATATTTTAGAGTCAAAATCCGTAGATTGGCCCAAAATTCAAAAATTTGAGCTCAGCTTCAGGGTCCTTGCTGCTGTTTGCAAAATGACATCAATGACGTCACAGATATAAATTTCGTGCGTTTTCAATATTTCATGGTAAACCGGAAGCAAGAGTTTTCGCGGTAGTGATATTTAATGAAATCGCCCCTCACAGGTCAATATGATGAGACAATGACTCGTCATGTGACAGTTCTCAGCCAATGAGAGTGGGAATATAAACAGACTATATAATAAGTATGGATATTAAACAGACGTTCAACGAACATTTGGTATTTTTTATCATTTAAATATTTCATTTATGATACCGACGGACGTATGTTTGTAGATGGCTATTTACGCCGTTATTGGTATTCGAACAGTCACCAATTTTATTGATATTATCAGTAAACCTCGATATACCACCATACCCGTTATACTGCCAAATTCTAGAAAAACTTGGGAGAAATGTATAATGTAAACACTTAAGTAGAAGCATTTCATATATATATGAACCAAATCGATAATGCAACTCAATAGCATATATATAGGATCTCAAATGAATTTTCATTTCATACGATGTTTCATGAAACAAGTTGTGTGTTTTATATCCCCGAGCCTTGGCGAGGGGATATAAAACGCATAACGACTTCCATAATACATTGTATGAAATGAAAATTCATTTGAGATTCTTTTTATCACATGATTCTGCAAAAAAATGTGTATTCCCAATGTCAAATGAACGTTTCTGAGAACTAGAGGCGAACTACGCCGTGAGTGAGAAGTTGTCTGCTACGACATGAGAAGTAGTTCCACATCGTATAGGTTTTCTATGCGTAAAGAGGAAATATTTCAATTTTGTTTAGTACTTTAATGCAATAATTATCTCAACAACAACAATTTTAATCATTGATATTGAATTTGCATCTGAATTTAACATACGACCGATATTTGAAAGGCCACATTTGTCACAGTGTAGGTGATGAGGCTCCAAACTTGAAGAGCGATATGTAACGTGTTATCATAACATTTATTTATGAAATGGCTTTATGAAAGTCGTAGTGGGTGTATCATGTGATAAATAATGTTAATACTTTTAAAGTCGAAGCCTTTCATGTATATATGAACCACATTGATATGCAACTCAATAGCATATACATTGTACTGGCATTTGCATAGAAATGTTACTTGAACTTATTAAGTGTTTAGTCAGATTTTGTGTAATGTAAAGGAAGACATCATAAAGTTATGTTTTATCAAATATGCAACATTAAACTGTATTTTCATAGAGCTATGATATGTTACGTTGTCTTTGTTTGTTATCACAGAATACAGAAGAGTGTACGAGACATTAACAGATACTTACAGACCCCTGACACTGGACCCTGGCCTCCTAACAAAGTGTCCTTACTCGATAGAGCTCTCGGTGAAATTGGAAGGATCGTTGATAAAAAGGTATTCTTATTGAAAATCTCTATAGTCTTGGACATATTTGAAATTGAAATTGATATTTTCTGAGATAATTTATAAAGAGAGTATAAAAAAAAGTATTCATTTTATACAGTATACATGTATCTATGTATTTTTTGTCCCGAAATTATATAATTGAGACTCCTTTATACCACCACTGTCTGGTGGTTCCATCTCGTATTTCTTTTTGCCATACATTGTATTTAGATAAAACAAATATGCTTTGACTATTCTTAAAAAAGATATATGAATACCAGCACTTATGTCGTTCTTTCAGGTGATAGCTGACCAGAATACTTTGAGAGTATTAGGAGGAATGACCAGTTTCTGCAGACTGTTACAACTAATGGATTTACCTACGCCTGATTCTCCGGCTATACTACCTCCAAAGTATGTCACTCATGATGGCTTTCTCTCGTACGCTTGTGATTAAAAGACTTGCTTCTATGTTAGGAAACAAAATAGGATCTTAATGTCAATGAGAGCTTTGTAAGAATTGTATACATGCAATTGTATTTTTTTCTGAAAATATAATGATGGTCCACTTTTTGCTTTCAGATCACTGTCTCTGATATGTACAGTTTTCAAACAAGCATGTAAGGGTTGCTATGACAACTGTCACTATATGCTATTCAGCAATAAGATAGGTGTAGTAGTAGACATGCTGGCACAAAGGCTTCTGGTAAGATACTTTTTAAAAGTTTATGATTCATACTCTACCATACTATCTGTAGACATATTTTTCATAATCAATAAAATTGATGACTTCTTTACTACATGTATCTTATGAAAACATCCGAATTTTGCAGGGGGAAAGAATATTAAACTTATAACTTCTGTCTTTATACTAATGCTCATTGTACTGTATACAAAGTTTGTCAATAAAAGATAAAACTGCCCATAAGGAAGTGAAAAATATAGGTCAAGCTCCAAGATTGAAGTTGACTTGAAACATTGTATTCATACCATAGGGCATATCATATTTCTTAAATAAACTTTGATATGAACTTGCCATAGTAATTCTTTATTTCAGAAAAGGAAGAAATGCTTTTTATCGTAAAGCCATATTATAAGTCAAAGTCTAAAGCCAGAATGTTATAAAGCATGTAGAGTGCATTTCTTTAATGTAGTAAAATGTAATATTTTTTTCCCTTTTCAAACATATTTATAAGATGCATACTTCTTGCTGACTCTATATCCATATTTTTCTTTCCTTCAGTCCATGCTCCCTGACGACCCCTCACGTCCGTCCTCTGCTAACACAAGCACCAGTCTCTCTGGAGCTTCCCAGAGTAACAAGTTACCATACGATGTAGTGGCTCTGAGCCTACTCCAACTCATGTCAACGATCCTATCCTGTCTTGCCAAGAATAACCCTGTGTATAATAGTAGTGAAGCCTCTGCTGAACGAATGACAGTCACAGGAGCCGATGGTGTTACAGTCAGGGGAAACGATCTCATAAGGTTGGTCACAACACTGTGTTATTGTATCATTGAACAAACTTTTATTACATGATCAGAATGATTCATTTATGTGGGATGGTTTTGTACTCATCTTGATGATAACAAGTCTCCCTTCCATTGTAGTATCTGATTAATAAAGCCCATGATATTCAAATCTCACACAAAGAGGTTTGGCTATTCTGATGAGATTCAACTTCAAAATTCCCATTCTCCATGTTCATCGTTCATATTGAAAATTCCCGTCTTTAATTTATATTTGAAGTTTTTGTACTCATATATAGGATGTCGGGTCTCCCTCTCTATTTAGTATCTGGTCCATAAAGCCCATCAAATTTGAATCTTCAAGGGTCATCAAATCAAAATTGATTTACATGTGTATTGATTAATAAGTGATATTTCATGATTTTACTTTGCAAGATTGCACTTTACAAATAAAGAAGCTCTAAACATGTATGTGTTTGTGAATAAATTACCGTAAGAATTTAAATCCTCCTGTTGATATATAATATGAATAAGAAATAAGTGTGGTCAAGATTTTTTTGAAACTCCTGGAATTTTGTAAATCCTACATAACTGTATATACATGTACCAGAGTAATTATGTATTTACATGTAATCCCAAAAAAATATGTGTACTTTTAATTTAAGAATTTCATACAACCTTTTGCTTAAGCTAATTTCTGTGACCTGATACTATCCTGGAAAATGTTTTCATGGTCCATGCTTGGAAATTTTCACGTGACCTTGAATTAAATGGAAAAAAGACCACATGTAAAAAAAACCCAAATTACAAGCTGACCTTATTGAGAGCTTGATCTTAAATGGTATAGTTAATTGAGAGCTTGATACCACTGTCAATTAAGATGCATAGAGCTTGTAGGTAGAAAACGGTTGGTTACAAAAAGCAGATATATATACATGTATGCACCACATTTTTGTCTATTTCATTCTTGTTTTCTTAAATCGTGTTTTTCTAAGTAAAAAGATATTACATAATAACCAGGTCATTATGAACTGAAAAATCCTGTCTTAGCAAGGAAATGCTGTGTTTAGTAACTTTGCTGTTTCATGCTTTAGTAAGCTTTTATTGGTTCAGGGATAAGCTATATGTAAATAGTCTTTCTTCTCAGTCTGACCTTGTGTCCAGTTGTCTGTTCATTCGTCACTCTTTTTTTTAGATTAAATAAATAAAGGGGTACCCTACGTCAGATTTGTCCTCTGCTCAGGACAGAGTTCACAAGAGTTGTCTTTCTTACCTCAGAAACTTGCAAACAATTCATCATGAGATAACATAATCTATGCAGCCCACTGAGAGATATATCACAAATATCGCACTGACAGCCATATGCAAGATACGTCAAAACAGTTAAATTTTTACAAATTATTATTTTCGTGCGATTTTATCTACAGTGATCATAAACTCGCCATGTACTTGATGAAGTAGGGGCTCAGGGTGCGTTATAGTATAAAAATGCCACATGAATGGCAGATAAAATATGAAAATGAACTTTAAAGCTTCCTCAAAAATTCTACCGCGGTCTGGATAGTGTCATAGTTATGTTAAATCACTGCAGGAAATTAAAAAATCAAGAATCAGCAAATGTGATTCCTTGCAAAACCTTGCTGTATTCACAGTTGATTTTCTGACTTTGAGTGATATGTATACTTGATTAACATCATCTCTGATATTTGAAATAGCTAAAAAGGGGAAAATTTTCTTCAAAAAGTACAGTTTATACGAAAATTGAGGAAAAAAGGTACTGCTAAGGATTCCGTTAATCGGGTAATCAGTAGTGATGAATTGTCTGTGAAAACACTGTCGATTATCAGTAAAGATATGATGATCGCAAGATCGATAAGAAAACGAAGATAACGATATAACTTTATATCCATTGATGTCTTGATTTATCTGTACATGATACATGGAAGAAAAAAAAAGGGGGGGGGGGAGGATAGTCACAGATACATTCCACTGAAAAATTTTGGAAAATAAAGCACATTCCATGCATTATTAACCAACCTCAATCCTACAAATAAAACAAATTTATTATGAATAAAATTATTTTTTATATTTCAGTTACATAATTAACGTTGGTATTGTTGATAAGTTAACACAGTATTTCCGTGGGGTGCAGGGACCAATAGATGACGATAAGGACGGTGCAGAGTTCCTACAGCACGGACTAGGACTGCTTGTAGCTATGACCAAATTCATGTCCAAAAAGTAAGTATCAAAACCTCCCATGTCAAAGTACGGTTGACAAATGGAGATCCTACTCTTTTGGGGCTTCTTTCGGTAAATAATTTGGAGTTGCTTTTTTTTCTTCAGATTTGATTCAAAAATGAAACGTCATCGAAAGTTCAAGTCTGGATGTAACCAACCACCCACACTTCTTGTCTCAAAAATTACATTGTACCTCTGAATCTACAACACAAAATAAAAAAAAAAAAGATAACAAAAAGCAGACGGCGGGGGATGAAAATATCAAACATGCTCAAAGTTTCTTGAAGTGCGCAAGATTTATTTAAAATCAAATGGTATATGACATGTACATGCATATCCTAGATCATCAATCAGAGATACCCGAGGGAATGCGGTCATAAATAAACCATATTTAAAGCTTCGTATATGTGATATTCTCCTGCCATGCTTTCAGTAATATATTTTCATATCAGTCAATATCAGGAGTGAGTTGTATGTTTTAGGTATATATTACGATATCGTCAGATTGTACAGTATTTCCCTGTCACAGAAACCAAACAGACAAGACAAACTCAAGATAGCGAGGGGAAATCTGGCTCAGATGTGGTTAGCAATCAAGTCCCATAAATCTGAGGGGGAAAAAGATAATAAAAATAATAGTTATAAAAAATGATAGTTATTTATGAAATACTAAGGGAACTGTAATAGATTTATCTGATAGAAGCGGCAGCTCTAATTATATCTCTCCAGATTTAATTGTATTTTCGGTATGAAAAACATATTATTTTCCAGGCATAAACGAATCATATTTTATCAATACAATATGAATCGGTTTCCATGTAAACCAGCAGCCGTCCGGGGAGGGAGGAATTGGATTAAAGTCCGGCACGTAATCTAATGAACGCCCGGAATAAGCCCCATGTTAAACTATTAAGGCTGGCTCTTGAGGACACGATGAGGCAAAATAACTTAATCATTTATAGCAGTATAATTTCACTAGATTTGAGGTTGTCATATCGTATCTAGATTACGACCATAAAGCCAGGCATTTCAACTGACAAAGCTAATGCCTTATCATTGTCTCTCGCCGTTCACTCGCATAATTCAATACTCCCCTTTCTCTTACTGTGCTTAGATGCAGAATTAAACCAATTATTAGCGCACAGATTTTTTCCTTGCAGTTTTCTGACTATGATTTTGAATATAATTCTATAAGAATAATCAATATAAAGGGTCCTTGAGGGTTTCTGGTGACGTAGATTAAAATCAGACCATTTATTTTCAGTCTGTGTATGACTTCCTTATTCGTGTATAAAGCAGTCATGCAAAACGGAGAGTTCCGCAATAAAATATATTTTCATTAAAAGCAAAACACGATACAACAAAATGAAAGAAAATCGGAATTTTTTTTTATCTTTGAAAATGTGCTACCTACTCTATCGTTGCTCATACTCTGCGTCGCCAACTAAACTACATGTGGAAAAGCCTAGACCGATGACTAGCCAAACTTCATTTTCTTGTGATTGATTTGGCTTGTCCTCTGTCTAGAATATCACATCGATTTTACACAGAGAAAGAAGAATGAAGAGAGTATGCAAGTTTATCGAATTTCTTTTTCAAATGGATATTTGAATAGTAATTTTAATTTTAAAAGTGCGCATGCCTTTTGGGATTTGTCCTGCACGCATTGTTGACCACAAGGCTATCTCCAAACCGCATGTGTAATTTGTTCTTCCACCTCTAGTGCGCTTTATCTACGCAAATGAGGGTAACTTATTTTCAACCCCCAACCGAATGGTCTGTCGTTTGAAAAAGAAAAATACTTGAGTTTAAAGTTTTGTTTCCCTCATATATATGAATGATAGAATTAAAAATTATTCTCTTGTCTTTTACGTGTCCACTTTTATTTTCGTGGTGCATTTTGCATGGAGGTGATAAATGTGATTTTAATTATGGATATCATATCTGGCTGCAGACATGGTTCCCTCCCCTTGTCATTCATGTACACAGCCCTTACTCCCTTGTCGTAGGGGGTAATTATAGGCTACAACAGAAGGTGACAAGAACTAACAGATCTTCTTGCCTCAGCACCAGCGCCATGACGGAGAGCTGCGCAGTCAGAAACATATCCAAGAAGGTTGTCACCAGATAGTGACGTTAAACCTGATGTTCCTCCACTCTTAATTGTCCCCATACTGGTCTATCTGGGTCCCCGTACCCAGGAGCCTTTGTTCCCCCACTGTGTCAGCCAAATGGCGCGCTGCAGTGATTGTATCTGTGATCTCACTGCGAGGTGCGACTGTAAACTTGCAGGAAGACTTATATGGTGACAGAGTGACATTATACAGGGAGAGTATCGAGTCAGATCCATACAAACTCGCAGAGATATTCGCTAAAATTCACACTTTGTCATCTTACATTAGCTGCACCATCTTTTCTCAATCTGGCCTTCCTTTCATGTAGGATACTTCCCCATTAGCTTGGAGGAAAAAGAAGATTGCTGAAAGCTATTTCGAGATGCTATTTCTAATAAAGTACATGTATGATGTAATTATCAGTGCGTCTAGGTTTAGTCCTCAATATTCGGCTTATGCATGTAAAATTCCGGATTCCAATTAGAACTTTGACGCTAAGATGTTGAATGATACTAGTAGTGTCTCTCTTGGGTCCAGATAAAGCCCTCGTCATTTGTTATAAGGGATCGAGTGTAATGATGAATGGAACAACAACATAAATGTATTTTATGTTAATGATTTAATTCTTTTTGTATTCACCACAAAGTAAGCAAGAATGTTGAAGGCTACAAAATTTACCTTTGTATAGGCATAAGATATGTTCAAAGACCATTCTAACTTATGTACTTAGCGCAAGGCTCTCGTTGCTCTTTCGTACAGATATAAGGATAATCATCTCTTCGGTTTTAAAAGGCGATAGGCATTAAAAATAAATACTTCTCTTCCTTTCAGAAATTCTGCCATATTTGAGAAAAAGAAGAGCGAGGATCCAACACAGCTGGCTAGCACATATGAAGCTACAGAGCTTGTAGGGATTGTCTCCCTTCTGTACGGGATGTTACTCCACTCGGGTGCTCCCTCCAGATGCGAGACAGCCCCACCCTTACTACCACAACACACCCTAGCTGTCACACTCACCGGTCTCAAAATGCTCAATAATATGGCAACCTTCAACATAGATATGTTACAGGCAAGGACGATTATTATTGTTCTACAGAATATGTAAAGGAATGCTATTTCAAATGATTAAAATAAAATGCCAAATTGCCAATACTTTGTTATACTGATACTGGTATGTGTATTTTCCTTTTTCAGAAATCATTAGGGGAGGAGGGTATGTCTTTAGAGTTTCGTCACATCGCCAGTCACTTGATGTGGTACTGTAGACATCACGTGACAGAGGAGCTCCTACATGAGGTTGTATTGAGCGTCGGCTACTTCACCGTCCTCAACCCAGATAACCAGGTTAGCTAGCTTTAACGTGGTATCCCATATTTGTAAACAATTTATGTCACTTATAATTCCAGTTAAAGGTTTTGAAATGTAGTGTCTTTCTGGATATTTTTATTTATTATAAAAATATCCAGAAAGACAGTAGGTCAAAGTTGAAGGTCATATGATCAAAACTTTTGGCGCCAACAGAAAGGCCTTGTTTCAAGATCCATTCATGCCAATATAAGAGTCCTAGCTCTTATGATACAGTTGTTATAGCCAGTATTAAAGAGTTGAAATGTAGGTCAACGGTCATGGTCAAGGTCACATGATCGAAACTTTTAAAAGTACCAACAGAATCGTCCTGACACGTATGCTAAATATGAGAGCCATAGCTCTCACGGTGCAGTAGTTACGACCAACGCTAAAGTTTTTTAAGGATGTACAGACCGGATGGACACCGTGATTATTATATATATATAGGGCATCCGCCATTTGCGGAATTAGAGACCTAACTACTTCATGTCAAGTTTAAATGAAATCTTTGCAGTCGTTTTAAAAGTAGAACAAAATAAATCAAAAATTTGAATTTTAAATTACTTTCGAATGAAAATCTAAGAATGTGAATCTGTGCATCACATGAAAATACATTTAATAAAAAAAGAGAAAATATCTATATATATTTAATAAAAAATTACGAGGTAAGAAGATTTACAATCAATTTATGCGAGGATTGTGATGTTATATTGTTAACGTATCCGGACTGGTGAGTATTGAATACTTCATCACCATGTTCATTGCATATATTAAACACAATAACATGGTAAAGTAGCGATTTTAAAGTTTCCATAGCGCCTGGTCCATTTGATTTACATTCAAACCCTTCAGATGAATCTGATATTTCAAGCTATGTGAATCAACTACTCGTAAAAAAATCTCCTAGAGCTTTGCATAATTTACCTCATTGTCTTCACTTAGCGCTTCTTTTGGCTTTGAGGAAACTTGACTGCCTTTCTAATATTCCTTGAGAGGAATTAATGTATACATTTGATGAATATGAGAAAAGGTGAAAGAAGTAAAATTTCTTTTTTGAGGTCATTGAAGCACGATGAGAGAGGCAAGTAATCAAGTGTGGTCACACTTCAATCCCCAGTCACAAGGTCCGGATTAACATATCAATGTGACGTATAGCTCACAAACGGCACACAGGCTGTATTAAAACATTCTCAAACCACATAAAGCATTTATAGCCATAAAGAAACAATATGTTTGCATTAATGTTAGTCTCCAAAAGCCGGTCCGGGAATTCCATAGCTGTGATCCCAGTCATTTAATCAGGCTAATGCCTCTCGCTGTGAAGACAAATGATTACAAACGCTCAAAAGATCTCAGAGTGGGAGAGTTTTAAAGTCAGCAACCTATTCCTCTGGGGTCTACAAGATGATTTTAGTATGACATTTAATTGAATGTGGATGCATTGTTTTGAGATTAAGCTTTTGTCACTCGGTGTGTTATGCTTTTGTTTCGTTATTTCAATGAATATAAATTACATTGCTCTCTCCTCAACCTTAGTTCACCCTATGCTCTAATGTTTTTGACACGGCTTCTCTCATTACAAAGTTCAGGAAATATCTTGTTGGCCTTATAACAGCAATTCTTTGCTGTCAAAAGTTACATGCAATTATTGAAAAGTGATCGTCGAGAAAGGCATACAAAGTTGAAAATTCCCTTGTTAAACTGTCAAGGACTCGGAATTCGTGATGTAAAATAACATGCAAAATAAGGGGATCTTGAATTTTAATGTAAAATAACATAATGACAGAAAGGAACTCTTTACTTCTTTGCATTTTGCTTTGTAATTCTCAACAAAGAGTTGTCAAAGAAGCATACTACTTTGCTCATTCTAGTATTGCTTTCAGTGAACATTATGATGCATTCGTCATTCGTATATCTTTCATATTTAGATAAAATCTTCAGTATATTGTACATGCCTAATGTAAATTTCAAGTTTGATTCTAAGAAAAAATCCTCGGATCATCCGAGATTCTGACTAAAAAGGATTATTTCAGTATTTCCAGCAGCTAGTTTGCCTTTCAGATGCTTTACCCATTCCATTAATGTAGATATCAATCTTGCTGCACGTATATTTTTAATGGTTTTAGTCTCATCCTGACTTAAAAGCCTATCCAAGGCCTCTTATTCTCCTAGAAGCTGATTTTAGCAGAGAGTAATGCCGTGTCCGGCGCCGCGTATTGATACTATGATACGCGGTATTGATACTTATATGGTATTTTCTGATGCCGTGTCAGGGCCATCTTCTGTGTATTACCAACGATAGAAAGAACAAAAAGAAACTGACGAACTCAGGTGATAAAATCATGATTTATGTTCTGATAACAATGAAATTAATATGCTAGTCCATTGAACTGAGACTTCTATAGTAACATGTTTTTGTTTAGATAAATATCTTTAAAAGGCTCTATGACTATCTGTAAAAGCTATCTCCAGTATCTATGTCACTCCAGTGGACCGAGAGGATTCATCATAACATCATTGTTCTTATTTTAGAAAGTTTAAACTTATACATCTCATTTTTCAATTAGGTTCAAAGCTACATGCTCATCGTTCAATTATTTCAAAGCTTACATTATAAATGTTTTTGTGCTTTCTGACTACAAAGTTGGAGAAACCATAGCAATTTCTATTACAGTCAATAAATTAATCAGAAAATCATAAATATGCACTTGGGTGTGTTTTTGATATATATACATGTACGATTTTATGTGTGGAAGATAAAAGAAAATAGATAGCTGTTTAATATATTGTACTCTAGAGAAATGAGACTTTCAATTTGTTGTGTTCTTTAAAATTTCCTTAGAGTCTGACTTATTTTGTTCAAAAGGACTTCAAACATTGTTTTCAAAATTACCCAATCTGTCTAAGCAAACCTAATTTAGATAACAATGATACTGATGAGGAGGGGAAGGTACCTATTTAATCCCTCCTTTTCTTCCCCCAAAAATTGACATTGTATTAGTATCCCTTACCAAGGACTATAAATACTCGAGTTACTGATATTGTTATCTGAATGCAAAAGTTAGATGCTGACGGGGGCAATGTTTTTTTTTTACAAAAGATCCTTAAAACGGAGGTTACCCGTGGTACACTCAATGAGATAAAAATGTTACAAAGAATTTTTTCTTCCGTTTGTAGGTGGTGATACAGTCTGGTCAGTCCCCCACCATCCTCCAGCAGTTGTGTTCTCTACCATTCCAGTATTTCAGTGATCCCCGTCTTACAAACGTTTTGTTCCCGACGCTGATGGCCTGCTGTTACAACAATCAGTCAAACAGGGAGATTCTTGAACAGGAACTTAGCTGTGTTCTACTATCTAACTTCATAGAGGTATGTTTAACAGTCTGTAAAAAAATGAACAGTTTAAAAAATTCTAATCTCAGTGATGAAGGAAAAAAGAATGTACCGATACTGAGAAGAAAAAAATGAAGGAGGAAAGAACGAAGAAGAAAAATGTCAATATTTTGAAAAGATGTTTTCTGTAGTCTGACAGTTTAAGTATATGATTCTCCGTCAAATACAAAACACATTTTCGTTGAAATTACGGAAGAAATATCTGGTAAGAACGAATTTAACATTGGTGGTGTAAGTAGCTGCCAGTCACATTTCTTGTAGGTTCTGTAATTTATGGCGCATGTTAATTTCATTCTCTTCAAAAAACACTTGAAATATCCTGAGAAATCCACTCAAAGTTGTAAAAACAAATGATTTATTCTTGAAATTGTGAACGCTTCACACACAAAAACCGATGTTAATGAAGCCCCGCTATTAGAATGATTGCGTTTCCCCCAGTAGTCCTCATTACCCCCCTTCTTTAGTCTACAAATCACCTCCACCGATCTCCGCGAAAAGTTAGGTGAGATTAGACTGAACAGAAAAAGTCACGTGCAGACCTATTCAGACCCTCATTATAGCTAAGTATTTTCAGGTTATTCAATTTAAATTTGAGTATGTTTATGACTGACTTACAAGCCTTGAGATCTGTCACGGCCGCTATGACATGATAGAGGATACCGACTGTCTTCCTGTAAGCACTGTTTTAATTACTTGCATCAAGTTGGCTGCACCTGGCAGGCATGTTCCCGAGCCAAGTTTCCACACCTTAGGTTGTTAGAATGGGGGATTGAAACTGCATTTCCCTCTTGAATTTTATTGTGAGAACATCTTTCAAATTACATTTACAACCAAATGTACGTAACGAGAATTTGCAGTAAAGTATGACATGTGTGTCTTTGAAGTATTTCTAATTATGACAAGTAATGTACTTTTAAGATTATGAAAAAAAAATTAAACAGATTTCTTAATTTTATATCCTGGAAGTAGGGAGAGGCAAGGGCGGAATTTATTCTAAGACATAGACAAAGTTGTAGAATTTAAACTATTTTGTTTTCTTTCAGGAGAAGCTCTTAGAATTACAACAAGCACCCAAACAACCAAGTAAGAAAGGTAGGGGTATTTTACACAAGGTGTCTATGTTAAAGTTTGCTACTAGTAATTGTGAAAGATGAATATGTAATTTTTTTAAACGCTTTTCTTGTTCTAGATATTTATGAAAATAATATTGATCATTATTTTAATTACAGATAAAGGTAAATCCAAAGAGGCATCGAAGGACCAAGGGGATCACCGAATGCTCCTAGCTGTACGTTTCCCACAAAACCAATGGACAGCCGCACAAGAATATTTCAAAGTCTCGTAGAGACTTTCTATAGAATGTAGCTTATGAATGAAACAGTTGTACAATAGTTAAGACATTTTGAAATTTAAAGTATCTATATACTTCCCGTTGTTTTGTAAAAGCTTTGAAATCTGCCTGATTATACAATCTATAGAATAATGGAAATTTAGTATCACAGATTGATTTACTTTTATCAGTACTGTCAATTGGGGCCCAAATTACGTAGCTTTTCATTCCATTCGAGTTTTTTATTCAAAGAATCATAAATACAAACAAAAACTACATGTTCAGGCGATAGATAGTTCATGTGGGAATGTGTAGAAATAAAAGCTATTGAAGTATTGACGTCATAATTATTATGTAGTATTTGTAAGCTTACTATGTTATACATCATCTACATCCCACTCTCCTAATTCTTTATAAAAGACGAGGAATTCACCATCCCCTTCATGTTAACTTTAGAAGTAAATCATTAAACACTACAAAGTGGAATCACTTCCAGTCATCTACATGTATATTTCATCGTTTATTTATAAATGCTAGACTGTGATATGCAATCTATGATATTTACACTGTGTGCACAAATATAGTAGTACCATGAACAATTTTGTTTTAAATTCTTGTCATTTTTTTTTGCTCTTGATTGTGAAAACCATTAACATTTTTTGAGTTTTATATATAATTAATATTTTTTATGTATCACTTTTTGTGTTGGCATTTTTTTTTTCTTTTTGATACTCTGTGAGTTTGTATGTTTGCGGATCTGAGAATGTGAGAGATCTTTGTATGTTTCACTTGCTTTACTATTTTTACCTCATTTAAATGTATGCATTCCTTTTGAGTTATTTTAGCGTCTTAGTTTGTTTACACTATGGTTGCCTTTTGTTGTTCCTTTTCTAAGAGATTTCGCTATAAATTAAGTATAGGAAGTATATATAGTTCCCAGTGATAATCGAAATACATACAAGAAAAGATACTTCTTACGAACAAGTCATTTGTCGGTACATCCATTACTACATGATAAATAATGTCAAAAGCTTTCTAAGATATAGGGAATAACTAGCTTCTGACGTCATCTTTGCGTACGGTAAATGCTGATTTTACCGTCGCAAACTGAGTTTTTTTTTTCTAGCAGAGCCAGAAAACTTATACTGAACATTAAATCAGCATTTACCGTCCGCAAACATAATGTCGGTATCTAGTTATTCCCATTCTAATGCAATCTTTATTTTTGAGAATATAAGACGGAAAGTGACGTAAGCAACGTCAAAGCCTAGTATGTTCTCGTTTTACTGCTGTAACTAGGGAGTAAACAACCACTGAAATTCGACGTCATAGCGACATTGCATTCGAATTTCTTTATTATTTGCTCTTTAGGGAGAATAATGTAACCAGTAAGAGTTATGAGTTACAATTGTTGAAAATATATATAGCCATACATCAGCATTTTGTTCAAGATATAGTATCACAAGTTTGTATTTGCATATTGATCATGTGGTTGTTAGTATGTGTCCAAATTAAAGGAAATAAAGTTCAAATGGCGGTTCACTTGTGTATTGATACCACATTTATCTATGGTACACGTTCCAAGTTTGACTTAATAGAGTTGGGTTAATTCAAACTCAATTAATACTGTGAGATACTAAAAATTCAGTCAGATTTAAGAAAAGTTTCCCCAAAAACAGTCACACAAATAGAGTTATTTGAGACAGTCAGACCAAGAAAATTATTCCGTACGACGTTCAGACCTAGAAAGTTTACTTCTATTCAGAGAAATATGTAGTTACCTCCTGAAATTAAAATGTAACTTTCATGAAACTCAAATGTGTTAAAAAGATACCAATTTGAATGAAACTCGGACTTTGAAAAGTGAAGAACTCATTGGAATGGACAAGGATTGAAAGAGGAAGCCGTAAGATTCATTGTTCCGTTTTCAGATGTTGTATATCTGAAACTCCAAAGCACGCTTAGATATTGGTCTGAAAAAGTGTGACAGATTTAAATTCTATTCTCTGACCATATTTTATTTGGACGGAGTTGATAATGCTGTGATGTAAGAATGGCTTTATACAAACAACATAACAATGGAAAGTTCTCTGCTGGGTTTACACGATGATGACGAGAAGAAACATTGATGGCAAGCTCTCCAAATATTGGCAATACACTGTCCCACTTCACGGATCGACTTGAGAGCAGTCAATATTCTTGTTACGTAAACAAATATTTCCATCAATATTTTAGCACTCTCCAATATCGTTACTTATCAATGAAATTCTAAAAGAGTGCCCGGTATCTTTTGTGTACAGAATCAGAAATGACACGATCCCCGACACGAAACCCGTGCTGAAATCGATTCTGCGCAAATACGTGCGTCCGGTGGCCGGATGTACCGAAATACTGGGAATGTTCGGGCAGTGTGTGAACCGCGCCTCGTATTTGTCCGCGTCGGAACCCGTACTCAAAACATTTCCTATATTCCATCCAAAAATCGTTTAATGAACTTGAGGACTGTCCCCTGGAATCCTAGAATATAGAATATTATTGAATTTCTAACAATATAATTTCTCCGACAACCGTGAGAACTATTAGTGAAACAAGTACACTAATTGTTCATCTCTGCCCTTTTCCAATAGACATGAAAAGACTAAACTTGTGCTTGATATTACGGCTCTGTAAAAGGACATTGCATTTGTAATAAATATTGAAATGGATAATTGAAGGGAGAAACCGCTTTGTCTACTCGATGTCATTAAACATGTCTTAATTAAACTGAATAATAGATAAGACTATGACTGGTAAGGCAAGCTCTTTATAAAAGTGTGCTCAAACTTTCGAATAGGTTCCGATAGCTTCGGTAGGAATTGTTTTCGCAATCGTATGTCGGCTGAAATACTTTCTTAGATGCAGTTTTCGAATTTTTCTATTCGACCTTGATCAAAATGAAAGGATTTATAGAGAACTTTTCTTTCATACAGTTCATGACTGAACTGAATCAAAATGTAGTCGTGTATACATGTTTAAACGCTTGAAAGAATGTAATCAAAGTAAGGTTCTGTCTTCAAGTTTTTTCCTGAATTTAAAGGAAAATATTCTAGAAAGGAGTCTAATTGTAAAACTTTTGATTGGTCCAACTAATGCATTTATTATTACCGACAAAGGAGCATAGTTTATAATATAGAATTTGAAATTATTCTGTTTAAGAAAAATGGATTGAAAACGATAAAGCATTTAAAAAATATTGCCAATTGCTGAAATATAACATGATACATGTAAAATAAAACAAGAGAAATAATGGGGCCAAAAAATCTTCAGGCGACAACAAGTCCTATTGCAATTTGAATAAATAGCAATGTTCGGTCATTCATAGTTTCCAACTGTCTGTCTGTGCTCACACCTAACCCTGGATTCCTCCGATCAAAGGTGTAACCGTGGTGTAAAGACTAGGTTCTTAAGCTGAATAATCTCCCATTAATCTGACGGTAAACAAACGTCGCCTGTCGGTGCTTATAGACTGACATTACTCGGAGATTAATACGCTGATGAGGAGTTAATGACCATCGTCCATACAAGATGGACACTTTATATACTTTAATCCATGGAATACGTTTCCCTGTACGCCAGTGTCATAAGTTGTACTAGAGACCTTTTCTCAGAATAAAATTGGAATATCATATCGTATGTGTCCGTCTGTCCACCCAAGTCCATCTCCAGGCCTGGATTGTTCATCATTATTTTGGACACTTTCTTAGACAAGCCCACTCGAGGTCAGCTAGGAAAACTAGAGATGGCATGCAAAATATATTAGTTTCAGAGGCTTATTTGTTGTTGACAGAAAATGTTATTACTTTTGTATACTTTTATCCATATTTTGCAAATGTTACAAAACACAATGCAAGACCTCGGTCTTTTTCACATAACGTGTTTAACTCGAGAAAAATTGGATATGCTAGTAGTATAAGTGTAGGCACAATTTTCGCTCACATTTCATTTTTTCAAGACTGTATCTTCTGGCTGGACGAAGTAGCATTGGGCGAATGCAAAGCTGGTTACAATATATATTTATGTTTTGTTAATGTTGGGACATTATAGATCATACACAAAATGAAGAGATAAATAGAACGTGATCTGTTCTGAGAATATTTCTAGCTGCTGAATATTGTCTCCTATGTATTGATTTGCCTGCTAGCGTACATGAAGATTCATAGTTCTGAGAGAGATGATTCTGCTAAAAAGAGCAATATCGATGCCGAAGCGACTGATATGAACGACATCGCTTGATCAAACCATAGCTTTCAAAATCTTGTGATCAAGACACATTATCAGTTAAGGTATGATTTATAACATCCCCATTCTCTTCAAAAGCGTGCAGCTTCTCTTGATGCGATGCAGAAACGCCTATTACTGATTGAAATATTGAAAATTACGGCTAAAATCGATCGTCTCAGCTTACTAACCGGAAGTTAATTAACCAGCCTGACGAGCGTACACGGTTTTGTAATTTGTGCTCGTCCCGCGCACCTTCCGTTCCTTGACTCACCTTCAACACTTGCCAAGCAATAAACAATAGACCCAGCAGGTATTTCGTTTCAGGTCGGCCATGTTCCAGTAAAGCGGAAGTGGAATTCGAAGCACATCTGCATTCAGAGACAAATTCCGAGGAATCGCGATGAGTTAATGAGGTGTTTGACGCGTGTCATTTTCTTTGAAAATTGATGATATTTATGATATAATTAAACTATTCAAATAGATGGATTTAAACGAGTAATTCCGTCTTTTTTTATTTTTTTGTATATTGTCGCATGATAACCAAATCCATCATGAATGAAGATTTGGTCGATGTCTCGCACGAATACTCCGTTATTTCCTGTTCATATCGTCAGCTATCTTGCAAAACGAGAGACCCAAATGGGCATAGATCGCACTCCTTGAGTATAATTTGTTAATTTCATCAGTGGTACCAAGCATTTTAAACTTTATTTTGATACTATAAATGATGTCTACATTCTTAATGCTAATATATCTGCCCTTGTAAACCTCAATACAATGTATATCAAAATCCTGAAAACGCTTCACTGGAATCATTGTTTTCATATTATATTACATGACATTTTAATAAAGGATGAAATTACGATTTGATATTACACCCCTAAATGTTAAGTTCATATGAAATAGAGAAAAGAAGCTATTTATTTAGAGTCAAATTGATTAAATTTTCAATAATGTAAATTAAGTAAATGTTTAAAGTATTTTTAAATAGGGTTTTAAAATAGGAAATTTTACGAGGGTGTTTTTGGATGATCCATTTCTTATTTTACTGTCATGATTATTTTCCCTTAGTAGCTTTCTCCATCGTCGATATTCGGGCGGTCGTTTTAATGCTTTGATCTTTTATGTAGAAAATTAGACATAATTCAAGAAGATGGATGGAGCATGATGATGAAGCTATTTAGAATTTACTTGTTGATGTAAGAGAGGAAAGGCTAAAAGCTGGGAGTAGAACTTGTCGATATATCTCTGATACCATTTCTGTAACGATGTTCCAGATGCCTTCAAGTCATTAGGCTCGGTGTCATTCAAAGTAGAATTTTATACCTTTTCATAAATTTTTGATATCTTTGATTAAAGGGGAAATTCGGAATTACTTTCGGAATTTTGTTGATGCAATGCCTTGGAGAGAGAAATTTTTACTTTATGGATATGTTCCATTAGCGTAAATTCGTCATATGACGTTTTTTACCGTTAGTTCAGAGGTTAGCATGCCCTTCAGAAAATAATATTGATCCTTTTAGGCGACAAATATCCAATGCACACGGTAGCATAACGCAACCAACCAAAAGAAAGGAAAAAAAAAAAAGAAAGACCCGTGAAAAAATCAAAACATCAAAATCACAGAAACAATTCAAAATAAAAAAAAAAAAAAAAAGACAATGCATACTGGTAACCGATATAAAAATTTCGCTATACGAGTGCATATTCTGTTATTTTCGAGGTATTTTGTTGTCCTTTATACATATTTGTGGATGTTGAGTCGTTGACAAGTTTGAATGATGACCTATCATGATTGTGGTACGTAAGACTTGTCCTCTCTGACGACCCACAATGATGACACCGACGTTAGCCAGTGCTAAGTTTATGAGCTTCTTTCTTCGTGTAGTAAATTACACCCATACTACCTGTCCGCCAACACCAAAACTACCGGCGTCTGTACCTGACAGGTGAGAAACGGTGATGCAAAATCTGTGACCCACTACATTGCTCTGGATATTAGATTTATTACAAACCAAAAAAAAAAAAAAAAAAAAACAACAACCCCAAAACAAAAACAAAAAATATCAAGAATGAATCTTGCAAACCGAAAAGTTGCTAAGTTCTCAATGCAGTAATAACTTTGAATAATGAATGAAAATATCTAACTGTATCATCGTGTGAAAAATTGCCGATATCACTAGTACACGTAAAAGTTTAACAAATACTTTATCTACAAAAATAAATTCCTAGAAAAAAACAAAGATTTGTATAACTATGCTGAAACTTCTATGGAATGAGTTGGTAATTATCACGATAGTGTTGAAGAGTTGATTTACTTATCGCCTGTATCAAAACCATAATACTCTGACAAAACACTAAATTTCGTTTTGGGTGTTTTAAACAGATATCAAAATTCGATACCTTGATTTTTGGAGGTCCTTGCATAGCGAAAATAAATATGTCACAACGGGATATTTATATTGGCGTTATGCGCTGAAGTTTTGGTATCAATTTGTCAGACAAAGTTGCTAATGAATCGCAAATCAACAATTTCGGTCTCAGCTCCCTCGATAACATTTACAAAAAGCAAGTTAAGGGAGATATTGTAGTAAAGTTTGATGGACGGACGCGAGCTGATACGGGAACATTCCCGGATCCGTATAAACAGATGTTGAAGTTTATGATTTTCTAGTCCAGATCAATGACGCCGTTTTCTTACATAAGATATTTTGTACATTTAATTGCTTTATCTAATCAGTCTCAAAATTAAGATAAACGTTTGGAATTTTGCAGATCATGCATGGTGCATAAACCTTTGTGTACACGAAAATAGTAGAACATTGTAAATCTGAAAAAGCAAAGACCCTAATATAATATTTCGGTTGCCCGTGCAAGAAAGGAGGGGATCTCCAACAACACTAGGTTGCAGCACCCACAGCAAAATCCCAAAACACCCATGCAAAAAACACAGAACAGATACCCACAGAAAGAGACGCAAAATGGACAAGGAACACCAACTCACAACATAGAAACATAAAAGACTACACATAAACCAACGAGACCAATGGGCAACCGATGCCGACTTAGGACGGCCATCTGCCAAGTAAATAGCAGACGGTGTGGTTATCCTGGATTACGTGCGCACAACCCTCTCACTTCTCCAGTTACCTAGAGGTCTCGAAGAACGTACAAATGTGGTGTAAAACAACCTCCTCACTGTAAGATGACGTCACACAAACAAGACCGCGAAACGCAGAGGCCCCAGAGACACAGATGAATATGTAAATGGATATAAAAAGAGGGCATGCGTAATACAGTCCGTGCTCTGCCGGCTGTAGCGAGCTCATGTATGTAATCACCCGAGGAGTCACAGAACAGCAATGAACATGCATGCATGTATATATAGACAATGAAAATTGAATTCCCCGTCCGTGGATCATTGTTCTTTGTACTCATGGCATTAAAACACGTATATGATAAATACAGTTTGAATGTTTCTCTTTCGGGCATGAAAAAAGACTTTTGCAAGTCGTGAATTTTCTAACAAAATTACGTTTATACCAAATTGTTGAAGGTTGAAGTGGCCTCTTGTGGATTCCCCTTCCTTGTGTAATGGAAGGGATCGTTATTCTAATGGTACCACAGTATGTATCCACAGGAGCTCGATGTCACGACTTGAAAGTACTGTAGAGAAGGGTCGTATATAATTCAGGGTTGTTGGCGCCGAGCTCCTGTGTATGTATCCTCCAGTGGGAGATGAATTGGACATTTGCTCACGTCCGTTTGTCACAAAAGGATTTACATCTTCACTAAGCATTGTCATGAGTCACAAAATTGTAATTTGGATACAAAAAGAGGAAACATTTCATTTCCAAAATATACATTGATCATGATGGAAGTCCAACAAAAGGAAACAAAATGCGATTTTGTACTAAGATGCGATCTTATTATTGCTTTATTTATGCTAGTTCTGAAGAGCGAGAATTGAACATGTGATCTAGTAGTATAGAATTCACGTTCAAATTAGCGCGTCGAGATGAACACCATGTACCATTCTAGATAGCCGTTTGAACAAGACAGCCGTGTTCCTACCTCACTCCAGAATGGAGCTAAAATTAGTCCTCGTATCACACCCTGGTCCTCATATAACCACCGGACTGAGCTATTTGAGGTATCCATTTTGCACTACGTTACACAGAGTTCATTCCTCTTCAGTTAACCTACATGACACGTTTGTCACTTGTATATAGCAAATCCTCTCGACAGCTACAACGGGACTTCTCTGTAAAAAAGACCAAAAACACGTGTAATCATGCACTACATATAGGGCGGAGTGATTTCTATTGTCAAGAAAAAAATTAATTAGCCGGCATTTCTTAAAGATGAACAACAAATATTATAAATCTTTGTCATAAGAGAAATGAAGTCTCTGCTATTTCTTGACAAATTTAACTTTTACAATCATGATCCTGTGTTAAAAAGAACGTGCTATGCCTTCTATCAGAGAGGTTGAAAATTATAAGAGATGAATTCCAAAGACTGTTATAATCGACGCGTCATCGATTTTTCAGTGAAATGAAATAACATACATTAATAGTTTTATCATGACATTAAATAGATAATAATAAAGAATAAATATAATATCATTTTATTATCATATTATTCTTTCAACTTGGAAATGAACGTATTACAAATCATAGATCATTGGCTACTGCTATGCATATATGCGAATTGTGTGATACTAAAATTAAAACCGTCACGTTTGCAATATAGTGTTATAAAGCCTAAGTAAATATTGGTCTTCGTAGATTAGACTGTACCCAGGTACATAGGAGAAGTTGCTCTCTAGTGTTTCGGGGGCCTCCTGGAATCTGCAAATAATATATACATGTACTAGTATATCCTATGATTTTTTAAGCATGGGCTGAAACCCCTCCCCTGACAGACTGGTATCCGTGAAAAAATTTCCAGATCCGCCAATGACCCTTCATTTTTCTGTCACTTGTACCAGTGTGAAGCTGGCAGTCATATTAAGGTGGTTTACCACTCTTCCTCGACAGATGCACAAATTTCCCATTTTCGGGCAAAGTGCAAATATGCAGTATAATCAAATTACGTTACTGATAACGTAGATAAGAGTTAGAACGCCCGTCGCTGAGACGATTTATGTATTTCCTTTGTCCCCCTGAAAGTGAAATATGATATAAACATGCTTCTATTTTATACATCTTAATATCGCTCCTCGGGCGAAACATCTGTTTTGCAATTTTTTATGAAAATTTTGATGGGAAATATTGTTCATTGGCAAAGATATTTATATCGCAATATTGAAAATTCAACAACCGTGTCATTTCATAGTTAATTAAGTTCCTCCAGAGCCCCGGACCCTTTGCGGGTTATAGGTTTGAGATCTTATCATTTGACGAATAAAAGTTTCTTGTTTCCGATAACGATGAAGTATCTTTGTACAGAATGCTTTAATAGAGACATCATCATCTCGCTCTATAATTGATGGCCCATTTTCTTCCTGTGGATATTATATTTTTCCGGATAATGCGTTCTTAAGTCATCCGTATCTGGATCCTTTGATAGTGTACCATGGTATCAGAAAGCACAACGATGATAATTCGAAACAATTTTTTCTTAATCTTTAATTTTATCTGAGACTGTACAAATTTTTACTGCGATTCGGGTACTTGACAACAACATTAAGTGTGGAAATCGCCCGTGAATATTTGGATTTATTGCTCGTAAAATAGAATGATACAATAGCAAAATATGCGAAGAATAAACTTAACTTTTGTTGAACTTTAGCAAATCAAGGGGATTAAAAGAATTTTTCCTTTTATGCATCAACAAAAATATTTCAACATTTCATCAAAAGTTACCTTCGATGTGCACATTTGGTTTTTGTAAATAAGCATTAAATTAAACTAAGTTACGTAATTACAGTATTACAATGATGAAAATTCCTGTGGCACATAACTTTATTTTTGAAAAGTTGAGATCAATGTTATCAGCGTACCGGCTCTTGAAAGTCAAATGAAAAAGAGAATAGTGTGATTTTAATATTCATCATAACTTCAATTCAACAACATTTAGATGTTTTATAGTCCCGATATTGCTTAATTCTTGCTACAAAAGTTCACAAATGTACATTAGAAATCGTCATACTTTAAATCGAACTTCTCATGGCATCTGTCGATATATTTACCAATCATGTTTCAAAGATGACGCACGTGACTTAGACGTCGACGCGGACGTTTTTGAATTTCTTTCTGTGTACACAAACTTGACAATCTCAAGTCTGGCACGTGCACCATCCAACGTCTCAATCAGAGTACGCGGGACAACAAATAAAATACAAAGTGATAGTATTTGTTTACGATGCGAGAGTTGTTTGTTATTTTTATTGGACGTCTGTATCCCTTGTGTGGGACTATTGATTGGGAGAATTGAGTCACCACAATGACAATTAAAACAATTTCATTACAGAATACCTTGGACTTTACGAAAAATAAAGCAATTTTATCAAAAGACTGCAAAAAGTAGGGAATATTGATGAAAAAAATTGAAAAAAAAGTTAAGGCGAGATATGATCCTAAACGTTTCGTTGGACAGCGCCTTGGCCATGTTATATTCAAACCACCTTTATCTTTCTTTTCTTTCGTTGAATTCCGTTGAAAAGACCAAAGGCTTATATGTTAAACAATTATTAAATTTTCCCCCTTTGGTACAAAAAGACCAAAGGCTTATTTTAAACATTCGTTAAGTTTGTGTTTAAGCTCACAGTGCTTTTTCATATTTCGCATGACTTATCAAATTATTCCAACACGTTTGCTAAAATTTAATGTTTTCTTTATTTCAATTATAGAAATAAAACGGAATGATTTGCGTTTCGTCTCTCCATGCAATCCGATAATTACACACCACCGGGTCTTTATTTCCTGGAAAATTAGATTACCAAGTCTGGCAAAGCAAGACAAACTGAATTATAACAGTTGAGTGGCAAAAGACGGTGGCTTAATAGCCCGGTCCTTGGTTTATATTATTCACTTACACTATTGTCACCTTTGATTTCCTTGCCTTTAATGGCATCCTGGCACCAAATTATCTGATCAGCCCCTTACACTGGGCCGAGGCCATGTAACGGACCCTCCCTGGGGACCTCATATTCGGCGAGGTGTAAAACGTTCTACACACCCGAACGATTCCCGGGCGAAATGATGCTAAAACAGCAAATATTGCTCAGAACAAAATTGAATCTGAAAAGCAGAAACATCCATCAACTCTCCTGGGTCGTTCTCTTAAAAAAGTTTCCTAAAAGAGTGCGTTTTCATTATTATCCCCTAAATTTCACATTCACCTGTAAACATGAACAAATATGCACATCGAATTGCTTAGATTTTTCGAATTTCCGGAATGTATTACCATAGGCAAGGCATAAATAATGGACAGTCATTCGAACAAAAACTAAAATTGCACGATTAGCAGCTCAACCAACTTATGGCATGTTCAAGGAAAATATAGAACTATCATCATTCAAAATTCTGTCCTTGAAGGTACACGTACAATCTAAAACGTTGAAGGTACACGTTCAATCTTAAACCTTGAAGGTACACGCACAATCAAAAACATTGAAGGTGCACGTTCAATCTTAAACCTTGAAGGTACACGTATAATCTAAAACATTGAAGGTACACGTTCAATCTTAAACCTTGAAGGTACACGCACAATCAAAAACATTGAAGGTGCACGTTCAATCTTAAACCTTGAAGGTACACGCACAATCAAAAACATTGAAGGTACACGTTCAATCTTAAACCTTGAAGGTACACGCACAATCTAATACATTGAAGGTACACGTTCAATCTTAAACCTTGAAGGTACACGCACAATCTAAAACATTGAAGGTACACGTTCAATCTTAAACCTTGAAGGTACACGCACAATCTAAAACATTGAAGGTACACGTTCAATCTTAAACCTTGAAGGTACACGTATAATCTAAAACATTGAAGGTACACGTTCAATCTAAAACATTGAAGGTACACGTTCAATCTAAAACATTGAAGGTACACGTTCAATCTTAAACCTTGAAGGTACACGTATAATCTAAAACCTTGAAGGTACACGCACAATCTAAAACATTGAAGGTACACGTTCAATCTTAAACCTTGAAGGTACACGCACAATCTAAAACATTGAAGGTACACGTTCAATCTTAAACCTTGAAGGTACACGCACAATCTAAAACATTGAAGGTACACGTTCAATCTTAAACCTTGAAGGTACACGCACAATCTAAAACATTGAAGGTACACGTGCAATCTTAAACCTTGAAGGTACACGTACAATCTAAAACATTGAAGGTACACGTTCAATCTTAACCCTTAAAGGTACACGTTCAATCTAAACAAAAAAATTATTGGGTTCTTGATATTGTCTTTCATTTCAACAGAATGAGACCTACAAGCTTATGGATACCTCCAATCCATTTTTATTAATACTAAACTTATCTCTGTTGCGAAAAAAATCTAAATACGAAAATAAAATGAAGGAGAAAAAAGCCAAACGTAAACAAGACAAAAACAAAACAAAAAAGAAACAATTTCTACAAACGGCAATCTCTCCAATGAGCGTATAATTCGAATGAGTATAGAAACATCATATGTGGTCTACGGCTCAAAGTGTTTCCACAAGAAGACAAAGTTAATCAAGAAGGGTCTGCGAATTAAAACATAAGTAGTGTAAAGACTTCAACGAGGTAAAATTGTGATTTCGAAATTGTCCAATCATCCTCTGTCCTTACACATTGAATATATTTCGAAAACGCGTCTTATCTACATAGTAAAATTTATTTCTCTTCAACATTTTAAAATCTATAATTGAGCAAGAGCATATCAAAATGATTCTCACGATGCGGAACGATATCTATAGCTGATTTTTTTTTTTCATAATTACATTTTGGAATAATTACTAGTATGAGAATATCATTACTTTATTTTCGTCTTTCATAGATAAACGTCCCAATTGTATAAGCCTCATTTCAGATTAAAATGACTGCAAGTTATTTTGATTTAAGCACGTAAATGTTTGAAAAAGGCGGAGATGACTACACTACACATTTACGTTTTTATTCCCCAACTATTTACTGCCCTCATTAAATACCTTAAATGTCTTCATTAAGATACGCTTAAATAGAGTAAGTTTGCAAAGTAAATATCTTGATTAAGAATTATTTCCAAGTCAACACAATTTTGCCTAACCGTCCTGTTATCTGTTTGGATTTTAGCTGACTCGTATTTAGCGACAGGGACCTTGATTTTCTATCCATTCTCAGTACCAAGTTTGGCATAACGAAGCACAACCATAAATTTGTGAATCAGACAAATTGGAGTGAGTGTAGCACGGAAGTCAATGTAGATGTTGGGCAATTTAAAAGAAAACAACAAAATACAATGTACCTCATACAATGCAAAACCCCATTGCCAGAATGGATGAATTTTCTGGGTGATACAATAAAAATATACAGCATTATAACATCTGTTTATCCACAACATTGTGAATGATATTTAAGCCAATAGCATCTAATTTGATACATTAACCGTTTTTCACGCATATTATGCACGTCTACAGAGACAGGTGTTGCTATAGTAATCAGGGGAGATGCTTACTCCATCCGGACACCAGCACCCTGATTCACAAAAATACTTAGAAATAGGAATTTTCGTAACTTTTGTTTGCTTTGTATTTCTTATAGACTAAAAATCGCGATGCTTTGATTCTGAATTTATATTAAGTATGTAGAAATAATATTAGAAAGCATATAATAATCTAAATTGGAAAAAAGCATTTAAAGCTTTTATTTAATGAAGGTAGTAACGAAAACTATTTAAATTTTTCGTATGAATTTAAGTGAAACTGGGCACTGATCTCATATCCATCTAGGGTTCGCTTAAGCGTCTTTGTCGATTGTATTACTTTGATTTTGCAATTTCCTAATTTAAAAAAAATGTTGTAGCAATGTCTGAATTAATTCTGGGTTATTGTTAACAAAATAAAGGTAGTAATGTCTGAATAAATTCTGGGTTATTAATAACAAAAAAAAAAGGTAGTAATGTCTAAATTAATTCTGTGTTATTATTTAAAACAAAATAAAGGTAGTGATGTCTTAATGAATTCAGGGTTATTATTTACAAAATAAAGGTAGTAGTATCTTAATGAATTCTAGGTTATTATTAACAAAATAAAGGTAGAAAATGTCTGAAGGAATTCTGGGTTATTGTTAACAAAATAAAGGTAGTAATGTCTGAATGAATTTGGGGTTATATTTAACAAAATAAAGGTAGAAAATGTCTCACTGAATTCTGGGTTATTATTAACAAAATAAAGGTAGTAATGTTTTAAGAATTCTGGATTATTATTAACAAAATAAATGTAGGGAATGTCTTAATTAATTCTGGGTTATTATTAACAAAATAAAAGTAGTAATGTCTTAATGAATTCTGGGTTATTATTCACACAATAAAGGTAGTAATGTTTTAAGAATTCTGGATTATTATTAACAAAATAAAGGTAGGGAATGTCTTAATTAATTTTGGGTTATTATTGACAAAATGCAGGTAGTAATGTCTTAATGAATTCTTGGTTATTATTAACAAAATAAAGGTAGCAATGTCTTACTGAATTCTGGGTTATTATTACCAAATAAAGGTAGAAAATGTCTTACTGAATTCTGAGTTATTATTAACAAAATAAAGATAGTAATGTCTTACTGAATTCTGGTTATTATTAACAAAATAAAGATTGCAATGTCTTACTGAATTCTGGTTATTATTAACAAAATAAAGGGAGCAATGTCTTACTGAATTCTGAGTTATTATTAACAAAATAAAGTTAGCAATGTCTTACTGAATTCTGGGTTATTATTAACAAAATAAAGATAGTAATGTCTTACTGAATTCTTGGTTATAATTAACAAAATAAAGATAGTAATGTCTTACTGAATTCTGAGTTATTATTAACAAAATAAAGTTAGCAATGTCTTACTGAATTCTGGGTTATAATTAACAAAATAAAGATAGTAATGTCTTACTGAATTCTGGGTTATTATTAATAAAATAAAGATAGTAATGTCTTACTGAATTCTGGTTATTATTAACAAAATAAAGATAGTAATGTCTTACTGAATTCTGGTTATTATTAACAAAATAAAGATTGCAATGTCTTACTGAATTCTGGTTATTATTAACAAAATAAAGGGAGCAATGTTAACTGAATTCTGAGTTATTATTAACAAAATAAAGTTAGCAATGTCTTACTGAATTCTGGGTTATTATTAACAAAATAAAGATAGTAATGTCTTACTGAATTCTTGGTTATAATTAACAAAATAAATGTCTTACTGAATTCTGAGTTATTATTAACAAAATAAAGTTAGCAATGTCTTACTGAATTCTGGGTTATAATTAACAAAATAAAGATAGTAATGTCTTACTGAATTCTGGGTTATTATTAATAAAATAAAGATAGTAATGTCTTACTGAATTCTGGTTATTATTAACAAAATAAAGATAGTAATGTCTTACTGAATTCTGGTTATTATTAACAAAATAAAGATTGCAATGTCTTACTGAATTCTGGTTATTATTAACAAAATAAAGGGAGCAATGTCTTACTGAATTCTGAGTTATTATTAACAAAATAAAGGTAGTTGTGTCTTTATGAATTCTGGATTATCATTAACAAAATAAAGGTAGTCATGTCTTAAATAATTCTGAGTTATTATTAACAAAGTAAAGGTAGTAATGTCTGAATTAATTCAGGGTTAAACCGTTATTATTAACAAAATAAATGTAGTAATGTCTTACTGAATTCTGGGTTATCATTAACGAAATAAAGGTAGTAATGTGTGAATAAATTCAAGGTAATTATCAACAAAATAAAGGTAGTGATGTATAAATGAATTCTTGTTATTATTAACAAAATAAAGGTAGCAATATCTAAATGAATTCTCTGTTTTTTTATTATTAACAAAATAAGGTTTTAATGTCTGAAATTATAAACAAAATAAAGGTATACTTTATATAGTAATGTATAAATGAATTCTCATATCGGAAACCTTTCCTATGGAAAATCTAATGATTTTGCCTTGCCTTCTCGACTTTGAGACTGAATAACTGATAGGTACTTCTTTCATGTTTATTCTGGTTTACTTTCAATGAAATAAAGGTAGTATGTCTGAATGAATTTTGGATTATCATTCACGAAATAAACGTAGTAATGTATGAAAGAATTCTGGGTCATTATTAACAAAATAAGATAAAGGCTGCAATCTCTAAACTAAATCAGGCATCTTATCAACAAATAAAGTTTGTAAGGATATCAAAGAACAGCATTGAGGTCGTAATGTCTTAACATTTTCATTTATCATAATTTCTATCATTAATACTATTCAATACTCATCTTGGCAGATTATATACTACATAAAAATAATCAGAAAGACAGTAGTAATGCCGAATGAATTGTTCTAAGTTGATAGAGTTTGGGTCTGAAAGAAGTCTGGGTTATTATAGACAACGTATAGGTAGCAATGTCTAAATGAATTCGGGGTTTTATCAACAAAATGAAGGTAGTAATGTCTGAATGAATTCTGGGTTATTATCAAAGAAATAAAAGTAGTAATGTCTGAATGAATTTTTGGTTATTATCAACTAAATAGAGAAGTAATGTCTCAATGAATTCTGGGTTATAATCAATAATATAAAAGTAGGAATGTCTGAATGAATTCTAGGTTATTTTCAACAAAATAATAGTAGTAATGTCTGAATGAAGTCTTGGTTATTATCAACAAAACAAAAGTAGTGTCTGAAATAATTCTTTGTTATTATTAACAAAATAAAGGTAGTAATGTCTGAATAAATTCTGGGTTATTATCAACAAAATAACAGTAGTAATGTCTGAATAAATTCTGGGTTATTATCAACAAAATAACAGTAGTAATGTCTGAAATAATTCTGGGTTATTATCAACAAAATAAAGGTAAACTATATAAAAAAATGTATAAATGAATTCTCACTTCTCACTTCACGGCGTTCCTATTGAAAATCTCATGTTTTTTGCCTTGCCTTCTCGACTTTGAGACTGAATAACTGATGGGTACTTCTTTAATGTTTATTCTGGGTTATTTTCCCTACAGGAATTCTGGAGCCGCGCGCTCTCTGTAATTTAAATGTAAAAATCTAACTTAAAAAAATTAAAGAGGGCGCTACTGAAACTATTTATGGTTGCGCTGCTGAAAGCATCACTGATGAGAATTTAATATTCGAAACACGTGTCTGGTGCATGTAAATTGATTTGGAATTTCCTTCAAGAAGGTAGAGAGTTGGAACCCTTCAACATTTTTAACGAAATAAAGGTAGTATGTCTGAATGAATTTTGGATTATCATTAACGAAATAAAGGTAGTATGTCTGAATGAATTTTGGATTATCATTAACGAAATAAAGGTAGTATGTCTGAATGAATTTTGGATTATCATTAACGAAATAAAGGTAGTATGTCTGAATGAATTTTGGATTATCATTAACGAAATAAAGGTAGTATGTCTGAATGAATTTTGGATTATCATTAACGAAATAAAGGTAGTATGTCTGAATGAATTTTGGATTATCATTAACGAAATAAAGGTAGTATGTCTGAATGAATTTTGGATTATCATTAACGAAATAAAGGTAGTATGTCTGAATGAATTTTGGATTATCATTAACGAAATAAAGGTAGTATGTCTGAATGAATTTTGGATTATCATTAACGAAATAAAGGTAGTATGTCTGAATGAATTTTGGATTATCATTAACGAAATAAAGGTAGTATGTCTGAATGAATTTTGGATTATCATTAACGAAATAAAGGTAGTATGTCTGAATGAATTTTGGATTATCATTAACGAAATAAAGGTAGTATGTCTGAATGAATTTTGGATTATCATTAACGAAATAAAGGTAGTATGTCTGAATGAATTTTGGATTATCATTAACGAAATAAAGGTAGTATGTCTGAATGAATTTTGGATTATCATTAACGAAATAAAGGCAGTAATGTATGAAAGAATTAATATAAAGGTTCAAATCTCTAAACTAAATCAGGCATCTTATCAACAAATAAAGTTTGTAATGTCTTAATGAATTCAATGTTATCAAGAACAGAATAAAGTTCGTAATGTCTCAATACATGTATTTTGATTTATTATAATTTCTATCATTATGACTATTTAATACTCATATTGGCTGATATTATACTAAATAAAATAATCAGAAAGACAGTAGTAATGCCTGAATGAATTGTTCGTTCTATTAACGAAATTAATAGAGGTAATGTCTGAAGGAAATCTGGGGTTTTATAAACAAAGTAGTATGTAGTAATGTCCAAATGAATTCGGGGTTTTATCAACAAAATGAAGGTAGCAATGTCTGAATGAATATCGGGTTATTATAAAAAAAAATAAATAAAAGTAGTCATGTCTAAATGAATTCAGGGTTATTATCAAAGAAATGAAAGTAGTAATGACTGAATGAATTCTGGGTTGTTATTAACAAAATAGAAAAGTAATATCTGAATGAATTCTGGGTTATTATTAACAAAATAGAAAAGTAATATCTGAATGAATTCTGGGTTATTATCAATAATATAAAAGTAGTAATGCCTGAATGAATTCTGGGTTATCATCAACAAAATGGAAAAGTAATGTCTCAATGAATTCTGGGTTATTATCAATAATATGAAAGTAGTAATGTCTGAATGAATTCTGGGTTATTATCAATAATATGAACGTAGTAATGTCTGAATGAATTCTGGGTTATTATCAATAATATAAACGTAGTAATGTCTGAATTAATTCTGGGTTATAATCAACAAAATAATAGTAGTAATAGTAACAATATAACAAAATAAAGGTAGCCATGTCTGTTTTAATTCTAGGTTATATTAGACGGTTGTATAAAAAATACAGGTGATGGTGTCTGAATTATTACTAATAATGAAGACGGTAATATCTGTATGAATTCTTGTTCGTTATTGACCAAAGAAAAAGGGTAGTATTATCTAAACGGATTCTGGATTATGAATAACAAAATAAAGATTGTAATGTCTGAATGAATTATTTGTTATAAACAAAATAAAGGAAAAGAGGGAATCTCCAACAACACTCGGTTGCAGCACCCACAGCAAAACACCAAAACACCCAATGCAAAAAACACAGAGCAGACATGTACAGAAAAAGACGCAAAAGTGAAACGAATACCAAATTTCATCACAGAAACATCAAACACAAATACCTACTTATAAATCAACGAGACAAATGGACAATCGGTTCCTACTTAGGACGACCACCTGCCACTCCAGTAACAGACGGTGTGGTTATCCTGATTACGTGCACACAACCTTCCCACTTTTTCTATTACCCAGAAATACCGAAGAACGTACAATTGAGGTGTAATATAGCCTACTCACTGTAAGATGACCATGAAAACAGACGGCATGACACAGGGGCCCAAGAAACACACCGATGAATATGTAAATGGATATAAAAACAGAAGGCGTATGAATTACAGCCCATGCTCTTCCGGCTGTAGTGAGGCAAATATATTATCACCCGAGGAGCCCGACTGAGATTCAGAGAGGACAGGTGGTCGGTACCTTGTCTTCTCTAAAGAGGTTTGGACATGGCTCGCCGTGGAGGCCTGTCGTCACCGTCAGTCAGACTGCAATTCCTTAGAATGTGCTGGCACAAGGCTGTAGATTGATCGAGTAACAAGCGAAGTGTCCGTCTGGTGATAGCAGGATCATATCCATGGCATAAAAGGCGTTTGATGATTCTAACACAATATCGATGGTAATTCTGTCTACCTTTTATCCTTCGTAATCCTTGTTAATTATGTCACCATAAAAGGCAGATTGTAAAATACCCAAAGTAATATACTCTGTTGCTTGTATGGGTCCGAATATGAAAAGAAGTTGACAATAATTTTTGTAAAATTTCCAGAAAGTCTTTACTAGTTTGTGAAAGCGAAAACCATCACCTAAAAGTTTCTTGGTAATTTGTAAATTTCTACTATGAAAATCCAAAACATCAGAACATCCTCTTGAGTACCGGAGGAGCTGTGAAATGTAAGGTATTTAAAAAGAAAGGTGGGGATATCATTACAGTACTCACGGCAATAATGCCGAAGGGTTCCAACTCTATATCTTCTTGAAGAAAATTCCAAACCTATTTCCATGCACCAGACACGTGATTCGAATATTAAATTCTCATCAGTGATGCTTTCAGCGGAGCCACCAAAAATAATTTCAGTAGCGCCCTCTTTAATTTTTTGAAGTTAGACTTTTACTTTTACAAAACACGGAAACAACCAAATATGACAACACAGTATACAAGCACAACAGGAGACACCAAAGGCACAATGAATACCAAACACCAACGACGATATCAAAACACTATACAATATACAATACCTCACATAAACCAACGAGAACAATGGGTGATCGGTCCCGCCTGCCACGTTAGTAGCAAATGATGTAGTTATCCGGATTACGTGCGCACAACCATTCATCCCACTTGTCCGGTTGTCCAGTGGTCTTGAAGAACGCACAAAATTGTTATTCATTCTTGTATGATTTTTGGTTGTTATTAACAAAATAAGGGCAGTTATGTTTGAATGAATTCTTGATTGCAATGTCCAAATGAATTCTGGATTATCATTATTATACTTTTATTTTGCATTCTTCGAGACCTTTGGGAAACCGGAAAAGTGGAATGGATGAGTCTCAAACAGGAAAAGATCATCTTAGGTCAAGAGTTTCGTTATCATATGCTTGCAAAATTCTTTATTGAAGTTTAACAATAATTAATGTGAACTCCTTTCAGAATACCGTATTACCAGAATTTTTGGCGTGATACGAATCTTGGGGGGTTTTTTGGTCGATTTGAAAAAAAAAATTAATAAATAAAATGTATTTGATTATGCATATGATAAATTCACATATCAGTTGTCATTTGCTCTTATTGAACAAAATACCACATGTTGTGCCATTTTTGACATATCCCATCAAACGTGAAAAATAAAAAAGAGTGTATTCTTCAGAAATTATAAAATTAATACTCATGATAAAAAATACACTCCATTTCATTTAAAAATCGCGAAACTTGATACTCGCGAAAACTCTGGGAGAATACTATAGCATCAGCGAATATATAATTTGGAATTCCATTGCCTTTATTTTACAGTGACGTAAAAAATCAAAAAAAGAAGGATCAAAGGAATTTCAAACTTTAATCGAAGCTTACAAAATTCATCAATCGCCTTCCATACATTGAATATAATCCTGAGGTAATAAAAACACCATGTATGGAACTGGACCAGTCTACAATTTTGTACTGGCAAATTCTCCAATATTGCACACTGACAAACCGTAACGAATGGACTCCAAGACAGGCACGGTCCAAATCTCATCAGAGATTATTTGCCCCTGATCCTTTGTCCAATCTGTGAGTTGATCGGACTTCTCGGGTGAATGATCATGAACTTGCTTCAGCTAGGACAGTACGGACCGTTTCCAGTATGTCACTGCTTTTGTTATCAATTAACAGTTTTGTGTTAACTAGGGACCCTACAACAGATGTGCGTCTCGGAAGAACTCCAAGTATCCGGATGCGTAATAGGGTTGCTCGCACGTAAACCGGGTAACTACATCATCTGCTATTATGCTTTTATGTTAACCTTCATCTTGTATCGTATTTTTGTATATCAGTGAAGGTTGTGTTTCGTTGTCTTTTGTGTTATGGTATTTTTTATTATCTCTGTTTGTTGGTGTGGCTGTTTGATAACCATTCTTTGTTGCTGTGTTTGTCGGTCGATGGTCACATGACCTTAGATTTCACTGTTTTAGGCTTCCTTTATAAATTTTGCGTTATGCCAGCATATCTTTTTTTAAACAAAATATAAAGTACAATGTTTTTTCTAATTTCAAATTTGCAAAATACATAGATAATAAATCAACATCTAAAGTGACTCTTATTGAAAAATAATGTCGAGTCATAGTTGTGTGAACAATAGATTGATTTTTTTTATATCTACTTGCCCATCCTCTCAGTTCTGGGGCCAAGTACTGGTTGGTGCCAAGTTCCGGATAGGACCCCAAAACACATATAAATACATCCTATCGTTCAGTTTTATCAAAAAGGAAAGAATCTGTATGCATAAAATTAAGATATCATCCGTGGTGTTTTTCTCAGTATTTCCTTTTGAATTACATTATATTGATAACGCCTTTGGAAAAAAAAAACGAAATAAAAATACAGTGTATACCAATATTAATACATACGTAAGTTAGTTTTTGTACAATAATAAGAATATATATACGCCAAGTAAACATCCAAATTGGTGTATCCACAGTGAAACCACATCATCATTGCTTTATCTGAGGATCGTTTCGTAACATGATCGGGTTTGTACTTCATTTCATATAAACATATGTTTACAAATTTTGGTGAATTCATGAATATCACGCTCTGGGAATCACCAAAAGCCGGCATACCCCATGCACAGTTTAATATACTGATAAACAACAATACAGATGTATATCTCTGTTATGAAGTCATGATTTTGCTTTTGGGGACATTTAATTTGCAGTTATGAAAAAGTACTCTTGCTTTATGTGGGAAAAATAATTTGATTGAATGAAGTACATTACTTCTGCAACCTTAATGCAAATACATGTATTATTTTTCTGTATACATGCATGATATTCCCCTATCCAATTTAAAAACAGAACTCATTTGTACTAAAGAATGTTTTGCTTAGCACAATTGTTAGTAAAATCCAACAATACTACGAAATTACACTAAGCGATAGCATTGGTTTCAAAGAACTTCAGTCTCCTTTTCTTTTTTTTTTTTTAGCAACTACCATGTTCCCTAGGAATAAATAAATTGCTTACCCATGAAACACATGACTGAAATATTGTGACTTTAGTTGCAGATCACTCTAATGTATCGTAATCAGAATATAACAAGTACTTCAGTGAAGGTAATGGGATGAATATGAAGTTTTGATTTGATGATTGAAATCTTCAAAGTATGATATTCAAAACATTGGTAATTGACATTGCCACGTTGGACAATGCTGGTCCATGAAATAACAAATGACCACAGAATTGGGAGTTCTTTTTATCTTTGTAATAATCACTCTTTTTCTCTCTCATAAAGATAAGAATGTGTCGATACTGTCTGTAAGATTTTACAATTCATGATTGCTTGTCCAGTTTGGTCGAAGTTAATTTCAACCTTTTTTTCAAAAATGTATATAAAAAAATCCTCTCACAGAATTATCAATTGTAAATTACGGTACCATTTTATTCATTGGAATTTAACGAGGCCCTGGACAAAACGTGTGCGCATCGTTTCGCGCATTCCCGTAACCGGTTCAATCTTTTATCTCTACATCGCACCTAACGTACTGTCATACTATGACGTCACAATCAAATGACGCGACAAAGCATTTAACGCCGCGCTAAAAAATCTGTGTATGTTCGTAATAAACGAAGATTAATGCAAAGCATGGTTAGATGATGAGATCGTCAGACTAGGATGGACTCAAGGTTTTTAATATTATCATTATTTGGTGCACCTCTTCTCACTAAATAGTTATTTTATTCTATAACGGGGGCCTTTAGAAAAAACGAGAAACAAATAGAAAAAAAAATAGAACTTCATCGATCAAAACTACTTTAAATTCATTAATTTTGTAAAAAAAAAACAAAAAACAAAAAACAACAACAACAACAACAACATGTACTTTCCTGATACTATGTACACATATTTTTTATTTGCATCATAAATCATCGTATCATAATCCCAATGCTTTGGGGGGGGGGGGGCTAGCTAGTCATATGCACGGCACGAAAGCACGTGTTTTCTCATCATTATTTTTTTTTTTGTTCAGAAATGGCTTGATGTTCCTTTTCTTCTAATCGAGAGAATTATCAGCCAAATTGCAGCAAGTAAATCGTCTCACCTTGCTCGCAAATTTCATAATCAACAACGCTGACGAATCTTCATTTTACTTTAATTTCTTTTTTTTTCCCCCTTTTTTTTTATTGCTCTCATGAGGTCGGATGGATTGTTAAACTAGAAAATTTTGCGAGGGATCTGCATACCTCTTATGATCGAGTAGAACATATTCAATTATTAAAGTTTTATAATGAATTATTTAAAGTATATTTTAAATATATCCTCGTAATACGAATGTATTTTACATAGATTTATGTCATTTTCTTTTTTTTTCAGGGGAAAAAAGGGGGAAGTACTCAGATTAAAGTCGCTACATGATTTTTTTTTCTCAAGGTTTCACGAGCAATTTATAAATATAACATATTAAATAAAGTACATTAATTCATTGAAACGAGGCGCTCCGGTCCTGCAATCAGAAAAAGTATCTGTATAAATATATAGTATGCATTTTATTTTCAGGGTTTCATTCTCTGAAATTGAGCCGGAGCGAAAATTCACATTTACTTATAAGTTATAGAAGTTTCCGAGATATATACATTTTCCGATTCTTCATTTTTGGGGGTTAATTCCAGTATAGATACATGAGCAAATTTTGAAGGGGGCGTAAGGGGCGCAAGGGGCGCACCCCCCCCCCCCTCTGAAATCGTCGAAGTAAGGTATTTTGGGGGCTTAACCTTTATGTGTATACTCAATTTCAGACTGTTTTGAGCCGAATGTCGGAAAATTTTCGCTTGTTCGCTGCCGCTCGCCACCTAACTCAATTTAGATTAACTTCACACCATTTGCTAAGCATGACCATTTCATGCTAAAATAGCCAGAATTATAAAGTGATACTACGCCTTCCATACCTTTACTTTACTGTGACTAGTTGGACGGTCTTTTTCTGACATATGTACTAAGATTTTAGTCAACAAACATGTACTCTTGCAGCAAAGGGGATGCCATTTGGGTTGTGTACCCCAACCCTCTCTAAAACAATTTTAGAAAGTTCGCTGGTTCGCTTCGCTCGCCAGATATACAATAATACATAGTTTCAACGTTTTTGTATGAATTATACATTTTCCATTCTGGTGGTCAAAGGAACCCAAAACATGACTTCGTCCTAGACCCACTGGGGGAGGGAGGAAGCGGTCCCCAGACCCTTTGCCTTTTTTATATTCATGACGCCCCCCTAAACCCAAATCTTGTATCCGCCCCTGAGATAATTCTTACCAATATATAGTGCGGTTCAACCAGAGAATACTTTGTCCTACAGCATACTCCATTCCATAAATGATTATTACCACGATGATGGACGTATCAATGTCTTCATTGACATTTTAGCTCAGCGGTCGGATAAAATCCCATGGAATAGAAATGAAAGGTGGTCAAGCTCGGTCATTGTAACTCATTTGGTCCATTTTATGAATTTAAAAATATTATGCGCAATAATCGGGAAAAGGGGAAATAGGAGTCGCTCATAAACAACTCGACCCAATCTACTCCCGCGCATGGGGGGTAGCCCCTTTCCACTTTCCTTATTCTTTTGAATTTTACTTTACATTTGGTATCCATCCATGATCTTTTATCGTATTCGAATTATTTTTGCAATTTCGCGTGAGCATGCAATACTATACTTAATCTTGACAGTGGCGTAGCTAGGGTGATTTCTTTGTGGACGTCTAGAGAAGGATGGACTAAGTACATCAACTCCTCCCTCGGAAGGGGGAGGGCCACTGATACTTGGGAGGGGGATATGATACGTCATATTATCACGCCTCAAACTAATTTCAGCCAATGACGTCGCAGTATTACGGTCACATTACGTCCTACCTTGACGCCGAGTTAGGTCACTAAATTTTCAAACGTTAAAATTACACAGAGTATGTTACGAAATGGTTCTCGGTATGATAAATTCGTTATAGGGTTTGTTCCTGTCACACTTCCTACTCAAAGTACCTTGAGTAGGAAGTATGACAGGAACAAACCCTATAACTATATGAGCACATTCGTTCTTTATTCAAAATTAAGGGAAGATATGTTAAAAAAAAAAAAAATGATTTTGAGATGTTCCCCGAAGCTCACACAAAACGGCTGGATATCAAACTTGAAAAAAAACTTGATATATTCTGTCTTATGTTTCTCTTTATAATATATAAGAATATGCCATCAAATTCTCTTTTCAGTTTTTTTTTAATTTCACTTTATATCTGCGAGTACAAGTTATGTGTAAAATTGCAAAAATATGCTTTTAAATGGTCCCTTACATATTTGGCAATATCATTTGGCTGTCTTTTTCTGGATAGATATATGCTAACGAATATGATAAGCCATAAACAATAAATATACGAGCACGTTCATACTTTATGAGGCCTTCTTTCATAATAAAGGACAAATGTGCTAAAAATATGATTTTGAGATGTTCCCTGAAGCTCAACCAAGCGGTCAAAGTTGTACAGAACTTGATATATTCTGGCTTATGTTTCACTTTTCAATGTATGAACATGTCATCAAATTCTTAATTTCAGTTTTTTTATAATTTCAATTGTACTGATAAAGACAGAGTACAAGTTATGTGTAAAATTGCAAAATATGCTTTGAGATCACCCCTGATATATTTTCACGATTGAATTTTGTTGTCTTTTTCTAGAGAAATAAATACTAACAAACATTATATGCCGTAAACAAGAACTAAAAGGACATATTCATCCTTTATGATGCCTTTATTTTAAAAAAGGGGGCAAATATGCTAAAAATATGATTTTGAGATGTTCCCTGAAGCTCAACGAAGCGGTCAAAGTCGTACAGAACTTGATATATTCTGGCTTATGTTTCACTTTTCAATGTATGAACATGTCATAAAATTCTCTATTTCAGTTTTTTTATAATTTCAATTGTACTGATAAAGACAGAGTACTAGTTATGTGTAAAATTGCAAAATATGCTTTGAGATCACCCCTGATATATTTTCAGGATTGAATTTTGTTGTCTTTTTCTAGAGAAATATATACTAACAAATATCATATGCCGTAAACAAGAACTATAAGGACATATTCATCCCTTATGATGTCTTTATTTCAAAATATAAGGCAAATATGTAAAAATATGATTTTGAGATGTTCCCTGAAGCTCACACAGGCGGTCAAACTTCCAAAGAACCTGATATATTTTGTCTTATGTTTCTTTTTTCAACATATGATAATCCTATCAAATTCTCTATTTCAGTTTTTTTATAAATTGCAATTATAATGCAAAAATCTTGTTTTTCTATGAAATCATATGGAGAAAACAAGGAAATTTTTGAGATGGTCCCCCCGAAAAACTAAGCGGTGAAATTGATTCATTTTTCACCAAACTCTTGTATATAAGTAAATGACATTATGATATGAATTTAATCAAAATCTCTATTTCTGTTTTTGAGTTGTCTTATTGTCCAGGGCCTCGTTAAGTAATTTGTTTTACACAGATGAAGGCACGCGATTTATGGCTACATCTAAATCGACAGAATTTTACCTCTCTGACTAAACGTATTATTCAGCGGAGAAGAATTCGATTTCAATCATTTGATAAAATCAGGAAAATTGACCATAAGTCGAATAAAGGAATTTTTGTCGTGTCTAACTGACCGTTAATCCGAGTCATCTCGACACGTCATCGTCTTTTTTTCAATCCAGTATAGGTGACAACTGGGACATATCGAATGTGAAACAATTCAAACGGTCTGTAAATAAATTACCGCAATTATTTTGAATTCAATTTTAGTCTCTGTTTGTCTGTGGTCATCGCCGACAATAAGTCGTGTGAGCGATTTACAATGATCTAGTTATAGCAAATTTATAGTCGTCAAACTGACCACTGAATAGCTGTGATAACTGGAAAATGGGTTAGGAAGGACGGTTAGGCGGGATGGCTTAATTATCTCACGATAAAAAAGATAAAAGGGTTACGACAAACGTACCGTTTACCCAAACATTTATAAATATAAAGATAAAGACACTACGAGATATTTATCTCATTTTATGGCGATTTTATCGTTATTTCGCCTCTCCTCTATAATTCTTGTTTTTTTTTTACCTCAAATTATTAAACGCCAAATCTTGACAGGTACGACTTATATGTATACCAAATATATTGTCTCAATACGAAACTAATTCTTAAAATTAAAAGCACAAGGAATTTCAGACACATTGAATGACTGATCATCTGTATATTGGCGATATTCTCCATTCATAAAATCAAAACAGATAAATAATAGAATGGTAGGTCATAATGAGTGCATCGGAGTTGTTGTATAGTCATGTTTTGGCTTTTTTTTTTTTGGTATTTCTGTGTGCTGTCGTTTGACTGGTTAGAGATACACTCTAATTGTATGTGCATATCAATCAATTTATCATAATTTTTATATATATTTTTTTACTTTCTATCTTAGATGAAGATATTATGTTTTCACTAAGGACTAGTATGAAAACATATTTTGACGATCTTATAAAAAATATGATTTTTTTTCTAATATTCCTTATTTTTGTTTTTCTTGCTTCAACGGATCTAATATTGCCAAATTTCAATCAAGTCCAAACAACTTTTCTCCTATTTCATTATCAGTTTCGATTTTATTTAGTTTAATTTTACGCATACTTATTGGCTTAACTCCAACACGATAAGATACACAGGGGATATATCTAATTTTAACATCTACTTTCACATAAGATTTGTAGAAACTTGTCAATATATTTGATATATATATATCAGTACTTTAAAAAGGTACATATATGTGTGTATGCATCTTTATTAAAAATAGAACATCCAATAGTTGATGGCAGAAAAATGTTCATACATAGGTAAACAATATCCGAGGTGAAATGGAATATAGTATAATATACACATGTTTAGTCACTGTCATGTATAAATAAGTCGATATAAAAAATCAGACCAATGAATGATAGAATTAATGAAAACAAAAACAAAAACTAAAGTTGCTATATATAACTTATATATAAAGTTAAATGTATAAAGTTACTAGTTGGGAGCCATATGGATAAATAAATAGATAAATAAATAGATAGATAAATAAATAAATGAATGAATAAATAAAAAAATCTATTTATTTGTTTATTTCCACTTATTTTAGTAAGCCCAATATTTACATATTTTACTGATGAAAATGTATTGCATACATCTAGACTGGGGTCCAGTCCTTTTGAAACTATGAAATGGACAGCACTATAGATGTTAACATAGATATAAAAGCAGGTAAAAGTCCCGATATTGAACATGCACTTTACATTGACAGCGGGATGTGACAAGTATATTATAGTACAAGTCGCCTCCGATCAAATACACAGAATCTCCTCAGGCCAAAAGATCGGGTCACGTGATAGCAAGACCGCTCAGAATGATAACCATCTCAACAACTTGTCAAAAATGCAGATGCTGCGGGACATCAAAATATTGTTGATGGAGAAAAATATCAACACATAAATGAAGACGTCTTTTTATAAATTAATTTCAGTATCATTTATCATTTGCTGAATACTGGTATCAAGTCAAATTTTGAAATTTATTCAGGTACTCTATGTAGAAGTTACTGGTGTAACTGTTAAACATATGTGCAAAAAATGTCAATGTCTGAAAAAGCGAGTGAAACAAATGAAGAAGTAGAAAATAAGTAGAAAAACAGCAAACCTAGTGATGATAATGTAATTCAATTATAATGTAAAATAGCCAACTTATTTGCTTCTCCGAGTTTGTCTGTTTTCAATCCAGAAAGCCATCAATGGACTCCGCCTGTGACCGTGGGAGCCATCAAAAAGGTGAGAGGCCATATAACAAATATTCTGTCTTAATGTGAACATTGCTGAGAAGGGAACAAGCAAAGATCCGAGCCGCGCGATTCGGACGCTGAGAGTTTCATTAGAATGTTGTCAATGTAGCAGAATTGGTTACATTAGTTTATGAAATTCCCGCAATTTTACTAATGAAAAATCGCTGCATATTAACACGTCTGGAATGAAGCTTAATGCGATCAATCTGCACGCGTGGTGAAGCGCTGGGCCAAAAACTTGAGCAATACAGAAATACAAAATATACACCATAAAATTTCTTCGCAAATGGACATATTTCGGTAAGGGTGTTTACTTTAAGCGCGTGTTTGCGAGTGGCAACGAAGGCGGGAACTTTTTACGCATGCGGCGAAAACAAACATTTTTGTCATTTCAATTCCCCCACTCTCTGCATGACAAATTATACACACGTGACGGTACGATGGGGAAAACTATCAATTTATTAAAGATAGGTGTAGATCTAATATTAGAAAGTATTTTAACTTAAAAAGTTCACTTAATGGGAAGTTTATGATTTTGTATGCCATAGCCATAAATAAATCCAGATGATACCAAGACGAAACTGCTGAGCGTATTGAAATTGTTAGGCAAACTTTATATTATAAAACTCTTTCTCAAAGTTAGAAACAATGATGAATTTTATTTGTAGAAATAACCATGGTGAGTTTTCCTTTTTTACAAAGAAAGAAACACAATGTAATTATAAAAAAACTTTTCATTACAATTATTGTAAATGCAGTATTCTCCTCCATTCTGTTTTGTGGAGTAGCAAACTTAAACACCAGCACTTTATTATTTGTGCTATTAAGATGCACGAAAAATCTATGATATAAGAATTTCGTTTGATATATTTTCATTACGTACATTATTCAGCAAAATAATGAAATGAAATGCTAGTTGTATTCACAAGGGTCTAACAACAAAAGCTGCATGATTTCTTCTTGCCAACGTCCCTAGATATATGTATTTTTTGTTAAAATATGCTACTTTCGACGATTTTCTTGACGGCAAATTAAAAGTATTCGGGAGGGCAGAAGGAATCCTGTTTATTCGGAAAGTAAAAATATTCAGATTAATATATTTAAAGAAAATCCAAGAAAATTCCAATAACACCAGAACTACAAACATCAGCAGAATTCAGGACTACCAATTTTATTCACTAATATAATATTGACCGAATCAGTCATATCGTGGTGCAAAGGAGTTTTGTTTCAAACATTTTTTAAGGGACAAAACACAGAATAAGTGGATAGCTATATAGATGATAATGAATATATTGAAAAAGGAAGATCATATGATATCCTTGTCATACATGATAATACAATGCCAACATTTGTGATTTTATAAATCTTGTACATGTACGTTAATTCTAAAAGCAATAATTAACTTTTTACATTATTCTGTATAAGAGGGGTGTTTCCTGTTCAGAATTCATTTTCACTTTGAAATAATATTTGAAGGTAGATATTTTCATAATTGTCTTATAAACAAGTAAATAGATGCCTCATGGCTGAAGAATGAGGTGGAGTAGGAAACGCGGGAGGAACTTGTTCTAATAGTATGATGGACTACACCAAACTGCACGCATGGAGCAAGCTTGACCCATGTAAAACACGTGCTGTCCATGTAACGCTGGACATCTCCGGACAAAGGACCGGACTAACGGCGTGTGGCCTACAGTGTTGTCTTACACGGTAAGGACAGTTTACACCGTACACGTTTTTGTGTACTTCCTCGGGGTCACGTGTTACTGCGGAACGAAATGACAATAAAAATACCCCCGTCAACATTGGTGTAACACGGGGCAGGTTCAAGATATCACCTGCTTTTACTAATGCAGATCGTTATATTATAGACTTATTATTGTGTGTGGTCAACCTTTTATCGACATTTTATGAAAATATTAATTTATTCGCTTACTGAGAAGTATGGACAAAGCAATTAAGACATTTGAGTACTTTAGATTTAGGAACAAAAAGGTACATGAATTTGAACAGAAATAAAAGTCATTAAATTGTAAATAATAAAGACTTAAACTATAAAAAAGTTTTTAGTTAAAAAATTGCCAAGAATTATTGAAGTAAAAGTTCGGATATTTTCTCAAAGAAATAAGTAAATATGACAATGACTAATTAATTTGACAGGCACAATTGCAAAAAACTGGCAAGGGCACAATGGTGATGATAAAATGTAGTGACATTGACGAAAAAGGCTCATTTATATGATTTTACAATACATTTCATGACGCATACAGTATATGATAGTACTGCAAAACATTTTTTTTTCAAACTTGGTATGCCTGTATGTATCCAATCTGATTAGGGGAAACACAAGGAAGGCTTTCTGGATTATTTTGGCAGAATGCGGAATGAAATGTGAAAGGAGAAATGAGTGTCCGCCATGTCACTGTGTTATGACTACAAATAATGATAATGAACTCCGAGGCAGACATACACAATAGTAAAACACGGACCAGATACGGATGCATTAAGCTAATTACTGGCTGGGCGCTCAGAGCAACTAAATAATTGCACGTGTAGAGAGGTTGTGCTTCTCCAAGTCTCGCGAGATTTCGTCCTTTATTAATTATAGTCATCAATCGCCGAGATAAAGTTTCACATGCGAGAATTTCCGTCACTGTGTCACGTGACCCCATAATTCTGGTAACAGTACAATTTTACATCCCGTGTTCCGAATATTTTCTTGCTGTAACAAAGTTCCACCCTGGGTCCAAATATAACTAAAATGTTTAAAACCAAAAGGTCAGAAATACCTTTATAAAATGATCACTTGATAATGGTATTTCTCCATAAAATAGAATTTTGAAAGGAATATGAAAATGGGGATCTTGCATTGAAGAGGGATTCAGGTCCCTGTGTTCATGACCAAGCTTTGTCAATGATAGTACATCAAGCTATGCATACATGTTTTTGGGTATTTGTTCTTCAAGTCGAAACTCAAAGAAAAGAATTATAGTAACAAGCTGTCCTCCTTTTTTGCTTTTAAAAAAGTGTTTTGAAAAGTCATATATCAGATGAATTCAAACTGATAGACAAATAGTTGAATACCGCATAATAATAAGATTTTTTTCGCGAGTATCAAAGTTCGCGATTTTAATACAAATCTTTGAATATGAAGATTATAAGTTTTGCATTTTATATTTAACATGTTTTTCTTTTAACTTTCGAAAAATATAAAATCAGTCATATATCATGCATGTTTATATTTGATCACTTATTATCGCGTTTTTAAATTATCCGCGAAAAATTGTACCTCGTGAAAATTTCTCTTTATAAGTCATATAATGTTTGATTAAAGGAAGAAATGAATGAATACATAAATTATCTTTTTTTCCTTTTATTGCATCACGGATTCACATCGATTGATATATTTAATGACCATGAAAATATAGGTACATGTACATCAAAAAGTCACACATATACCAAATAATGAGTGTCACGGATAGAACACATTTTGCGAGTCGGTGACATTCACGTCAAATATGTCAAACATCACACCTATTCAGAACATTTTGTCATCTTTTTTTTTTTGTTTTCTGTGTCACTTGTAATACCGTCAATACCGAAGCGTGTGCACTTTAAAAGAAATACTTGATTACAAATATCCAATTTATTGATAAATCATTAAGGAAATATAACAATACGAATTTTGTAACGTTCTCACGCCATTCGCACGTGCAATGCGTGATTGTTACAAAAGAACATTTGATATAACAAGACGTATTCCTCATTAGGAATCCTCTGTTTGAAGCCTATCATTTGTTAATTGCAAAATATCCGTTTGATTTCAACATTACTGAATACGAGAAATGGAGAAAAAGCGAAAATAAAAATGCATAGAATCATCACGAAAAGTTTGCATTATGACGGGAAATCAGACGGTCAGAACATCACACAGCATAGATAGAATCTCAGTACATAAATTATTCACAATAACACAATGGATAAAAAGATCAGAAAAATAGATTATGTATTATTTACTTTACACCGGTTACACATGACTTAGTCGTTTATCTTTCCTCAGTAAAACAGATAAGACAGACTATGAAATTGTAACTCTTCTAATGAATAATATATATGTGTGAAAAAAAAAAAATCAATGCTTGATGAAAACTTGTCATACTATAAGTTTTGAAAAAAACAACATGTAGATGAATATACTAAGATAAATAAATAAATAAATAAATAAATAAATAAATAAATAAATAAATAAATAAATAAATGAATGAATAAATAAATAAATAAATAAATAAATAATTGTTCTACAGTCATGCAATTTGTAATGGAAAAAAAAAATAAAATAAAAAGAAATATATTTACATGGACGTTTGTTTTATTGGGGGTGTGTTTGTCGTGTTTAACTTAGTGCTGTGTGTATATTTTCTTTTCATTTCACCTTTCATTTGTCCATTTTTTCTTTAGTGTCCGTTATTTTTCTTACGTTAACCAAGAAAATACAGATAAATATTCCACGTTCGAAGTTACACCTAATACCCGGTAGATGGCGGTCTAATTTCATTTATTTTCTCTGCTAGTCATCTTCTCGATTCACTCACTTTGCAAGCCATGATGGATGGTTTCCGAGTTCCCTTTTTTATTTGTCTGCCTAACATTGTACTTTCGTCCGGATTTTTTGATTCTCTGATTTGTAACATGCCTTTAAATGAATAATAAGATTTTTTTTTTTCATTTATTTTTTTTCTTTTGAATGCAAGTTTTTTCTCCTGAAGAAGAAGCCGTTGAACTTCGAAAATTTGAGTTCTAAATTTATTTCATTGTCGTGAGGCTCTCGCACCATTTTTGTGTTGTGTGTAAATACATACATGTACATGTATATATAGTAACGTAATAAATCTAACTTATCCTTTTACATTTTACCTATTTGTGTTTACAATTAACTCTGTATGTTGGTATAATTCATACATATAGTGTTGCTCATCATGTTTCAATGATGTGATGTTGTTGTTTTCGTTTACTCCATCTGTCTGTTCCCCCTTTCCCCTCGTCTCATGTGTGTGTATGTATTCCGCTGTGAATAATATAACGTCTTCATGTTGGGTATCTCATCCTTATGTTGTGTGTGTTCCGCTGTGATTACTATAACGTCGTCATGTCGGGGATATCATCCTTATCTTGTGCGTGTTTGTTCCGCTGTGATTACTATAACGTCGTCATGTTGGGTATCTCCTCCTTATCTTGTGTGTGCGTTCTGTTGTGATTACTATAACGTCGTCATGTTGGGTATCTCCTCCTTATCTTGTGTGTGTTTGTTCCGCTGTGATCACTATAACGTCGTCATGTTAGGTATCTTCTCCATATCTTGTGTGTGTGTTCTGTTGTGATTACTATAACGTCGTCATGTTGGGTATCTCCTCCTTATCTTGTGTGTGTGTGTTCTGTTGTGATAACTATAACATCGTCATGTTGGGTATCTTCTCCTTATCTTGTGTGGGTATCCCGCTGTGATTACTATAACGTCATCATATGGGTATCTTCTCCTTATCTTGTGTGGGTATTCCGCAGTGATGACTATAACGTCGTCATGATGGGTATCTCCTCTTTATCTTTTGTGTGTGTTCTGTTGTGATTACTATAACGTCGTCATGTTGGGTATCTTCTCCTTATCTTGTGTTGGTATTCCGCTGTGATGACTACAACGTCTCCTTATCTTGTGTGTGTGTTCTGTTGTGATGACTATAACGTCGTCATGTTGGGTATCTCCTCCTTATCTTGTGTGTGTGTTATGTTGTGATGACTATAACGTCGTCATGTTGGGTATCTCCTCCTTATCTTGTGTGTGTGTTCCGCTGTGATTACTATAACGTCCTCATGTTGGGTATCTCCTCCTTATCTTGTGTGTGTGTTTGTTCCGCTGTGATTACTATAACGTCGTCATGTTGGGTATCTCCTCCTTATCTTGTGTGTGTGTTATGTTGTGATGACTATAACGTCGTCATGTTGGGTATCTCCTCCTTATCTTGTGTGTGTGTTATGTTGTGATTACTATAACGTCGTCATGTTGGGTATCTCCTCCTTATCTTGTGTGTGTGTTTGTTCCGCTGTGATTACTATAACGTCGTCATGTTGGGTATCTCCTCCTTATCTTGTGTGTGTGTTCCGCTGTGATTACTATAACGTCCTCATGTTGGGTATCTCCTCCTTATCTTGTGTGTGTGTTCCGCTGTGATTACTATAACGTCCTCATGTTGGGTATCTCCTCCTTATCTTGTGTGTGTGTTATGTTGTGATTACTATAACGTCCTCATGTTGGGGATATCCTCCTTATCGTGTGTGTGTGTGTGTGTGTGTGTGTGTGTGTGTGTGTGTGTGTGTGTGTGTGTGTGTGTGTGTGTGTGTTCCAATGTGATTACTATAACGTCCTCATGTTGGGGATATCCTCCTTATCTTATGTGTGTGTTTTCCGTTGTGATTTCTATAACGTCGTCACATTGGGGATCTCCTCCTTACCTTGTGTGTGTGTGTGTTCCGATGTAATCACTGTAACGTCGTCATGTTGGGGATCTCCCCCTTATCTCTCTATTTTTTCAGAGAAGAAAAAATTATGAAATGACAACAGAACATTTTAAGTTATAAAAAGTAATCCATAGACATCATTGATTACTGAAGTACAGCAACAATTGGATATCATTTTAATCTGAAGTACACTTTTTCCTATTTTACCTACTTGACACGTGATTATGATTGTAAACAAATGGTATTTACTCAATATTATAGGATCAGCACTTCCGGGTTTGTAGTATTTCAGATTATCTATCTTTGTTAAATCTTTATAATCTATTAAATTTTCTATCTTTGTGTGTCCCCTTTTAGCCCTTTCCCAAACACCTTTCACCTTCTAGCTTTTAGAATACTCTAGAGACAGCTGTTAAGGTGTGGGAGTCCTTAAAACCCATCAAGCAAGTAGTGAGGACTTATCCTTGGCTCTCTATACTGTGCTATTCCACTTTCTCCAATGCCATATTTCCAAAGAATATTGAAAGATTTCTCTTTTTTGTGAACAAAAGGGGGAAAAAAAGAAGAAATTCTGTAAATTCACATTAATGTCAGTAGTGAAGACACGGTAATGCATATTGAAGCTAATGAATTAATGGACTGTATTCCGGTGCGAGCACTTCTCTCTCCTCCGCGCATTAGGCACTACCATTAGTGAAACCGACAAATGGATCGGGATCGCCGAAACGTATGCATCAAGTTAGCTCCAGAATTCATGTCTCTTCACTCTCCCCCTTCCATTTCAATATCACTAATGACATGTTGTGTTTGGCGAGAGTAAATAATAAATTTTGATATGTGCATTTAGTCCTATCTCTCTCGTGTGCATTAGGTAATAATACATTCACCAAATTACTTTGAACCATTACAATTATTTTAGCTATTAAGATGATCAAACTGAGATCGATTTTTGTTTCTTTCCCTCTCTTTAAGTGATGGCAACCTTTCTATTCTCTTATAACAGCAAAATCGTGTTAAATGCTAAATGCATCCAGTTTGTATATGCTTAGTGCAAAGTCGTGTAAAATAGTAAATGTAGAAAATGTGTACGGATTTTGAAAGCCCCATCGGACCAGGCGGTAATGGAATATAGTAGTTAAATCGGCAACGGTATTTATTCGACATCAGTGTCTACCATCAAATTCCTCTATACATTTCAATTTCATCATATTGTGAAAATAACTTAAACACAGAGCAGACATTTCATTCGCCGGAGGACACCTTGTTCTAGGTATTCATTCAACAATCTGTTTCTCTATTTCATTACGTATATATATACAAGTAGGATATTTCTCCAGTCTTGGATTTGAAGTTTTCGATTTTCTCAATGTATGTCGTATATAAAATTTCACAATACCCGCTTGAGTTTTCTGGAGGGAAATTTCAAATCTAGAAGCTCATTTGGATATGTAGTTACCTTTTTCTCTGTGTTTATTGCATTTTAATCTGGGAAGGTTTTGTTAAAAAATGACATCGGATTTGCGAAAAGAAGCAACGAGAGGAAAGCAGTAATTTATCAAGTGATTTAATCGTCTTTTTAAATCTTTAAAATGTATGAAATGTGTTTGTTTCTTGTGCCATCGAGCGAAATCGTACCGCAAAAAGTTGAAAGTTTTGGAGAGTTGTTGCACGCGGAGACGGCAGGCGCCGTGCGATGTAAACAGTGCTCGAGAGGTCTGATAGGACCTACCTGGTCCTACCTGTGTCCTATGTTACCTGTCCCCTTACAGGTGAGACTTGCTTGTATATATCATTTCAAGATGTGTGTTTCACCTGGTAACTTGTGCTAGAAAATCACCGATCAAATAAACGAATTTTGCTGTTTTAAACCAAAACATGCACGCACGGGGTTATCGCAATCTTGAAGGAAATCAAAAACAGAAAAGCAATTATTTCTCAAGTAGATTACATATAATTTGTCATGTTGAGGAGTTCATATGGTTTTCATATTTATACCATAAAATATTTATTTCGCGCATTTACATCAGTTGTATACAGTTCAAAGTTTTCTCGTGGACCATGGGCAGTGAAAATACGGTTGTTTGAAAAAAAAAAAAAAAAAAAAAAAAACTTATCAATAATTTAGATATTACCTGATAAGCATCTCTCCGTGCGTTTTTCATTGTTTACGGGTGATGAATATTTGATCTGTATTTTTTTGCTTCACGTGATACCACACCGGCGTATAAACTCTCGGTGAAATGAAACAGTCACCCGCGTAAATTATTACAGTCAAACATCATAAACATGCAATTAGCTCGTTCTTTCCTGAAAAAAAAAAATGAATATCAAAGTTAATAGAAAAATTAAATTTTCAATACTGTACTCTAGAATAAAACTAGGATGAAAAACTTTCAATTTAATTTCCGGAATTACATGTAACTCTTGTCCTTCGTTTGAATGCATTCTAAGACGCATACAATTCAATTATATAATATATATGATTTTAAAAAACTCGTAGTCACAAAGACAGTTGATGTTTTTTTCTTAACAATGACTGCTCTATACTTTAATAGCGTTTAATGAAAATAAAATGAGTGAAAAAAAATAATTAAAATAAAAAGAATAAATAAATGAAGGAAAATGACGAAAGAAATACAATTAATTTTATGTTTCAGCTTCTTCTTTTTAAGAAATGCGAAGTTAGTCACCGCATAATTATTTTTATTGAAATATCGGGGTCAATTTAAACAGCGGTTTATGTAATATAACTAAGCATTCACACACTAAAAAAAAAAATCCAAAAATTCATAGATAAATCAAAGAATTAACCTGAACAGTCATACTCCTCCAAAACAAAAATAGGAGATGGCTTTAAAAATGTTGAAATAACTTGTTGCCCGATCCAATTCAATGTTTTCTTGAATAAAATATGTTTAATCTAACAAAAATATGCAGGTCAATTCAATTAGCGAAACTAAATTTTGCGTTTCAATGTCGAATGAACTTCTGCAATTCAATATTATTTTAAAGTTGCAATTTGAATTATAATTTCTGCTCTTTGACATTTTAGAGAGTTGTCTCAGATTTACTGAAAATGTTGTTCGAAGACGAGACGAGGGCTAAGGCGTAAATTGAAGATTCATATAAAACATCTGCCTTTTCATTTTCATTTCATCGTTTGAGAACTTTTTGATGTGCAATACGGAATTTATCATTTCAAAATTTCCCTCTACGTATTTCTGAAAACAAAAGTATATTTGTTCATCTTTTTACACATTGTCTTAAGTTTAACTAAATCATAAAAAGAGAAATAAATTGCGAAAAAATTCAGTCAATAAAAATATTTTCATTAATCCGCTGTTTCTGCATAAATCTTTTATACTCAGAGAATCACTAATCAGATTCCATGAGGAATGACATCGTACAATCATGATTCATCTTCTGTCCATGCTTTATCTCTTTTCATAATATTGAAAAACAATCTACAACTCTAACAGATAGCAAAATACCTTCCAACGACATGAATGTCCCAATAGAGCACTCATACATAGTGTCTGCAAATATCAATTAAAGCCATGAAAACCATCATTAGGTCGTTCTACTGTTTACACTGGCTGTCTTTCTACTCGGATGGCCTCGGACAATGACGGGACATCTGTTCGATGTTGTTTGATTGTAGCGCTGCAGAATCTGCATGCGTTAAACTGAGGAGGTGCAATTCATACTTGACGAGTTTGAAGACGATAGCTGTAATGATTGTAAGAGAAACAATAGATACAGATATCTTTCTGAAGTACCACAAGTCCCTATCATAAAATGTTGTATAAAAGGAACATTGTTTCTCAACAATTTTTGGCGATTGCACGGCTATCATTTTTGCGTGTACATACCCAGTAATGTTTTCTTTTCATATTCTATTAAAACCATATCTAACAGTTTATAATTTTCATAGATCTTCACATCGCCGAACATATGAATGGAGATTTTCGAAAATATATTTAGGTGACAATAAAATGAGATTGACTTAAACGACAGAATTCATAATGAAAGAAATTTTAAACGACAAAAACATTAATATTTGATCTCCGTTGAAAAAAACAACAACCTGTAATTAGTACGTTTTCATTTCAGCAAGAAAGCACAATGATAAAATTGCACCAGAGAATCGTATGGACAATTGTCAAAACCTGGTACAAATATATAAAGGCCTTGTTACACGACGCGATTTTACGGTCCGGGCGAGTTGCAGCGACTGGCAATGAAAGATCGTCTGGATATGCGTATGCGTTTCTAAAAATATTTTTAGAAGCTTAGAAGCGCATAGTTATGCATTTCTGGGCGATCTTTCCGTCTGTGGGTTGTATTATCTGCTAAAGCAATGTAATATGATGATGCATGCATGTAAACTTGCTTATTGCCTTTTGAATTGCAAATTCCTCCACCTCGGTCAGTGACGTACTCACATGTGACAATAAATTGATATCCTTACATTTCCTCATTGAGATTTTAATTTTAAAAATCGACGATTTAGTGAAATGTTTATTCAGACAAAACAAAAAAAAAAAAAAAAAAAAGATGAAAAAAAAGGGTTTTTATTAAAAAATCCTATAAAAAATATTTTATTATATTTCTGGCTTACAGTACTTGGACTGGCGTTATGATTCTGTAGGGTTGAAAGAGATGAATTCAGAAGTTCCGATATACGATTTTGTTTTGATATTGTTATTTCAATCTATAACTGTGATAATATCATTATATTCTTAATTCTAAAATTACTTATTAACACGTTTTCATTTAGATTTTCTTGACTTAAGTATGCGATTGTTTTTATGTTCATACAAGAATAAATTATTTCAATTTGTCATAGAAATTTTGTTTTCGCAAGAGGGACTTTTTGAAAAGTATAAAAACAAATGGCGAAAAAAAGTGACGAACAGGAATAATTCTAATTTTCAAAGAACAGATAATTTTGTACTTTTACATATGATATAGTTAATTCCTGTTGTGGATTTGCTCTCCTGTCTATATATTCCATTTTTCGATCGATTGGTTCCTTTACGTCTCTGACTCGCCATTCAACAAATCTCATTTACATTTAGGCTTCCAGTTTTTTGCATAAATGCCTAATGGACCGCTGAAAAGAGCACAAAGGGTTCCATAGTATGTCCTCGACTTTATTGAGGAACGCTAAACATACTGTTTTCCTAGTCGTTTATTCAATGCTGTGATTTATGTTCTGAATAATACAACCACGATGAGCTTAAATAAATATCATATTCAACTCGTAATTTTCTCAGAAACCCGAATCGCTATTTCATTTTACCTTTACATTGATTTTGTGTCTCTGTGTCACTTCGTGATTTTGAACAATCGTTTGCTCTGAAAATTAGATTTGCAGAATAGCTGGGTATCATCTAATCCCGGGCACTGATAATTTACACCTGATAAATGCAGTAGATAAGGGACAGTAATGTCAATATTACATTCCGATTCGCCGTCCTCGGAAAAAAAGTCTATAAAACCTTGCTAAATCATAAAATCTATTTTATTGTTATTTCTGTTTACAATGCAACAGTCACCATGTATGATATTACAGAATTTGTCATGATATTCCCTTATGACTGATAAACATCGGGGAGGTAGTATTTTATTTCTGCAAGACTTGATTAGACTACACCGGAACTTATGCTGGACTTGACATGAACTAGGATGAAACCGGGTCCGGGCTCAATTTCCCGTTGTCTACACAACGTAGTTAGTTGAACTTGATTTATGGGACTATGGCATGCAAATCTTCAACTGTCCACATTGTTTGTTCAATATTTTCATAGAAAATTCTAAGTACTTCCCGTCTTAGGAAAACGACGTCAAAGAAATCGAGTCTCAAACTTTATGTCCATCCATAAAACTTGATGTAATGGCTCCGTCCAACGGAATGGAGTTTTACCGTTATTGAAACCATGCAATTCCCCCTATCATGTGACATGACTATGGATACATCGTCTCAGAAATATTATCTTTGAACTGTTACTGTCATTTTAACTACAGATGAATGCATCTCTGATGATTAGCATTGATGTGTGGAGTAATGAAATGTTTTAAAGAGTTTGGGAAAGAAATAGGTATGGAAACTAGGTCACATCGTCCACAGTACAATGTATGTCATCTCTTACAAAATCAAATTTTGAACCACACCCACACTTCATGGTAATAACCACCAAGACACAAAATGTATAACACACAAAATAGATAGACGACATCATCGTATACATTTGCTACGCTATTACGTCAAGACATTGTCAATCTAAAGCTGGGTTTGGCAAGATGGTCATTCTTCAAAACCTGATTCAGTCAGAGTGGTATCCGATAAAAAATGCAATCCTAGAGCTGTTGAAATCACACGTATTGGTCACTATAGAGCTGCTTTTGATAATGAAAAGAAACGGACATCGTTTAGGACTGATATTGGTCGGAAGCTCATCTAACATACGGTATTTTGGCAAAGGTGATTATCTGAAAAAAAAAAATGGATTTCCTCGGCTGATTTCTGAAGGTAGATCATTTGGTGATCGATGAACACCATAAAGGACATTTTGGCAATGATATCATCTAGCCAAAAAAAAAAAAAAAAAAAAAAAAAAAAATAAATAAATAAATAAAATAAGATAAAAAAAAGGAATAAATAAATGGTCTTCCACTTGCTGAAATAAAAAAAAAAGTTGTGTTTTAAGTTTCCTCAAAGAGCAATTTTTGGCAAAGGTGATGATAGAACAACGTTGTCTTACTATGACTGTTTTTGACAAGATAGTGATGAAGGATGCTTATCGTACAGAATGATATGGCAAGGTGATTCTCCTGGGGGCCAGATTTTGGAAAAGTGGTAAATCTTTGCAATCTGAGAAGAGCTGGACATTTCATAGTTAGAGCATGTTTTGGCAAGGTGGTCATCTGACAAAAATGGTCTTTCTACGACTTTGTTTAGCAAGATGGTTATCTGCATGATTAATTCTAGGGAGGATTTGGGTAAGGTGGTAGTCCGACAAGAATGTCTTTCTGAGACAGGTTCTGTGAAGGTGATTATCTAACAAGAAATGGCCATAACAGCGGAAACCTTTGCAAGGTGATCATCTGACATGAGTGGGTCATTGTTGGTGCATTTTGGCAAGATGATCATATAAATTAACTGGTTTTTATATTGCCGATAAGAGATTTTTATAATGAGGATATTTTGGTAAGGTGACCAATTGTAAAAAATGTTGTCTTCCTGGGCTGATTTGGGAAAGGTAGTCAACTGATTAATCATGCATAGATGATACGTCGGCAAGACGTCAATCTGATTAAATGATATTCCGCAGGCTGATTTTGCAGGATTTCTACTCTACCTTGATGAAAACGTAGGAAAAAAGTAGGAGTAGTCAATGAAAAAAAAAGTAGGAGAAAAATAGGAAAAAGTAGGAATTAATAGGGGAAAAGTAGGAAATTTTCGATCACTTTTAGCGACAATTTTTCAGGAAGTATGACACAAAAATCACAGTAAGCGATGATTGTAGACTGGTAATGTTCATCTTTGAGGAAATCACAGAGAGAAATAAGGAGAGATTGATTTTTCATGTAAAATATACAGAATGGGCGAGCGAAGCGAGGCCTAATTTTTTTTTAAATTTTTGAATCAGATGTCGATGACAAGCGAAGCAAGTAATTTTTTTACTTTTGAGATGAAAAAGTAGGAATAGTAGGAGGTTTCGAAGAAAAAGTAAGAAAAAATAGGATCAAAATAAAAAAGTAGGAAAAGTAGGAAAAAGTAGGAAATAGTAGGAACAGTAGAAAGCCTGATTTTGGCAAGGCGGTCATCTTAAAAGAGACGGTCAAGAAGGAGGAAGTTTTGGACACTTCTTTCATCTGATGAAATGGGTATTCTTAGTGCCATACTAGGTGGAAATAATCGTAGAGGTTATTCATTTAAGTTAATCATATGATAAAATGGTGTTCTGAGACTGAGTTTTGCGAGATGGTCATCGTATTCTAGTAAGAGATGGTTATCATGGAGGATGTTTAGGTACAGTGATTATCTAACAAAATATCAGGGTTAATTTTAGCATGGTAATGATCTGCAAATACATGTATATGGCTATTGTTAAAACATATTCTGGCAAGGTGGTCATCTGACAAGAGACTGACATTATAGAGGACATTTTGGCAAGGTTGTAATCTAACAAAATAAAATGGTCTTCCTAGGACTGATTTTGGTAAAGCAATTATCTGACAAGAAGTGGTTGCTGTCTCTCTTTGAGAAGTTCATCATCTAACAAACATGGTCTGTCTATGGTTGATTTTTGCCAGGTGTTACTGACAAGAAATGATCATTGTTAAAGTATATTTTGGAAAGGTGGAAATCTAACATTACAATGGTATTCCTAGGGTTGATTTTCTTGTTATCATCTAACAAGAGATTACTTCTTGTCATTGTTATAGCATTCGGCATAATGATAATCTGACAAAAATGGTCTTTCTTGGCCTAATTTTGCCAGTTGATCCTCTGACAAGAGATGGTCATTGACTCATTGTACATGTGATAGCATATCTTGAGAAGGTTATCTTTTGACAATATTGGTCGTTCTATTTATGTAGGCCTGATTTTGCAAGGTGATTGTCTAATAAAAAATTCAATGGTCTTCCTTAGGTTGATTTTGGCAAGGTTATCACCTGACTAGAGATAGTCATCGAAATTGCACATTTTGTTAAGGTGATTATTTGTCGTAAAATAGTCATTTAATTTTGCTGATTTCGGCAAACATATATCACCATGTTTAAAAAGAGACCACCATAACAGACTCCCTTGATGCTGATTGGTTATCATCTTTACACATCATCTGGTTATGAATGGTGTTAATTATATATGCATGTATATTCTAGTATTACATACTCAAATTCTGACAAAATAAGAAAAGCATATTTAGCTTAAAACTTTTTAAAAATAGTCTGGCTACTGAAATTGTTATACTAGTTAAAAAACATATTTTGGTAAGATGATCATCTGACAAGAGATTGACATTATAGAGGATATTTTGGCAAGGTTGTAATCTAACAAAATAAAATGGTCTTCCTAGGACTGATTTTGGTAAAGCAATCATCTGACAAGAGACTGACATTATAGAGGACATTTTGGCAAGGTTGTAATCTAACAAAATAAAATGGTCTTCCTAGGACTGATTTTGGTAAAGCAATCATCTGACAAGAAATGGTTGCTGTCTCTCTTTGAGAAGTTCATCATCGGACAAAAATTGTGTAACTAGGGTTGATTTATGGTTCAAAATACTTATATATGTAAGTATTTTATTAGAATTATAAAGAAATTGAATAACGACAGACTTATTTTTAGTTTTCTAAGGTCTTCGTAGATGCTTTCTCACTTTGGCCTTCAATAATAATAAATCATATCATTTCTATAAAAGGAAAGATAAGTGCAATAATATATCTGATGCCAAAACTTAATCTAATTTACTCGTATCCGATTAATTCCTTTCTCTTTGTTACCCTATTTTATATCATTATGGAATCTACAGAAATATTCTGGCAACATTGACGAAGGGTCGGTACTAAAATCAATTTACTTTACTTTGCTTTATGCAGTAAATATATCAGCGTATTGTAAATGAGAGAGAGAGAGAGAGAGAGAGAGAGAGAGAGAGAGAGAGAGAGAGAGAGAGAGAGAGATGCCTCTATGATTACCTAGATCTGTTACTGCAGTTTAATTGACCTCAGCCTCCATTGTCAAGCAAGCGGAAACGTATAAATGACAAGTGTTTCATATCATGATTTTACTTGTGATAAAGAATAGCACGGAAATATTAGTGTGATGATTAGTTTTGATCAGCCTTTCTCTCACGGGGCTATTTAGGTAGTATGACATAAAAGGTCGACTTTAATTTCAGGGATGCTGAATTACCCAGACCATCTGTCGAAATTACTCAGAAAAAAACCTTTTTTTTCTTTCTTTGATAGAAAACATTAAGTTTCACTTTTCTATAAACGTTTTATCTAATGTGCAATTTCCATAACTGAAGTAAATGATTTTCATTTTTATGATCACACCGTGTCAAAATGTATCGAGAATGCCAAACATGTTTTGAAGCGAACACCCCCCCCCCCTCAAAGGGGATGAATGAGACAGATTAACTAACACTATCAAAGACAAAGACTATTTAATGGATATTTTTGAAGTTGACGTACTGCGCACTTCGCACTTCGCACTTAGTTAAGGGGGTCATATTGAAGAAATCAGGTGCAATTAGAAAAGTAAAATCTGAACGCACAATAGACGAAATGACCGTGGCATGCTTTAAATATGTATATTCAAACATTGAAATAAATAAATTCTCACAAAATTTATGTTGATTGGGATAACATTAACAATTTACGCTTGCGACAAAGTCCCTTTCAAGTGCGGTGTCCGAAGTCCGAAGTCCGCGAACATGAAAAAAAAATGTCTAATATAAATAATCAAGAAGCATATTTTTAATGACACAGTGATGTTTTAATTAAGTTCGACTATATTTTGCGGTGACAGCGGTAACGACTTACAAACTTGAGCAATGTCCATTCTTTATGTGATACGCAAGTCACGTGTTTCTTTGACGGAAACACCGTAAGAATTGTTGTATAGGTTTTGTTTCGGGTATAAATTTTCCGCTTTCACGATTCAGAAAACGGTTCAGAAAACAGCCTTCGTTGGTCATGTTAATCTATGAAATAATTGGAAAAAAGCCATAGGAGAATTATGTTTTGATTCTCATTTGTTTAGCAGGAGTTCAAAATTCGAAAATAAGCACCGATAAAATCGCAAAATTTTAATTAGTTACACCGCACGACGCACGACCAATTCTTGTTCTTAATCCAGATAGTGCCGGGCAGATGGTCTGGAGAGCTCTTCATTCCCGGAGATAATAATACTTCATGTCTCCAAGAATAAAGGAAAAACGGGAAAACTTCAGGTGAAATAAAGGTACTCTAGATTTGACGTCTCGCTGATCGCCACAGGAGTTGTTGTATTCATAGAGTGGATAAATTTACGTGTACTGCTTCCTAGCAACAATCATTTACTCAATGTTACAGCTGTAATAAAACATAGTTCTTTAAAATAAATAAATAAATGAATAAATAAATAAATAAATAAATAAATAAATAAATAAATAAATAAATAAATAAATAAATAAATAAATAGGTTGCAATGAATTTCTTGAATGTTGCATTTTATGTTGAAACAACCAAGTTAAAATAATAATCAATATCTCTTATATATGCTCAGTATCCAGGGCGTATCTGATTTATCTTTCTAATTGGACATGAACTGCAGGAAAATCATGTCTCCTTGTTTCTGAAAAGGATTCATAGGGTCAAATCACACTGAAATCTCGTCCGGGCGATAGCGCAGTATGTCGCGCCATCTGTCCACAGAGATATGACTTTATTTATCATTATTTTTCATCGCTATCTGATTTCATACTGTTTCATTCCATGAAAAATCTGCTATATATTTTTTTTCTTAATTTTTCATCGAAAAGCATAATAAAATGTAATGGTCGAAAATTAATTTCAGCTAGATATATAAAATAAGAAGAGTAGAAAGAGTTTTACTTATCATAAAAAAGATATATGATAATCTTGTTTTAGAGAAAAGGAACGTTCCAAGTATTTTCAGTTACCGAAAAGAAAAAAAAAAAAAAGAAAAAAAAAGAAGCCAAATTCAGTGCACCATGCAGATATATACATGCGCATACCGGATGTTACGTCTACAAAGACAAGGTGAATTTTTAGTACCATGAGCAGTTTCCAAAATTTATCAAGCGGAAGTGCATCAAAAGAAATGTGTTGCCTAAAGATTACGGTATAGGAGGATAAGCTGTTAAATCATAACTAGTATTTCTTTGGAAAGTCGGACAATTTAGTTACTGACATGTGCCAAAATTTCAACTGCAACAGATTAAAATTTATTTCTGCTGCCCATAACAAATTTTCTACTATAAGTTTCCCTTTATATGTACACATGTACGTAAATACGCATCCTATAGTTTGAACCAAGGGAACACAATAGTTTCTATGAAAAGACAGAAGGGTAGGGACATGACCTTACAAATGTTGACGACCCAATGGTGAGAAATCCAAACAGAGATCCGTGAACCTGCAAATCTTGACGACATTGATTAGCAGAGTAATTTCCTATCGGCCATCACATGTCGCTCTATTCCTTCTAGATCAAATAATTTTCTACTATTTGATGACATCTGATTCAGATTGTGCTGGTATCCCCCCGACAGTCAGAATTAAAAGGCAGTCCTCTCTTAATTTGTACAAACACAGAAAAATGAACAAATATTATATTTACTGCATTGAGTTGTCACAATTGTGAAACAAAAACAGAATCGTACATAACAATGACTATTACAAAAATTTGCAGTATTTTTTTTATTTGACAAATATCATGCCAACAATAAGTATCTTATCACAACTTTCCCAATCTTCCTCTTTTGAGACGTATTATTAGGAAATAAAGTTCCCTCTCCTCCTTCTTGAAAGAATTATCAATAACAAGATTGCTTTTCAATATTATCAAATTCGTCCATATATAATGCATGTTTCTGTATATTAGAAATTGTTCCATCTTTGTTATTTCTAGTCATGCGTATCGCAAGATTTTAAGAATCCGACGTGATTACACAGACTATTTCTTGAAGCGGTCATAAATGAATTAAAGAATACGTAATACCCAATTTGTCTACAAGAATAGGAGATATTTTCCCACGAGCCAGATTCTGAGAATATCAGGGCAATCTGATGGTCTTCTACGACACTATCAGTACTTCCTTTTTCTTCTTGATGTATGCCGCATTTAATTTCTTTCCTACAATTATCAACGTAACAGTAAAATGGTTCTAATCAACGATCAAACTCGACAATTACTAAAGTTTTCCGAATGCGTAGCTCCGGGCTTCCGAGTGACATGGTCGCGCACGCTCAAACCTGTCACTGAGGTCACGCAAGGAGAACATTACATGAAAAACCGGAAACGTACCCAGTGAAACGCAACGTGTGAACATCGCTCTTTCTTCTCTTCACTCTTTATCGCTGATCGAAAGTTCTAATGAGATTTCCAATATTTCATCAAGTCTACAAAAATTATTTTCCATCTGAACGATATTGAAAACAACTAGTTATCAAACGGAAATTATATTTCATTTATAGCGTTTCAAGGTATTGCAGGTTTGCTGCAAGTCTGTACACCACCAGACGTTCAAAGCAAATCCTCACAGCGTGGTGTATATGTCCAATCGTGTCCCCAAACGGTGGTCCCTGTCTGCTAGTCAATACACAGACTTCGTTATTACGTAAAGTATCTGAAACATAGGGTAGACAAAAAGAAAAGTTAAGTGAATAGTTGAGCTCTCGCTTTTTATTTAGAAATCAAAGATAAGCAAGAATTCAAGAAATCAAAGATAAGCATAAATATTTATAGAAATTCTATCATGTTTTTCTCTGCCATTTTGTTTCACAAAATTTTGGATTGTTTTTCTTGTAAGTCCGACTATTCTGTTGGTGTTAAAATGAAATCAATCAAGTCGAGAACCCAATTTGTAATTTCGAAAACGTTTTGATTCGGATTTTTTTATTTTACCATAAGCCATACGGCCCATAAGCATAACGTTCATGCATGTGTAAGTGTATTCTAATGGTTTTATAATATTCTGTTCTCACAACTGTTTCGTAACGCAGATAATGCTTAGTCCTCCTCTATGAGCACTTGATACTTTGAGAATACTCTATGATTTTAAAGTTGAAGCTGCGTCAACCCGATTTCGATGTTCCGTCGAAGTTTTTTCGATATGTTTCAATCGACAGTCGGACGACAGAAAACATTCTTTTGTTATATTTTTCAAAGATATGATACCACATCTCAGTCAATGGGATCGTAAACATCGATATGGAAAGGACAGTTTTTGCTATTGTTATCTATCACATACGAAAAAATACAGTATAGAAAAATGTATCCTCTGTATTCAATGTAAATGTCCTCTTCTCTGGCACTATCTGACTCATTCTTCATGTTGTATGAATATGTAAGATATCATCCCATTTTAATCTTATTTTGGACATTTAGTGGAGGAAATGATCACACGATGCAGATCTTTGGGATGTTTCATTCTAGGACATTTTTCAGCTTCAGTCCGATGCCAATCTCTATAATCACGTACCGGGACGACGTATCCCGTCGTTCTACAGTCATTTTGTCTTTGTCTATGACACGTTTAATTATCTGCTGTTGTTCGTACATAGCAAACAAGATTTCCCAAGAGTCGAATTCATTGGTACGTATTGAAATGTTATGATGATATAGCCGGGAATTGTTATTAAACTTTATCTTTTTATCTTCAGAGAGATTGATTCGCTTTTGTACTACTCGACGTAAGAGCCCCGGAATAGGTTTTTCGTGTTTTGTAGTTCAGTAACTAAGATTTAGAATTTCAATAACGAACACATCGCTTTACGATTCATACGATTTTTCTCGCATTTATGCGCTTTCGGATTAGTTAGAACTTTAACTCATTAGAACCATCCATATGCAAATCGCCCGCAGTTTGTTGTACACAGGAAGATGTGTATTTGAGAGAACCAGCGCCGGCGGCCATGTGATGCGCCGGATAGATAAGACGACTGCCAGGTAGCGCCCTTTCATTGTTTACATACCATCTTTCAAACAGAAAAATCTTGACAAGTTAAAGGAGTAAAACCAAACATGACTTAAATCAACAAAAACACCTCACATTTACCTATGTTTATTCGCTATTTATTTACAAAACACTCAAATAACTTTGTCCATACGTCTGGTTTTCTCAGCCGTTTGGCTCAACATTTATGTGTATAGGATTTTGATTTCTCCGTCTCCTTGGGCAAAACGCTATAACTTCATTGTTTCGGGAGTTTACATCTCAATGGGTGATTCTTTGGGCCATGACGGGTGAATGTCTTAATTAAATCTGATTCACCATCGTTCAGGTAGCGGGAGAATTTCCCTAGATTGCTATCAGAAAGTAAAATCGTTACTTCAAAGTCGTTAAACTTGTCTGCGCCTGATCTCAAACAAAATTATCATACCTTGTCATAATAAGGAAAACATAGATACATCTCTACGTGAGCGATCACTGAGAACCTCCGAAATAACGCCATCAGATCGAGATCTCGCGTAACCTCTTGTTCTGACATGAAGTTTCTCGCGATTTCCCGCGGCTATAACGCACAAAGATTTGGATCTACCCAATGGGGGAGTCAGAACAAATAATCTTTTCCCCTACATACTTGTAATTCTACAAGTACTGTTATTCATTATTGTTATCGTTGTCTTATATCATTTTTTGGATCTACGTTTGCTTTTTATTTATTTCTAACTGTAGATGCTCAATAGAAAGTTATAATAAATGATAGTCCTGAAAAAGCTTATCTTTATTAAAAAAAAAACCTTATGTAAAATAAACACAAGAAAGGAAAGTTTACAATTTTGATCACTTTATATAACGTGGAATCCAACATAGTTTTTCATACTTTTTTTTCGCAATTTCATCAACACTTCCAAACGCTTTATTTAAATATCTTGTATCGCACGCAAACTTTGTGATTGCCGAGACCCTCTATATTCATTGCCAGGCAGCCTGGATCATTAATTGAAAGTGAAGATTTACGGTACAATTAGAGAATAGTATAAGTAAAATTTGAAAAATAAGCTGGTAAAAGATCTTTTTCATATCTATGATTTATGTCCTTTCATTTCTGAATACACAAGAAAATTTATGTAAAGTAAATACAGGACAACGTAAGATGGTGATGGTCTAGAATAAAAGGTGAAAATTCCCTCCGATATGGCGACCAATCCGTGAAATCACGCCAGCTTAACTGAGGATTAATCTGTTGATTGCTCGATAAACTGGATTATTTCATGTTAAAATGCATACCTTTTATTTACAAAGAGATATTTATAGAAAAGCACTATCGCAGAAGGAAAAGCTTCAGTTATTGTAATTCGTGGGGGGAGATAAAAAGGGAAAGCTCGCTCTAGCGACCAGTTATCTCCTCAATGTGCCATTCACGTATCATAATTTAGTTTTAATAGGCAGGGTTCCGTAAGACGTTCTTGTTGAACATTCCTTTCAGCCCTGTGTGTAGCGAGGGACGTCGGTATGTCCTCTCACTCAAACAGAAAATCAATGACGGACGAGAGATGTTAGAGCTGCTAAGTCGTGGCAGAGTCGCCATATTGTCGCTTGTCACACCTAGACTCTAGAGAAGAGACCCACGAGTTCCAAATCCCCTCCGCTAACGACCGTATCCCCCATTTGTTATTTCTTGCACTTCGCTCGTGGTCTCACTCAGAAGAAAGACCAAAATTACATACCTGGTCTGAAAGGAAGCGGTAAAGGACTTAATCAAAGCAAATTGTCTGTAATTTTTTCTGTGGAGGTGAAAATGTATATAAATCACACACTTCAAAGAAATAACCTGTGGTTGAAAAATTTCCAAAATAATCACAGACACCCATGTATGTGTCGGGTCAATTTTACCATAATATGTGAAAGAAGTTTTGTTTACTTGATAATAACATGAAAAATAAATAAATAAATAAATAAATAAATAAATAAATAAATAAATAAATAAATAAATAAATAAATAAATAAATGAATGAATGAATAAATAAATAAATAAATAAATAAATAAATAAATAAATAAATAAATAAATAAATAAATAAATAAATAAATAAATAAATCATGGAAACGTTATTGAATTGACCCAATGCTATTGACCCAAAGAAACTGATTTTTTTTTTTTTGCACTGATGAATAAATACTGTATATTTTCTGAATATTGACCTATTACTGTGACAAAGTCATACGATTCGTACAGGTACTAATCGTACCGATAGTATTATCCACAAAAACATAGCATTGTACCAAAAAAGCGCGACTGTTTCTTTGTTTCTCCATATGCCGGCTTGAAATGGCCAGGTGAACAAGGAAGAGAGTGATGCACTTGAGATTGAGGATCAATATTTGTTTGTCGATGACAAAGATGATAAGGACGATGATAACAGCCTGACACCTACGATTGCAGTCGGCTTTTCTGGATGACACTTGTGTTACAGGGGCTAATCGTCCTATTATATACGATATGGGCAGAAGTGTTGTCAATGGCAAATGACCCGTATTGGTCATGAATAATAGACAAAAGTAGCAGATAGTCACATATAATAGGTCCCATTACAATATCGTCCTTAAATTATGCAATTATTGGATCATACATTCAGTGATATGCCATCCATTAGAAACAAAAAAAGAAGGGAAAAAATATAGATCGTCCACATTGTTGTATAGACGAGGGTGATTGTTATGAGAACATACATCATCTAGATTATCCTTTATGGACACAACACAGTAATCTGTATTATTTCAAATCTGCAGAGAAAGATTCTGAAGACGACATAGAAAAAAAAATACTTAATATCTTTTATATATATATATATGAATATATATATTACAGATTGACGAAATAGAGGATCATGTTCACAACTTGTATATCATAATGTACACTTCCTTTACATGTAAGTTTAGATAAAAAGAAACTATCATATTATCATTTTTTACTTGCTTCTTTTTACATAATTTATTCATATCCTGAGAACCACATATTTGTAAATTAAAGCAAAACCTGGAAAAGGTATGAATATATAGATTGAAAAAAGAAGATAGAATAAGAAAAAAGGGATTTGAGTAAATCAGAAAGAGACAATGATAAAAAGAAGTTCCAAAATTTCTCACATATATATAAGCCTTGATCTCATTCTGATAATGAGTATTACTTCTCTCCAATCCCATGGGAATATTAAGGATCCAGCCCCATTTCCCCTGCTGTGCAGCTATCATTACAGGACACCCTAGCCCTGAATTAAGTTCTTCACACAGTTTATACATGCAGGATATTATATTTTTGCTTTCTTCTAAATTCAATATAAGGATTAGTATATCGTCCTTTGTACATTATCTGTTGATACAACCTTTTGTGAGCTAATTATTGTAAAGAAAGCTGTCCATTATATTCCTTAATACGTTACTGTACATGAAAAATACTCCGTCCATCAACCAGTAGATAATCTTTAATCCAAGTATTGAAATAATTTTTTGGTTTATTGTCACGCGCGAGGGATTAACGTTACTGTTGTTTTATAAGATACAAACATGATCGTGATCTGGCGGCAAGTCTTTGAACTGAACCAACAAATTCATTGAAACAGCAAACATTGAGTAAACAACTTAATTATACTTTGCATAATCGCATTTATTCTATATAAAGTTAGGGTAAATCAAGGCAGATTTTCTCGCCTGCTTTGAAGACTAGAAATTTCAGATAAAACTTCCTTTGGAGTTTCAATATACTATTTCACACGAAAACCTTACAAATTCTCGATAAATAAAAAGATAAAAATGGATTCACGAGTATTGCATAAAAAGCCAAAAATATATCATTCTTGTTTATTTTCTTACTGTATCGAAGCAACAGTAATTTTCATTTATTTCATGAATTTTTTTTGTTTTTTTGTAAATATAATTTCTGCAAAGAAAGCACATTCAGGTATCTTTCAAAATAGAAATTTGAACAGAAAAAAGTAAAAGTGTCTTATTCACGTTAATTTGCAGAAGTCATTACATATTGAAATATTTTAGAAAATTACTCTCTTTTAAAGTTTGAAGGCTGAAAGTAATTAGAGTCCAAATTGTTATAAAAACTGGAAAAATATTGCTATGTATATATCTCCCGCGCATGTCATTTTCTGACATTGCGCTCATCGATAAGTATTACAACGCCTTCATATTTGAGGGATAATTTGTTAGAGATTTCTATGTCAAATTCAACATGTTGGTTTAACTAAGTATTTACACAGTCCTATTCTTTTCATGATATTAACTCAGCTATCAATACACTTATTGGGACGGCCTAAACCTAGAGGACACGCCCCCTCTGGGAAATAAATAGATTTGATCACGTGAAAATGTCTGTAATATGGGATTCTAGCCAATCAGCATCGAGATAGTACGACTGGGATAAAATAGAAAGCCTTCACTTCTATCATTTTTACATGTGCAACTTCTAAGAAGGAGTCTAAATACTATTTAGTTAAAGTACTACAGTGTCTCTTGTTTTTCTTATACTGTGTGAATTTACAAATCCATCAAAATTTCCCCTTCACGTGTTGACGACATGACTGCAGACACTCAGCCTCCTCCGCAGCCAAAAAGTAAGTGATTTTTCCCTCTAAATCCTAAATAAGGCATGGGTATGTTAAATAGGGTATCATATTCACTATTAAAGTATATTTGCATTATCTGATTATGACAGTTCGATCTTCCGAACGATCTCTATTCAAAAATGTAACGCGATGCTGTATCAGAACGAAAATCAAGGTATTTATTGAATAATTCAGCACTTGAAAGGATGATATTATGTAAATTGTTGGGAAAAGTTAATTAATAACTATAAATTGATTAAAAAATATTTTTCACATGAAATCTGATCAGAGATAGTAGAAATATAAAAGAATCTGGTTTTTATAATCGGAATAAAATTTATGTGGCGTTATTTACAAAAGAAATTTATTAACACTTATGTATCGAATATATTTTAATAAATTATGATAAAACTAGTTATGAAGGTTCTTTTTTTATTTTTGATAAACAGGAAAAAGAAATATACAACACGTTAAAATAGTAAATATTGTAAATGAAATCGTAAGGTGTAATTCCTTTGTGCGAAACAAGAAATCACGAAGAAGTCATACAGTTCAACAATTTATAGAATACTATTAATCTTGCATCTTAAAAAAGAATTATAATTATGCAGAAACCAGCAAGACATAGATATCGTCATAAAGTATTACTTTTTTTTCAGGAAAGCGGCGCGTGTCTGTTTGTGTGGGATGTGGGTCCCAGATCCAGGATCAGTTCATCTTGAGGGTGGCCCCGGACTTGGAGTGGCACGCCTCATGTCTCAAGTGTGCGGACTGTAACCAACACCTTGATGAAAGTTGTACCTGCTTCGTGAAGGACGGAAAGACGTACTGTAGGAGGGACTATACTAGGTGAGACGGACAGACAGGAGAGAGAGAGAGAGTTGTGTACCCGATCCATTTCAAAGTTAGATATGTTCAAATCAGAAGGGGTTGGGGTTAGGGTGTGCTGACCACCTTTACTTCTTTTTTGAGAGCCCATAATCTTTTTGTGTTGAATAGCACATTATGCAAACATTCAGCACTGTTAAGTCAATGTTATATTTATCATACAGGATTACAATCAAATAAGCCATCCATCATCCATTGACGCTGCTGTTATTTAAGGCAAGCAAGATGGCTCATCATTTCTACAATGATAACGGTATTAACCCTTCGTTAAAATGTCTTGTCCCTCATTTACACAATTACTGTCAGAACCAAGTAATATCTTCATATTTTCTTACCCCGTCCTGTCATTATAACGGCAAAAGTACACCGCTCTTTATCGTTTAGTCCAATGCTCATGAAGCCGGTTACGCTTTCACTATTATAATAACTTGCCACATGAAAGAATTGGTCGAAGATGCAAATATTTGAATAAATACGGAAATTGAATTTTCATTCATCTGGGGTCGTGCACAAATAAATGCAAGGTGTAATTAATTTCTGTTTTGTACGTGTCAGTAAACCCCGACGTATTTACTCATATGCATTATTTGTGTGGAATTATAATAACGATTCCATAACACAGATTCAGACTTGCTAAGAAACCGTGGGATAGATGACGATAAACCATCATTTATTGATTTGAGAGATTATTGCTATTTGTGGTTCAAATAATTCCAGTTTTTACGTTTTGTTAATTGCATCAAGAGCCATGTGCTGTGCGGCAATGGCGAAATAAATACAGGAATACACACTGAGAAAAGCAGATAATGAAACAGTTATCGCGGATATTGGAATGATATCATGATATCCCACCGCGGTTTGATGTTGGAAATCTACCTTTCCGATATCAATCCCGGTTATTTTATCTTTTCGATTAACTAGCTATCTATAGAGATTTTCCTTTTTTATACCATTTATTCTAATTTTTGCACATTTTAAAACAAACAAAATTCGAAAACAAAGAAAATCAATATTATATTGTTGAACATGTTGAAAAGAAAGGGAAATGATACTACCATTTTTGATTAATGAAAAAGCCCTGTAATATTAGTATTGAAGATTAATTATCATCACAACATGAATACTTATACGATAATTTAAAAAAAAATTGAATCACAAAGTATAAAGAAAAAAAAAAAAAAAAAAAAAACTTGCGACATGCAACTCACATCATGGCCTTTTTGTACTTGCAGAATATTTGGAGCTAAATGTGGGAAGTGCAATCAATCTTTTGGTAAAAGTGACTTTGTAATGAGGGCAAGGAATAAAGTATATCATATAGACTGTTTCCGGTGTGTGGCATGCAGCAGACAACTCATACCCGGGGATGAATTCGCTATCAGAGACGATGAACTATTTTGTAAAGCGGATCACGACGTCGTGGAAAGGTCCTGTAGTAAGGAAAACGGAAACGGAAGTAGTGAAGAAGACAGTCCAAAAAGTTCAAAGATCAGGAAAATAAACAATGACGATAACAACAACAATAATAATTCTAATGAAATTTCCAAAAATGGATTGCATCTAGCTGGTAAGCACATTTCATTGAAAACAATTATGGATAATAACTGAGTAGAACAAATGTCAAAACTTAACTTAATCTTGCACCAGCCTCTTTTTTTTTTTTGCATACATGACATATTTTCATCCAGACTTCTTGGCAATAATCGCAATATTGCTGTGATTACAACGTTCATATCAGTTTGATACCCATGTTTTGTAAAGATGGGTTGGGGTGTTTGAGCCAGTTGTTTATAAAAGTCAGATTATAACGGCATGGAATTACGGAATCTCATCCACGTTGGTCAGATTTCGTCTTGTTTTGTTACTGGCGATAAAGCCGGATCACCAATACTTGGATACGAAGTCGCTTTCTTTCTAAATATTTACACAATAGCATACGCTGCCAAAATGAAGTAAACTCTTCAGATTTTTAACATCCCGAGGCTAATATTCGTGTAGACTGCCCAAATTTTGTCTTGTAGTCCACGAAAGGAGTCTCTAGTGTGTTAGAGTTAAAAATAAATGCAAAAAATCTCGTGCGACTTCGGCGCCGGAATATTAAAGGATAAATTATAATAGATAAAATCTTAGAAACTTAAGGTTGAGATTGGATGATACATAATTTATAAAATCAAACAGTCTGGCAAAGGTTAATTTACAGCTATATTTATATAACTCTCTAAGGTTATGTCCATGATCACACTGAAATTAAAGTAAACGTTTTAATTAACTGAGCATCTCCAATGCTTTGATTTAGAACTCGATGATGGCCATCGTATAAAGCAGTGAAAACAGAAAATATTGTCAAGGGTATTCCGTGCGCCATTAAATTGGTTTTTCGTGTAATGTTTCATCGATTGCCGATCACGTTAGTAATTAGAAATCGTGTAAATCTTCTGTTAAAAAGTAAAAAAAAAATTTCAGTGGACGATTTGGGGAGTATCATTACAAATCTAGTATCGATTGGTTTCGATCAAACAATTAGGATAAATTTTACTAATTACGAATTTCCTATTCCTCGTTTTGTTTCTTTTCAACACAGTTGTAAAATTATTTGTAAAACAAGCGGTACGACGTAATTATGCGTAGCGAGGTGATTTAATGAACTGATTATGTTATTATTCTAGAATTGCTTGACGTCCGAACGGAACTGGAAGAACAGTTCAAAGCTGATAAAAAATACAAATCTGTAAAAGTCCAGGTATTTTTTGTACGAATTTCTAGTTATAGATTAACTTGATCAAAATAAGACGGATAGACGATAAAGAAATTTCTTTTCTGAGGACGAATTTCCACAGATATAAAACTAAAAAAAAAAAAAATCTAAATAATTCCATAGCAAACTTGAGGAAGAGAAAAAAATCTTAATCATAGCGACCGGGCAATTGGAGCGCAGACTGTCTCATTGTCTAAATAATTTACAAGAGTTATGACGACCGGGCCATGTAAATATTAAACGTTTTGACAATTCATAATTTTCTTGTCTCAATAAACGTCTCTCATTATAACAAACTACTGCATGTCGGAACGAGGGTCTCGGCGCGCACGAGCGCGGTACACCAAATGCTTGACTTCATTACAGACACGTTTAGAAATGTAAACAAGGGGTACATATGTAACGTACATATATAAACACATTAATAAGATCTAACATTGGGTATTAAGTATTTCTATTTGCCGACTACCTTCAAGTTGAAACGAAACCGCTTCATATTTCTGAGTGACAAAACACTCCATATATAGCGGGATAATAAAAATGAATAATTCAGTAGTTCGAAAAGCATTATATTCTATACGGGGACAATTACAAATTTTTAATCACAAGTACACAATTCGTATAGTATCTAGGAAAAGCAAACCATGTTTGTCTGTGTTTTATCTCATGTACATTGTCAACAATAGAGAACACATTCTCAAATTTTTGCAAAATATCAAAGGAAAACCAAGTTTGTCAAAAAAAAAAAACAAACAAACAAACAAAACAAAAACAACAACAAACAAACAAACAAACAAAAAAAAAAAAAAAAAAAGAGAGAGAAGTTGACATTGTCGTAGATATATGGTAAAAAGCGGACCAATTTGTACAAAATGGAGCAATTTTCTTCTGCATCTATATGACATTTATTTTTCGTAAATAGAGTACTTTTTATGATTTTTCTTTATATTCATGTAAAGCACAAAATTGGGTCATTCTAATCCCACACAGAAAGTCCATTGAATTCTGTTCTATTTGACTATTCCTTTTTTGTTTTCGAATATACGTTTACAATTTACTAAAAGGGAAAAAAAGAAGACATTATATTTTCCAAATAGAGAAAGAGAAATCATTGTACGTTTCTTATGAAATTGTGTCTAAGCAATATACATGTAAATCATAAATCACAATGATAGATTGATGATAAAGAAATCCGGGACGGACAGAATTCCCGAGAAAGGATCGTAGCGGAATCCGTATAATAAATCTGCTGAAATGAATTGATGTTTAACTGTATGATTAGGTCTCAATTTGTTTTTGTTATTTTATTGACGGCTTTTATTAAGAGAAGAAATAAATCCTTGCAACAGTCAGCGCGAGGTATTCATTTCTCTTGGTTCTGAATGAATTATAGATTTTTGAGATTTGCCAATTAATTTCTTTACTCAACAACGTACCGGAATAGGTTTGTTTTCTACATTCTCCTCAATATTCATTTAACCGCGGACCTCACAATCGGCGTAACTTGTGGCGTACCGTATAGCTTTCCAAGGACAACTTTTAATTGTTTGATTCAGATATCAATATTTACAAAGTTAAAAATAGAAAATGAAAGAATAAAAGCCCCGCAGAAAATTTTGGTCAATAGCCTAGGGGGCGTACCCAAAGTTGGAATAATTTTGCCTCCAGTCTTGTGTAATGAAATATTTGAATTTTTCATATTATTGTAGCTGTCAGGCATGGGAATAAAATATTCTACACATTATAGAGAATTACGTTTAACGGTTATTTTGCGATAGAAATTTGAGAAAGAACCGATAACGGACCGAATAATTGTCTATAAAAATACTGAATAATTAATATGATGACAAGTGTAAAGTTATATGAATTATTAAGGGAAGCGATGATTGCTCGCTGTATGCCGTACCTTATTGATTCCACCCGACTTGGTCAAATAAACATTAATAGTTTATTACACATGAAATTTGAACCGTAAAATTAGAAAGTGGAAAGACCAAGGATCATGCAACGATATTGATATCGACAAAAATTAATTGATATTTTATCTCAGCAAACAGAAAAATACGTTCTTTCGACTTTTAATTCTTGAACCTTTTTATTATATAACACAACACACACACACAAAAAACTAACATAGAAAGAATACCCCAGGGCTACAAATACTTGACGATTGCGAAAGAAATCGTCAGTGCAACCTAAAAATCAACACATCGCTGATTTTACCCACCGATCTATTGTTAAGATACACTTTTATGTAAATATTTTGCGCATTACTGAGTAAATACCAAACGAAATTCGTTACATCATTGCTTGAGTTTGATTCCATACGCGATTATTCGTAAGTTGAAAAAAGATGAATTATACTTTTCTTGTAATTATGAATGGAAATGAGCGAGTAACATGTTAAAAAACCCCACATTTCGAAAATATAGATATAAACTATTATAATCATACAGTTGCTCTCAAGAAACAAACAAATAAATAAAGATGTTAACCGATTAGAAGTACATTTTTGTGCTAGTATAAGGAAATGCTTTGTTGATGCAAATAGTAAAATCAAAGAGGAGTGTTGCATATGACACATTAGAATTAAAATTCAAATACGCTGTGATGACGACTTGTTAGACATCATTACTGAATATTCAAATTTTAATTTTTGTATTTGAACAGTTTCTTTTTTATCTTATATGTCATTGACAATTACTAATTTTTTCAACGGAAAGACAAATGAACAGCGCTATATGATAGACTTCGGCATCGGAAAAAGTGGAGAAAAAGCATTGCCTTCTTCAGTAAAAGGTTATATATATAATAGAAAAAAAAAAACAACAACCCCAAGGTTGGGGGGGGGGGGGGGTTACCTTGCAACCAAAAGAAGAAAAACTCTACGCGATCATTCAGAACAGAAATGGTGAAGAGCACATTTAAAAAAAAAGGTCCTTGATTGACTAGATAAACCACTTGTAATAATCTAGACATAGGGGCAATTTGAAAAAAAACCTAGTATTTCTCCGATATATTTATCATTTATAAAGAAATGTTAGCTTTTAAACATTTGAATAGGAAGTGAATATGATTCTACATCTATTTTCAGGTAGAGCAGAGCAAGTATCGAGTGGAAAAGGAGGCGGTTTACGTAGTCATAGTATTCACAAAAATGAACAAAAGCCAACTCGTGTACGAACTGTTCTTAACGAGAAACAATTACATACTCTTAGAACATGTTATAATGCAAACCCAAGACCAGACGCCTTAATGAAAGAACAGTTAGTAGAAATGACAGGTCTAAGCCCGAGGGTAATCCGAGTGTGGTTCCAGAACAAGCGCTGCAAAGATAAGAAGAGAAGCATCATGATGAAACAGATTCAACAGCAACAGCAGGAAAAGGTAATGAAAACACCAAAATTTGATATTTTGTTGTGCAATTTGAGAAATTAAAATTACAGAAGGAAGCAATGAAAAAGCAACCAGGATATTAAGAAGTTTTGAATGTTTTATGATGCTTAGAAAATGGTACTGGTCGAACGAAAAAGAAACTTATTCAAAATATGACAAAACGGAATAAATCTTGGTTTGGAAGGTTGATAATCTTAAACGATTCAGATGCACTGGTTAAGAAACATAGACGATAATCTACACCAAATCGTATTTTGTCATATTTACAATACAAGTTTTAGTGCAAATACCACAATTCCTCTTGAATAAAAATCATAAACATATGAATTATAAAGGTACCGAATAAACTCAATGACGTTCGTTGAAGATCAAAATCATTTTGTAATTTATGATTGCATTATACATTCATGCACAGATACACTTCTTGATAAGTCATTTGAAGCTCTCGTATATATGAAGCCACAAACAAAAAACACCATGAAAGATAGAGAGAAACTAGTGAGAACCTGTCATAACGATAAAGTCTTCAGAAGAAATTAAAAAATGGCTGCGTGTAAGATTAACATCACTATCTACGTTTCACATTGTGACAGTTTTATTACTGAAAACAAAATCATCACAAATATCATTCTCATATTCGTCCCGTCTCACTGTCTACAGCGATGATGTGTGAAGTAAAAAACACTTTCTGGATTAATGAAGAACACACGGTGAAACGGAAACGGGCTCAGTTTTTGTTCGTAAATCCGGAATATGGGCTTCATCATATAGACAGTACGTTAAAAATGAAAATAAAATTCAGCCTGCCACGGTCCTTTTTTATTTTTTCATGTCAAGTCATATAGAACCAAACAAAAATTAATGCAGACGATAAGCCGAAATAGAGAGCAATAAGCGTTTAGTACACACACCAAGTAAATAATCTAATAAATAAATAAAAAAGCACCCCCCCCCAAATATTAAAATAATCGCTTTATTTTGAATGAATTTCGTGAAAAAAAAAATATGAGGCAAAGTAATCAGCGGTTACTTACTGCTGTGTATCATGAACAAATCTTATTGGGTACATGTACAGAGATGGGAAGATCCTGTCTTGTGTCACGTGATTCTTATTTATTAATACGCGCAAAATTTTAAAATTTTGTGTATTTTTCCCGTGGCGTAAAAGCATGAAATATTTCCTGACTCTGTTTTATGATATTTACTTATACTTGAAGTCGTATGTCACACAGAGTAATTCTAGTGCAAAACAAAGAAGTTTGTTGAACAAGCTGATTTCTCAAATTATTCCAAATTCTAATTTCCTGTATAGAGACAATTTAGTCCCTTATTTTCCAATTCCGTACGTGTCCATGTAAATTGTTTCCTGCATAGAGGGCTGAAATTGCGACGTGGTCGAAGCCTACACGACGTAATTCTAGGGGATTTCTTGCCCGACTGACACAAAAATCATCTTTTAATTTACAATAATTACAGCTTACCATTCGGTTTGAGCCCTGTGCCCTCTGCCACTGATGTCTTTTAATTGTAGTAGGATCATAATTGAGACTTTTCTAATTAAAGGGCTCGTAGTTCATATCTGAGGAATTTTTACGCCACGTCTGACGGTGATTTAACGACTGGGAAATAAAATAAAAGTCAAGCGTCAAATATTTCATTCATGTCATTTTTATTCTGACATTATGCACATGGTAGTGTTTTGAAATTTTATCGGAAGTTATTGCGCAATCGTTCTTTATTTTTTTAGTCGAAATGAAGATTTTTACGAATCAAGGATATATGACAAACGTGAGCTAAAAAAAGAAAAGATTTGCTTGTAGTTGATAGTAAAATTACACAGTAAACTGCATATTGATAGAGAAAAGAAGGGAAAGAAACAGAAAAAGAAAAGTGATACACGTATGAATTTATTGAACAACTGTAAACATTAAATAATGAATGCTGCTTTGAATCCATCGTCAATAGATAAATATAACTTTTAAGCCAAGATTTTTGTTCGAAACTATAAGTGTATTTGGTTTGCTTGTGGTAGTGGTATTTGTCAGATGTAAGCTTTGTAAGCGAGTAGTCATCCAAATCTCTGTCCCATTCATGATCTGATACGTAATCGTCCGACCGCCGCACGCACCCGTCATTCCAATTTAATAAGCGTGTTTTCGCAACATTGCTCCGAGATCACGCATTCAGAACTTGAACTAATTCTGTTTAAATTTTACTCCTGATGAGCGCATGTTGCCAGTTAATTTCCTCTTATTTCAACAGCTTTTGATTCGCTCAAGTCCCCCTTATTCCGTTTCTTGCGGAAATTAAGAAATTCCCCAATTAGATTATCTCTTTTCTCTCGCTTAATTATTTCCAAATTGTTCATAGGTTTGACTGCGACGTTTTCTGACGTTCTGATTCCTAGATTGGATGGGACAAAACGAAGTAATATATTTGTTGTCAGTATTTTGTTAATTAAATCATGAATTGCGTGATGACTTTCTATGGTCGGAGATAATTACAACTTAATAAATCGTACTGTGTGAATATTGACGATTGATTGGCCTTTGTATATCGTTACAGTATGGTCTGCACCATCAAAAGACAGATCTAAATGATTTGGAGTCAAGCACCGTGGGGTAGTCATGCAATAGAATCTAATCAGATAAAAAACATACAACTTTGAAAATGAAGCAACATCGCAATATAACTGATACTGTCACTCCATAGGATCCAAATATTCAATCTTGCTGAAAGATCCAACGTAATTAAAAGAGTTGCATACACACAAGAATATAAACCAAATTTGAAAATAAGAATTATGGACTGAATTTACGTGCATGATGAATATGGGGTTCCTGATTAGAATTCCTCTTGTTTTTACATAAGAAATGCTCCTCTGAACATTAGTAGAGGTTATAGATGAGATGTGATTGACTTCAGATGAGAGAAAAGCTAAGTTGTAAATATACTTGCTGAAAAATGGATAAGGGATTCCATGTTATTGTAGTGTTACGTCAATATGTATACAAATATACGGGCATGTGGTGGGGGGATGTGGCCCCCCGGCAACGAAATGTTGATACCAAATGATAGGCTGGCGTCTGGGCGATAAAACCCACAAGATTCCTGCTAATAGAACAAAGACAAGGCGAAAGGCGTATTTATTATTTTGTTTAATGTATTTCTCCTCACTTAGAATTATCCCAAAGAAAAAGGTGCCAGGGTGTTAGAATTCAGAAGTGACAAAATATTTGAGCACGCATAACGCACATGTCACACGATCCTACGTATTGCACTTTTCTTTATATATAGAACACGAAGTAATTTGATGCACTCATTACTTTGAATTTTTGATAAGGTGTCTTTATGCCTCATGTTTCATTACAATAAACTTTGATTTCATGCGTTTATAGTTATCATACTATTATTTTCCGTCTAATACGCCATTGATGGCATGAATGCTCGATGTCTCACACATTCAGTCTTTATGATACATGGGGGAATTTGGACACAAGGACCAAATTAATAATTCACCAATTAGAATATGAATTTTAGATTATCTTCCACTAATATCGATTTGTCCTTAGAGGGAATGCGAATTTCCTAATAAATCAAACTTTGATGATGCACGGGAGATGGTAGTGATATTGACAGGAATATTTCGTTTTCAAATATTTGGACAGACATTGTGATCATTTTCCTGCGACTTAAAAGTGTACACTTTACAAGATTTTGTGAAACTGAGTGATATATAGATACATACATATTGTATATAAATGTGTACATGTAGAGAGAAAGACGGTTTGAGATTAATTTCCTATTTTGTTCAATTTTCAAATGAGTTTCAATATATCGAAAGAACTTCATGTAATTTTGGAATGGTCATAACCCCTGTATGACGGTTTTGAGTTCTATTGCTCGATTTATTAACATTCTTCACTCCTGCCAGTATATTTTTTTATTCGAATAGTTCTACATATATCTAGAAAGTTAATAGAAAATGAAATTCCACCGACATTATAGAATAAGTGTTTTATTTTGTGTGTTTGTGCTGAAATAAATTACAACAAAGCTGATGCATATATTTTAATATAGGTTAGTACCGAGCGACATAGGCTTCATTTTATGAATGAGAAAATGTTTACTATTCTTATTTGATTGTCAGTTTGCAAAATACTGTAGTTACTTATGTGAATTTCAGCATGTCAAAGGGAAAGGTTAACAAGCAGAAAAAAAAAGGATTAAAAAATCAGAATATATACATGTACTTCTCATATATGCTTCTGTTTTCTTACAGAATGGAGGTCGGCTTCATGGTCCTCTACAAGGCGTTCCAATGGTAGCGTCCAGTCCTGTACGTCATGAGAGTCCCATGCAGGCGAATGCTGTAGAAGTTCAGAGTTACCAACCTCCATGGAAGGCCCTTAGTGACTTCGCCATGCAAAGTGAATTAGAACACCCGCCTTTCCAGCAATTGGTGAGCAGTTTTGTGTGTGACGTCAGTCATGACGACGACGATGACGATCATGTCGTCTGCTATGATCAGTGCTGATAGGTCAACAACATATTTCTTGCTAGTGGGCAATAACGGTAATCGCACTTTCATTTTCGCTTTTTCTAGTTGTTGCTATGCAGTTTATTAAGTTTTGCTTGCCAATGTTTCCGTTATATACCCCGTTTTATAAACCAAAATTACAACTATCGATATCACTAATGATTCATGGGATATTTACCTTGGTTGCATGATGAAGTTGATTTATACACCACCATTGTTTTCTATATTTCATTTTCCACTGCATAGCACACTGACAAAGCGAGGATGTACTCACGAGATGTGAGACAGCTTCAGTCTCGTCTGTGCGAGTAGATTGCCTAGCATTATGTTGTCTCCTGTAGTATGTTGTTGATGTTGTTCGTACTTTATATTTTTGTTTATCAGTTTATAATAAAGTTAAAATACATTAACGAATTTCAAAAGATCTATGATATACTAAAATCATATTCAAAATGTCATTCATAGAGCATGACGAATTTTAAGTGTCTAAAATATCCTTAAGTTTAGATTTGTATTTGAAATGTTTTCTGTTTTCAGATGAATTCATTTGATACCATGGATTCAGATGACACATCTCCATATCCAAATGAAATTTACAGCGACGGATACGGAAGTGCGTGGATAAGTGGAGAAATGCATGATGGGAATATATCAGACTCTGAATGTGGGGAATCCCCGTCCGAAATGTCCAGTCCTTTAAGTCAATGACGTGAATTTTAACACTCAATTTCATAGAACATTACAAACTGGAGGTTTGATTCTCATATCAGGGAGCCGTAAAATGAACGTTAAGCACAATCCTGACTCATCTTTGTCTTTTGCATTATTGCGCATGTTCAAATTTCATTTCCTGTGTAACATACCAGATGATTGCAGTTTTAAGGTATATATGTTGTGAATGACGTAAATGTGACTGTATCCGTATTTTTCCTACATGGTGTAAATAGCTCGGTGTTCACGATCTGTAAATTATTCTGAAACAAAAACACTAAAACTTGAAATATTCTTCATTAATTTTCGTTATTTCGAAAAATCTTTTGTATTGTAAATTGTTGTCATTAGTTTTTGTTTTTTATCAAAGAATGAATTCCTGATTTTTTAAATATACGAATGTTGACAATTCTGAAAGAAAGAATCTGTGGACATTCTTTCATATCTGCTCATTCTATTTTCTCTTCTATTCCTGTCGTTTTCTGTTCTATATTTTTGTTTGTCTGGACATAAGGTCCATGATATATTACATATAATTCAGAGGTCTATTTATTATTTATTTATTATTAAATACTTGCAAGCATACAAAGATTTGTCTTTTATTTGAAATTAGACAATTTTTGAAATGTCGTAGCTAAAAAATGTACTTCCTGAATGAATACTACATGAGATGGATCATGCTTATGAATGAAAGGTTTAGTTATACTTTGTATTTAAAATGAATCCGAAAGAGAGACTCGTCTAAACCGGCGTATTGTACATATTTCTAAAGGAATCGACAAGAATTGATTGTTTTCTTACACATTTAAAGTAGGACAGTGTGGATTTGCAGGAAGATTCATAAATTGGAGAGCTCGACACACTAAGATGGATATTAGAATCTATTGAAGAATTATTGATTTTGCGAATTTCATTTTCCTGGTTTTCAGATTCAGTATCGATTCTGAAAACATCTTATACAAATATTCCATGATGTATAACTATCGTTGACCATAGGTCAATTTTTTAAATAAACAGTGCCAGAGATTTATTGGGAAAATGATCTACGAGAAGATCGGAATTGTCTGTGCCGTTATTGGTTTCAACAACCGTTAACGCCCTGTCTTGTAATCATCTTTTCTGGTAATTGACAAAATTTACATAGTACATTCAAATCCACTTTCCCACCAAGACAAGGGTATTTAGCACCGTCTATATGATAAACGAAGTAAACTTTCCTTGATTGGTGATCCATTAGTTCTGTACTCCTCGTACATTTGTATCTGAGGTCAGAAGGCTCCACATTCAGCTTGCTATACTACCAGTACTTTAATGACATGCATTTTGTGTACTGCAAAAGAAGAAGGAGAAAACCAAAACAAAACCTATATAAAACAAAAACAAAACATGCATCTGTCTTCCAAGCGAAAGATTTCAAAAAAAGTTTGTATCAATATCAAATATATCAGGATTCTTTTTATTAATATTCTACTGTCAATTCTGAATATTGTGTAAAATTCTATTGCTGTTTTATAATCGAACAGGAAAGCATGCAGAAATATTTTACTTTCAATCTAAAAAAAAAAAAAAAAAAAAGAAAAGACTGTTCTTTAAAAGCCAGCAATTTATTTTAGTGTTTCATATTTTACAGACCACACAGATCAAGAATAGAATATAAACACACACATTTTAGAACTAATAAAGGATAAAATGTTCTTCCGTTCTATTGCATACATAGCTTGTTCACTTAAAAAAATAATACTTCTTCATCGAACAAAAATTTCTTCCCTCCGAAAAATACTATATTGATATCATAAATTCAAATTATTTTTTTGAGAACAGGATGTTTTTTTTTTGGATCATCTGATATACGTCAAACCAAGATATATCTGTGAGCGTTTACCACAATCATTGGTCTTGCTGTAAAACCTACAGTTTACTGAATGTATTAAAAACTACAGAAATTCAGTATTCTTGTAAAACTATCGTAGGGGCATTCAGAAAATTGACGTGTGGTGGTTCTGTTCTCTTTTTGATGGTTTTTTTTTCACACTGACATATTTCTGAATATTCTTTATTTCTTACATAGTTTGCATCACAACAATACTAGTATATAAAATAATTCATAAGGAAATATTAAATCCAAACAAACATTTCTAGTGTAGGCTGATATAAACTTGTTTCTCTCATTTTCTTCACAATGCAAGTATTGTCTTAGAACCTTGTAACGAAGTCATGTATGCCACATCAAGATACAAAAACTTCTCTGAAACAATAAAACACTTGGTAAATGTCAACGTTTTCTCCATGTTGTAGCCGTCATGTTCAGCAGACGACAGGGGAAAAGACGCGGGAAAAATCATACTGAAACAAATCTGAGACACGAATTCCTTCCCTTACTAGTCAGCCCTCATGTTGTCAAATTCATTTCATATGAAATTTAATGAGGTGTAAACATTCGGAAACTATGTTCAACACTACATCATGTCGACCTGATGCCTAATTTTTATATCTAGATTTAGAACAGGAGCTCGTAAATTCTGTTGTTTTGTGATTTCACTGGCGCATTTTTCTTGACTTGATTTATGTATTATCAGAAGAGAACAAAAAGTAAATAACAATGAATCACGAAAGTCATTTTTTGCTTTGTGCACATCGTAATATAAAGTAAACATTTTAAAAAATAAACCCAGAAATCATCTATATCAGTAGTACAACAATGCTGAACATATACCTGTACTTTGTAAACGTAAGTTAAATAAGTCATAATAAATAAATGAATAAATAAATAAATAAATAAATAAATAAATAAATAAATAAATAAATAAATAAATAAATAAATAAATAAATAAATAGCAAATTCAATGAGTAACTAAAAAAAAAAAAAGGATTGATTTATCAATTATTGAAAAAAAGTTTATCTGTCCAAAAGTAATGAGACTCAATGCATTGCCAAACAAAACAACTTGAATTTCCTCCAGAAAGTTTGATCTTTGTTGGCGTCAATCGACTGATTAGGAAGCTTCTATTATTTTTATTTTTTGTCATCCAACACGATTTAATCTCACGCCACCATTAGACAATGTCATTTTGCAGAGTCGTTTTGCTTTTATGTGAAATTCTAGAACTTAGAAGCTTTTGTGGTGCCGTGTAAGGAATTATCGACGAGGAAGCCAGTGCCTTTGTGACACGATCAAATAGAAATCCAATCCTCTGCATCGTCCCTGAAATAATATACCTTCATTAAATGATTTCAAATTAATAAAACAATTGCCACAGTGCTCTCATTCGCATTCCTATTGGTGGAAAATGAAATACAAATAATACGAGCTAATTTGCCTGTTCTTTGAAATTTGCCGTGAACAGTGTCTGGAAGTTTTTGGGGCCACGAATGCTAGAGCTGCGTTTCGTATATTACTAATTGGAAGAGGAAGGAAAGATAAAATTTCGAACAAATGGCAAAAGGAAGAATGAAAAGAAAAGTTAATACCAGAAACCTAAAAGTACCGGTATATCGATACAGTAGCCTGAATCCCTTTGATATATATTCAACGTCTACACAGAAATGTTTAAATATCCCGTTTACCTGTTATAGTACCACTATGCAAATGTTGAATTTAGTCAAAAATTTGTTCCGATACAATTTTGTATTTGATCAATAAATTGACATATGCGTTGACGAATAGATACTAGGGCGTTAGAGTAAATCTGGTTAAAACCCTGTGTTAACGCTATGGATAGGAATTTAATATCAGGGTAAACAAATGTCGAGCGTGGCCGCAACTAAAGATTTATAGATACAAATATCTTTATGACATACTCCAATACTTTCGAAATTCTTTTTTTTTTTTTTTTATTTATTTACATCTTCATATATACATATAATACTAATATAACTTAAACTCAACATAAAACATATACTCAACATCAACATTTCGTATAACTCACATATATCAGTTTAGAGTTCAAAACACTTTCGAAATTCAAAATTTCACTGATGATATAAATGTTGCATTAATCTGAAGTTTTGTTTTTATGAGAATTATAAAACATATAAAATGTTAAGAAATGAATTCACATGCCAGTATCTTGACTTTTATGTATTTCTTCACAAGAAGTCTTTGATTAAAGCTGAAATGAAAATAACACGTAACAAAGTAAAGACGGGGTGTACACAAATAGGTAAGTTTACTTTTGCCGACCAATGAAGCTTGAAGCGACACATCTACAACTGATATCAAAATAAATTTGGAGTAATACTGCTTATGAACAAAAAATGCTATCATAACAATAAGCGGTAGCAACATCAATAACAAGCCCCCCCCCCCCCCAAAAAAACCCTTTGAACAATAAAAAAAAAGGGGGCCAAGATCTGCTGCAGTAACAGGAATAATGTCGAAGGGTTCCAATTCTATACCTTCTTTAAGAAAATTCCAAAACAATTTCCATGCATGCACCAGACATGTGTTTCGAATATCAAATTCTCATCAGTGATGCTTCCAGCGGAGCCATCAAATATAATTTCAGTAGCGCCCTCTTTATTTTTTTAAGTTAGATTTGTACATTTACATTACAGAGAGTGCGCGGCCCCAGATTTCCTGTAGGGATTTCCTGTAGAGTCGATTCAGTAACATATCCAAATAAAACCTATGTTCAAAATAGCATTGGAGGGATGGTGCTAAGATGTTAAAGTAGTAGCGATGTCTAACAGTAACTCCAACAGCAGCAGATTCAGGAGAAATTCTGTCAGTTATCTGTCAGAACACCAATAGCACCATCAATTACAGTACCAACAGGCGCAGCAGTAGTAACTGATGTATGGAATAAAATCTACAAGAAAACAAATTGGTATTTGACCTTGCACCGAAATCACATAATAATTTAAATTTTTCAAATATGTAAAACATCTCGTAATAGAACAAACTTTCAGAAATCATGTCATATAAGGTGTATAATGTTGTTGTTGTTGTTGGTGCTGCTGTCTCTACTTCTGTTGTTACTGCTGCTCATGTTCTTGTTGTTTTGATAACAATTACTTCTGTATATGCTGCTGCTTCTCGTGTTACTGCTGCCTACCCTGCAGATGTTGCTATTGATGTTGCAAAGTGTTTTTTTACAGTGGCTGCTGCAACAGAGGCTGATATTGCTGCTATAAAAATGAACCTTTTCCTGGGTTTCCTGGATTTGTTTGTTCTTTGATTGTGATGAGGATGCTGCCTTTTATAGTATACACATTCACAGTTTTTACAGATCTTCAATTTTTGTTTTGAAACCATTACTTTATTTCTTTACTAATTATGATGAAGTCTTCTAAAAATAACCTGATACTACATGTATTCTAATCATATATGATGCATTCGAAATAAACGTCGGTTCTCGTATTGACTATAAGTATTACAAACCTATATTTGATTCACAGTGAGAAGAGGGTTTTTCTTTAATCGACCCAAAGGGGAGGGTACCAGAGAGGTTTCCCACTATTGTAGGTAGAGTAGGATGAATATCTTACGCATTTGATCCTTTTAATTTAGCTTATTATGTCATCATAAGAGGCAGGTGGTGAAATCCCCGAAGTAATATACTGATGTATAGATACGAATTTCTGAACGTTTCCAGTCCTAGGCTTTGATGAGTTTAAGTCCTAGGGTAAGGGTTAACCGAAGTCCTAGGATAAGAATAAGTCTAAGTCCTAAGTATAAATTCTAGGGTTACGGTTTGCCTAAGTCCTAGGGCTAGGGTTAGTCTAAGTCCTAGAGTTAGGGTTAGCCTAAGTCCTCGGGTTAGGGTTTGCCAAAGTTCTAGGGTTAGGATAAGTCATAGTCATAGGGTTAGTGTTAGTCCTAGAGTTAGGTTTAGCCAAAGTCCTAAGGTAAGGGTTAGCCAGAGTCTTAGGGTTAGGTGTGGCATACGTCCTAGGATTAGGGTTAGCCTAAGTCCTAGGAGTAGGGTTGGTCTAAGTCCTAGGGTAAGGGTTAACCGAAGTCCTAGGATAAGAATAAGTCTAAGTCCTAAGTATAAATTCTAGGGTTACGGTTTGCCTAAGTCCTACCGTTAGGGTTAGTCTAAGTCCTAGAGTTAGGGTTAGCCTAAGTCCTCGGGTTAGGGTTTGCCAAAGTTCTAGGGTTAGGATAAGCCTGTCTTAGGGTTAGGGTAAGTCTAAGTCTTAGGGTTAGGGTTAGCCTTTGTCCTAGGAATAGGGTTGGTCTAAGTCCTAGGTTTACTTAACCTAAGTCTAAGGGTTAGGGTCAGTCTAAGTCTTAGGATTAGGGTTAGCCTAAGCCCTTAGGTCAGGATTAGTCTAGTCCTAGGTTTAGGGTTAGCCTAAGTTTGTAGGATAAGGAAAAGCCTAAGTCCCTTTGACTTAGGCTAAGTCTAACTCTGGGACTTAGGCCAACCCTTAACTTAGGATTCAGACTTAACCTACCTCTTAAACTTAGACTGACCCTAACCCTAGGACATAGAATAACCCTAACCATAGAACTTTGACGGACCCTAAATATAGAATAACCCTAACCATAGAACTTTGACCCAAACCATAGAACTTAGGCTAACCCAAACCATAGAACTTTGACCCAAACCATAGAACTTTGACTGACCCTAGCCATAGAACTTTGACTGACCCTAACCATAGAACTTTGACTGACCCTAACTATAAAATTTTGACTGACCCTAACCATAGAACTTTGAATGACCCTAACCATAGAACTTTGACTGACCCTAACTATAGAACTTTGACTGACCCTTACCATAGAACTTAGGCTAACCCAAACCCTTGTTATTACAGCATACGATTCGATGGCCTCTTACTGCTGTTCCTGTAATTGCTTTTGGAGGCTGGTATTCCTGCTTTATTAATGAATTCATTTTTTGGTTGGTATGTCCAATGATTGTGATTAGGGTTGTGCGTTTGTTTTGTTTAAACATATTTTATTTCATAATAACATGAAATAGGATTGGGAAAAAGTTAAAACAACATTACATAAGCCCTCTCCTTAAATGACTGACCCTAACTATAAAATTTTGACTGACCCTAACCATATAACTTTGACCCTAACCATATAACTTTGACTGACCCTAACCAAAGAATACACTGTCCGTGGCAAGCGCGTTTCTGTTCTCATCGACCCTGCAATGTCGGATGATCAGAAGCCAATATCAGAAAAAAATAATAGAGCTAGATTTTCTGCAAATTTCTGCATATGAGGTCAAAAAATCACTCAAAAGCATTTTAAGAACTCCCTTTTACTTTACTCAAAACGAAACTCTGATGTCTATTTCGAATGCATGAAATATACATACATGTATGCATGTATCCAATTATCAGGGTACATATTTTTCAACGGCTCTATTGTAATATACGGAGAAACATAGATAATGGTTGTCAAAACATAAAAATCGAAATCTGCAAAAACTATGAAGACTATATACGACTGAAGTTAATTCTAATTAGTTAAGGTCTTTTCTTTGATTTTATTTTCAATAAAAGGATGAATTTACCAATTTTGTAAGAGCTTCATTGTCGATGTAATAAGTAAAAGAAACAAAGATTCAACATTGTGTTGGATCACTAATGAACTTGAAAGCACGTCACAGCTAAGTTTCATTGTTTTCTACACTTTATATTTTGCAGCTTATAAATATTCATGCAACTCTTGATAACTTAAAAGCATAAAGAAGTTTTTAAGTTCCCATGAAATTTCCATGAAAGCCTTTTTCAGTTTGTATGCTTTCATTAAATTAAGTTGCCTTTGAGGACTTATGAAATATTCAGGAATCGAAATAAATTTTCCTACAAAATGCTCTATGAAATAAAGCAACTCAGGATCAAAAATAACCTATTTTCCACATTTTATGAGATCGAGTGAATTAATTTTATTTTTGCGAGAGAATAAATGATTGACTTAAGATGGAAATAGGAGTGGTGAAAGAAAATTAAAATGAATTTTTCATTATCTTAACTTTTATGGAAATGGAAACAAAGCCGTGAAAAGAATGATAAAGATATCTTTAGAATAAATCATTCAGTATTCGATCATAATACTTAGTTGCTGTAAGAGCTGTCAAAATCACCACAAACGATGATAAAAGGTCCGAAACGTGTATGTCTGGTGCATTGAATTTGGTTCATTTAGATTACAGTTGACTTCGGGTAAACACTGAAACTTGGGATTGTCGACCATACAGTGACTGTATTTTTTTGCATGATAAATAGACAATTATTAGATTCTATTGATACTTAAACATGCATGTATATAACAAAATAATTTATTATTGCCCCTTCTTCAGTACAAATTCATTCAATTATATATAGGTGTATATAGTCTCAGACTGAGAGTACGATCTAACTGATGAAAATCAGAATCATACCTAGAGCATAAATCTGTCCATTTATCTAACTATAGATAATTCATTATGGCTGACTGTGGGAGGTGGAAAAGAAAAACACGAAGCAAAGGAAAAGTAATAATACAGCACAGAGATCTAAGTATATTATGCAAGAGGAAATACATATGGATTCTAAATTATCCATTTTTATTCAGATCTAGACAGGCGATTACTGCATTTTCTAGAATTTTGGAACTCCCTTTTTAAACAAAAAATGTCTATTCTAATTTTTCCACAATTTAATTTTAGAACTTATGTTAACCCTAACCCTAGAACTTAGACTAAACTTAGGACTTAGGTTAACTCTAATCCTACGAAAGGTATAACTTAGGACTTAGGCTAGCCCTAACCCAAAGACTTAGTTAACCTTAATCCTAGGACTTAGACTAACCCAAATTGTAACACAAGGACTTAGGCTAACCCTAAAGCTAGGACTCAAGTTAACCCTTATCATACGACTTAGACTAACCCTAATCGTAACAAAAGGACTTAAGGTAACCCTAAAGCTAGGACTTAGCTTAACACTAATCCTACGACTTAGACTAACCCTAATTGTTACTCAAGGACTTAGGTAACCATAAAGCTAGGACTTAGGTTAACCCTAATCCTACGACTTAGACTAACCCTAATTGTTACACAAGGACTTATGTAACCCTAAAGCTATGACTTAGGTTTACCCTAATCCTACGATATAAACTTACCCTAATCGAAACATAAGGACATAGTCTAACCCTAGAGCTAGGACTTACACTAATCCTAATTGAAACACAAGGACTAATGCTTACCCTAATGCTAGAATTTAGGCTAACCCTTATCCTAGGACTTAGACTAACCCTAACCGTAACACAAAGACTTAGGCTTACCCTAACTCCTAGACTTAGAAACGATAACCATAACACTAATATGCTGTAATGGCCTCTTTTCTTAATGCTGCTCGTGATGATGGTGCAATCGATGCTGCTTTTGGGGACTGGTAAAAGGACTCCTTTTCTGGTCTAACGTGTCCATTGATTGTGATTAGGATTTTCTATTTGATTTTCACTCGGTCATTCGTACAAGCTTCTCTGCTGTTTCCAAGCAAATGTGTAGCTCGGCTGACAGACGAGAATTTTATTCTTTTTAAATTTCTTAATTTGTTTTGTTTTTAGTCTTCATGCATATAAATTTGACACAATGGAATATCCTTTTGCATGCACAAATTGTTCAACTTTTATATTGTGAATGTTATCTCATGATTAAAAGTAAAAAGCTACAACTGTTCTCTGAATGTTTGCCCTGCAGGTGAGATAATAACCTGTTTTCTTGGTAAGAAATATTCCCGTAGGAATTTCCTACACTTTGAGTTTGGGTTATATTATGTTTATTTCTGTAATTGTCTTGTATTCTAGTGATGTTCTGTGTGTTTTGTTGTGATACTGTTCCTATCCGTGATTATTTCTGTAATTGTCTTGCATATTCGTATGTTCCATGTGCTTTGTTGTAATGCTGTTCCTATATGCGTTTGTTTCTGTAATTGTCTTGTATTTTCGTATGTTCCATGTGCTTTGTTGTAATGCTGTTCCTATATGCGTTTGTTTCTGTAATTGTCTTGTATTTTCGTATGTTCCATGTGCTTTGTTGTAATGCTGTTCCTATATGCGTTTGTTTCTGTAATTGTCTTGTATATTCGTTTGTTCCATGTGCTTTGTTGTAATGCTGTTCCTATATGCGTTTGTTTCTGTAATTGTCTTGTATTTTCGTAAGTTCCATGTGCTTTGTTGTAATGCTGTTCCTATATGCGTTTGTTTCTGTAATTGTCTTGTATTTTCGTAAGTTCCATGTGTTTTGTTGTAATGCTGTTCCTATATGCGTTTGTTTCTGTAATTGTCTTGTATATTCGTATGTTCCATGTGCTTTGTTGTAATGCTGTTCCTAAAGACGTGTTTAGTACAATAAAATTGGTACTATAGAACATATATTTCAATATTGATAATTGTATAATACTTCTATGTGGTTAATTAGTATGTGTTTTGACTATTTAGGTCTTCCGACTTCCGTCGGAAGACCTATTGTTTTCGTAACCGTGGAAAATTGGATCAGCGATTTCTCAAGAACCCTGTAAGCTAGGACAATGAAAGTTCTCCAACGTTACGTTTGGAGTAAAAGCTAGATTGGTCTTTTTTATTTTTGGTCTCTGTTATTTTTTTTATCATGTTTTTTAGTAGATTCAAATATTTGACGGGAGCGTCGAATTACTCAAAAGGACCGAAAATTTCATGTTTTGCTATTTGTAAGCTTAAATATCTCGTATTTTGCTATCTACAATTCCCATTCTTTTTGAAAGTCGACAGCCATGCAAGATATGAAATGCTAGATGCACACTGTAACGATTTATTACGATGACGTCCTTCACCGTCCTTCATATTTCCAAATTCAGAAGTTCATAGGAGGAAGACACTTTTTTGCTTATAATTTATAATAGTAAACAAAAATTAAGCTTATGAAGTTTCCTAAAAAATTCAATATTATTATTTTTTATCCATATATCTGTCTTACTTAGTCTTTCTGATTTTTCCTATCTCTTACTGTTGAAAAGATATGAGCATCGAAATTTTGAGTTGGGTATTTCGATACACCTTCACGCCAACAGATCGGGCGCACACTAAAATTGGTAGTCCGAGTCCGACTCGAGAAAAGCAGTGTTGAGATTTTCAAATTCCGATTTCACGGCAATGATGAATATGCATTTCATAAATACATTTCGATATACACAATTCGATTTTAAAACAGTTGATTAATTTAGAAGAGATCAGCTACAAACCAGAATTCACACACAAAAAGTGGTAGTTTGATTCCGATTTCTAACCTACAAACCTGTTTCTAAACTTCAATAACTATATTTTGAACATCAAGTTTAATTTCTAATTCTAGCAAACGTTCGAACATAATTTTCGGTTGGTTTATTTACAAATTGATGAACAATTTCTCCAACATTCTTCCCTCCCCTCGTTTTTCGAAAACAGTTCTGTTTATATTGAACGATGTCGCCATGATGGAAATTCAAAATAAACTTTTAAAAAAGGGAAGGGGGGGGGGTCCAAATTTAAACCTGCACAGCGAGAACCTCATGGTATTTATATATATATATTGAACGTAACTTGTTATTACCATTTCTCTTCTCAAGAAAATTGGTTCTACAGCTACGAGCTCGCCTTTTTTATGGGGGAAGGGGGCAGGAAGAATTTGCAAAAAAAAATCCCGGCTCTGAAAAATGCTGAAAAAAATATTCCGGCCCAAAGGGCCGGCAATTTTTTTTTCCCGGACCATGCAAAAGTAAGGATACATTGCATGATATGGAAATTTTTGCTGGCCCTTTGTGCCAGACAATTTAAAGTCAAAAAATTAATTAATATAAATACTAACTGTTCACATAGCTGTATCTACCAGAGACCTAATACGCATAGGCACAAAAATCTAGAAAAGGTTCTATTTAAACATCGTACAATCTGTCTGAAATTCGCTAATTGCAAAGAGACATCTGAAGGAACGGTTATTAACTCATACTCTGTAACAGCGGGGAGTTTAACTTACACAGACATTCACAACATTTGACAATTTGTTTAAATCCGGCCCGAAGAACGGGCGAAAATTTTTCTCCGACTCTGGTAATGGCTGAAAAAAATGGCCTGCTCAGAAAATTGCTGAAAAAATTTTACCGGCTGGCAATAGAATTCCTGCCCCCCCCCCCCCCCCCCCCCCCCCCAAATCAAATGGTTGCTCACCAACAATTATCGGTTTGAAAATTTAATGTTACTGCTATTTGAAAACTTAAATATATAATATAAATACATGTAATGTGACGTCCTTCATATTTCCAAACCAAAAATTGTATAGGAGGAAGACACTCTTGTTGCAACCGCAACAAGAAACCTTTCTAGTCTTTATTGAAATTTTCACTTAGCTGCATTTGTTTGGTCAGAGTCTATATTAGCAGTCCTATGTATGAATTAAACTGTTGTAATTCTTTATTCAAGGAAGTATCTTTTATGCCGTTGTACATAGTGATCTGTCAAAATTGCATGTTATGCTTTATGTTTAACCATGTTGTATTCTATGTATAACCATGTTGTGCCTTATGTTTAACCATGTTATGCTTTATGTTTAACCATGTTGTGCTTTATGTTTAACCATGTTGTGCTTTATGTTTAACCATGTTGTGCTTTATGTTTAACCATGTTGTGCTTTATGTTTAACCATGTTGTGTTTTATGTTTAACCATGTTGTGTTTTATGTTTAATCATGTTGTGCTTTATGTTTAACCATGTTATGCTTTATGTTTAACCATGTTGTGCTTTATGTTTAACCATGTTATGCTTTATGTTTAACCATATTATGCTTTATGTTTAACCATGTTGTGCTTTATGTTTAACCATGTTATGCTTTATGTTTGACTATGTTGTGCTTTATGTTTAACCATGTTGTTTACTGAATTACCTATTACTTGGCTGTTGCTTAATTTTTCGGCTCTTTTTGGTGATGATTCGATTCGTGTTTGTTACACACATTTCACTTTATTATTTCTTTTTAAATATTTTATGCTTGTTTTTTATTATTATGTTCTATATGCTTCTATTCGTTTAGCCGAGTCTTTTCGATTAAACTTTGTTGCATTGTGCTTGAATCGTCGAGATTACGATCGCCTTGTAGTGTTTTGTTGAGTATATTTTTGGTTCTTGTTTCGTCATTTTTTTTTTCATATCATCAATTTTATTTGTACTCCATATCTGTATATGCTTAATGTGCTATGTTGTATGAATTTATGACACGTTGTATTTGAATAATTTTAAAAATAATGTTTAACACAATGGATGAATCTTAACTTTTTTTTCCAGAAATGTTAAAGCTTTATGATGGACTTTTCTTCATTCGGGACTTCTCTTCTTAACGCCGTACCTGATTGTATTTTTACATAATGACAGACTTTAAATTAAGCATATCTTTAAGCCGATTGTTCCCCCCGTTGCTTGGGTTAAGGATTCTCCACGCTGCACCTTTACAACCTTCATTTTTTGTGAACAATTAAACAGAGGATTTAAAATTTAGAAGTTGACACTCCGTAAATGAGGCTGAAATTTAATCCTCTTTTCTTAGATGTATTTCTTTGAAGTGGAGAGATAATCTGAGATGTGTTTTTATTGTAATGGGGCATTTCTTTCATGAGACAGCTGAGCTGTAGAATAAACTGGAGAAGGCCATAACAACTTAATCCAGACGTTTCAGCCTCCGAATTCAACAGTTCATTACTTGTGTAATTACCTCATCTAAAGATTTGATTTTACATTCTAAATGCGCGCATCACAATGTAGCTAGATTTCAAAGCTTTTAATGCATGAACTCGTGTGTTACTTAAGAGGATTATAGCTAATGTAAAATAACAAAGCCGTGGATGCGTATGCAACTTTAAGAATTCATATTTTCAGTCATTATGAGATAGTTATTCAAGATTGAGCGAAAAAGATGTTTTTAGTTAAAATTACAATTTTTTTTTGGTTAAGATGCAACAAGATCTCGTCCCGTGGATTGCGACTTCTAAGAGGTTCAAATTAGTAGCAATGTGCAAAGCAAAATGTTCTCGACAAATAGACAATGCAGAAAGGAGAAAAAATGTTATGCAATTAGGACTTTACATTGTCACTTTCAAACGAAAATGAAGCGGCAAAATATTGGAAAGTCCATGAGCATCTTTTCTACAAACATGTGTAAAGACCACTTCTTTCATAGAAAATAAATTGATGAGTTTTTGATTGAAAAAAAGGAAAGAAAAACACAACTACTTGTATATATTATTGCATGTTTTATAAACAAGAATTGTTGATAGAATTGCGTACAGTTTGATAGATAAAAATAAATAAGTGAAAAGGGGGTAGACATATCTTTTTATTTAAATCGGTATCTGTGCACGAATTTCTTCTTTTTTACTATCAAAATCTCAATGCCCATATTTGTCCTCCACTAGCAAGGCCGAAGGGAACCATAAGTTTCCTCTCGCTTTGATCGTCTGTCCGTTTTTTTTTCTTTTTCTTAAGTTTTCCGGACTTCTTCCTGCAATGGATATGAATATTGAGACAAACTTTGACTGAGAGCTTTGTTTTATATTGGTAAGGAGTGAATTGAAGGCTTGGTCATTATTTATTTATTTTTGGACACTTTTTACCGCCGACAGTGGATTTTGCATTGCTTGCAGTACAACTATAATCTTTTGTTTTTTTTAAATTATATACAAAATGATGCACATAATCCCACTGTAGCCCTACCAATAAATGTAAGTAGGTAAAATATTGTTAATGAGCAAAAAGAATACGAGTGGCCATTGTGGTTTGAATTGTGTACAACTCTGGCAAGAAAAACACAAAGGAATCTTAATCCCTTTCTTATATTTGCCCATGGTCAATCTTACGGTTTGCAGTTCTCTGAGGTCCGTCAATATTTAGATATTATACGTTCTGAAGAAGAAAATAAATCAAAATATTCATGCAATGCACACACAGAATTCCAACACTTGAAATAGTTTGATTAAATACAGACAAAGTTCGGCAGATTTAAACCGGGAATCTCTTACAATTATTTTTTGAACAGAAGTTTAATAACGAGAGATTAATATATTTCTATCAAAGCAAATCTTTTGATTATTTTAATGCAGTACAATGAAGTCTTTGCCGACAGCAAGGCGTTTGTACCGGGACTGGACAACGTAAATCGGACAATGGTTGCCCATTGATTTAAACACCTGTATTTTTGTTACAACTTAGACCTATGTTGACATTACGGGTCTGTCAAGCTAACCGTAGGGTTGTATTTGGACTAGGGCTTACTCTTGCCTTTAAACCGTCTGGTCCAATTGCAAACTTTGCCACGAGAAGCCTATATACTGTAAATATTTCTGTTTTCTTTTCCTTACAGGGCAATCATGCAAGACGAGAATCATATATCCCAATTCTTCCACAGCTAATGGCGTGTGTAGATGTTTTTATTTGGTATCTTGCGTTGCATGCGGCCGAATCCCATTATTCTTTCTGCATTTCCGGAGGAAAAGATTTACATTCTTTTAAAAGAAAAGATAATTTTCAATGCCAAGAAGCCTCATCATGCTTAAACATGTTTGTCAATTTTAAACAGTCTATCGAATGAATTTGAAATATGCCTAAGACAATTTTCCTTGTGGCTTATGATTACTTACGTCAACTAGTGTATACACCAAAAATCATATTGGGTCCATGTACTTTATGAAGAATTTTACACAGAAATAGTACGAATTTATTACTTTCAGATTGTATACTGATTGTCAATATAAAATATTCTTTCTGCATACATATATACATTGCATTTTCCCCTTTGAACCATCTATCTTTAAACTTAAAAAAAAAGATATTCCCTGAACAATAATGAAATATCATGAAAACTGAGAGGGATGAAAAAATTAATCTTGAATTTTCTCTATCTAATCAAGGTTGATATAAATACAAGCAAAGCAAATAACCGCTTTTTTTAAATTTTGATATCAATCTATTTATTCATTCTTTTGAGATTTTTTTTATTCGGATGAAGAAGATGAAATTTTAATTTCAGTTTGGAATATCATTCTTAACAAAACTATTTTGTGCACTTGTTTTTCTTCATCAAATTATATTTTTCTATTTCGTTACATTGAAAATATATATTTTTCTACTTCGTTACATTGAAAATTGTAGCATTACATATTTACTCTGCGTTGTTTTTAGAAATCCCCAGGGTGTTTAGAAAGAACATAAGTTTTTTTCTTAAAAAGATTTAAACACATGCAAAGCAGATCTCTGTTTTTTTTATTACAAAATCTCCATGGAAAAACAATAAAAGATGATAAAAACATATGGAAAATAGATACAGCAGGATGCAAAATTGAACCCCCCCCCAAAAAAAACCCTAATAAATTGATTAAATGAAAAACCAAATCAACAAATGAAAATTAAAAAAAAATGAAACACACAAATAAATTCATATAAACAAAAAGAAAAAAAAGACAAAGTGGAGAACTTCTGTTATGGAAAACTAAGAATCAGCTTTTACATCTTATTTTGGAGTTTTATTCCAAGTCCTCTCTGATCCATAACAAGATTGTTCTGTCACATGGTGAAACCTTACACTATAGGTTATTTAGATGATGAAATTCTCTTCACATTTATCAAGAATGTGATCGGCTCCTGGGACAGATGTCGTAGTTTCCTCTTGATTAAAATTCCGCTCGCCCTCGGAGAATTTGTTGACAGAGGGTGCATAAGAATGAAGAAAAGTTTGGTTTTGACTGGCCCCAGAAGGAGTTACTTACCCTGGGGTATGAGGCTGTGATTGTCAGAGATGGCATAGCGATGGAGTCTTTATTTGCCTCCATGACAGCACAGCTCCGGGGGTAGTGTAAGCAAACATCAAATGGCACTTCACCAAACAATGCTTAGAATTTTACGGGAATTACTACGATTAGGAAAGCTGATAAACCTTTTATTTCAGTGAGGTGATGAATTATGGACGAAGTGAAACAATTACGCTGATGCCAACTCAGCCTGCGATGATATTGAAGATGAATAAACTCTGTTGAATGTTATGTTTGAAATTTTGTTTTAGTTCATCTGTGGTTTTGTGTTGAATCTGTAAGGCAGACTAGACTGTAGAACACTATGTTTGTCTTGAAAGCCTGCGTGTTTCGTCGATCTTTTTGTCTTTGTTCTATATTATGAATAACAAAGTAGTGGAACACTTACTAGTATTTATCTTCAATCTTTAAATCTGTGGTTTTGGTAAGTTTGAATAAACAAACAATATTAAAGACAAAATAAAGTCTTAAACCTCTAAGTATAGCATCGTTCCAGAGTGGAGTGGCTTTGTCTTTGGTAATAGCTAAAATGTTGGATTCTCTGAGAGCATTCAAAGAGACTGCGTTTTGGTAAATTGATATTTGTCTGTACCGAAGGCAAGACTACACAATTGATAATATCGAAATATCTTTGAAAGAACACAATTCATCAGTCTGTGTAACCACGGTCATATAAGTTTCTTTCAGTCCATTTTGAATTCATTGTTGGTGTGTATATTTGAAAAAGGTCATAGTAGCCTATTTTTTGTCAAGACAGTAAGAGAAGAAGGTTAAGATCATTATTGATTTGAAATGAAGAATTTACATTGTACTTATGAGAGGCCATTGTCTCAGTTTTCATAGCAGATTGTTAACAACTACATCGTATGCAGCCAATCAAAAAGATTCTTAAATCACGTGATTGACATTTGATGCCTCATCATGAGCGAAAATACGTATAAGGTTCTAATATTGTTATTTATGAAAAAATGAATTTTCGTGGAATGTTATAATTATACAAAGATGCCAAACGCATTTTATAAGAAAATGGAAATGATCGTCTGAACCAATACCAGTCTCTGCGTAGTGCAGAGAATTCAGAACGTGAGAGGGTTGCTTCTGTTCTCTATAAATCCAATGTTATGATAGCAAACGTGTCTACATCATTATAAGCACATGTTAATTATCCGATGAAATGCTAACAAACAATGCTTACGACAGTCTGGTATGTGATAGATAGGGTATATATCACGTTGGGCAGTGTAGATCTGTCTGTAATGTTTCTGGGATTGACCACCTGGCTTGCTTACCATGTCTTTTGGCCCGTTATCCACGCGGAGGCTGATAGGCTAGGTCAGGTTTACATGTATTATCACTAGCATTGATGGACTGAGAAATGTCAGGAAATTATGCTGGGTGTGAGAACCAGCCAAAACTGAATGAAGTGCCACATAATGAAACCACGTATCGTCTTGGCTAAGACCAAACCATTGCACGGAGAAAAATAAATCAGTGCGCGTGCATTCTATTCTATTCCAGGGTACAAAACGTATTATCTGGCATTATAGTGTTAAAAAGAGTGCCACGGAAGGCTCTTCAGAAAATCATCTGCCATTTCCAAAGTGCAAGTCCCTCTTTTGAAGACTCTGCACGCTCTTTCCATTCTATCATAGTACGTGAAAAGCAACACACTCTTTTCCATTTCCCCCTGTTCAAACATCAAAGGTTTTTACTATCAGGTAATTCATTTACAATGGGCAGGTAATCGGCATACCCAGCTCTCTAGATATGTTGATAGTTTGTTCAGTTTTCACCTCTGAACTACAAGAGAACATACCTGGGTAGAAACGGTGACGAGACAATAAAACTGGTATGGTCTAGCTACAGGGTGGCTCGAACGATACCCTGAAATCTATAATATATGCAAAATCAGTAAAGAAGGTTCAACTTAACGAATATGAATATGTACAAAAATTCTGAAGCATATTTAGTTAACATTTTATTGGTAGTCGTAATTCGTTTTTTTTTTTTACATTTATGCATGTATGTATTTGATACTAAGATTAATTTCATGGTTAATAGATATGAAAGATTTGCGCAAAAATATTAATTTCCGCACTGTTTTTGAACAAGAAAAACTCAAGTTGATAAATGAAAATAATATTGCATAAAATGTAGAATAAATGAAATTCAGATCAGCAGCCAGTTCTTTATTGTTTTTTTTTTAATAAAACGATTTGAAACTTGATTGTTGATATACAAAATGTATAGTTGTTTTCGATAAATGAAAAAGTCCTTTATTGGAAAGAGATTGTAAACTCGAATAACAACAAGTTATTTAGCATCTTCGTACTCATCAAGTGAAAAAAAAATGTCAAGACAACAAAATCGATCAAACTTTTGTCCAATCCCATTTAGATTACGAATATTAAACTAAGCTATATAAACACGACGATTTTATTTTCATGTAATAAAGACACACAGGCCGAAAAATAATGATTGATTTTTTTTCTTGTTTCTATCAATTCACGTAAACGTATATACGTAAAGAGTCTAGATTTTAAAACATAAACGGACATTTGAAAGTTATATGTTCACTTCCGGTTTAGTATGTTTTTGCTTTATTCTTGATTTTCTATATAAGGTATTCAAAACACGTTAAAATGACTTTGTGGCTGATTTTTTAACCATTCTGTAAGTTTAAGACGAGAAGACACTACAATTGATCACCTCGCATTTCCACTTCAAAGTTTGTTCTCACAGGCGGAGAGAAGTTAGAACGAATCACGGAGGTATTCCAGGCGTGGAACCAGAGCTCACTTTTATTTCTGCATCGTCATCCCTCATCTCATACTTCTTTTACTATTTACAAAAATTTCAGGAACAAAATCAAATCCCAGCAATCTGGAGTCAAAATTTTGACGTGGAACGTCTCCGGAAAAATAGCAGTCTTGAAAAACGGAGAATGTAAGTTATCAGGCGATCTCCCCCTGACTCGTTGCCGACATGGTCGCTGTCTGGTGAGCTAAAGAACAACCGGCAGGTCTAGCGGCATGCAAAGCCCAAGTTTACAAACAGTCTGACGTGTTTAGCCAAGTCTCCTGACTGATGTATTTGTTTTAAGTCATAGTCCCTCCTATTTAACACGAATGAAGACATACTGTCTGCGGAGAGAACAACAGAAGGGCCTGCTGAGAGGGCAGGTAAATAATCAACAACTATCACTACTGACTTACCTACATGTATTGATATATAACAATAATACCCGGTACCTACAACTGTCACTACTGATTTACATATATGTATAAAATATTATACAAGTATGGACTTTGAGTGAGGTCAATAAAGCATTATATGAACCCGATGAGATTTTTAATATTGACCAAACGTAGTTTGTAGTAGAAATCCTATCTGATCCATGTAATTGCATATTGACAAACTTACAATCGTATTATATAATCCGGACAGTGACACTGTTTACCTGCATATGCATTAGTAGTGTAAGCATCCCCGATAAGGTGGGTAGTATTTTTAGAACAGGGGAATTCCGTGTTTTGTGTATAGGAAAGGGGGAATTCCATGGGGAATTCCGTGTTTATTTATAGAATGGGGAAGTCCATGGTAAATTCCCGAGGAATTCCCAGAACTATATTTAGGTGTTTGGAAAATCCCAGTTTTATTTTTAAGTGTTGTTCTAGAAAATCATCTATTCGTGGAAGGAATAATTTCCCCCTACAACTAGATGAAAGAATTAATAAAGACAAATTGAAAGTTTATACATATTTTATTCAACATTGTACATATTTCAAAAGTCTATGCACTGTACTGTGGCCTCACATTCTGACTCGCCATAGGTGAGCGTCCTCTATTTGCTCCATAGATGGGTCGTCCTCTGTTTGCTCCATAGATGGGTCTGGGGTAATTTGGCCTGTAGTTGTTAGGTCCGTAGTTGTTGGGTCCATAGTTGTTGGGTCCCTGATACGTGTTGTATTCCTGTTGTACAGGACAGTCTCTGGCCCAGTGTCCCGTGCCTTGGCACTTGTAGCAAATATCGCTCTGCTTCTTGGGCGGCTGAGGACATTCGGTAGCAAAATGTCCCTCTTCATTACAATTGTAACATACGTATCTAGCTTTCTTCTTAGGCGGTTCGTCTCCTCCCTCTTCGGCATTTCTCTTGTTATCCATCAATGTTTGGATGTCGGCTTGCATCTTGGAAATGGATGTCTGTACATCTTCCATCATGGCAGTCATGCGCTGACAATTGCTATGGATGTCGTCCATTTTGTTGTCTGCAGGCTGCTGCTGTACATTGCCGTTTGGCCATTGAAATTCAAAGTTGGTTAAATCAATATCAGAAACTTGTTGAGATGCCATCTTAGTTGTGTCTCCTATGAAGCACATAGCATGAATGACTGGCTTTGAAAATGTGTGTGAAATATATACTCAAATCATTGTTCTAGAGTGTTCTATCTAATTTGCATATGTCCTAGCTCTAAGTGCACTTGAATGACCTTTCACAGCACGTGTTACTTTGACTTTCAAACAACCTTTCGTGTCAACGGCACGCGCTGGCATCTAGCCAGTGAGAACTTTCTAGAACATATGCCTTTCAAACGACCTTTCGTGTCAACGGCACGCGCTGGCTACTTGCCAGTAAGAACTGTGTAGAAGTGTCAAAAACATATGACGTCATTTACTCTGCACCTGCAGCTTTGACTTTGAAACGACCTTTCGTGTCAACAGCACGTGCTACTTTGACTTTCAAACAACCTTTCGTGTCAACGGCACGCGCTGGCAGCTTGCCAGTAAGAACTTTCTAGAAGTGTCAAGAACATATGACGTCATTAATGTTGGGCGCGCTGTAGAAAAGTCGGTCAGTACAATAATGTCAGTCACCTGGAATTCTGTAGAATAAATGGTTAGTACAATAAGGTCAGGCAGAACCTTACCAAGAATATTTTAGGTAATATATATGTGACACGTGTCCTTCCCGTTCAAGGTCAGAGTCAAGGTCATGGATGTAAAACTCAAGGTCATACTCAAGGTTAAATGACACGTGATCACGTGATCAGTCACGTGACCGAATGTTCTAGAATTCCCCATGTATATATAAACCCCAATTTTCACAGAGCCAACATCATTTTGTCCTTGACAAGAGACCGAGATGGCTGCTGACAAGAAAACTGTTGCTGACATTAGAGAAAAGACCCGGGAAGATGTTGAATCTACCCAGAGGGAAAAAAGAGAAGAAGAAACCAACAAACAGCGCGACTTTGACGTTAAAGATGTACGGGATTACTACGACATCAATGTCAACAAGGCCTACCAGTCCCGCAAGTTTAGGACCATGGGAAAGAAGTATACGGTACAATTCAAAGACATGAGTAAAGACATTTCTCCCACCCAGTTTCCCAAAGTGCTGCCCAAGATTATGAATACTTTGGTGGACGATCTTAAAGACGAAAACGGGATCAAGGATGCTGACTACGTACGGGCCATTGTACACCATCCTTCTTTGAAATCAGAAATATGGATCCCGTTCTCCCAGAGTACCGAGATGTCCGGGGACGCCATTTTGAAAGAAGTCCAAAAGGTCCAGCAATCCAACGAGGACTTTAAAATGGAAGATGGTCAGACAACTATTGACTTACTCCATGTTGAGATGCCTATGGGAAGCGGCGGTAACAGTAAGAAACACCTGCATTCGGATCAGGAAAACTTCAGGAAAGGAAAGAGGTCTATTGTAAGCATTGTCAATGACGAGGACCATATGTGTCTATCCCGGGCCATCGTCGTGACCATGGTCCATGCCAATAAGCCAGAAAAAGACTCAGAAGAATGGAACAAGGAATGGGAAAAAATTAAAAAGATAAAAGACTACAAACTGCAGAAGGAAAGAGCCAAAGCTTTATGTGACCAGGCGGGTGTGTCCAGCGAACATGGGTGCGGTCCAGCTGAATGGGAGAAGTTTCAGAAAGTCCTGACACCTAACTACAGGCTGAAAATTTACCAGCAGAATGCAGTTGCCAAAACTCTGAAGTTTGACGTTCTGTACAAGTAAGTTTATTTCATAATCATTACAATCATTTCATTGAATTTACTTTGTTTGTGTTATCATGTATTTAATATTTTTCTCTTATCTTTACAGAGGGACCGCATCCAATGAGAGAATACACCCTAAGATTTTACACATCTTGTACACGGACAACCACTACGATGCCATCACCTCCATGCCTGGTCTAGTGGAGAAACAATACTACTGCGACTTCTGTGATGTGGGTTACATAAATGCTGACAACCACAGAAGTACCTGTCCTATCCGCTGTTACTGGTGCCTGTCCTCACCTCCTTGCCCATGGGAAGACGCCAACGTGGAATGTAATAGTTGTGGCGGTAATTTCCATAGTATGAGATGCTACTGGAACCATTTCAAACCTAACAAGTCCGGTAATAGCATATGCGACCTGATGACTAGATGCGAAGAATGCGGCAGTTGGATCACTAAGCGTTTGAAAGCTGTCCACAAATGCGCCGATAAAGACCACTATTGCAGCATCTGTAAGGAGCAGGTGGGAGAGGGACACTTGTGCTACGTGCAGACGGTACCTATCCCGAAAAAGAAAAAGAAGAAGAGCGACCTATACATCTTCTATGACTTTGAGTGCACCCAGGAAACCGGAGAGCACATCCCCAACTTCTGCGTGGTACACCGGGCCTGTGAAGCTTGCATTAACCTACCTATCGAAGATTACTGCCAGACATGTTCCAACCTACCGGGAGGCGGACGCGAAGTCATCTTTAAGGGGGAGACCACCCTGGATCAATTCATGGTTTGGTTATTCAACACCTGTTCCAATGACGGTAAGACCAAAAAGATGTGTCATGAGGGAGCCACAGCCATCGCCCATAACATGAAGGGATACGACGGCCAATTCATCCTACACTTCTTGGTCAACCGTGCCTGCATTAAACCAGATGTAAGTTTTTGATTTTTAAATTTTGTGAATATTTCTAAACTTAATGTGTTTTATTTGGTTTACTCAAAAACTTTATTTATTTTTAAACAGGTACTGATGAATGGCGCTAAAATCATGACGATGTCTGCCCACGGTGTGAGGTTTGTGGACTCGTACAACTTTTTACCCGATGCCTTGAGCCGTCTACCATCTGCCTTTGGACTGACCGAGCTGAAGAAGGGTTACTTCCCTCACCTCTTCAACACTACAGCAAACCAGAACTATGTGGGACTGTATCCACCTATCGAGACTTACATACCCGACGGGATGAGAGGTAAAGCCCGAGAGGAGTTCCTGGCCTGGTACCAAAACAAAGTCCAAAGGAGAGAGGAGTTCAACTTTGCCAAAGAGATGGAGGAGTATTGTCGGTCTGACGTAGACATCTTGAGACGTTGCTGCGGTAAATTCAGAGGCACCCTCCTGTCCCTCGTCAAAGTGGATCCGTTCGTGGAATGCATTACCTTTGCCAGTACAGCCAATCTAGCTTTCCGCCGCAACTTCATGCCTAGGGAAACTGTAGCCATCTTACCCCCGGAAGGATACTCACCCGAGCGGAAGTACTCCATCAAAGCTTTGAGATGGTTGAGATGGATTGCCCACGAGACTAACCAGGACATCCGGCATGCCAGGAACGGTGGAGAGATGAAGATAGCCCACCTGTCCATCGACGGCTACAACATGAACATGCAGACCGTCTACGAGTTCTACGGTTGCTTCTGGCACGGGTGTCCCGAATGCTACCCCAACATGAAATTGGAAGAACATCCGGTCAGACACGACTGCACCTTTCAGCAACTGTATCAAGCCACCCAGGACCGCCAAAACTTTTTGAACGAGTTGGGATTTAGAGTGGAGCACATTTGGGAACACGATTACGATCGCCGATGTAAGGAGGATCCGGAATTCGGAGCGTTCGCCAAGAAAATGGCCGAGGAAATCGTGGACCCCTTACAACCCAGAGATGCTTTGTTTGGAGGTAGAACTAATGCTACTAGGCTCTACTGTGACGAAGGAGACATGCGTTACATCGATGTCTGTTCCCTCTACCCCTCTGTTCTAAAACACGGGACTTTCCCTATCGGACATCCGGTTCTAATCACGGAGAACTTTGACGATATCAGAGATTACACGGGCTTAGTCAAATGCCGCATCATTCCGCCACGCAAATTGTACCATCCCGTATTACCTTACCGTTACGGAGGTAAACTACTGTTTCCCCTTTGCCGCACCTGCGTGGAGATGAAAGAAGAGATCGGCCCGGACTACCGATGTCAACACAACGCCCAAGCACGAGCCTTGACCGGGACCTGGGTGATCGAGGAAGTTAAGATGGCTTTGGAAATGGGTTATGTTATGGACTGTGTCCACGAAGTGTGGAATTTCCCTCAGACCTCCAGGACCCTGTTCAAAGACTATATTGACACGTTCCTGAAAATCAAACAGGAAGCTAGCGGATTTCCTCCCGAATGTGACACCGTGGAAAAGAAAGCCGAATTCATCAAAGAAGTGTTTCGGAGAGAAGGGATCAGACTCGGAGATGTCAACAAAAACCCGGTCTTGAGAACAATAGCCAAGATGTTTTTAAACTGCCTATGGGGAAAATTTGGACAACGCCAACAACTGACTCAGAACAGGTGAGGTTTTATTTCAAATCTAAAATCATATTTTTTGTGTTTATTAAAAATGATATTTCAGTAATACTAATTTATACATTTACAGGTACTTGTCGGATCGTGGAGAACTATTGGAACTGATGCAGGACGATACCAAGAAGGTGATGCATTTAGAACTGATTCAGAACCAGGAGAACGACGAACTGGACCTCATCTTAGCCAACTTTTCCGAGAACGACGACTTCGTACCGCCTTGTAATTTCGGGAACGTGGTGATCGCCTGCTACACTACAGCTTTGGCCCGCTTGAAATTGTACGATGCCTTGCGCCGATTGGACGACAGAGTCCTGTACTTTGATACCGACAGCATCATCTACGTACACGACGATCACAAATGGAGTCCCCCCATCTTAGATAGTTTGGGATGTTGGACCGACGAATTAGGCGGGAAAAAGATCACGACCTTCGTGTCGGGCGGACCCAAGAACTACGCTTACCAATTGAACGACGGCAGTACCGTGTGCAAAGTCAAGGGCATGACCTTGGATTACAAGACCAGTCAAATCATCAATTTCGAAACGATGAAAAACATGGTACTGAATCAAACAGATGTGGACAAGGTCACGGTCACTTACCCATCCAAGATTGTACGCGGGAAAGATCACAAGTTATTTTCCAAGGACATGACCAAGGACTATCGTATCGTGTATGACAAACGTCAGATTCTGGAAAACCTGAACACTTTACCTTACGGATTCTGAAAGGTCAAGGACGTTTAAACATTTTGTATATATAAAGACTTGATTCTTTTCACCACTCATTCAGAATGTTGCTGGCTGTCTTACTGTACATATACTATTGGTTCCAAGGAAGAAGAAGGTACCATAGAGACTTTGATGATTTTTTCGAACGTCTGAGACGAGCCATACGTCGTCACAACAGACAAAGATTGATTGAAGCAGCCTGATGTTTTTGACTTTGCTAACTTTGATTGGATACTTTTGTGCGGCGGACTGTCCTTACATCGATTTTGATTGGGACGAACACTTTATTTTGAGAACATTTAAAGACGGATCACCATGTATCCTGGTCACCAAAAAGACGCCCAAAGTAGCCATGACGCTGTACTGCCCTCCTACCCACTGATCGAATACTTGTCGTTTTCACTGCATCACATCATTACCTGTATCATAGGCATGAACTTACGGATGTCGGGACTGAGACACAAGTGTCCGGGATGTAAAGACAGGCAGTGTTTTTGGAGATTTTGTGGAGCTTACAACGCCATGTTTGAAGGCGGTAAAGATGGAACTTTCATGCAAGACTTTCTGTTTTTCTTACGTCTCATGTTTAATGATCCACAAGTGTTTGATGATGACATACCTATGATGTATACATTAGTTCTGGCTTACATTCATTCTCTTGAACCTACGTTTGAAGAAAACTTTGTTTGTTCTTTATAAATAAAATGTTCTTTGCATTCTCTTGTCATTCTTTCAACATGAGTACTCACGTACAGACGTTAGACGATTTGAGTGCTTTCGTGTTTAAACACGAGTTTACCATGGTGGTAGCCGGACCCAGTCGTTCCGGTAAAACCGAATTTGTCAAACAATTGGTTCGATACAAGGACGAGGTCATTCATCCTCCTCCTCAAAAAGTAGTTTGGTGTTATCGTGAATGGCAAAAAGCTTACGAGAGTATGCAAGGTCAAGTCAAATTTGTCAAGGACATTCCACCAGAAGACGAAATCTTGGTGTCAGACCTCAACACCAGACACTTGTTGGTCTTTGACGACATGATGGGTGGTCATAGCGGTGAATACATTGTAGATTGGTTTACACGCAAAGCACATCATCGTAATACCAGTGTCGTATACATTACACAAAACGTCTTTGACCGCAGTACCCATCACCGCACCATCAGTCTCAATACGCATTACATGGTCTTGTTTAAAAATCCCCGAGATAAATCACAAGTTGAAGTGTTGTCCAGACAATTAAAACTTCCCTGTTTGAATTATGCGTACCAGGATGCTACCAGTAAACCCCACGGGTACTTGGTGGTAGACATGACACCCACTACTCCCGATACTTTACGGTTGAGAACGGACGTGTTCCACCACCCCCTGGCAGGAGGGATCGTGGTGTACAGTCCCAAAAACATATAAAAATGAGTGTGGTACCTATTCTGACGTCAGTATCACACTGGTAGAGACTGCGATCGCATCAAAGAAAAAATGGCGTTACCTTCGGCCTCTAGTGAACTGGTGAAAATTTTAAGAAAACTACGGAACGAAAAAGATGATAACAAACGTCAAGACTTGGTGGATTTGGGACGTCAAGCCTTGTTGAAATGGTTCAGTATGGGTGCCCGTAATATGATCAACGGGAGTTTACCCTTGACCAAACCTACCCAAAACTACGTCAAGAGAAATTTCGAGCTCTTGAAAACCTTAGCGGATCGACACTCGTCGGCAGACGAAAAACGTCAAATCATCCTGAGACGAGGAGGTGCCGGGTTTTTAGGTGGTATCATCATCCGTACCATGCTACAATGGCCGCAACGTGAACCTAATCGTCGGAAATATTATACGATACGTTCCAAAAAGAGTGGAGGATACAAAACCGGTTCCCCTCAAAAATCTTCTAGAAGGAGGAGGAGGGCACCTAAGAAGGCAGCACCCAAGAAAAAGAAGACAGCAGCACCCAAGGCAGCAGCAGCACCCAAGGCAGCAGCAGCAGCACCCAAGGCAGCACCCCAGAAAAAAAAGAAATCACCCCAGAGGAAGAAGAAGAAGACCCCACAAAAACTCATAGCTACACCTGTTGGATATGCCAGTGCCGACGAGTTTCAAAGAACGGGAAGAGCTACCTTTCATCCTATGACGTCCACCCCTTTAAGTGCACCGGCCACGACGGCTTTGCAAGCATTAGACCGTCAAATAGGTCTCCCTCCCCATTTACAAGCCATGCTGCCCCTATCCCCGCAACCGGGTCCCTCCACCCAACGCCTATCCCCGCAGCCGGGTCCCTCCACCCAACGCCTATCCCCGCAGCCGGGTACCTCTTTTCATTCCCGCCAACACATACGCTTATCCCCGCAGTCGGGTCCCACCCAACACATACGGTATGCCCCCGGAAGAAAAAACGTCAAGTTTACGGCGCGCAAGAAATTGGGAGATAGAGGGGGACCTTGGAAAATGGCCAAACGTGTATAAAAGGCAGCGAGGTGGAATGAAAAGGTCATAGTGTACCCAGACATAGATGGAGTAACATGGGCAAGAGTGGATTAAAACCGCATGCGGATATCCTAAGACTGTTGGCTAACAAAGGATATTCCACCAAGTTCAAACAACGTGTGTTACAAGAAGCACCTAACGCTACCATAAGTAAATTGTGCGAGTGCATTTACAACACTTTAAAAGGGGTGGTACCATTAAGCAAGTGTCAGAAACGCAAGTTGGCACCTAGCAAGCACGTGTTAAGGAAACTGGTGCAACCGGGTTTGTCCGTGCAACAACGCCGCAGAACACTGGTCCGTCAAACCGGTAAAGGATTACCTATTTTACCCTTGATATCCATGATCGCACCTTTATTACTAAAAGGAATCTAAGATGGCCCGCAAGATGGTATTGGTACCTCAAAGCTTTTTGGAAGAGATGCAGCAGAGTCGGGAAAAAGATATTTTATCTTTACCCCATCCTTTACCTTATCCCCCCGAAGTAACGGCAGCCGTCAAAGCGGGTCAAACGTTAGACACGTTGAATCAACGAGGAGACTTGACTCCGGCTCAACAGGCTGCTTTGTATGGACAAGAACTGCATCGGTACCGGACCTATTTACATAAGACCAAAACGAAACCAGCACCTACTGTACCTACTAGTACAGCAGCAGCAGCAGCTTCCAATGACGTCGCCATAGAACCTCCGGCCGAAGAATTGATCGATCAGATCGTGTCTAGTGCCCCTAAACCCATGCGTGGAAAAGCCAAGATGATGCTACAACACATGCAACGTCATCCTCAAATATTATCGTGGGATCCCGAAGGACGGGTCAAGTACCGGGGTAGAGTGATTCCCAATGCCAACATCATCGATTTGGTCAGTGATTCCGTGCGTTCCACGGAACGGAAAGGATACCGTCCTCAAGGCATCGAACTCTTTAGTCGAGGATTGAGTGAAATGAATATGCCCAGAGATTACGTCAGGAATGCCAAATTCATCAAACATTTTAAAGTGGCACCCTCCCCCAAACCGTCCACTAGCCAACCGGCCGCTTCATCGACACCTACTTTACCCACGCTGGCAGCGGCGGCGGCCCGCAAAGATTCGGATGACGAGGATGACGAAGAGAGTGGATTTGTCGACGCTTCTACCATTTTAGCCACCCCTCCACGTATAAAAACACCGGGCATCGGGAAGAAAAGTCAGTCGGACTTGGAGAAAAGTTGGTTGAGACTCCCCACCGGCTTTTCCTCACCTCAAAAATGGTTGTTCGGAAAAAAATAGATTTACCTTCTGTCTTACACCGTTTGTATTACGATCCCGAGAGTCCCGTGGCTTTTGCCGGCATACAGGCTTTGTACAGAGAGGCCAAACGTATTTATCCTAAAGTGGTGCGCAAACAAGAGGTGGTGGATTGGATACAAGAACAATCGACGTATACGTTACACAAACCGATCAAACGTAAATTCAGACGTAGTCGTACTATCGTGTCTACCATGGACGAACAGTGGCAAGGGGATTTAGCCGATGTCTCTAGCATGAAAGACTGGAACGATAAGAACACCTTTTTACTCTGCGTCATTGACGTCTTTTCCAAGTATGCCTGGGTGGAACCTTTGAAAAACAAAACGTCAAAAGAAATGATCCGAGGGTTTGGTGCCATCTTGAAAAGAGCTAAAGGACGGAAACCTAGACGTTTCCAAACGGATAAAGGCAAAGAATTTCTCAACAAGGAATTTCAAAAGATGTTGAAAGAAGAAGACATTCATTTTTTCACCACCCATAACACGGAAACCAAAGCCAGTATCGTAGAACGGTTTCAAAGGACCTTGAAAGGACGGATGTGGAAATATTTTACCCACAAGAAAACCAGGAGATACGTGGAGGTCTTGCCCCGTTTGGTCAAAGGCTACAACAGTACCAAGCATTCCACCATCGGGAGAGCCCCTCGGGACGTGACGCACCAAAACGTTTTGGACGTCTGGTTGTATGCCTATGCCCCTCAAAGAGTCCAGAAGAAGCAGAAACCTATATATAAGGCGGGTGATCGCGTCAGAATCAGTAAAGCCAAACACACTTTCGAGAAAGGATATCTCCCCAATTGGACGACGGAACTGTTTACCATTAAACGTCGAGTGGTGGGACGCGTACCTTACGCTTACGTGGTTCAGGACGATCACGGTGAAGAATTGGAAGGTACTTTTTACGAGTCGGAATTACAGAAAGTGATCAAGAGAGACGACGTGTACGAAGTGGAAGACATTTTGAAAACCCGGAAACGGAAAGTGGGCAAGAAAACGATAGAGGAAGTGTTGGTCCGGTGGAAAGGATATCCTCCTAGTTTTGATTCATGGATCCCCCAGAAGGACATGATACGGTAGACGTGGGATTGGGGAGTAGAGAACCCTCTACCACCTCCGTACGTTGGAAATGGTGTGGTGAAGCTCTACCCAAAGGACAGATCGTCTTCTTTGCTCAAATGATTCTGGCCATGACGGTCATTATAGCCAGCATCGCTTGCTTAGCCCTGGACAAAGACAACAAAGAATTTTGGATGGTCATGTTGAGTGGTTGCATGGGTTATATAATGCCCAGTCCCACCTTAAAGATGTCAGAATCTAAACTACCTGGAAGAAGGACACACCAATAAGGATCATCATCATCATGAGTGACTTTTACGTCACTTTACCCAGCGATGGATCGATGCAGGATTTCCCGGGCAATACCATTTCAACGTTTCGAACACGATTACCTCAAACTATGAAATTAGAGGAAAGAGACTGGGAAGTGGCCCTTTCGGAAGTAGTGTATCCTACCGTTCTGAATAATGTGGATGACGGCTGTAATTACTTTGAAATTGTGGTGCCTTATTACTATCAAGGTGCTGGGAGTTTTATTTTGCACACTTCGGATACCAATCGATACCGGATTACTATGAAGAGTAGGACACCCCACACATTGAGTGAGATTCCGGGACTAGCACGACCTACCAATGAGAGAGGTGAAGTTCAAAACCCTAGGGCCAATATCCTCAGGATAGCGATTAAACATGGTTTTTACCGATCGGCGCGGGAACTGGTGGATGAAATCAATTACGCCTTGGAACATGCCATTGATCCGGTGATGAAAGGCTCTGATGCCAATCCCCCCAACCCCAACAAGATTCGATTGGTATACAACACGTCCTACAATCGTGTGGCGTTGGAATTTACGGGAGCTACCATTAATACCATACATTTTTATTTCGTCCGATTCTGTAATCGGTTAGCCTTACAACTAGGATTCCTCACCACGCAACACGGTAGTCATCCCACTCATTGGTTACGTACCAACCAATTAGCCCCCGTACCACCGGACGTCTACATGGGTATGAGTGGCTTGTACTTGTACAGTGATGTGGTGCAAACACAGATTGTGGGTTCACAGAATCTACAGTTGATGAGAATCATTCCTTTTGAGAACCAGAAAGAGAACAATACCAATGGCCATGCGCAATGGGAAGGAAGACATCGGGAGTACCTTCCGATCAGCAAGCATTATTTCGACACGATTGATATCCATATAAGGAACGACATGGGAGAAAAAGTGCCATTCTTTTCCGGTAAAGCCATCGTGAAACTACACTTCCGGAGAAAGCAATTATGATCGTACATCGAGGAATTCCGCGACAGAGAGGAAGAGGGGGAGGGTATGTGGGACGTTGGATGAGACCTTATCATCAGACGGGACGAGGATTCATGGATATAGCCAAAGCGGCCATGAAGCGAATTGGTCCCCAAGCTTTAAAGTCGGCTTTTCATGTGGGACTGGACCTGATGCACGGTAAACCTATCAAAGACTCGTTAATGACCCGGGGTAAACAATTTGCATACGCGGCCGCCAGGGAAGCCCCCTACGTGATGAGAGACGCCCGTGCACCAAAGAATGTTAGACAGGTACAGACCCTTCAAAAGAATATGAGACAAGCCGTGGTAGATCGCATGAGAAGAAAGAAGAGAAGAGTACCACCACCACCAGCATCCTCAGCCGCCTCTCGACGTACCCATAAAAGCCGTGTCAAAAGGTCAAGGCCTCATTTGCAAAGAGGTCGTGGAAGGAGAAGGTCAGCAGCTCTCAAGAGGATTCTCGGGAAAAGATTGAGAAAAGCCAGCAGGATTAATAGAAAAAAAGTCAAAAGAATCATTAAAAGAACGATAGACATCTTTGATTAGTGTCCAAGATGATGCACCGCGAATCATGCGAATGTTCGACGGAGGGATTAGAGATTGATCGGGTTCCTCAAACCATGAGCGTTTTAGAGAAAGCTCAATGGGAAGAATACTATCCTCTCAATGCCATAGACAACAGGAATGCCGGAGCACCAGTGGAATTCGAGATCAAAGGTCACGGTGAAGACTTTTTGGATTTGACACAGACTTACGTGTACATCAAACTCAAGATTACCCAAACCAATAACACCGATTTGGCCAACGATACCCAGACGACCCCGGTCAACAATTTCTTACACAGCATGTTTAACGAGATCGATCTGTCCTTGAATGGAAAAATCATTTCACCCAGTACCAACACGTATCCGTATCGAGCCTATTTGGAGACCTTGTTGTCTTACAGACCCGATACCTTGAAGAAATCTATCAAAGCCAGCAATCTATGGGTCAAAGATGAAGGGGGAAAGATGGATGCTGGGAATCCCCACCAAGACGACAAAACTGAAGACGATTACAATGAGTCTCTGAGAGCCAGACACAGTTTGATAAAGGGAAGTAAGGAAGTGGAACTGTTTGATCGTCTCCACTTGGACATGTTTCAACAAAAGAATTACCTGGTCAACGGTGTCGATGTACGTCTGAGATTCAATCGTGCCAGCACCCCTTTCTGTTTGTTTGGCACTGCCGACGGAAAAATCAAGATTTCCAGCATGATGTTATTTGTACGCAAAGTGCGTCCGATGCCCGGTATCATCAATCGAGCCAACGCATTATTGAATAGCAGTACGGCCAAGTATCCCTTGAGACGGGTAGAAGTCAAGTCCTTCACCATTCCTGCCGGTACCCGCTCTAAAATCACGGACAACGTCTTTGCCGGACAATTACCCAAGAGAGTCTTCCTGGGCATGGTGTTGAATACGGCCTTTAACGGGAGTATCGGTACCAACCCGTTCAATTTTCAACATTTCAACTGTACCAAGGTGGAGATCAGCCTGAACGGAGAAACACAGAATACCCGCCCTTTTGAACCCGATTTTGCCAATAACTTTTACCTGCGCTCATACATGTCCCTGTATCAAGCTTTGGGACGTATCGGAGAAGACTGGGCACCCGCCATCAGCTACAAAGAATACGGTGACGGATTTACCCTGTGGGGTTACGATTTCACTCCCGATCAGAATGCTCAGAGTTTCGAAAAATTTCACCTGATAAAAACCGGGAACATGAGAATAGAACTGCAGTTTTCAGCAGCCTTGGCAAACACCATCAACTGTATCGTGTACGGAGAATTCGACAACGTGTTGGAAATCAACAAGCAGAGAGAAGTCAGTGTGGATTACTAACAAATCATGCAAGGACTAAGCACCTCTCAGATCTACGATATATTATCGCAAGATCCCGACGTGGGACCTCATTTTGGCGGGGTGTATGCTAGGGACCGTTTACCCTCGACGTCTATAGGTCAAACGTTCGTCTTGAATACGGACACGGCATCGGAACCAGGTGAACATTGGGTGTGTATCTACATCGATCCCCGTACCGGGATAGGAGAATATTTTGACAGTTACGGATTACCACCCCTCCGGGAATTTGAACGGTTTATGGCATCGAGATGTCGACAAATGACGTACAATCCAGTGTGTTATCAAAGCGACGAGACCAGCGTATGCGGACATTATTGCATTTATTTCCTGAAGAAGAGAAGTCAAGGACTTCGGAACCCGTTCCAGATACTACCTCATCCCAAAACACCCCGGGGGATGGAGAAACTTTGGAACGACCGTTACGTGTACCAATGGTTTCGGAGACGATATCGGATCCCCCCAGTCCCTCCACAGAAATGCCAAAAGTGTCGACCACGTCGAAAAGACCGCCACAGGACTTGCTCGAAACTATGATGGCCTTTTTATTCTTTGAACATTTCATGTTGTATATATTTCTGTATTACACAATAAAATTGTAAGTGTCTGACAATGGGACGACCCTAATCCTTGTCGGACACGTTGTGTTAGCGGGGTACCATTAAAACAGTTGCAATTGAATCACGTGACTTTTTTTTTCTTATAAAAGAGCTGTTTTCTTCTCCACACCATCATTTGTTCACGATGGCTGGACAAGGAAGCACCTCTTCGATGGACGCTAGTGGTTTTGCCAAGCATTCTATCCAGAACGATATCGAAACCGATTCGGTACCTTCTTACTATAGATTATGGGAAGAGAAGTCTCCTCCTCCTCCTGCTACTCCTACTTATCGCCGCAGTATAGAACAAGAAATAGTTCTGGCTCCCGAACCTCAGAAAGTCTACAGTTTACAACCGCTGTATCCAGAATACGTGGGATATTCAACACGTCTCAAAACGTTCAAGGACTCTTGGCCTAGATACTTGCGAGGTCCCAAGGTCGAGGACATGGCACGTTCTGGATTATTCTATTCCCAGATTGGGGACAAGGTCGTCTGTTTCCAATGTGGATTAGGACTCAAGTTCTGGGAACCTAATGACTGCGCTTACAAAGAACATGCTAGATTCAGTCCTCAGTGCAAATATGTCAAAATGGTGTGCGGTTAAAAGGTCAAGGACGTGTACATATATGTATATATAAAAGACGTTGGATTGTTGGCATCAGTATTAAATCATGAATCCGATAAAGATACCAGACGAGGACACGTATAATCACACGGTGTATTACACGGACGATTATCGACCTAACGAATATCATACGTATGGACGAGTGAGGAGGGAATTGCACTTGCTACCTTACGATCTAGATTTCATCGGGTACCATTTAAGGCGACCCGTCCAACAGACGCCTACCCTTCAAACGTTAGCTGCCAGAGTAGTCATTAAGGAAATTCAACCACCCCTTCAAAGAGAGAAACTATTGAAACAGATACCGCAACAAATCCGGATTTTAATCAATCAAGTGCACGTGGACATGATCGATTACTGGTATCACTGGGCATTCGGCACGAGAGGACCTCGCGAGTACGAGTACGGTATCCGGGTGGCAGATAACACTTTCTTTCAAGTATCGGACAAAAGAGACAAACTGATCATCAAACCCAGTCAACAGAAACGGGTGTGTTGTAGACTCAATCACCAATGTGCCTACATGAAAAATGTCAGACGCCGTGCCGCCAAAAGACTACCCATCCTATACTGCCCCATCAACGGCGTATGCATGTGTACGTGTCGAGACGCGTACAACCGCGTGTACGTGCCACCCACGTGTACCGTTACCGACATGAGACACATTTACTGGGCCAATTCGTTACTACCTGCGACCTTGAGAAGGCACGACCTGGAAGACAAGATGGATGTCCTGGGATTTCAAAGGTCAAGTGCACACGGATTTAAACTGAAGAAGTAACAAGGTCAAGGACGTTTTGTACACATATATACAAGAAACTTTTTGAACAATGCCATCAAATCATGGATCCGTTGAAGAAACCAGACGAGGGATGCAAGTTAAAGTTAATGAGTCAATTCAAAATGCAATCTCTACAAGACATCGCCGCTAGAGCAGTGATCAGAGAATGTAAACATCCATTGAAGAGAGAACTACTCTTAGAACAGTTACCTCATCCCATCAGGATTTACATCAACCAAGTACAAGAAGATTCCATCGATTCGGTCGACGATAGATTTATCAAAGTCATGGAATGTGACGGAGAACGTAGAATAGATAGAAGAGAATGGGTTAAAAAAGGAAACAAGTTCAAATTATCCGGATGGGGACTTAGTCTCAGGTTTATACAATTAAAGTCGGTGATAAGATTCCTTGCCAATGGTATCGATGACGATGACTTAAAAACAGTAGAATTACCTGATGTCTATGCCATTGAAGAATTACCCGACTCCAGAAATTTCTATTTTAAGATTTTAAAATAGTTCTTTGAGGTCAGATGTGGCGGTGGTAATTTCAAGGTCGTTTGAACATAATATAAGGAACTTTTATTCAAGCGTCACTTCATTCAGACAAAAACTTCAGAATGGAACAGACGTGTGAACAGAACGCTGCTGCTGCTGCTGCTACTGTCGATAAAACTCCAAAAAAAGATGACGACACGGAACAGAGATGTGAAAGACTGAGAAAAGAAATAGCCGCTTATCAAGAACAAAGGCACAAGATGGGGATCGATTCGTACGATGACTTTATGAAATATCAAGAAATTGTTCATCGCGAACAACTGGAGAAACAACAGAAACGAGATGTCAAACAACTGATGAAATTTCAGGAACAAATGGATCAACACTTGGGTGGCCATTTCGAATTGGTGGACAAACCCACGAAACAATGCAAGTTCGAGTTCGTTCATCTCGATGACGGTTCCGTCGACTTTGTAGCGACACGGATCGGACTGAAAGTTTTGAAATTCATCAAAAAGAAAAAGGAACCGAAACGTCTGACCCAGAAAAAGATGAAAAAGGAAAAACCCGAAGTCAAAGAGGTCATCTATGCGGCCATTCATCCCGAATGTGTAGGTGCTGACGATCACCAAAATCAACAAATGCTGGAAATCTGTCCCAAGTGCAGAAGATACAATGAAGAGATGCAACAGTGACTTTTTTGTATTGTAACAAACCTTGAACATTTGACTTTGAATATTTGTCCTTGAACTTTTTGTTTGTTCTTGACCTTTGTCATTAAAGTATTGAATGTCATTAAAGTATTGAATGTCACGTGATCTCTTTTTTCTTATTATATATGAAGGGCCAACAGTAAACTAGTAACATTTCAATCATGTCTGTCGAATACGTAAGAGGTGATCTTTTGACTTTAGAGGTAGAAGCCATAGCGCACGTCGTCAATTGTCTTTGCGTTCGTCCCCATGGATTGAGTTTAACCATTGCCCAAAGGTATCCAGAGTCCGATGTATACGGTCGGAGAAGGTCACAAGGGGGTAGAAACTTGGCTGTCTACCCAGATAGAGGCACACCGGGTACCATCGTCACATATTACAGTCACCATAAATACATCGTATCCCTCTTAGCACAATGGGATTACGGTACAGCATACCAAAGACATAAACGTCACATTCCTCCCTATCGTGATACACGGGAAGAACGTACACAATGGTTTCGAGAATGTTTAGAAGCATTAGGTGACCTTGAGGTAAATACTATCGCTTTCCCGTACAAGATGGGATGTAACCTGGGCGGACAACCTTGGCCTTTGTACGAGGAGCTGATTGGACAATTTGCGCGCCAAACGGGAAAGAGCAGTAATGATTGTTCAGAAAGTCGGTTAGGGGCTTTCCTCGACGTCCGCAAGTACTAGCATAAATAGGAGGAGAGTTTTTTAACCGCTTCACACAGACTTTTGATCGGAGATGAGTAAGATGGAGTCTACAGCGAGATTAATCAGGAGGACGAGAAGGCGGTTTTGGAACTTAGTGTTTCATTATGGAGAAAGATGATGGGGCAGTTACATCAGCCACCACCACCACCACCACCACCTCCACCAGCAGCACCCCAGCCAGCGTCACCAGTCACCATCACAGCCGGAGATGACCAACCAGGAAATCATCGCCTGGTTGGAGGGGCTCATCGAAGAAAATAAAGAGTTGAAGAAAGAAGTCACGAGGCTGGAGGGGAGACTTGCAAGACAAGTAGCAGTGATGACTAGGCGAAGATCAGGGAGGATGAGGAGACCAGCACGTCACTGTCCCTACTGTTAGTAGGTGGCAACCAACAAATTCAACGGCCCTTTTAAGGGCCAACCATATGTTTAGAAAAGTAGTCAGAAGTAAGTCCAAAAACAAAACACCAGTTCCACATATTTTATTTTTACACAACATCTATATACATAACATTACACATCAAATGTCACTTTTTTCTTCTTCTTTTTAAATTCTTCCACCAAGTCCCGTTGACTTTCGAAACGATCCCAGGCCACGTATTTACACCATGCCACCACTCTGTCTTTGATTTCTTTTTCCAAGATTCTCGAATGGTGACTTCTACAACACTGACAGTAAGCAATGATAGTCATATTAGGGTCTTCGGGATGCACCAATTTCAATCCGTCTTGGGGGTCACTACATTCGTCGTTGAAACACGCCTCTCCCAATCTCACGTCTTCTTCCGTACATGGTACCCAATTCCTTTCGTCGAAAAAAGTATTGACTTTCTGTTCTGCCCACGTATTGAAATGGTCACCGTCGAAATTGTGGGGATAAGTACGATCTTTCATGATGTAACGTGCGATGGATAAACTATACATCATTTTTATTTTTTGCGTGTGTGTCTGTCTTGTTTCAATGCAACTTGTGAAATGAACTCTTAGCTGTAAGGGACTGGGGTTTTATATTGATAGCGTCTGAAACCATGGTTACTTTTTCGAAAAATGTGGGTAGCCCTTAAAAGGGCTGTTTTGTTATGACTGAAAAAGTCATCTACTGCTGGTGGATACACCTCTTGGACTTGCAGGTGGGGCAGGAGGACAGCCATTGTTCCACTTTCATTTTAGGCTGGTACTGATGGCACCTTGAAAATGGGCTCCGGGCATAAACTTATTTCCCGCTCCCAATCCTCCTCCTCGTCGATGATCATAGCTGGAGAGGTGGGTGGCTCCACTATCGTGCTGCTGGTGGTGGTACTGCTGCTCGGTTCGAACATGCGGTAACTATACCGCCTCTTCTTTACCTCTTTCTTCTTTTCCTCCTCCCTTATCTCCTGGTCCCAATCTTCTTTATGGCCGGGATAGGGATAGTTTTCCCGATACAACATTTTCTCCCCCATCGCCTGGAAATACTTTGCCATGGCCAGCAGCTTTTCGGCATGCTCCGTCAACTTCTGCGATGTTTCGAAGTACTCGTAGGAATTCATTTTCTTCTTCTTCTCGATTGTTCTCGCAAGGAGTGAAGCACATCTGCTCAAACCTCTCCTATTTATGCTAGTACTTGCGGACGTGAGAGTACGCCCCATGTAAACAATGTCTGGTTTTGGCGGGAATTTTTATTAAGATATGGTGACTCATCATACAATAAGGTCACACTTTCTAGAATCATAGAGTATTCAATCCTATATATGTAATCATACAATAAGGTCACATTTTTTCTAGAATAAGACACATAATGAAAGAAAAGGTCATGCTTTCGTGAAAATTCGTGGTATTTTTGATAGAATACATTAAATGGTAACTTTTAAACCCATATTTCATTCATCAAGTATGCTTTAGGTAGATGTATTCTCGTGAAAACCGTCACTGTAAAATTTTTTGAAATGTTCAATCCCGCTTGACATGTTTTGGGTTTACTCTCACGTCCGCACTATAGGTTATAAATACAGCACGCACTCGTCAGTTCAGCAGTCTTTCCTGACAACTCAACATGGAAGTAACTGAAAGCGATTTCCCAATCTTGATGTCCATCCTCAACGAACAGCTGGAATTGGACAAACAGACCAATGGCCAACCACAGCAACCACAGCAACCAATACCACAACAAGTCATACCGATGGAGGTACAGAACCTTTATCCAACCCTACCAGCCAAGGTCGAACCACCCAAAAGACCGCCGCAGCCCGACCCTAAGAAGGTGAAACACATAGTGGAGGAGAGGAGGAAATGTTCCGAGGAAATACGTATTAAATTATTACAGCAAAACCAAACGGTCATAATAGAAGAATTGAAGAAGACCAGAAAAGTACTCAAGACGATGTACTCTATTCTACAAGGGATACAGAATGCCAGGGCAGTCCCCAGTGCTCCACCTGAGATCAGACACGAAGATCACTGCTGTCTATGCACACAGTAGAAATCAACAACAACAAAAACGGCCCTTTTCAGGGCCACCTCTATTTTTAGAAAAGTAGTCATCAGAATCATCTAGAATTTTCCTAAATATAGGTCTGGTACTTTCCTAAAACCTAAATATAGTTCTGGGAATTTCCCTAGGAATTTACCATGGACTTCCCCATTCTATAAATAAACACGGAATTCCCCATGGAATTCCCCCTTTCCTATACACAAAACACGGAATTCCCCTGTTCTAAAAATACTACCCACCTTATCGGGGATGCTTACACTACTTGCATTGTATAATATGTCTTAACTACATAAGTTTCTAGGTATCAATTAATGTATCAATGACTTTTCCAGAATTTTTTATTGACCGAAAGTAATGTTTATCGTTACTTGTGTTTGGATAAAGAAACACCAATACGTTTACATGTCATACTTGCATATATTCAAAAATTCATTACACATTTACATGTAATGTTTTTATCATGATTCTACAAACTAAGTTATATCTGAAGCCGTATTTCAATATTATCTATGTTCTGCGGTGGTCACCATGATGTTATAATGGTGATGTAGGATCTGTTACATTGGATGGAGAATTGGGTACCGACTCGTGTATTATAATTTCTGTACTCTGGCTGCGGAGTTGGTCACTTTGTTTTTGCGTTTACATATTGTAAAATCTGATGTTCTATTAAATTGTCAGGTGGCAGATATAGGTGTGTAAATCACACTATATAACATATAGCTACAGCAGGAGAACGGGTAAACCGAGAGAGTCATTACTTGTCGATTATGTTTACCAACACAATAAATAGAGAGAAAAAGTGGAATGTCACCAACAAAAGCAAAGGTTAATCCATCTGAAACAGGTGATCATTTAGTGATTTAAGGTCTGATTACCTGAATTAAAGTTAGATTACGCTTGTCCCACTATAGACAAGCAGTTATTAATCGCACCTAAAACTCGGCTTTATCACGGATACCGCGTTTCCGAAAACTCGGAAACCTAAATGCTGTCCATAACAAGCAGGGATTAACGTATCGAATTTGTCATTCGTTTTATCATGATCATGTCCGGGCCTCTGATTTTCATTTTTCTTTTTATTTGTTAAAAGATTATGTAAATCTGTTAATTTCACATAGATCACTTTCTGTGAGAGAGAGAGAGAGAGAGAGATTCTACATAGGTCTTTAAGTTAATATCATGGATTTTTTTCTCTCTGTGATTCGATGCCGACTTTCTGATCAAGTACAATGAGTCAGGAAGTTGTTTTCCGATTCAGCAATTCAACAAGAGACTTTATTGCTTTTTCAAACAGACAGATGTAAGTCCCTACGTGACAGGTTTCTCTGGTTTAAGACCAGGAATACGCTCGACTTGACGTCACACCGGAAACTGAACCATCTCACCGGAAGTGAATTTACATTTGACTAGCCTAAGCCTCCGTCATCTATGTGAATCTACATGGTAGCTATTGCAGATTTTCAATCAAACTGTTGCATCCAAGATAATTAATGCTCCATCCCCTGATCAATGAAAATCATCAATACCGTGTTCATCAAAGTGAAACAAAGTGCAGGATTCCATCAACGTTCTTATAGACAATGACCCTTGACTTGAAGTAGAAATGAACACCGATAACCGGGATTAGGAAAAAGACAAGTGTTTTCTGATTTAGCCTGCAATGGAGATGCAAAATGAATCACTATTAAATACGCCATTACAGTTTCTTCAATTCTAAACACCATGATGGATAGCTGTTTTCAAATCCGTTCCAAACGCGGAACAACGGAACAGAAACAGCAAGAGACAGTTGTTATTTCGGGTAAAAATCAAAGCATCCAAGCAGAATGCGCTTCTATTCATTATCGTGTCGACAATCCGGAAGTTGCTCGCCGTGTAAATTTTTCTGATGGCACCGTAATTCTGTGGACTATTGATTTCATTTCAAGTTACTTTTTCTGCGAAAGATATAAACGTCATCTAGGTGTTCTAAACATCTTGTCTTTGATTCAATCTCTAAAGTAACTCCCCGCATATTCAGTTTTGAGATATACTTGTATTTTATTTTTTTTATTCTCACTATATTGACCCACCATTTTTTGTTTTATTTTCCAGGTCAGTGCCTTAACAATATGTCACTATGCTTTCCATGGTAGCTAGAATACAGATCGTTGATGTCAGTATCTAGAAAATGTCACATTGTCAACTTGTTAAACAGGCTACTAGTACCACATTATTTGGACTACACGTATAATAAATCACGATAATCCACACATTCTGAAAGCAAAATGCAAAGATTCGCATTTTCCTTGTCATTCTTAGTTTGAGTTTTTGGGTCTTTAATTTAGTACATTGATTTCCAGCAGTACAGTATTTCAATGAAACATGTGAGTATAATTTTAAGAAGTGAATTATTAACCCTCCCTCAATTCCTATATATTTTTTACAGGCATCACAATATATTTATCGTCATGGATGGCCTTTTCCACGTAATTGAAATCGTTAGGGTACGACCATTTAATCCTAAGGGGGGGGGGGGGGGAGGGAGAGGCTGGTAAATTTTTCCGTGCCGGATTATTTATTTCCAACACAGAGCTGGTCAGATTATTAATGTTCTAACATTTCAAGGTCAGAATATTTATTACCAACTCTAAATAGATCTGACATGGAAAAAAAACTCATACTTACCCATGGTTACATATTCTATGATTTATTTAACTTCAACTAAAACTGTAAAATTATGCTTTATTTTAAGAGGTGTTTGTTGTATGACATTTTTTTGGTATATTGCATAGATATGTATTTTTCTTAATCAAGTGGTTACAGTGCAAAATTGGAGGGATGTGAGTATATGTCTTGATTTCCCAAGAAAATTTTGGTAAAATGGAAATATTTTTTTCAGTGTATGTTAATTCAACTTTGGTCAGAATATTTTATTTCCATAATATGCCACCCCCGCCCCCTAAGAATCAAATGGTCGGCCCCTTAATCAATAGCAATTACAAATTTATATAATTGTTGTTGAAAAACTTTGCGTAGATATAAAAAAAAGAGATGGGCATACGAAAGCAGTCCGTGCTCTGCTACCCGAGACGAGCTCATCATAGACCAACGTATAAATGATTATTGCGAAAAAAAAAATGTAATGATGTGACTTTTTTGCCGATCAGTAATATATATAGTATATACTATAATTGTCAAGCCACCGTCATGAATAGCTACATTACGAAAGAAAAAGAAACTAAAATGGAGAGAAGCAAGCTTGATACAAAACAAAAGATGGAGAAGCTTTTATGTGTTTATCATTCATAAAAGTTGAAGATAATTAAATAGGTTAAGATTTTACACTTTCTGCTAATTTGATTCAGCGAGTTCTCAACATTTGGATCTATTTCATTTTTCTTTTCTTTTTTTAAAGCCAGATCTAGCATCCATTTTTTTTTTCTGCAGGCCATTGTTGTACTGTAAACCGTCTTTCATTAGCGTTTTATTTTCGCAGAATTAGCGAGGTCCTTTGATTCGCGAAAATAAAACTCCGCGAATATGTCCAAACCCATGTGGAGAAAGGCATGTTTATACGATGTCGCGAAATAAAACGTCGCGAACAAGTCACTCACATCCTGTTCGCGAAATTAAGACGCCGCGAATAAAAGACGGTTCACAGTATATGTCTCCATGCCTTGTATATTAATAATGGTCGAAGGAAGAGTTAGCATGTCGGATTAGGGGGACAAATAGTTTTTGAATATTCGTTCAAATTAATTACAGCAATTCTAGCTAAATGTATATTCATCATATTTATCCCAAATCTTTCTCGCCGCTGTGGTTCTCATCATCAATGTGTTATTTCACTTGACACATCACACCCATCATTCTCTTTTTGCCTAATTAGTAAATTCATTCATTATTAACAATAATGATATAATCATGATAAGCAGGGAGATGTATGATCCAGTCCAGAGCGCCTCGGCACACGATCACAACCGGAGGCGGTGTACCGCCAAACTGACATATCCCTCTCCCAACTCTCCTAGCGTCATATTCGTGCAATAATAACTCGTACCCAGGGATTTCGATTGATGAGAATTTTATGCGGGGACGACGATGCGGCCTTATATTTCAACTGACATTCATTTTGAGCATCGATGTGTGTATATACGTGTCCTATGTACAAAAAGTCAGTCATCAACAATCGATGAATTTCTAATAGGACGAATCATTCGGCAAATTATTCTCAATTATCTGTTTAACAGAGAAGTCATTCGATGCTAAAACTACAGACTTCTGTCTATGTCAAAATGATATGAAATCCAAAGTGAAAATAAAACAATACCCTTCCATAACAAAACAAGCTAAAGGTGAATCTCATGTGCAATTTGCCGACTTGCAAAACCTGTACTTGAGAGTGAATACATGACGTGATGGTGAAGAATGTGCATGTTCTCCGTTACGATCTGAAAACCATTTTCAATCATCCTGTTACTTTGTTTGACCTCAAAACCAATAGAAACATCCTTGACTGAATGGAACACCTCTAGGAAGATTTATGTAGGTGCAATAGAAACTGGGATATTATCCGTAAACCATTTCAATTAGTCCTGTAACCTTGACTTTTTGAGCCATTTCAATCACCGACCTAAAGAAATGACATTGAGTGACATTTAACCAAAATACATGCTCACATTCTGTAAAAATATATATTGAAGAACTATAATAATGAACGATGAAATGAAAAAATAGCAATTCAAGGAATGCTTGTGTCGCCTGCGAAGCGGATTTTTTTTTATTGAAAAAAAGGTCAAATATCCAGGGCAAGGTCACTAGGTCAAAAATTATGGAATGTTTAGAAAGGTCTTTCCATAAGGAATACAAATGTGAAATATCAAAGCCTATCCCCCACCAATCAAAAGATATAGCCAATCTAAGATTTTTTGAAAAGTAGGTCAAATATCTAGGTCAAGGTCACAAGGTCAAAAATTATAGTATGTGTAGAAAGGCTTGTCACAGGGAATACACATGTGAAATATCAAAGCCCTATCACTTATCAATCTAAAGATATAGCCAATCTTAGATTTTTTGAAAAGTAGGTCAAATATCTAGGTCAAGGTCACGAGGTCAAAAATTATGGTATGCATAGAAAGGTCTAGTCACAAAGATTACACACGTGAAATATCAAAGCCCTATCACTTACCAATCAAGAGATATAGCCAATCTTAGATTTTTTGAAAAGTAGGTCAAATATCTAGGTCAAGGTCACGAAGTCAAAAAGTTTGGTATGTGTAGAAAGGTCTTGTCACAAGGAATACACATGTGAAATATCAAAGCCCTATCACTTACCACTGAAAAGTTATGGGGTGTGACACCCAAAGTGTGACAGACAGACAGACGGACGGACGGACGGACTGACTGACTGACAGACGGACGGACAACAGACAGTGTGATCCCTAAGTGTCGCTATGCTTCGCAGGCGACACAATAAAAACAAATAAAATTATAACGAACGATGTAGGAGATTTAAGTACTTCTGATGTTTCAAGTCCTGATCCTGTTCAAGTCATAAAGTGACCTTGACCTTTCAGAAATGACCTTCAATTACCTTTCTAAAAAATCCACTTAACCTAAATAATATTTTGGTGAAATAACAAATTTTGATTAAAGGTTCCGGGGTTATGAAAATGAATGGCGACTATAATGTATATATATAATTGAACTCAGGTCTAACACGTGGAAGAGTAATCTATTGACAAACATAATTCAAAGCATCGATACATATTTTAAAGCCACAGAGAACATCCCATGAAGTTTCACCAAGATTCCATCAGTGATTCCTGAAAATTTTACATGAACACGACTCTTGGACTCATGTGAAAATTTGAAAAGAAAAACCTTAATAGAAAGACAAATTCTATATATCCAATATTATAATTTCAGAAAAGGATAAAACGAACTAATATATAAACCGACAGTCCCCTGGCATCATCGATTAATGCGCGAGTAATGGTCGCACACGCACCTGCGCACTATGCGAGATAACTCTGTTCACTAAATCTACTCTAATGCCGAGACTTGAATTTCGCAAGTTTCGATCAAATTATTATTTTTTATTCGACTCTTTATACAAAGATTCCACATTCCAAATTGAAAGAATTTCCCAAATCATAAAAAATGCTTTCGGCAGTAAAAACGGAAACCGCAAATTCAAGTACATCATCTATTACGATAAAACTGTACTCCCCTTCTTGTTGACATTTTTTCTGTACTTACGCGAGTTTGTTCGTTCCTTGCTCTCTCACGGAGAGAAGCACCTAGGGAGCAACCATTGACTTTTGCCAGCCGGAATTTTTTTTTCGGCCATTTTAAGATCCGGAATTTTTTTTCGCCGGCCCTTCGAGCCGGATTATTTTTCCAATGTTGAAAATTACTCTAAAGTGTTAATAATTCAGCGTGATTTTTCGGCCATATCAAACATCAAACACAGAATGAGTTCATCTCTTGCTAGCAGATCTTAAAATGGCAAATGATACCTATAATCTATTCACTTAAATGATACTCAACGGAGACGGGCTATATGGTGCTGATGACATTTGAATTTGATTAATTTACTCCAAATTGCATAAAGTTTGTTCCATTTTTATTTATACTTTAGTTTATGACACATAAAAAAAGTGTTTACTGGGCACGTGGAAAAGTCGGAAGAGAGGGGGCAGTGGCAATTTCATGATCCGGAATTTTTTTTTGGCCGGCCCTTATTTTTTCCCCTAAAATATCGATCCGGAATTTTTTTTTGCAAAGTCTTCCTGCCCCCCCCCCCCCCCCCCCCCTCATATAAATCAAATGGTTGCTCCCTTAAATATTCAATTTAATCTTAAATGCAGACACATTGATGACTTGCTCTAAATTAATAACCCAAAATTTTGAGGATCACCTTAGCACAATCTATCCACGTTAACTAGAGGTGAAAGAAACCACTGAAAGCATCTCACAAAATAGCCGCAAGTCAACATAATATGAGGATAAATATTTCACATGAAGAAGGCAGAAGTATCATATGATATGCCACATAGAGACCTGTCACATAATATGACACATCGTTTGTTGTAAGACATACCGTGACCTTGTGTATTGGGATACGATATAAAAAGAGATGTCGTTCCCCCCATGACACCATAGCAAAGTCTGTTTCCTGCTCTTTTTTTAAATAAGAATGCAAAAAAAAAAAACCAAACATAACTCGATCCCACGACATAATAATTCGAGGGAACGAGTTAGTAAAAGAGAGCAAAAAACAAACAATTTGTTCACTGCTCTTTTTAAAAAAGTTAAAATGCCAACAAAAAAAAAAAAAAAAAAAAAAAACATAACTCGTTCACACGACATAAAAACCCAAGAAAACAACGTCACCTCTATGCCACCGTTGTGGAGAAATTTTATTTTAGTCTGCAAATTACAACCCTTATTTATAAAGAAACAATGCTCTCTGAATATAACGCAGTGGTAGATAAAGGAACATCATCATCAGCTTCTTTTGACCTTGACCTTTGCACCTCAAATCTCGTACTCATAGCTTGGGCAAATTACTAGTGTGATGTAACAACTACATGTATGTAGTTTAAAATATTGAATGACACTTTTGGTACCTTGAACTTTTGGCCCAAAATTCATCAGGGTTAGGTCGTTGGCAGTGTATGTATGCAATATTATAGTAGTTCAGGAAATACTGATATCTTGGTGGAGAAGCTTATTTTCTTCTGTACTCAACGAATGACATAAACCTTTGATCCTTCTCAAGTGTCTGATATAATACCTTTGTACACAAAGTTATTGTACTTGAGATATGGTGCGGAAAAAAATTCATTCACAATGTGTGTCTGACCTTGAAATAAAAAGGGTCAAACATAGGCACATGTCAAGGTGTTGAATACATGAATTAGTTGGAAGACCTTGCTATATGTAAACTTTAGATGAGTGAAATACTGTCAGCAAATTTTCCTCCAAGGGCCGTCTTGAATGATAACACCCCCTTCCCAAAAGAAAAAAAAAATTGGTTCTGGGCCGTAAGAAGACTGTGATAGTCTAATGAGCTAAAGACATTAACTAGACGATGTTTCAGCAGATAATAAATCAACTTTCCGTCGTCACAGTCTTCCTTCCCTTCTACATACATATACTCAAAATTAATTCAGATAGGCTGAAAAATCTTTATATATTTTCTGGATACCGTTTTAGAAAACTATTTCTGTTATCAATGACCTTGACCTACTCTTGCTATCCGTGTATGTCTTTTTTTTTTTTTTTTTCATTTATTGTCCATTGCAACCTTGGAAATCAGTATGAATCAACTATTCTTAATGGTTCTATAACAACAGAATGACCAGACATTTTCATAAGTTTGAAGGAATATTACAAGCCCATTATCACAGATTACATGCTTGATAAAATTATCATAGAGTACAACAAAAATTGATAATATAACATACTTGTACATATATTTTACTTCTTAGTGTTTATTTTTAAATTGAAAAAGAGAATGTATATGTGAAATAAAAGCAAACAATTTAACTCAAGATAAACTTTCATAATTCTTTTCATTGGTCTTATATCATGTTAAAAATGTTTTTGTAATCATGGATTACGAAGCTCACCTCGCAGCAGCAAAATTCAGCTCAAACATATTTCAAAGTACATGTACATGTATATTGGCTTTAAAAAGTAAAATCATTCAAGCGGAAAAAAGTAGGTCAAGGTCATTTATGAAAGTTTGATCAAAGATACATCCACTATGCAAATTTGGAACATGTAGCACTTATATTTTGCTAAATAGCAACTTTTAAAGACGAAATCACTCTAGCAGAAAAAGTAGGTCAAGGTAATTTTATGAAAGTTTGATCAAAGATACATCCACTATGCAAGTTTGGTTCATGTAGCACTTATACTTTGCCCAATATTGGCTTTAAAAGGCAAAAGCACTCAGGTGTAAGAAGTAGGTCAGATGCTGCATCTGATGCATGGGTTTACCTCGGCATCCCAAGATGAATCACTTGTGCAAGTTTGGTCACTGTAGCATCAGTACTTTGTCAGATACTGAGCTACCCCAAAACTTTAACCAGTCACGGATGCGAGTAACTGAACTCGAAAATGTAGGTCAGATGCAGAATCTGATGCATGGGTTCACATCAGCATCCCAAGATCAATCACTAGTGCAAGTTTGGTTACTGTAGCATCTGTACTTTGTCAGATACAGAGTTACCCCAAAAACTTTAACCGGATGCGGATGCGGACAGGGACAAGGACGCAGACACCGGGGTTATAGCATAAGCTCATCTCAACTTCGTTGAGGTGAGCTAAAAATGACTGGACACAAATGAAAAACACATGAAAGTAATGCTATTTCTACAGGATTTATGATCATGCAAAGATTCTTTCTCCTAACTCGTAGTGGAGAAATATGTCCAATAGGGGAGAAGACTGAACTATTTGTTTTGTTCAATATGCAACAGGTTATTTAAAGAAGGGTATTCCAATGCAAGTGTTACTGTTATTTTAAATGACACAATCATGCATAAAATTGTTTCTCATTGTATTATGTTTGTACATTTTCCTTGATCTTATTTCCAGGAAGGATTTGAAGAGCAAAACATGTTTTCAATGACATACTTACAAAATCAATGTAACCATTATTAACTGATACACAAAATAATAAAAAAATTCTTAAAAAATATTTCTGTTAAACATAGAGGTCTGTCCTGTGACTGTGACATTCACCTTTGACCCCATAATCAACGTTTGAAATACAAAAATCATTTACAATGTGCCAATGATTGACAAAGTATTTACACCATGTATAAAGCAGCACATATCATACTCATACATGAAAGTACAGATGTCATTCAATCAACGTATATCTCTATCTCATAGATTTTACATAAGGACAAACAATATACATTATATAAATAAACTTACTTAAGATGTAGAATAGCACACGCATCACAAGCAACCTCATGTAGTATAACAGCTAGCAGTTACATACATCATTCATCATTCATTCATACAGTACATACATCCCACTGCTGTAACACACATAACAAACATTCTCACAATGTAAAGTTTCATTCACATACTGCTCATCATTCTTTTATACATTCTCTAGATACATGTATACAACAACATATACTTGACACAGATATTCAAGTTGCAAAACAGCCTTTTGATACTTCATTCATATGAGGACATCCTAATGCTGTATATATTCAACGGCACACACATCACAAACATCCTCAAATTGTAAAACGGTATTCACTACACATCATTCATAAGTACAGACATCCTACAGGTGTAAAACAGCACATATGTAAATGTATACATTATTTGTGCACAAATCTGTTTTCATGTATAACAATAATCATATATAGAGAGATCCATCAGCTGGGCCTATGTAACCAGTGGCTATTAATATAACATCTACTAACGTCCAGACACCGAGACCTCCGAAGCTGAACAGCTTACCGATACCCTGTCTCCACAATCCCAGATAAAAACGATCCACTCCAAAACCTCCAAGGGTTACACTGTGTATATCAAGATATGAAAACAGTTAATTATTTGATTCCGATGCATATAAGGTATCTTAATCGCAAGCACAAGTAATTAATTATTTAAAATTCGCATATATATGATACATGTACAATAATGTATAACAATCCTCTATATATCCATTGCACACAGTCTTGACCATAAATAGAAATTGTGTAACACCCAGTTGTACAAATTTTTATACCTGTACAAAGATGTCCATCATACTCATAGCATTATTGTGCATGGAGTGGGTGTGAATAACATAAATTCTGTGATACCTTAAGTAATCAATCTACTGGAGTTAGCAAATTACTAAATTATCAAAGGCATTATTTTTTACAAGTTTTTTGTTTTACATGTTTACAAGTTATGAGAGAAATTGTATGAAATTTAAATAAGGATTTCAAAGTTTACCTTAGAGCTAGAGCAGTTGACCATTTGTAGCCACTTGTCCAGTTACACAACTGTTTTTTCTTGAATGTCCTTTGACCTGTAATAATAGTACTCGGCTAAATCAGTGATTTAAAAAAGAAGTGATAAGATTTAAACTTGCTAAGGATGCACCAAATTTCTGGGAAATTTAAGAAATTTGTTTTGAATAAAATTGATAATCATATCTTTTCACAATTATATCCCTGTCAAACTTTATAAATTACTCCTAGTAAGGCAAATATTTAACTAAAGTCTAATTTTTTCATTTGTAGAAATTAATAGAAAATAGAAATATATACAATACTGATATAAGCTTGAAAATAGGATACTGATATAAGCTTGAAAACGTTAAATGTAAATCTTTGAAGTAGCTTTTCTGTTTAATCAATCTGTCCATGAGAATTAAAGGTCATCTCTGAAATTATTTGAACTGTACATACCTAAGCAGAGAATATTGTCATGGACCGTACATTCTGATATGTAATATTGTCTTGGTGCTGTTTTAATGGTGCACGTAGCATTGACTTGACTACAGGTGTAGTTTGACTGGTGTAGTTGATAACAGTAAGCACATTTATACTCTTTTGTGAAGTTCCCATTCCTTATGCCCTGAAAAATACAAGATACATGGAGAGAATATCTACAAAAAACACATTCCCTGCTAATGTTTTTCAAAGTAGGTGAACCTTTGAGGTCAAGGTCACACTGTCATACAGTATGGTATTAATGGCATGAGTTTCATGTGACGGTAATTGATCTGTCCAGATTGTGTCAGATATATTGTGTACAAAGCATGACCCTTATTTCTTGTCCTTCAAGACAGTTTAATCAGACTTTTTGAGTCACAGCTAAATTTTATGAGGAGTAGATTCACTTGCATATAAGGGTGAAACGTTTACACGTGTAAACGGATCCGTTTCGTTTTGTGGCTGTAAACGTTTACATAATTTCTAAACGTGTACACGGACTTCTATACATATATTTGAAAGATCGTCTTTAATATCTTTATTACTCTTAAAAATGCAATCAAACACGGAGATTCCTTAGTGTAGTTAGGCAGCGGCATCAATCATTTCGGAGATAACGTTTTAAACTGGAAGAAGACAAAATTGACACCCCCGCTACCGTCTCTTTCATTGTCATTGTTGCCTAAAACTAGTTAATCACCTGACATCAAACAAGGTGACTCCTTAGCGTAGTCAGGCAGCAACGTCAACCAGAAGAAAAGCTGTGTAGCCATGGTAGCAGAGCCTGATTGACAACCCCACTATCGTCTCTTTCTCCATCGTTCATTGTTGTACATGTATATTTCCCCGTCACTGCTGCCCCTTTCTCCATGTACAATGTATGCTTTTGAACCCTGAATCCGATGTTTTTGTAGCATGTACTTTTAAGTGGAAATTTTTCAAACACGTTTAAAATACTATAAAAGTTTGATTAATTACAGATGTAAAGTTTCCAGCTTTGAATCTTAAAAAGTAGTTTTATTGTCTAGTGAGCAGCGAAGCATCAGCAATTATATGTCTGATCTTATTATCTAGTCAAGCATTACTAACTACTAAGTCGTATTTATATGTCAACTTTGACGATGTCTGCAAATATTAACAGGAAATTACTTTTCACAATAGAGATACAAAGAAGCGTTTAAACGTTTACGTTTCGTTTACAGCCTTCCGTGTACACGTTTAGGAAATTTAGTAAACGTTTCACCCTTACTTGCATACTTCATGTTTTGATATTTCTTGTACATATTGTTACAATTTAAAAACTAAAAAGACATGACATGTGATAGTTTGGATTGATAAACATGGTTATGACTCTACTTTGTGTGGTAAATGGGAAGACAATGTGCACCATTATTCACATAAAGCTTTAAATAGACAAGTAATAAATGTATTTGTAATGATGTACGTACATTTTCATTGATACAAGTCACACCATCTAAAGCACTACAAACAGCTGATTGTGTGCTGCCATAGCGACAATACTTGTTAAACCAGCAAAGTATACAGTCTCCTCCTAGGAGTGAACAATCAACATCGTCCGGGCAGTTGGCCGTAGCTGGATTTTCAGTCGTGGGAGGGACTGACGTAGTGCCTTTAACATTGTCTGATATCGTCTTAAAGGTTGTGGGTGTCAAGGTACTGGATGTCGACTCATAGGTTATACTACCTGAAATGATAAAAACAAAACATACATACAAGGAATTTTCATCAATTAAAGTTTATAAATACACAATGTACTTGTATTCATTATCTTCAGAACTTAAATGCACTCTTGGTAATAGAGAGGGATGCTCGAATGGGCGTGAAGCGGCTGTTAGCGAAGCAAACTTATAGATAGGATTAAGGAAAGTCTAAACCTACATTACTAACAGGGTTGAACATAAGCAGTTGTCCAATTGCCCGTGCCGTAAAAAAATCTGTTGGGCAAGTCATTTCTGAATTCAGCTAGCCTGCAGGGCAAGTTGTTTTTCTGGTCGGTCTTTGTGTTATTATCCATTGCATTTTGTTTTTTTAATTAGTTCACTTGTATACACTGCTAACAAAATTAAGGGAACAAGGTTTCTACTTTCCATGGCACGGACTCTACACAGATACGCTAATCCTGTTCGATATTCATTATTCACAGACCAACGTCTAAATAACAGTCAGGGGTGCTACTTCAACAAGTAATTAATAAATTACTTCTACAAGTAATTATCTGACTGATATCAAATGTACCCATGATTTCACATAAAAAGTTAAATAATGTCTTATTTCCTATGGCAAGTAAGAAAGTACAGCAGTAGAAGGCAAGAGCACTTCCATTATTTTCAAAAGGAAATAACTTTCTCAGAAGAAACTGTTTGAGTTGAGAAAGATAGCCGAAATTGTAGCCTAATTTCACTTAAAAAGTTGCAAATTTGTGCAAGTTTGTAACCTTGTAGATTTTTAAACAGAATTTTCATCTCAATAGCAATAATTTTTCTTGTAAATTCAGACTTTCCTTTTCAAAATAAAATTTAAATATAATTTACGATAATTGCTTAAAGCTTTACTCCTTTCATTTAAAGATAAGCCCCTTTCAATAAATATTACTTAAACAAGTAATTTTAAGGGAATGGTTTTACCTTAATATTTCTGTTACTGAAGCAATTATTACTGATATGAGTAGCCCTTATAACAATTAAAAGCTTGAGAACTTTAAATTTGTATGCTACAATCATTACAAACCATCCAATGCCCTACTTTTTATGTATATTACTTGTATAAGTAATATGTTGCATGGACATCGCAAGTAAATCAGTTACTTTTAGAAGTAATTATTTTAGAAGGCAGAATTAGAAAGTTACTTAAAAAGGTAATTTTTTTAATTACTTGTTTAAGTAGCACCCCTGACTGAATAAAGAGTAAACATTTCATAATGCGATGAAAAAAAGACGGGCACGTAAATTTTCTGGGGGCAACTTAATTTCATATTCAGGTCCCCCTCCCTCCTAGACAACTGGTTTCAAAATCCTTATGTTCAACCCCGACTAAGTGACAACGGGACTCAATGAGAGGTCTGATATGTGTTCAAACCTAATCAAAGAAGAACAGGGCCTTGAGCACCTGTCATCTCTCAAAGTAATTCAGACTCCATGGGTGATTGCATGCACAGGCACCAGATTCCTATAAAGAAAATTAAAACTCAATCTTCAACGCCCGTTTCTCTCCTCTTTACTCTCTCTTTAAGGCACCACAGCGTCCATGTTTAATCATCATCCCCCCTCTTTACCCCCTCAATATCGTAAGTTTCAAAAGGATTTCTTCATAAAACTGCATATCAGTATTGTCTACATATATTTTTCTTCACGATCGTAACCTACGTATCATTGATTATTCGTGCATTTAGCCGCAATTAATCCAAATACCTGAAATAGAGTCGAAACCTACACTTTACGCTATTCTTAGCATGTGCAGTACCGTTAGTTTGAGTTGTTACCCTTGCTGCTAACGGTAAAGTGTAGGTTTCGACTCGATTTAAAACATGGAAGCTGTCGTGCCTTAGAGAAAGGTAAAGAGAAGAGAAACGGGCGATTAAGAAAGGGTTTTAATTGTTCCTTTTAGGAATCAGGCGCCTGTGATTGCATGCACATGCATGATGCAGACTATTTTTTGGCAGGGATTACATACATGTAGTCCGACTTGCAGACCTACGACGGTGTTATCTGTTTTTTCGTCTTCGGTCTGACTGCTATGCATAGGCAAAACTTGAGAATTTCTGTGAGAAAAAAAATTCGGGAAAGTCGTCCTTTTTTGACAAATTCCAGTCTCTTCAAGTAAAAAATAATTCACCCAGTCCTTCTCCCCCGAAAAAATCCCCTCTAGACCTGGTTTCACCTCTGTGCGCATGACAAACTGTCATCGATCAGAGGAAAATCGGAAGAGAAGAAGAGGTGAAACCAGGCTTAGAGGGGACTTTTAGGGGCAGGAGGATTGGGCGAGTTATTTTTTGGTTGAAGAGACTGGAATTTGTCAAAAAAAAGGACGACTTGCCAAAAATTTTTTCGCACAGAAATTCTCAAGTTTTGCCTATGCATAGCAGTCAGACCGAAGACAAAAAAAAAACAGATAACACCGTTGTAGGTCTGCAAGTTGGACTAACATACATGTATCTGCTGGGTGCTCCAACAGAATCCAAATATGTAGAATACCCTCTTTTCTTGTAGCGAGCGGAGCTCGCTGCAAAGGCCCGAAGGGCCTTTGCGAGCGAAGCTCGCCCTTATGGTAATGGTATACACATTTCTTATTGAGAAAATATGCTGAATCGAAGAATGAGAATGTACTACTATGCTTTCAAAAATTTTCGTCCCCTCGCAGACAGAGTTGCTGCGGAGATGCTGGATATTGCCATTTAAATTTTTTTTATGACTCAAAGTAGACGTATATGTTATACTCAATTTTTGTTTATAAGTTAAATTTATTGAAAACATTTTTCGTAAATCAGGTAACGATAAAGCATCAACAAGCTGGCGACGTAACCACGGGAAATCCTACATTTCCAGTTTTAATCGAGACGTTTCGCTCTGATTGCTTTTCTTGTCTCGGGTGGTTTCGTACTGTCAGAAGTCGGAATATGTTTGTTTTTTCTTTTGTCCTTAAGTAATTTATTTTCAGCTAGCCTAAATATTATCAAGTTCTTACAAAATAAGAATGAATTATAAAGAACTATATTTTTAAAGAACCATATTTTAAGCCCCCCTTTAAAATGTTCATCTGAAGATCTGTAGATCAATTTACAAATGCTTCCGTGTTTCCACTCGCCTTATACATGTACTACCTTTTTAGGCAATCATCAAACAGAAAGTTTTGTAAGATAAGATAAACCATCATAGTCAAAATAAAAAAGAAAGATATTTTTTTATTTTATATAATCATATCTATTTTCTCTCCGCTCGCACATAAAGGCTTTGCCTTGATTCATATTATATCTCTCTTTACTTTCTTGGCTTTTTTCTCGTGATAAAGAAATGTGGCAAAATCGGCAAGTTCGAAATAGCTCGAATTTTCTCTGATAATTATGGATTCTTCGACATTTTGCCTCATTTACGTAAGATATTATCATGTTATATACGTACTGCTTATACTTGAGTATATTTCTGGGAAATGTGACAGGAATGAGACAAATATTACGAAAACTTTCAGGAATATCGACCGAATTTCCATTCCCACATCCTTGTTTATTTTTCTATGAGGAATCTCGAGCCCGTCTATATTTTGATCACAGTTTTGTATCGATTGTCCTCCAATTTCGTGATAAGTAGACTTGTTAGTTATTTTTAGACAATTCTATTCGAACTGACAAAGTTATTTAGTTGTCAAGCCTCTAATGTCAAACTATCAGTAACTATATTTCTCAGACTATATTCAGTTATATCGCTTTCTTTAAAATCAATGAATTGATCATGTCAGTGTCAGTGATGATCAATGGATGGTGATGATGGAGAAGCCTATTGTGTACATAAGCAGAACAGAAAGCTTCAGTGCAAGTCATCGCCTGCATAGGTATAATCTTATAGCGGCACCATCCTGCCATCCACTTGTCAGATTATTAAATAATTATGACTTATTGCAAATAATTAGTTGACCAGCTTCCCCTTTGAGGGAGAGTATAACTATCTACCATATGTTGTCATGTGGGATGTCTCAGAAAAGCCGACCCAAGGGGTCTGGTTCTGGTCAGGGAACGAGGCTTGCCAAGGGTGGGATTTTCTCATCCCAGATGACAAACATATGGATGATCGTTTTTCTCCCATTTCTCGGGGCCTTTCTTGAAATTTCATGAAATTATGAAATCGTCAACTTTATTGAATTTGAAAAGTAAAGGATTATTCGTTTTCAGTACCCTCATAAATGGTTTATTCTAATATATAAGAATAAATGGTAATCCTTACCCTTTACATGTAGAATCAGTTTAATAAGAATTATGTAGAAGAAGATGTTTTAAAACAACATTTTCGTTGAGAGGTCGCCACTCTAGGTTCAAAAATCATGACATCACAATGGGATAATAATGACGTCAGAATATGGATATGGCCTATATATACGGCCGACGTCAAAAGTCACGCGAGGTTATGTGGGATACAGTGACCCTCAAGTAACATGACACGTCACTATGGGCAATTTAAACTCTAATGATATCCCACATAGGGGCAAATGGGAGAATAGTTCTTTTAATTATGATATGCCTTAAATATTATAGATATCTTATCATATGAGATATTTGGGAATAATTTTTAAAAGAGCTTTATCGATCTTAAATCTATGTGATTGGTATAGTCTTTAGCTGAGTACTTATAATTTGAAAAAGTTTGGACGCATACATTAGTTTTGTTATATTCTTATTGACATATTTAAATGATAATTCTTTTTGTTAATTTCAGTTCCAAACTAACAGATGAGGAGAACAAAGAAATATATGGTAAATGTAACAACCCAAATGGCCATGGGCATAATTACAAAGGTATACATAGGTGTAATATATAATTACTAAGATATGCAATCCGTGAATATGCAGGACTTATCCTGTCAATTGCTTTTATGTTAAATTGTTTTTTTACTGAATTTCATTTATTTTATGCATGTATTCATATTACATTAGGTAAATGGTAAAAGATATATATTCCTCTCCATTTCTGATATCATCAAACAATTTTGAAAGTATACATTACATATGTATGAATTCAGGAGAGCCTACATATACTGATAATTATAACAGACGGAGGCTATGTTGTGTGTGTAACTTGATAAATCATTGTCAAATTTCGACTAATTTTCATTATTTTTTTTTTATCATACAACAGTTGAGGCCATAGTGAGAGGGCCGGTAAGTTTGAGAATTTAAGAAAAGAGGTATTCAGCTTTTTAAAATGTACTTATTAAAATGATAACGATAAAATACATATTTGAGGTAAATATCTCATAAACATTCAGTGTACATTTTTTGTACATACTTTGTTCACTATTTCATATGTGATTTTTAATAATGATGATGAAGAAGAAAGCTAAAAGTTTTTATTCAAGGGACAAAGGACAAGGCATTCCTTTTAAAGCTTGGACGTTAACCAACATTGTTAAACGTTTAAATGGAATTAAAGTATTAACCAAAACTGTGCTTTACAATCAACCAGCTTCTCTATTGATTGTTACATTCAATAAATTTGTTAATAAATGATATATCATGAATCCTAAGTATGCAAATCAATACATTGTATTACATTGGTATGTTTTTCTATGGTTTTGAAATGATGGAGACTTATTTATTCCTGTTCAGAACATCATGCAGTTATACCAGAAACTCAATGATTTATTCTGTAATTTTAAGGTTGACCCTACAACTGGGATGGTGATGAATCTAGCAGACCTTAAGAAATCCATACAGGTAAGCACATGTACATGTACATGTACTGCATATAATAGAGAGGTTTAGTTACAAGTTTTAGCACGGCGTGTACGTATGACGTCATCACTTCCTGCGATCTTTGTTCAAATGACGTCATGGCGTGACGTATAGCTACACGTAATGGACATGTAAACGACGCTCTACACGTAACGACAGAACGGGTAACTTCTTTGAAATTTTCCAGACTTATTATTTATCGAACTTCCAGTTTTGCGTGTTATAAAGCACGTTTAGGGTTCTTACTTTCCTTGCATCGAGGTTTTACGAAGCTCAATGTATTTTCTCGCAGATTAAACCGATTGAATAGAAGCTAGCTACACGTACACCTTACTACATAGCTATACCTGTACCTACTACGATTCGTACGTGTAACTAAACGACGTCTTCTGATTATGACGTCAAACGGTGACGTGTACGAATACGTCATACGTACACGTTGAAAGAACTTGTAACTAAACCTCTCTATTATGAAGTTTTTAATATTTACGTATGGTCAGATTTCTAGGTAATTATTTTGACTATTCACTAAAGCTATACTGATACAAAATGTATTTGTATCTTCTCAGTTCTAATAATTTTGGAAGAATTAACATTGTAATGTCATGATTGATCCTGATATCTTTAAAACACATTTTTTTTTTCAGTATTAATTTTTCTATTTTTCTTTTGCATTTTTCAGTGTTTTCTAGTGAGACATTATAATACACCCCCCCCCCCCCCCAAAAAAAAATGTTGTAAACGTGGCTTATTAGTTAATGAATTCGAAGACAGAATACAATTATTATTAAGTGCTCTATAAATACACAGTATCTTTTATATCCATTATGTACATGACTATATAGTTATATTTATATTTTACTGCAGACATCAGTACTTGACGTGATGGATCATAAGAACTTAGATCTCGACGTCCCATATTTTTCAAATAAAGTCAGGTAAGAATCCAATCTCGTGAAGAGTACAAATTTTAAGAAAATAATTTAATCAACAACTTCAGGTCACAACAAGAGTTATCATTCCTAGCCTTGCATCTATCACGGAGGCAGTTATTTTGTTTTAAAACAGTGAAAAAAGGGAAAAAATGGAAGAAAGGAAAAACAAATATACAGATATTATTTAGGAATTTATTCAAATACATAATGGGTAATACAAAGAAGTAAATAAGCTATTGGAGAATGTAGAATATAGAATGTAAGAAGTGGATTTTTTCCAAATAATTAGCATTTTTTAGCGACTTTAAAAAAAAAAAAGGCTTAATAGCAGATTCAAATATATATGAGGAACCAATACAGTGAACAATTCTAGATTGATATTCAGAAGATGTAACTTTACAGGACAGCTTGTTAAAAACTTCTTTGTTCACACTTTTCCACAAATTCTGCATGAAAGACACTAAATATTCATAGTACAAATGTAGATTGTTTGATGAAATTAATTATATTTTCAGCACAGCAGAGAATATAGCAGTGTTTTTATGGGACAGTCTTAATAAAGAGCTTCCTCCTGGAATGCTGTATGAAATCAAGCTTCACGAAACAGACAAAAATGTTGTATATTACAGAGGCGAATCATCATTTAACCTGTAATGTAAGAGAGTTTTGTTTTGCTATATACACTTACAAATGTTTTCATATTCATCTATTGAATATTTGGAAGCTGCATCAATTGATTTGTTTAAAGTGTGATACTTGTGCTTTATTATTGGTACTTGTGCTTTATTATTGGTACTTTTGCTTTATTATTGGTACTTGTGCTTTATTATTGGTACTTGTGCTTTATTATTGGTACTTGTGCTTTATTATTGATACTTGTGCTGTATTATTGGTACTTGTGCTTTATTATTGGTACTTGTGCTTTATTATTGGTACTTGTGCTTTATTATTGATACTTGTGCTTTATTATTGGTACTTGTGCTTTATTATTGGTACTTGTCCTTTATTATTGGTACTTGTGCTTTATTATTGATACTTGTGCTGTATTATTGGTACTTGTGCTTTATTATTGGTACTTGTGCTTTATTATTGGTACTTGTGCTTTATTATTGGTACTTGTGCTTTATTATTGGTACTTGTGCTTTATTATTGATACTTGTGCTTTATTAATGGTACTTGTGCTTTATTATTGGTACTTGTGCTTTATTATTGGTACTTGTGCTTTATTATTGGTACTTATGCTTTATTATTGATACTTGTGCTTTATTATTGGTACTTGTGCTTTATTATTGGTACTTGTCCTTTATTATTGGTACTTGTGCTTTATTATTGATACTTGTGCTGTATTATTGGTACTTGTGCTTTATTATTGATACTTGTGCTTTATTATTGGTACTTGTGCTTTATTATTGGTACTTGTGCTTTATTATTGGTACTTGTGCTTTATTATTGGTACTTGTGCTTTATTATTGATACTTGTGCTTTATTATTGGTACTTGTGCTTTATTATTGGTACTTGTGCTTTATTATTGGTACTTGTGCTTTATTATTGGTACTTGTGCTTTATTATTGGTACTTGTGCTTTATTATTGATACTTGTGCTGTATTATTGGTACTTGTGCTTTATTATTGATACTTGTGCTGTATTATTGAGACTTGTGCTGTATTATTTTTTTCCCTTAAAGAAGGGTCATTTTGTGATAATACATGGTTGTCTCCCCATCTTATTGTATATTTAACATGGTCATTGGCAGACAACTTTCATGTTCCTCTATTAGAGTTTGTTGATAAGGAAGGTTATAGGAGTAATTGTATAATAAATTATGCTGTAATAGATTGGTCCTACTATTTTGAATTTGAATTTCAGTTATCAAAAATGTAAACATACATCCTTATTAAGTTATTTTGAGCAATGCAGCATCACATGTATGTACAATGTCTTTTTACATAGCAACTTTATATAGATACATTCACTTGTAGTGTTTTCTTGTATCTGAATGTCATATACTCAACAGCATTTCACAAGTTTTTAAAAGGAACTTTGTTATTAGTTTCTATTAATTTGCTGTAAGCTTATCTGGATGTCCTTCTCTCTTTTTTTTAACATATTCATTCCATTAAAACATATTGAGTGAGAATTCTTTTTTCCTGTTTTGATTATTTAAAGGTACATGGTTGAGAGGTATTAAGTACAGGTCCATGTAAGGATCAGGCAGTTGAAAAACCATAACATTTTTGCAGAACTTTTTTCTCTTGAAATGTGTTCAGATCAGCCTCCATATGAATGTTCTGATGAAATTTTTCTTCTACTTGGATTGTGAAGAAAGCCATAGGGTAGCAAATTTGGTTGAATTATATAGAGAAAATTTTCCTTTATAAATTATGAGGTGAATATCTCGCTTCGCCATCGCTACCTTGAAAAATGACTATCATATGTTTGATTTGCACCACGTATATATCTCAAAACAGAAATAAAAAGTTTTGCAAAAAAATTGATGTATCACCCCTGCCTGATTCTCACATAAACCTATACCTAATAAACCAGAAAAAAACAACATTTATATTTACATGTTCTGCTTTACAATTACATTACTGTGTTGTATCAAGTATCCAGCTTCAATACCACTTCAGTAGAGATTAAAAGAAAGAAGATCTGTTGTGTAATATAACACAACATAAACAATATACCTCACACTTCAACACCAGACATGGGAGATTATTACCTATTTGTCCTAAGCTTTACTGGACTTAAAGCTCTTGGAGCTTTTGTTGTAATGTTGTATATATGTATACACCGACTTTAAATAAATCTTGTCTCATGTCTCATATGTCAACAAGATTATATAGCAGATTCAAATGTTACTTCCAAAGGGAAGATTGATAAAAATCATAACCACAAAGAAATACACAAATCATAACCACAAAGAAATACACAAATCATAACCACAAAGACATACACAAATCATAACCACAAAGACATACACAAATTATAACCACAAAGAAATACACAAATCATAACCACAAAGACATATACAAATCATAACCACAAAGACATACACAAATCGTAACCACAAAGACATACACAAATAACCACAAAGGCATACACAAATTATAACCACAAAGACATACACAAATAACCACAAAGACATACACAACTCAAAACCTCAAAGACATACACAAATCATAAGCACAAAGACATACACAAATCATAACCACAAAGACATACACAAATCATAACCACAAAGACATATACAAATCATAACCACAAAGGCATATACAAATCATAACCACAAAGACATACACAACTCAAAACCACAAAGACATACACAAATCATAACCACAAAGACAAACAAATCATAACCACAAAGACATACACAAATCCTAACCACAAAGACATACACAAATCATAACCACAAAGACATACACAAATTATAATCGCAAAGACATACACAAATAACCACAAAGATATACACAAATCATAACCACAAAGACATACACAAATCATAATCACAAAGACAAACACAAATCAGAACCAGAAAGTCATACACAAATAACCACAAAGACACACACAAATCATAACCACAAAGACACACACAAATCATAACCACAAAGACATACACAAATCATAACCACAAAGACATACACAAATAACCACAAAGACACACACAAATCATAACCACAAAGACACACACAAATCATAACCACAAAGACATACACAAATCATAATCACAAAGACATACACAAATCGTAACCACAAAGACATACACAAATAACCACAAAGGCATACACAAATCATAACCACAGAGATATACACAAATTATAACCACAAAGACATACACAAATCATAACCACAAAGACACACACAAATCATAATCACAAAGACACACACAAATCATAACCACAAAGACACACACAAATCATAACCACAAAGACACACACAAATCATAACCACAAAGACACACACAAATCATAACCACAAAGACATACACAAATCATAACCACAAAGACATACACAAATCATAACAACAAAGACACACATAAATTGTTGGCCTGCTTTAAGTTAAAAGATTATGTATATGAAATATGTATATGTTTAAAACTACTTAAAGTACTAAGATACTAGAGATGAAGTACCAAAGTAAATTAATGTTAAACGTCTTCAAATTGAATAGCATCATTTAAGAACAGATAAATTGGCAGCATGGACCAGACATGCACGTTTCGGGTACTTTACCCTCGTCAGTGATCCTCAAATCTAAACAATGTAATATGCCAAAAACGTATGAAATTGATTATGTCGAAAAAGGGTACCGAAAGACATAGCAGGATGGGTGGGATATGATGCTGCAGGACCCACTATTTAGAAATTTCAAGAAATTTTGATAACAGAAATTTCAGAATGCGTTGAAGAAACGATCAACCAAAATTGATCGAACTTGGCTACATGTGCCCTCGGGGACTCCTGGTCCGCCAGCAGTGACACTCACCAAGTGGTATAAATGTTAAACGTCTTCAAATTGAATAGCATCATTTAAGAACAGATAAATTGGCAGCATGGACCAGACATGCACGTTTCGGGTACTTAAACGGTCGTCAGTGATCCTCAAATCTAAACAATGTGATATGCCAAAAAAGTATGAAATTAATAATGTCGAAAAAGGGTACCGAAAGACATAGCAGGATGGGTGGGATATGATGCTGCAGGACCCACTTTTTAGAAATTTCAAGAAATTTTTGATAACAGAAATTTTAGAATGCGTTGAAGAAACGATCAACCGAAATTGATCGAACTTGGCTACATGTGCCCTCGGGGACTCCTGGTCCATCCTTGCATTACAAGTCAATGTATCCTTCTTATATCCATCCTTGCATTACAAGTCAATGTATTCTTCTTATATCCTTGCGATTCCTGATAGACCAATTTGGATAGGTTTGACTGTGTAAATCATTTCTAAAAAGTGAACGGAATTCTTAAAAGCCATTTTGTGAAAATTGCGTTTTTTAACCAAGTGTCTTTATCATGGCACTGTGTCTGATCATGAAAACGGATTCGATTGGCGTTCGTCTGAATTAGTCACTCGTATACTTACCATTTATGATGGAAAGGAATGAATACCTATATATTACATCATACAATTTATGGAATGAAGATTAAGTGGTGCGTTTCTTTTTTTTGTTGCTCTTTCAGATGAAATAAGTTGCAAGTTCCAATTCCTATTTTGTACTGTGTGTTTTGGGGTAAAAAAGTTGAATTTTTGCCAAAATTCTCAGAAATTTGAGGAAATTTTAATTTATTCCTGCTTCTCAGCTCGAGGGTTAGGTACCCGAAACGTGCATGTCAGGTCCATGCTGCAAGTTGATCTGTTCTTAAATAATGCTATTGAATTTGAAGACGTTTAACATTTGAAACACTTGGTGAGTGTCACTGTTGGTGGACCAGGAGTCCCCGAGGGCACATGTAGCCAAGTTCGATCAACTTTGGTTGATCGTCTGTCTCTCCAACGCATTCGAAAATTTCTGTTTCGTTTCGTTTCGATCTGTTTCGTTTCGTTTCGTTTCGTTTCGATTTGTTTTGTTTTGTTTCGTTTCGTTTCGTTTTTATATCGTTTCCCACTTTACAGGGACCCGTCCCCGAGGGCACATGTAGCCAAGTTCGATCAACTTTGGTTGATCGTCTGTCTTTCCTACGCATTCGAAAATTTCTGTTATCAAAAAATCTTGAAATTTCGAAAACATGGGTCCTGTAGCATCATATCCCACCCATCCTACTACATTTTTCGGTACATTTTTGGACATGATGATTTTCACACTCTTTGGCCATATTACATTGTTTAGATTGAGGATCACTGACGAGGGTTAAGTACCCGAAACGTGCATGTACGTTTAACTCCTCAATATTGCATATGATTGTACAATGAGGATTTAAAAAATATTTTTTGTTTAATCAAAGCTGGAGGGTTTTCATATAATTGAATGGCATAAAAATGACCAAGTTTGATGAGTTAAAGAATTTTTTTTATTATCTTGCTATTTTGGGTGGAAAATCTCAATTTTTATTTAAAAATCGCTGATTTCTGGAAAGTCTTTATTACTATGAAATGTGTCATTATTATTTATATTCAAAAGTGTTTCTTGGTATATCATAGTTTGTCATTGTAAGTCATATGCATTTGAAGTATCCTCTGTTAATTTGTATTTTGGAAGAAACTTACTATTGAAAGTCTCATTTTTCAAGTATGAATATTATCCTCTGTATTTCCTATTTAACTGTTTAGTTTATCTTAACTTACTCATCATTTTATTCTTTTCTTGTGAAATGTTACTATAAGTATGTTTGGGTTAAAAAAAAACTAAAAAAAAAAAAAAAAAGGTGGAAAAGCAAGCACTTAACACAAAAATGTAATAAAACACATTTCGAAGTTATATATTGCTAGATTATTTAGTATAAGTCATAATATTTATGTATTTTACCCCAAATATTACAATATTACACAAAATTGAAGTGAAATGATAAATAACTTAAGAAAGAATAAACAATTAAGCACTAGGAAATACAGAAGATAATAGTCATAGTTTGAAATATATGACTTTCAATAATAAGTTTCTTGACATGGGCTATATATTTATACATATATATATTGATATAAATATCTACAAAAACACAATTTCAAAGTAGGTGAACCTTTGAGGTCAAGGTCACACTGTCATACAGTATGGTATTAATGACATGAGCTTAAATTTTCCGTTTTTATGTCACGGTAATTGACCTTTCCAGATTTTGTCTGATAATATTTTTGTATGCAAATCATGACCCTTATTTCTTATCCTTCAAGACAGTTTATTCAGACTCTCAGAGTCACAGCTAAATTTTAATAAGGAGTAGATTCACTTGTATACTTCATGTTTTGAAATTTCTTGTACATTAAAAACTAAAAAGACATGATATGTGATAGTTTGGATTGATAAACATGGTTATGACTTATGTATATCTCTACTTTGTTTTACTAAACGGGAAGATAATGTGTACCATTATTCATATAAAGCTTTTTAAAAATAGACAAGTAATAAATGTATTTGTAATGATGTACGTACATTTTTATCTACAATGTATACAAGACTGAAGTCACACCATCTAAAGCACTACAAACAGCTGATTGTGTGCTGCCGTAGCGACAATACTTGTTAAACCAGCACTGTATACAGTCTCCTCCTAGGAGTGAACAATCAACACACAGTTTCTGTATCGATTGTACTCCAATTTCGTGATAAGTAGACTTATTATATATTTTTATATTATTCTATTCGTTCCGACAAAGTTATGTAGTTGTCAAGCCTCAAATGTCAAACTATCAGTAACTATATTTCTCAGACTATACTGCTTTCATTAAAATCAACGAATGAATTGATATGGGGACGCATAGCTCAGTCAGAAGAGCGCCGGATGATCCCTGGTTTCAATCTGAAGATCCCTGGTTCGATTCCCGGACCTTCTCAGAGGTGAGTTATCACCTCGCCCCTACCTGTTCTCTGACTCGGAGGGAACTCAAACGGTCTGAGTGGCCCCTCAACGGCTGAGGGGATTGCCATCGTGTGATGGCACGTTAAATGCCGTTGAAAATACGGACCATCCACTGTAGTTCATAATTCACACCTTCCCCGCATACACTGCATTCACTTGCATACATAGTTGAAGGTACTTTGTACATAGCATGGTAAACCAGTGGTGAGTTGTAAGTGTTGAGGAGTAAATGTTTTCATGATATATAATGTCATGTTTAATAATATGTGATCCCCTCTGGGGAGTGCTCCGATAAGCGGAGGGTCATACTAAGGAAGAAGAAGAAGATGTCAGTGATGATGATGGAGAAGCCAATTATGTATATAAGCAGAACAGAAAGCTTCAGTGCAAGTCATCGCCTGCATAGGTATACTCTTATAGCGGCACCATCCTGCCATCCACTTGTCAGATATTAAATTATTGCAAATAATTAGTTGACCAGCTGTCTCTTCAAAATACAGAGTCACTTCCCTTTTGAGGGAGAGTATAACTATCTACCATATGTTGTCATATGTGGGATGTCTCAGAAAAGCCCACCCGAGATGTCTGAATTCTGACCAGGCTTGCCGAATTCCCTGACCAGACTCCAGACCACAAGGGCGGGATTTTCTCACCCTACATAACAAACATATGGATGATCGTTTGTCTCCCATTTCTAGGGGCCTTGCTTGAAATTCCATGAAATCATGAACTCGTCAACTTTATCGAACTCGAAAAATAAAGGATTATTCATTTTCAGCGTCCTCAAAAATGTTTTTTTAGGTGCAAAAATTATGACATCACAATGGGATAATAATGACGTCACAATATGGATATGGCTTTTACGGCCGACGTACGTCAAAAGTCACGCGAGGTCATGTGGGATACAGTGACCCTACATGACACGTTGCTATGAGCTGCTGAAACTCTATCCCACATGGGGGCAAATGGGAGAATAGTTCTTGCCTTAGATATTATCTATGTAGATATCTTATCATATGAGATATTTGGGAATAATTTTTGAAAAGAGCTATCTCGATCTTTGACAGTAAGTGTTTTGAATATTTTCCCTGACATTGTCGCCATAGCACTTTCTATATAGACTTAACCTCAGACAGTGCATGCATTTTATATATTGTTTTCATTTTTGTGCGTGAACATTGACCGGTCGTGCGGCTAGCCAACAGGGGATGCTTACTCCTCCCAGGCACCTGATCCCACCTCTAGCTTGCTAGGGGTCCGTCGATGCTCAATTTGGTACTCTATTGTGAGTGCTGTTGAGATTATCGTCAGGATCTTTTTTAACTCATTTGTGTCACACTTATGCCCTTTGCCGTGTGGAGCTCGTAAAAAAGTTCCCCGCGAGGGGTTTAACAGTAAGTGTTTTGAATATTTTCCCTGACATTGTCGCCATAGCACTTTCTATATAGACTTAACCTCAGACAGTGCATGCATTTTATATATTGTTTTCATTTTTGTGCTTGAACATCGACGGCGGGTGCGGCTAGGCAACAGGGGATGCTTACTCCTCCCAGGCACCTGATCCCACCTCTAGCTTGCTAGGGGTCCGTCGATGCTCAATTTGGTACTCTATTGTGAGTGCTGTTGAGATTACCGTCAGGATCTTCTCTAACTTATTTAAATCTATGTGATAGTCTTTAGCTGAGTACTTATAATTTGAAAAAAAGTTTGGATGCATACACTAGTTTTGTTATATTCTTATTGACATATTTCAATGATAATTCTTTTTGTTAATTTCAGTTCCAAACTATCAGATGAAGAGAACAAAGAAATATATGGTAAATGTAACAACCCAAATGGTCATGGGCATAATTACAAAGGTATACATAGGTGTAATATATAATTACTAAGATATGCATTCCGTGAATATGAAGGACTTATCCTGTCAATTGCTTTTATGTTGTTTTTTCTGTATTTCATTTATTTCATGTATTCATTATAAAAAGTAAATGGTAAAAGATATTTGAACCATCCAACCAAAGATTGTACTCTGTGTCAGTAACCGGATGTGACAGTTCTATCGAATTGAAGCGGTGGGTGTTGCCTGCAGGCAGGAGATGCTTACTCTTCCTTTGCACCTGGTCTCACTCATACATCCGGAGTTCGCTTCTTTTCATATGGTTGAGGTGTTTGCTGTGTTACCCTGATTTTGTATGCCTTAAGTTTCTGATTTTCTGAAATTATCGATTTTGTGATGTATACAGGGATATGGTCATTATCCATATTTGTCATATATTCATCTCCATTTCTGATATGATCAAAGCAATTTTGAAAGTATACATATATTTATCAATTCAGGAGAGCCTACATATACTGATGATGAGGCAATGTTGTGTGTGTAACTTGGTAAATCATTGTCAAATTTCGACTAATTTTCATTTTTTTTTGTCATACAACAGTTGAGGCCATAGTGAGAGGGCCGGTAAGTTTGAGAATTTAAGAAAAGAGGTATTCAGTTTTTTAAAATGTACTTATCAAAATGATATCGATAAAAACATTTGAGGTAAATATCTCATAAACATTAAGTGTACATACTTTGTTCACTATTTCATATTTGATTTTTAATAATGATGATGAAGAAGAAAGCTAAAAGTTTTTAGTCAAGGGACATAGGACAAGGCATTCCTTTTAATCAGGCTTGGACGTTGACCAACATTGATAAATGTTTAAATGGACTTAAAGTATTACATGTAACCAAAACTATGCTGTTCAATCAACATGAGCTTCTCTATTAGGATGATACATTCAATAAATTTGTTAGTAAATGATATATCATGAATCCTAAGTAGGCAAATCAATATTACATTGGTACATTTTTCTATAGTTTTGAAATGATGGAGTCTGATTATTCCTGTTCAGAGCATCATTTACCAGAAACTCAATGATTTATTCTGTAATTTTAAGGTTGACCCTACAACTGGGATGGTGATGAATCTAGCAGACCTTAAGAAATCCATACAGGTAAGCACATGTACATGTACTGCATATATTATGAAGTTTTTAATATTTACGTATGGTCAGATTTCTAGGTAATTATTTTGACTATTCACCAAAGCTAAACTGATACAAAATGTATTTGTATCTTCTCCGTTCTCATAATTTTGCAAGAATGAACATTGTAATGTCATGATCGATCCTGATATCCTGATATCCTAACACATTATTTCAATATTATTTTTTCTTTTGCATTTTTCCGTGTTTTCTAGTGAGTCATCATACTAACCCCCCCCCCCCCCCTAAAAAAACCATGTGGTAAGCGTGGCTTATTTAAGAAATGACTGTCTTACTTTTGGTGTTCATGGGTGTATAATTCTGGTAGGACACGTGCAAATTCCTTGAATCGCTAAGTGTTTTCTAGTAAGACATTATAAAAAAACCCCAACCCCCCAAATGTGGTAAACCTGGCTTACTAGTTAATGAATTGGAAGGCAGAATATAAGTATTATTAAGTGCTTTATAAATACACAGTATCTTTTAAACCATTATGTACATGACTATATAGTTATGATTTATGTTTTACTGCAGACATCAGTAATTGACGTGATGGATCATAAGAACTTAGATATCGATGTCCCATATTTTTCAAATAAAGTCAGGTAAGAATCCAATCTCGTAAACGTCTTCATATTCAATAGCATCATTTAAGAACTGATCAATTTGCAGCATGAACCAGACATGCACGTTTCGGGTACTCAACCCTCGTCAGTGATCATCAATCTAAATAATGTAATATTGCCAAAGAGTATGAAAATTATTATTTCGAAACAATTACCGATAGACGAAGCAGGATGGATGGGATATGATGCTGCAGGACCCGCTTTTTAGAAATTTCAAGAAATTTGATATTTCAATTTTCAAATGCGTTGAAGAGACGATCAACCGAAGTTGATTGAACTTGGCTACAGATTAAATCTAATTAGGTTACTACAAGAGTTATCATTCCTAGCCTTGAATGTATCGCAGATGCAGTTATTCTGTTTTAAAACACTGAAAAAAGGAAAAAAATGGAAAAAAGGAACAAAAAATATCCAGAGATTATTTAGGAATTTATTCAAATACATAATAGGAAACACAAAGAAGTAAAAAAGCTGTTGGAGAATGTGAGAAATTGAATTATTTCCTCAAATTATTAGCATTTTTTTTTAGCGAATTGTTTTTAAAAGGCTTGATAATTAATTCTATTAGGAACCAAAACAGTGAACAATTCTACAAATTCTGCATGAAATAGACTTAATATTCATTAAACATTTTAAATGTGAATTCATTTTTCAACACTATCTGTCAAATAAGTCTAGTGCTCTCTCTTATGGGCCTCACTGCCTGAAGTACTTTGGATCTCTTGAAAAACTAATTTTCTGTATAGTTTTCTTTGAATTGACATTAAAGTAGCATACACAAAGTTATCAAGTGAGTGAGATAGACAAACCTACCTTGTTTTATTGATATTATTATATGAAATAGATTGTACAATGAATTAATTATAATTTCAGCACATCAGAGAATATAATAGTATTTATATGGGACAGCCTTAATAAAGAGCTTCCTCCTGGAATACTATACGAAGTCAAGCTTCACGAAACAGACAAAAGTGTTGTATATTACAGAGGTGAATCATCATTTAACCTGTAATGTAACAGAGTTTTGTTTTACTATATACACTTACAAATGTTTTCATAACAAGCTATTGAATATTTGGAAGCTGTTGGAGAATTGATTTGTTGTACTTTATTATTGATACGTGTGCTTTATTATTGATACTTGTGCTTTATTATTGAGACTTGTGCTTTATTATTGAGACTTGTGCTGTATTATTGAGACTTGTGCTTTATTATTGAGACTTGTGCTGTATTATTGAGACTTGTGCTGTATTATTATTTTACTTAAAGAAGGGTAATTTTGTGATAATACATGGTTGTCTTCCCATCTTATTGTATATTTAACAAAGTAATTGTCAGACAACTTTCATGTTTCTCTATTAGAGTTTGTTGACAAGGAAGGTTATAGCAGTAATAGTATAAGAAATTGTGCTGTAATAGATTGGTCCTACTATTTTGAATAATAATTAAGAATGGTGAATTTCAGTTATCAAAAATGTAAACATACATCCTTATTAAGTTATTTTGAGCAATGCAGCATCACGTGTATGTACAATGTCTTTTTACATAGCAACTTAATATAGACACATTCACTTGTAGTGTTTTCTTGTATCTGAATGTCATATACCCAACAGCATTTCTCAAGTTTTTATGGGAACTTTGTTATTTGTTTCCATTTATTGGCTTTATCTGTTTGGCATGAGGTACTACTGACGAGGATTAAAATATCCGAAACACGTGTCTAGTACAACGAAATGGGTACTACAGAACATATATTTCAATATTGACAATTTATTTGCTGTAAGCTTATTTGGATGTCCTTCTCTTTTTCAACATATTGAATGAGAATTCATTTTTACTGTTTTCATTATTTAAAGGTACATGGTTGAGGGTTATCAATAAACCAGAAAAACAATATTTAAAATTACATGTTCTGATATATAATTACAATACTGTGTAGTATCAAGTATCCAGCTTCAATACCACTTAAGTAAAGATTAAAAGAAAGAAGATATGTTGTGTAATATAACATAAACAATAATATGACAAATATGGATAATGACCATATCCCTGTATACAGCACAAAATCGATAATTCAGAAAATCAGAAACGGAAGGCATACAAAATCAGGACAAAACAGAAACCAAAGTAAACAAACAAAAACCTCCACCACATGAAAAGAAGCGAACTCCCGATATGGGAGTGAGAACAGGTGCCCAGGAAGAGTGACCATCCCCTGCTTGCATGCAACACCCGCCGCTTCAATTCGGTAGAACTGTCACATCCGGTAACCTCCATGTTTGTGACCGACTACCATCGTCACTGACGAAGTTCTGCGGTCGATATGGGGAACTCGTCATACACTATGATGTCCCACTCTCCAGAATGGTGGATGATATTCTGTCATAGACCATTTGAACCATCCAACCATAGATTGTACTCTATGTCTTCCGAAATGGAAGTAACCGGATGTGACAGTTCTACCAAATTGAAGCGGCGGGTGTTGCATGCAAGCAAGAAATGCTTTCTCTACCTGGGCACCTGGTCTCACTCCCATATCGGGAGTTCGCTTCTTTTCATGTGGTGGATGCTTTAGTTTGTTTGGTTTGGTTCCTTGTTTATCCGGATTTTGTATGCCTTCGGTTTCTGATTTTCTGAATTATCGATTTTGTGCTGTGTACAGGGATACGGTCATTATCCATATTTGTCATACACCGACTTTAAATAAATCTTGTCTCATGTCTCATATGTCAACAAGATTATATAGCAGATTCAAATGTTACTTCCAAAGGGAAGACTGATACAAATCATAACCACAAAGACATACACAAATCATAACCACAAAGACATAAACAAATCATAACCACAAAGACATACACAAATCATAACTACAAAGACATACACAAATCATAACCACAAAGACATACACATATCATAACCACAAAGATATACACAAATCATAACTACAAAGACATACACAAATTATAACCACAAAGACATACACAAATCATAACAAGAAAGACATACACAAACCATAACCACAAAGACATACACAAATAACCACAAAGGCATACACAAATCATAACCACAAAGACATACACAAATCATAACTACAAAGACATACACAAATCATAACCACAAAGACATACACATATGATAACCACAAAGATATACACAAATCATAACTACAAAGACATACACAAACTAGATGGCTACTGTTGCAAGCAACAGACGGATTCCTCCTTTATTAGACCTTCCTCGGAACTGAAGTGTTAAAATCCGAATAAAGAAGATGGAAAAAAGAATAGTTGCTTTTGTACCTAATTCACTTCAGCAAATGAGGGAAAGGAGCTTATGTCTAATTTGGGACTCTTATTTATTTATCGACAAAATAGAAGAAAAAGATGATAAATACCTTTCAAGTTTAGGAAGGCTTTAAACTCCTAGATCTATTCTATCCATTTTGATTCCTTTGAAATTACTATCCCAAAAAGAATTGCACAATGAATTAGCAATGAGAAAATTTCTATAAATAGAGAATGACAACAGCATGAAAGTACAGACAAGTAATGCTACTAAGATAAAAAAAGGAAACATAGAACAAGAATAAAAGAGTTATCTATCTTACTATGTAAAGTTCAAATAAGAAGTACTACTTGTGTGAAGAATAAATATTTAAGAACAAAATTCTCTCAATCCTACAAGAGTAAATGTTTGCTATGACCTTGAAAAAGTTTATTTGACCTTGAACCAAGATCATGGATGAAAGATAAGCATTTTAGTTTATTCTCATCAAAATTCCTTTTCATCTATTCAAAGCTCAATATTTTATCAACAAAAGTCTGTTTGACCTTGAAATCGAACAAATGACCTTGGGTCAAGGTCAAGGTGAAAGGACTTGATGTAAGGAACATTTGCGCAAAGTTTGAACTCTCAAGGTCAAATGGTCTTTGTTCCATGGGAAAATTTTTGTTGTGACCTTGAGAATGAGAATTTGACCTTGGGTCAAGGTCAAGGTGATGGGGCTTGGATCAATGATTGTATTTATGAAGTTTGAACTGTCAAGGTCAAATAGTCTTTGTTCTATAGGCAAAAGTTTGTTGTGACCTTGAGAATCAAAATTTGACCTTGAAACTAGGTCATCATCAATGACTACCTATAAGTAACCTACCATCCAAGTTTCAACTCAAAATCTCAAAAACTGTAGAAATTGGCACTGTGCCAATTTAAAGTTCCAATTTCAACTCAAAATAGCGCGAAAACCGTAAATATTTTATCGAGCATGTAAGCGTATAAAAGTTTGCAAATTTCCCAAAGAACAATATAAAACAAATTTCATTCAAATCGCACGGTTAGTTTAGGAGTTATAAGGTTTTAAAGATTTTACCTTTGATGACCTCTAGCGGGGGCATATGTAAACTTTTCGACAAGAAAAAAAATATATATGAAGATCTTTATTTGCTCTTTCACATGACACTTTCCATTTTATCATATGATGCGGTACTTTGTTGTAAAGTCTCTGGATTGGCTTGGGGGTAAGAATAATAATAATAATAATAATAAGAATAATAAGAATAAAGAAAAGACAATACAATAACAGAAAGGATTCCGACGGAAATCGGAATCCTTAATTATAACCACAAAGATATACACAAATCATAACCACAAAGACATACACAAATCATAACCACAAAGTCATACACAAATCATAACCACAAAGTCATACACAAACCATAACCGAAGACATACACAAATTATAACCACAAAGACATACACAAATCATAACCATGGACATATGCAAATTGTTGGCCTGCTTTAAGTTAAAAAGATGTATATGAAGTATGTATATGTTTAAAGCTACTTAAAGTAATAGTATACTAGAGATGAAGTACCAAAGTAAAGTCAGACCATCCTTGCATTACAAGTCAATGCATCCTTCTATCTGGACGGATAAATTCCACACAAATAAACATACTAGAAGTACTTCTCAGTTATTCAGTCTCAGGGTCGAAAAGTATATCACAATGTACAATTAAGAGGGATAATGTTGAAATTTGTTTTCTGACTACCATTATAGTATTTACAGGTTAAAATTAATTGGAAATGTTAGAGCTTCACTAGCTAACATGTTTTTAGTGAAAAAGGTATGTGGTTTATATACTAGAAACATGTGTCATAGGAGACCTGAGCAATCTGGATAACCATGCGTTTTGTTATGTATAGCAGATACCCGTCCAAAATCAGTTGCGCATGTACATTGATCTGTCCCCTTCATGTATAATGTTGTTAGTTGGCTTTTTGATGTCATTGTTTTTTCTCGTTGTCTACGGACCTTAGTTGGTGTGGTTGTTTTGTGGTGTTTCGTTGCCCCTCTCATCTTTTCCTTATTCTTATTTATGAAGACAATCCCTGGAAAAGGTATCGCGACACTGCGTTTTCTTTATAAATTATAATCAGTTATGCAATCACACAACGTTACTTGATTTGTTTGATTTATTTGTCGAGTATATACATGAATGTTAAACGTCTTCAAAATCAAAAGCATCATTTCAGAACAGATAAATTTGCAGCATTAAACTTCGTCAGTGATCGTCAATCGAAACAATGTAATATGGCCAAAGTAATTATGTCGAAAAATGTACCTAAAGACGTAGCAGGATGGGTGGGATATGATGCTACAGGACCCACGTTTAAGAAATTTCAAGGAAAGTGTTGAGATCATACTACTATCAGAGGCATTGGAAAGAATGACAAATATGGATAATGGCCATATCCCTGTATACAGCATAAAGTCGATAATTCAGAAAATCAGAAACCGAAGGCATGCAAAATCAGGATAAAACAGGAACCAAAGCAAACAAACAAAAACCTCCACCACATGAAAAGAAGCGAACTCCCGATATGGGAGTGAGACCAGGTGCCCAGGAAGAGTAAGTATCTCCTGCTTGCATGCAACATCCGCCGCTTCAATTCGGTAGAACTGTCACATCCGGTTCCTTCCATTTCGGAAGACATAGAGCACAATCTTGGTTTGGATGGTTCAAATGGTCTATGACAGAATATCATCCACCATTCTGGAGAATGGGACATCATAGTGTATGACGAGTTCCCCATATCGACCGTAGAACCTCCTCAGTGACGATGTTAGTCGGTCACAAACATATCCCTGACTGAGAAGCTTATCTGAAAGACGCCTAGCTCTCAGAACAAAATCCGTATATTTGTTACTTGCCCTGGAATACCGTATCAACTGAGATATGAACACGCCATAAGCAGGTGATGAAGGAATGTTGCTACTCAGAAAAGGAAAGTTTGTAATGCTGAAATTGAAGTCGTCACGTTTATCATAGAGTGAGGTGTTCATGTGACCATCAGTGTCGTAGGACAACATTATGTCCAAATAGGATGCTGAATTATTTGTCTCTGTAGTTTCTTTGACTTCAAGCTCCGAAGGATAGATACTGCTCAGGTAATCCGCGAATTTTGGATTATTGATGGACAACACATCGTTTATGTATCTGTGAGTGAAGTTGAAGTCAGAAGCTAAGTATCTTTTCCCTTCAGGGACCAAAGATTGAATGAATTCAGAAAATGTCGGCAAGGATTGGGGCACAATTGGTCCCCATTGGAATTCCGACAATTTGCTGGAAGACCTTTCCTCCAAACACCACAAAAATGTTGTCGATCAGAAAGTTTAACATGTTTCAGTGTACTTATTTTCAGAATCGGACTTTTCTTTTACAAAGTAGGTTTTTTCATAGTTAACAACAATAAATTTGTATCTGCGATTACCGAATTTAGAATTCCATACTTATACTGCATACCTAAAATGCATAAGAATCCGTACAAACAACGTTTCTTTGCTGGTTCCTCAAAATGTTCAACCAAATCTGTATCGATCTTACTCACCAAAGTTTGATCTGAAATCAAATCTGGACTTCAAAAATATTTTTCGACAGTGTATTCTCGCAGCGGCATTAACCAGACGTAGGTTTCAAAGAATTCGAAGGATCTTTTGGAACATCTGAAATCTACTCATTTCAGTGGAGGCCATTCGATCAAAGCTTTTGATTTTTCGACACTTTACATCAGAAACCCACATTCTAAATTGAAAGAAAGACTCGCAAAAATTATAAGTAATGCGTTTACAAGTAAGAGCGGCAATAGCATATACAAATTTATTGTTGTTAACTATGACAAAACCTACTTTGTAAAAGAAAAGTCATAGAAACATGAAACCCCAAAAATTTATATTAACATTTTCTGTTGCATCAATGTTAGACGTCTTCAAATTCAATAGCATCAGTTTAGAACTGATAAGTTATCAGCATGTACCAGACAAGCACATGTTCGGGTACTTAACCAATTTCCATTACCTGTAGTGCCAAGTATCCAGCTTCATTGCAACTTCAGTAGAGGTGAAAATAATTATAAGAAGATCAAATGTCACACAACAGAAACAACAATCTGATATTGCTACACACATGCCTGACAGGTGACTTTTCATTTCACCTTTTTGTCCTAAGCCTCAGAGAGAACTAGGTGCATACTGATAATATCTGATTGTGCTCTGTTTTGTTTCGATGTCTTTGAATATTCATTGGTTTGATTATATGGTGATTGCGTGACATCTGATTTTTTTTTGCAAACTTGTACATATATCGTTTATCAAAACTTATTAAGTGGTGTTTTGATCGAGAGGGTAAAACATTTATATGTACTTCTGACACAAAAGGATTCTTTTCCTCGGTAGAATACAAATCCTACAAATCATGGACTAGATCTGAGTTGTGCAAAACTTTCTTTAAGACTTCATTTTTGTAAGATTTGGTGACTCTCTATACAGGCAATTGTGCGCCCCTGGTTGCAGATTTGTTTTTATACACATACGAAAAGAAACCATGCAACATCTGCAAAAACTCAAGAAAGAAGACTTGAATGTTTCAACGGCACCTCTAAGTATCTTGATGATATTTTGAATATTTATTACCCTCATTTTGACCTTTACAAAAATCAAATTTATCCACCAGAGTTGAAATTGAATAAAGCAAATAAGAATGATATAGCTACACCATTTTTGGATGTTGGTATCAAAATCAATAACGGAGAAATTCAGACAATGATATATGACATAAGAGAAGACTTTTGATTCAACATTAGTTAATTTCCCTTGGCTTGATGGCGATGTTCCAAGATTGCCATTGCACGGCATTTATATCTCTCAGCTAATCAGATACGCTAGAGCTTGCTTTAATGTTTCGGACTTTCATGATAAAAATTAACAAATTACAAAAACCCCACTTATCAGGCAAATGTTTAGCTATCATAAATTTGTAAAATCTTTTCTGAAATTTTACAATAACTATTCTGAACTTCTTCCAAAATTTGGGACAACTTAGGCATCTGAGTATGTATCATTGGGAATTTCATTGCCTTCATTTTACGGTGACAAAATCAGAAAGATGAGAGGCAGATCAGATCAAACTTCCACAAAAAATGTAAGAAATTAGTCGGTCGCATGCTTCACCGAGGATATGATCCTAAAGTCATAAAAACCCACTTTGCATGGCACTGGACGAATTCACAGTTTTTTACCAGTGTCTTTCCCAACGTTGCACAAAGGCCAACCGTGACGACGGGACTCGATGACGGTCCTTGTTCAAATCTCGTCAGAGAAAACTGGGTCCTGATCCTCTGTCCTATCTGAAAGTTGGTCGGACTTCTCGGTGATTGACCTTGAGCTCGCTTCAGCAAGCAGAGCACAGAGTGCTTTACGAATGCCATAGATGTTTAAAAATCCATTTACATAGAATCTGTGTTACAAGAGGCCGCTGCGTTTAATTATCTCGTTTCTGATGTCACCTTACAGTGAGAAGTGTTATGTTAATACAACAACTGTGCGTCTATGGAGACCTCTGTGTATGTGGATAAGTGGAAGAGTTGCGCACATGTAATCCGGATAATAGCACAATTTGCTAATGGTAGATGGCTGTCCAAAGTCGGCGCCGGGTGCACATTGGTCTCCTTCCTTTTATGTGTTGTCATTAATGTTTGATGTTTCTGTACGTCTTTTTCGATTGTTTTGTATAATGTTCCAGTAAATATCGCTGTGTCTTTTTGCGATTTGTAGTTTTGTATGGTGTCATTTACGTATCACTTTCTTGTGGGTTTGTTTCGCTGGGTGAGTGCAGGGTGGTCATGCTGGAGGTCATCCCCTTTTCTATATAGATGTACATGCGTTTTGTTGTTTCTCTGATTCCCTAATGGATGATTGTTTCCTTATTTTGATGAATAGAAATTTCAACATCGAGAAAAACAGTATCAATATGTTCATTTTCATCAATCAAAACCCAACAATAACTTCAGGCAGAATATAAGATGCAGTCATCTTTAAAGAAAAACCAAAAACAGCTTGTATCACGAGAAGTGCCTTCCGGCTCTTTGGTGTGAAACCTGGCCACTTGAACCACCGATACACCAATGACTTACAAAGAGGGCTTGTCGCGGATCTCAAAATCCCATCCCTACCAGCAAGTTGTAACTGCAAGCAACAAAGGAACCCAAAACAAGGGTATGGAGCCAAGTACACATAACCATATGACAGATAAAGCTAATCTGCCGGGGAGACAACTCAGGCGTCTTATGTTCCTGAGCTCATAGTTCAATACATTGGTAATTACTATATTTCTGATTGAGAAGCAATACCTTGGATTAACTATTCAATTTAGTTCAATTCATTTATTTCTCTCTTATTACATTCAGAGTAAAAAGGAAACAGAAGATATATCATTGCTATCTTTGTGCAACAGAAAGGCAAATTCACACATAATTGCTACACTATGAATACAGGAAAAAGAGCAAACGTTCGTTTTGGTTTAAATTTGGTTTAAATTTCATAACTGTTTCGATTTAATGCAACTCAGTAGGTTTATGCAGAAATGATAAATTTTGGCTTATCTTATCACCTTATGCCTCTGTAAAGGTTTTGAACGCGCAAATACGGTAATTTTAAACTTTGATGATGACTGCAGCATAAACATAATATGCAAATGCATGTTAATTGAATTAAGGATTACATATTATGTTCATGTCTTCCGACACATGATTGTGTAACTGAAGGAAGGGTGTAATGCAATTATTTATTTACTAGTTATGTCACATTGACATCACTACATATCTTTCAAAGTGATATCACAAAGTACCAATTGTAGGCGATGGAAACAAATAACACTTATATTTGTCCATGAACATCAAATACTATAAAAAAGAACAACTTGACGAAGTTATATTGAAATGGTATTTAATGCCAACTTGCATGTACATCATATACAGTTACATTACAAATTGAAAACGATGTTCGCAACTTGCTTTGAGTATTCATTATAGATATTGCGTCAAATGAAATTTATTCAATGTATACATGAAATATGCATTTAGTTTGTTTTCTTATAACATCAGTGCCCTTTGACCATCTTAAACTGTTGTCTCAGATTTATTGTACTTGTTGCGAACATTTATTTTTGATTTATCGAAAAGATATTTCATGTTGTTGCGAACATATCAGAAATATTGAGAAAAATAAACTTCAATACATTAATTTGAAAGTTTAAAGAAAAGGTTAAATAAAAGAAAAGGAAAAATAAGAAAAAAGATAAAAAGAGAGAAAAAAAAGAAAGAAAGAAAAAACAAAACCCAAAAACGAAAAAAAAGGATAGTAAAGGAAAAACAGAAATGTAATGCTTAGTGATCACTGATCAGCTTAGATACATAAACCTCGTTATACATAATGAATATAATGGACATTGCATCGGGAGATTGCTGCCTCGGGTATCATGACAAATATGATAAAAGTATATCAACATAACATGCTCTTAATTTACAATTTAAAAACAGATCTCTACTTCATCAGCTACTAGTTGAAAAGTATTCCGTTCGTACATTGGAATGCTTCCATGTCACATGTTATAGTCAATGGCTTTCCGTTAATCCTCGTAGCCTGTGTTGTAATTTGGGCAGCAGCACTGTCCGTTTGTAAAGAAACAACCGTGGCAGTGGAAATAGTCGGAAGTATGACAGGTCACTGAAAGAAAAGTTAAATTTTAATACAAAATGTAATTTTATTTGAAGGAGATTAAGACAGAGAAAAATTGAAAGAGGGGGTTAATTAAGTCGTTAATTGATCATTACTTACTATAAGTGTTGGAACTAGATCCTGACTTGCCATCTTGGTTGGGAAGTAACGGATTATAGTCATCCTGCACAGGTAATGGTGGTACTGCTATGGAATGAAAGTGAAATGTTAGTCCAGTATTACGTGTAAGGCAATTATATTTTTATTCAGTTATTTTAATTTTTTATCATTCCCTAAATTGTTATCTTGGTTTAGGGAAAATGAAATAGGAAAAGATTCGTTAGAATGAAATGAAGTAGCTTTGACATAAACACAGCTATAATAATTAAAACAAAAATGAATCTGGAAAAATGTCACCCTTTTACATTTGAAAAAAAATCTACAGAGCGGAAGAAAAACATTGAAGTACCTTGTCTCACTTGCTTTTGTCGTTGTAACTTTAGATGCTGCAAAAATTTTTCTCCTAAACCTAAATGAAGAGAACATTTATCTCTGATTTATTTTCCATTAAAGCTGTTATTGATAATAAAATTGTACCTTTGATATTTTAATGCGTATTGTATTAACGATATTATAGAGAAATTGCAGATTAATTTACATACAGAGTAAAAAAAAAATATTCTCTAGTTGTATGAAAATATTAATTGAAATAAAATTAAATAAAATTAATTGAAATAGAATTTAAATTTATAAGACTTACTCGCTGATCTGACTTGAAGAACAACAGCAAACAGAAATAAAGCCATCAAAACTTTAGTATACATCATTCTTGATAGAATTGGTAGACGAAGCTGACACTGGATTTTTTTCAAAGTGGTATATGTTCTTGAAGAATTCACAAAAGCTCAGAATTAAATTAAGCCAAAACGAGATGAAGAACGCTTTTATACCCTTGTCATATCAGGTGTTTGTATACAAAGCCCCACGGCCTGTCGACCTGTTGGCCTTTCTTTTCACGATTTATTTTGTCAACAGCAACACAGAAACGCTAACGAACCAACGGGCACGCCGTCAAGGTTGTGGGGTAGACCCAAAGTCAGGACATACCCTCTAATGTCGTGAATGAAATCAGGAGTCCTTTAATGGGCTCTTATCTCTGGAATTTAGCTGTTTATTAAGACTTTGACATGAAATTTCACATTGAATGTTAAAGTTGTGATAAGGTGATCTACTTATTTACAAATAAGACATTTACCTTTGGTTTCCTGATCAACTGTTTTTGTGAACATGCAACCAGGGATTATGAACAAAGATAAGTTCATATGAATTTTTCATTTGTGAAAAGTTTCATAAGATTTCTCAATGAAATGTTCTTATATGAAAAGAGGCCACCGGAATCCAGAACTGTGGTATCAATTCAGTAGTTTCATAAGAGATTAAACATATAATCAATTAGTAATTTATTTGACGGACACAGTCCTTTATTTACAAGAAGTAGGTCATCCATTGAAAGGTACGAAGGAATATAAGAAATGTAAATACTAATAATACGGAAGGATTCCAACTACCCTCTTGAAGGAACTTTCAAACCAACTCATTGTGCATCAGACACGTGTTTCGGATATTTAATCCTCATCAGTGATGCTTCCAGCCAAATTGTTTTTCATAAGCCATCAAATTCATTTCAGTAGCGCCCTCTGGTTTTATTTTTACTAGTAATGCAAGACTAATATTCATTCATTAAGTCGTTAACCCAGTAGATACATGTACATATAAATCGTTTGCTTTTTCTTTATGTTTAGGTAGTAATCAATCCGAGCGAAATATTTTTAACTAAAGATTCCTAGACTTGCTCAAGTCCTTATATTAAATAATTGTAAAATTTAATACATTTCTGTACATTACTAATAGAAAGGAGGGGATCTCCAACAACACCTAGTTGCAGCATCAAAAGCAACCTCCCAAAACACCCACTGTAAAACACTAAAATGACACGCACAGAAAGAGACGCAGTAGTACAATGAACGTCAAATCACAGAAAAACATAAAACACAAATGACTACACATAAACCAACGAGACCAATGGGCAAACGGTGCCGACTTAGGACGGCCATCTGCCTCGTGAGTAGCAGACGGTGTGGTTATCCTGGATTACGTACGCACAACCCTCCCACTACTCCGATTACCCAGAGGTCTCGAAGAACGTACAATTGTGGTGTAAAACAACCTCCTCACTGTCAGATGACCACACACAAACAAGACCGCAAAACGCAGGGACCCAAGCAACACAGATGAATATGTAAATTGATATAAAAAGAGGGCATGCGTAATACGACATGTGCTCTGCCGGCTGTAGCGAGCTAATGTATGTTATCACCCGAGGAGTCCGACTGACATTCAGAGAGGACAGGTGGTCGGGGCCCTGTCTTCTCTAAAGAGGTTTGGACAGGGCCCGTCATGGAGTCCCGTCGTCACAGTCAGTCAGCGTGCAAGTATTAAGGATGCGCTGGTACAAGACTGTAGATTGGTCAAGTACCAAGCCTAGTGTCCGTCTGGTGACATTAGGATCATATCCACGGTATAAGAGGCGTTTGATGAGTATAATCTCTTTGAGTATAATCTCTTTGCTGGTAAGCAAAAGTTGTCTTCTCTGTTTTGTGATATAAGAACTTGTGAAGCTTGCAAAAAAATCTCTGCAACAAATTGCTCACTGCTTATAGTTTTAAAAGGGGCATTTCTATTCTACTTGAAGATTTTAAATTATTGAGCATCTTAAAAAAGAGTCAACTAGATAGACATGTATGTAATTGTAAACCGATTCTTCGATACCTAATCTCTGTCTAAAACATAAGCGTTTATGTGTGAAAGAAAAAAAGTCTTACATGTATCAGTTATTGATAATCGAATTTTCTACAAAATAGAAATTTTTAATAATTCGAGTTAGATATCGGCAATTTTGTTTCGAAATGAACTGTCTGAATTCGTATTCATTTCCTGAACTGTTTGAATATCGAACGTTCTTTCTAAAATAATTAGAAAAAATAGTGGCCCACTGATCTTGTTGAAAATCGTGTCCATATAATCTTACAATAAGTTTTAAAAAGATGACAACAGCATGCGTTTTGGAACCTTAAGTTAATTGATAATCAATAACGTAAAGACATTGACATTTGGGTAATAAAAATATTCTACATCTCGATCAATGTTTCCCTCTAAAAGATCAAGTTGTTAAACTCCAGTGAAATATTTTCAGTGCCAAATGCACATTCGAACTAGAAATGTCTCATCAGTGGTGCAATAGTCCATATATAATGGATATGTGATGAACAAAATAATATAAATAATAAAAGAAACAAGTAAAAACCTAATTACACTTTCAGGGAGATACCCCTTAGTTGTAGAATAAATTATAAGGTTTGGTGTCTGAATTTAATGTACATGTATTTGAATCTAAAACAAAGTCAAGTTCTGAAACACTTTGATACCAAGAGGATGTTTTCTTCGGGGAGTAATAGTCCAACAGAGGAGATATTAACTTGGCGGTTGAAATTATCAATATTATAAGATATATATTATATTGACAGAATTTCAGTGCACCATACATGTAGGCATATTTCAACAAGAAAGGTGGGATCACAAACAGGAATCGGTTGCAGCAATCATAGCAAATCTGAGCTGTGTAACTTGTTTGTTATAAAAATAAATAAAGTTTAATTTTTCTTAAATCACCGGAACACCTCTATACAACATGCACAATAAGAGACGCAATGGGGACTAAAACTGACCACATGTAAACCAACGAGACCAATTAGCAATAGCCGTTAGAAGCACATCAGGATTACGTACACAAAACCCTCACAACTGTCCTGATACCACGTAATCTCGAAGAACGTACAATTGTTGTGTATTATAGTCTCCTCACTGTAAGGTCACGACATCAAGCATTAGCTCAAGAGTCCGTCCTCGGCAGGGTGGGACGAGATCATGCATAATTACCCGATTTGTCCAACCAACGTTCAGAGAGACAGTCCCCCGTCGTCACAATCAGTCAGAATGCGATTCTAAAGAATGGTACAAATGACAAATATGGATAATGACCATATCCCTGTATACAACACAAAATCGTTAATTAGAAAATCAGAAACCGAAGGCATGCAAAATCAGGATAAAGCAGGAACCAAAGCAAACAAATAAAAAACCTCCACCATATGAAAAGAAGCGAACTCCCGATATGGGAGTGAGACCAAGCTGTATGAAGAAATGTCCTATAAAGGATGCCAGTGGCCAAAATTGAGGAAATCAAAGTAATGAATATATGGAAATCAACAATAAAAGTAATCTAGAATGTATGCCAAAGAATTTGCTAAGGACAAAGTGTCACATTATCTTCAACCTAGATGTTGAAATTATGAAATTCAAATGAGTCGTTGACAACAAACACACAAAATAACAGTGACTGAATCAAGAAAATTACACCACAAACAAATGCTTTATATCTATATTTATAAATAATAGCTACAACCAATATGGAGAAATATCGCTCGAGAAGGAATTAACAAACCATTAACCCCCCCCCCCCAAGCAAAAAAAAAAAAGAAAATCTAAGGATTTGGTGATTATACATAATTTCATTTTGTCTCCTTTCGAAGTTGTTTTCCCCTACATGTTTGGTTCTTTATTTTGTTTGGCTCTTTCTGCACCGAATTCATATAATTATGTTGGTTATTAATTCTATATATTTATAATTTTTACGTTTCCTTTTAGAATTGAGACAGATCAGATTCGTGAATGAAAATGTCTATTCATAATAATATGTAACAAAAAGAATATTCTACTCGAATTTTAAATAAAAGTATAAAAGGCAGGTCGGCACATGGAAAATGTATATGAAACGTGATCCCTTTCAATTCGTGATTTTTAATCCTTGACACTAAAAGATATTTCATTATTTAGGTTACATTTTATCTTACCAGACATATTTTGTTACATTCTAAAGAAAGTTCGTGGCTCGCTGCCATGAATTAAATTTTGCATATATGCCAAAACGGTCAAACTAACAATGGTCTCAGCTTACAGCACGTGGTCTGAACTAAAAGCACTTGTTATATATTGTTCAGTAAATATGTTGAGGACAACGATGTTAATCTTTATAGTTTAGCGCCATGATTAACAAAAGCAATAAGGAAAATCTCGGTCATCTCAGCAGAAATCTACCAAAATATACTTTAATAATGATATATTATAATATGAATTTATACTGATCTAATTTCAATCCTGATTCTGTTCGAACTATGGATAAACACACCAAAGCTGTAAATGAAGCTTCAAATCCTCAAACCAAATAGATTTACAAGTGAAGTGATATATGTGTTGGTTAGATACAGGGAAATATTTGAAAACAGAAAATTACCAAAATATCTTTTACAGAATCCTTTTTAGCAAAGCCCACATTATCTTCCTTATTCCTTTACTTTTAAATGTCACATAGTTATCAAATGAAATGTGTATTTTATGGCATAAAACGAATACAACCACCTAACTTTTTAAGTATTTACGTTTGTCGTGATTTGTGATTTCTTTATCTCATTGTAGTGTCACTAAGACAACTATCATCGTTGGTTTATTTCAAATCCAAATGCGAAGCTATATTCAAATTGTTCCAATCATTTTCAGACTGGACATGACTTCTATTGTGAGATTTGGATAAGGCTCGTCGTCAATTACATCGTGTTGTGCAATAAAATATATCAGTACAAGGCTGCAGGTGGGTCAATGAATAGTGTTCCTTCGATGTCTTCTGGATTGTAATGAAGCTATAAATATGGTCATACTTGACTTAAATTTCAGCATCACAAACTTTCCTTTTCTGATATTACGGAAGTGTTTTATCTCTATCTTTCCGCAGAAAATGTTCAAACCAATGTATCATGCATCAGACACGTGTTTCGGATATTAAATCCTCATCAGTGATGCTTCCAGCCAAAGTAATTTTAGACACAACCAAAAGTAATTTCAGTAGAGCCATCTGGTTATATTTTTTTTGAAATGTAATTTGTGTATTTACTTTGCAGAGAGTGCGCGGTTCCAAATTTCCTGTAGGGTCGATTCAGTAGCATATCCAAATAAAATCTTTGTTCAAAACAGCATTAGATGGATGGTGTTAACCTCCTTTAATTTTGAAGATTTTTTGGATGAAATTCCGAAATAGCAAAAAACATTTATGATGTCAAATTGATAAAGTGCCAGTCCAAAGCTTCTTGCAGGCGACAGATCTGGTGAGAAGTAGCAACATCCTTTCGTCGCTTGCTTCTGGCGTGTTCATATCTCAATGGATACCTTATGCCAGAGCAACTACGGAATATACAGATTTTGTTAATTTCTCAGTCAGGTATACGTTTGTGACCTACTAACATCGTCACTGAGATTTATTGTTGATACGGGGAATTCGTCTTACATAATTGTGTCCAGAGTGGTGGATGATAATTTTAACCACAAAATAATTATAGGTATATAAGCGCTAACATGACAAGACAATAGATCTATATTATCGAGCCTGACAGTATGCCTGCAGTGATGCCACTCGAGTTGCTAATATATTATGACTACCTTGTACTGGTGTGGTCCTTTTTGAGGAGTCCAATTCTTTTGTTGTGAGCATAACAGTGTCTGAAGCGGACAATTCCCCTGAGAGAGATAAAAAGGACCACACCAGTAATATATTACACACTCGAGTGGCATCACTGCAGGCATACTGTCGGGCTCAATAATATAGATCTATTGTCTTGTCATGTATGTGCTAATATTATACTTATTTGATAATTGGAGATGATTTGCAAAATTCAGTTTCGGATAAATATGTTACGTCTTCAAATATATGACATCATTTAAGAACAGATAAATTTGCAGCATGGACCAGAGATGCACGTTTCGGGTACTTGACCCTCGTCAGTGATCCTCAATCTAAATACTGTATTATGGCCAAAACTGTGATAAAAGTTATGTCTGATAATATCGAGAGACGGAGCAGGATTAGTGGAATATGATGCTACAGGATTAACTTTTCAAAAATTTTTAGAAAATTTTGTGAACAGAATGCGTATGAGGAAACGATCAACCGAATTTGTTCGAACTTTCCTTCATGTGCCCTCGGGGACTCCTGGTCCGCCAGCAGTGACATTAACCAAGTGATGTAACATTTTGATATTTATCCGTAATTGGATTTTTCAATTCATTTTACCAAGTGATACAAATGTTGTTTTATGATACTTACCCGTTACTGATTTTTTTGCAAATCATCTCAACTACGTATATAACATTTTCCAATCTTTTTTTTTTCAATTCAATCTTCCTTTACAAGGTTTGGGAAATCAATATATACACTTATTTTCTCATTGGTTTTCTTCTAATGATACAAATGATTCTGTGGTATACATTTTAATTCAATATTGAATTAGAACACCATAACAATTAATATAGTGATATCGCTGTTTTCACCTGGAGCATTACATGTCGATTTCCGTAATAAAATACACTAATTTCGTATAACATAAAAATATCCCTGTATAGCATAAAATAATGATAGATTATAAGGGATAAAAAAAAAGAAGGATATCACTCCATTCTATCAAATAAAATGCAAACACGAAAACATACATAAATATATATTAATTATTTACATTCATAGAAAGCAGTTCTTGAAAAAAACCTCCACTTTCCAGTTGTCACAAATTATTTTTTGTATACTAGTATTTGTTGAATTTTGCTTTCCAGGTATCCAAGGTAAGTTGACACCTTGTAATTTTCAAGTTTCAGGGCACATTTCAGAGCACAATCTGCAGAGATAGAAAACAAGATTCTTTTAAATGTATAAATCAGTGAATGAAATAATATTGTTGTTCCAACTGTTTACCTTCTTTCAGAAAATTTCAAATCAATTTTAGTGCACCAGACACGTGTTTTAGATAGTAAACCCTCATCGTTGGTTTCCTCTAATTCAACACCGAAGTGATTTTCAGGCAGGCACGGCTAAATGTATTTACGTAACGCCCTCCAATTTTTATTTTTGAATTTTAATTTGTGCATTTACTTTGCAAAGAGTAAAGAGCAGTGAGCTCAAAATTACTTGTAGGGTCAATTCAGTTGCATAGTTAAATAAAATCTAGAAAAAAATGTATAAAACAGAACTTTCTCAAGAGGAAAGAAAAAAATGGGATAAACAGAAAGAGACAAAACACAGCTTTGGAATTCCGGATGAATTCGATTATCAATTTAAATGAGTTAAAGAAGATCCTGACGATAATCTCAACAGCACTCATAATAGAGCACAAAATTAAGCATCGACGGACCCCTAGCAAGCTAGAGGTGGGACCAGGTGCCCGGGAGGAGTAAGCATCACCTGTTGGCTAGCCGCACCCGCCGTCGATGGTTAAGCACGAAAATGAAAACAATATATGTACATGTAAGACTTAGATATCCTGATGCCTGCTATTTGAATTCTGAGTTAGGAATCAAAACTCAAGGTTACAACAGAGCACAAAGGCAAAGATATTCTATAAAGAAATGGTTTTTGGAATTTAGTTTTTTGTTTGATTTCATTCACTCATTGATTAAAAATAATAAAACTTATTTCATATGTTGTTGCCACAAAATGCGTTAATGTGTTGTATTATTAAGATGATTGGCGAACTGTATAAGCTACATCTAGAATTAATGCATTCTTCTCTAAATTATCTTTAATTCCTTCTCTAAGAAGTATGAATCTCGAATTCACAAAGGACATGTATTATGGAGCAATGTTGCACCAATGATGACATTATTTTGTTTTATTTTCCGATCTTTTTTTCCGAAACAAGCTTCGGAGCAGCCTTCGTCCTAAGAAGACGGAAGTGTTATAACTCGTTACATTCTTGGACAAAATTTCAAACCAATTTCAATGCACTTGACTTGTGATTCGGATAGTAAATCCTCATCAGTGGTACTCTAAGCCATATATTTTCAGAAAAAGCCAAATTTATTTTAGTATAGCGCCCTCTGATTTAATTTTTTGAATTTTATGTATCTACTTTGCAAGGACCGTGCAGCACCTAATTTCCTGTAGGGTCGATTCAGTAAGCATAGTTAAATATAATCTATGACCAAAACAGCATTGAAAGTATGCAGAAAATATCAAGATTTTACTCAGTTTTACCTTAATCCATTTTCTTTTTGAAATTCGGATATTAACCTTAAAAATCTACCTCTTTATTTCAACGTAGAATCTTAGGGAATTACCATTCCATTCTGAGGGGGGAAGTTGCTTCCAATTGTTTGATTAGATTACTGATTTCCGACGATAGCCGGCCGAAATATTCATTTTCCAGCAATTCAAGATCAGAATGTTTCTTTTAAAGTCCCTTCAATCCTTACAAGCAAAAATAACACAAACAAGGAAAAATAAAGGCCATCGGGAGAACATCTTTATTTTATCAAGCCACCTTCGTCTGACCTTCACTATGCCATCTGCGCAACCAGACTCGTTTTGTATTCGAAAACATTACGAAGGATACATTAACCTCTACGACGATGAAAAGAATGCCACGCCACTTGCATTTAAGACTCTTGGAGAACCGGTGAGATCCCAAATTTAAGTAGGATGACATCATGATGCTATTTGAAAATCAAAAGGGTTAATCCTGTACAAATAGGGAACATTTGATGAAGTTTTGATGATCCTATGATGATTGATTTGTCTTCTATGCTGTTCTTAAGTATTTTTAGTCTAAGTCCAAAGTGACATTGACCTGGAAAATCAATAGGGTTCATCCCCTTCTCATGAAGTACATTTGAGTAAGATTTGATGCTTCAATGTGTCCATCGGATGTCAAAATCAGGATATTGTGAAGCCAGTAAAGGGGAAGCCAAATACTTGTGTCTATTTAATATCTTATTGCGATAACTATGTGCAGATATTTTGATTGCAAAGAATTTATAAACAAATGTATAATCTGAGATTGTCAATATTGAATTTTATGTTCTATAGCACTTATTTTATTGTACTAGACGAGAAGTATTTTTGTTCTTGAAAGAAGATCTCAAACTCACATTTTTGATTTATTGCATATTATATTCCTTTAAGACAAAAGCTTAAAATATTTGCTAAGCTCTGTTTAAATGAAATGCATTTTTATACAGAGGACCAAGTAAAGATCATTGACAAAGAAGTACCCGAAACGTGGATGTCTGGTCAATGCTGCAAATTTATACGTTCTTAAACGATGCTATGAATTTGAAGACGTGTAACAATCAAACTATGTCTAAAACTTTTCTCTTGAAATAAAACAGGAAAGTGAGCTAAGCACGCCTGAATTCTTTTGTGTTGTATGACGAGCAAAGGAACCATAATTATTATTCTGTGTGTTATGACCAAAGCAAACACATTTATTTCTAGTGTATAGCGTAGGAAAGGAAATGATCTCCAGCATGACCACCCTGCACTCACCCAGCGAAACAAACCCACACATAAATGACATCATACAAACTACAAATATCAAAAAGACAACAATATTCACTAGAACATCATACAAAACAATCGTAATAGACCTACAGAAACATCAAACATTGATGACAACACATAAAAGGAAGGAGACCAATGTGCATCCGGCCGACTTTGGACTGCCATCTGCTATTCGCAAATGGTGTGGTTATCCGGATTATTGCACACAAGCCTCCCACTTATCTGGATACACAGAGGTCTCCATAAACACTCAATTGTTGTATAAACATAAAACTTCTCACTGTAATGTGACATCACAAGGAAGATAGTTAAACGCAGCGGCCTCTTGCAACACAGATTCTATGTAAATGGATATAAAAATTCTATTGCATGCGTAAAACAGTCTGTGCTCTGCTGGCTGAAGCGAGCTCAAGATTAATCACCCGAGAGGTCTGAGCAACTTTCAGACAGAACAGAAAATCAAGACCCAGTCTTCTCTGACGAGATTTCAACAAGGCCCATCATGGAGTCCCGTCGTCATGGTTGACCAGTGTGCAACGTTGGGAAAGACACTTGTACAAAACTGTACATTGGTCCAATACCATGCCAAGTGTTTTTATAATGACTTTAGGATCATATCCGCGGCAAAGCAGGCGACCGATTGTTGAAGTTTGACTTCCTTTGATCCCTCTTGTTTTGTATATAAGTACACCGTAAAATGAAGGCAATGAAATTCCCAATGATACATACTCTGATGCTAGATACGTCCCAAATGTTGAAAGAAGTTCAGAATAGTTATTGTAGAATTCCCCCCCCCCCCCCTCCCCAAAAAAAAGATTTTACAAGTTAATGATATCTAAATCCTTGACTGATAAGGTTTTTTTTTGTAATTTGTATATTTTTGTCATAGAAGTCCGAAACATGGGAGCAAGCTCTAGCGTATCTGCTGAGCTGATAGATGTAAATGCCGCACGATGGCAATCTTGGAACATCGCCATCAAGCCAAGGAAAATTAACTATGTTGAAACCAAAGTCTTCTTTTGATCGTGTATCTTTGTCTGAATTTCTCCGTTATTGATTTTGATATCAAGATCCAAAAATGGTGTAGCTATATCATTTGTGTTTGCTTTTTCAATTTTAACTCTGGATGATAAATTTGATTTTTGTAATGGTCAAAATGTGGGTTATTAATATTCAAAATATCATCAAGATACTTAGAGGTGCCGTTGAAACATTTGAAGTCAAATTTCTTGAGGTTTTGCAGATTTTGCATGAATTCTTTTTTGTATGTGTATAAAAACATATCGACAACCAGAGGCGCACAATTAGTACCCATAGGAATTCCAATAGCTTGCCTGTATAGAGTGTCACAAAATCTTGTCTAAAAGAAAGGACAAGGCCTTGCACAACTCCGATCGAGTCCATGATTTGTACGATTTGTATTCTACTGAGGAAAATAATCCTTTCGTGTCAAAAGTACATATAAATGGTTTACCCTCTCGATCAAAACATTTTGATCGTGCGTGCAAAGTATAAAAAAATTAAATCCAAGGTATTTTGATTGAAATGCAGACTGTAATATTTATATTCTGTTGCCAAGCGGGTCTAGTTAGATTATCTATTTTGCAAAATTTCTTGGTGAGAATATTTATTTCCAAGAGGTGGCAGCCCAACCCCCACTCGCTGTCAAATGGTCTTCCTCTAACTGGCCAAATATAGGAGTCTACGAAAGGGCATTATTAGGATAGGAATTAGCTGATATTGATTTTGTAAATCTCTTTCAATGTGATTCACAATTGGTTGATAAAATGATAAATTGCATGTAAAACTGCTTCAGTTGCATTTTACGCAATAGTAGCATCATATCAATGAAAATACACAACGTTTTCATGATTCAATACTTAATTTACATCCTCAAACAAATCATGTATTAACTGAGTACGAGAAAACGGACAAACGAAATTCTATTCTAGATCATTTGAAGGATTGGCGATCGAGACGAACTGCGAATTGTAAACAGTTACTATTCGATACAATTTTGTGCACAATAATTTTCACACTCTTTGGGCATATTACATTAATTGTTTAGATGAGTATCACCGACGAAATGTGCATGTCTTGTCCATGCTGCAAATTTATCTGTTCTTAAATGATGCTATTGAATTTGAAGACGTTTAACAATAGTATCTATAAGCACGCCAATGACAGAATATGTTACCAGTTGGGACCAATGTTAAAACTCCGAACGGACCTACATGTATTGGTATAGAGCTGTCAGCAAGGCTGGCAAAATCGGAAATTAAAACAATTGAAGTTTTCTGAAGATGTATGGAACAAAAGAGAAAAGGCTAGAAAAAGCTAACTTCGTATATGGAACTAGCGGACTTGGACAATTAGTTTTTGTTTAGCATTGAAAACGCTGCGCAAACATATGATATTTCATAAAACTGCAAAGGGAACTAGATGATGTTCATTACGAATAAACTTCTAAGTGATGGAAGTTCAAGAAAAAAAAGTTATGCTGCAGCAAGGAAGCACCAGAAAGAAGAGTTTTTCGTTGTTGGCTTCACACTTTATGACAAGCCAAAGAAATGTGTTTTGTCCCTACCAACGCTATATATCATTAGTGTAGGTTCGATTTATAACAGATCGATTCTCTCTGTATGCACATCACTGGTGTTTTGAACCTGGATGAAAAAATCGATGATTGGCTTTTGTTGGATAAGCATACGAGGAAAGATATAAACAATTCACTAAGCAGATTTTCCCGTAATCATTTATTGAACATTCCTATTAACAGTTATGTACATATGCGATGATTGAGTAAACTACGTAAAATGATTATTGAGAGTTGATGAGCTGATATATTGTTGATCTGATTTTATTTCTGACATTCACTTCTCAGTAATAAAGAATAAGTTCAACAGAACGGAAATGATCTGAGAATTTTAAATCTGAGAAAAATCCATTTGCATTTATTCTAGTGTTTTCATATCAGGGATGAGGCATTTCATTCGTTCGTCACACGAAAGGAGGAGGAAATTTAGCCTGAAATCTCCAGATGATGTTAAGCATGGGGAACATGTGAAAGAGTCCGAAATTTTGCTCCGTGGTTTAACAACGGACAACAATCGCCGGCAGTCACTACCTGCTTGTTTTCATCAAAATGACACGTCTCGTGAAGCCATCGAGTTACCCAAAGAAAGAGAGTGCAAAAAACTGCGCAGATTCCAAACCATTTCAGAGGATGCAACGTCCAAGAAAGTAGTGCTGGTAATGATTCTTGTTGCGCTCTTCGTCGGCATCGTTCTTGGCTTTTCAACATATAGACTGGTTCACTTTCTGTCTAGTGGATAAGGAATATCGGTATATCTATTGTGTATATATGTGTATATTATTGTGTATATACATTTTATGGAGGCAACGTAAGTTCTTTAACATAGAAAAACTAGATTTGTTTGAAGAAAAATGAAGCTCATGTTATTTTAAGTACGAATCCTTTAAAAATATCCACTTTGTCAATCGTCATACAGTAAATCCTATTTATAATGAATGTAGTTTTTTCCCTTGAAACGATGGATGATGGTATGATTAATTGATGGTACCAGGAGAAAGTATGCCGTCCGTGAAACATAAGCAGCATTTTGGTATCATTGCGTCCAGTATCCGTCTGACTGTCCGTATGTCTGATAGGTACACTTATGGTGAAACAAATGTTCCATTTGATCTTATTTAAACCGTGTCATTGTCAAGTAATTTAACAAGGAGGTTAACCTTATATATGAAGTGTGAAACCATACGTACGGGTCACACGTACCACGTAACCACACCATTTGCTATTAAAGTGGCAGATGAACGTCCTTAATCAGCACCGGTTGCCAATATGTCTCGTTGGATTATATGTAGACCTTCATGTTAAGTGTTTTGAGGTCTTCATTATTTTTCTTCTTTGTCCCTTTGACCATTGTCTCTCGTTGTTATTGTCAATTCTGTGTTTTCGTAATAAGGTGTTTCCTTTTTTGGATTTGAAGAACTTTTATGTATTTTAGGTATTTTCAACAATCGCAAGTAGCCCAAATCTGTCAATATCAGTGACAAATATGGATAATGACCATATCCCTGTATACAACACAAAATCGATCCTCCAGAAAATCAGAAACCGAAGGCATACAAAATCAGGATAAAACAAGAACCAAAGCAAACAAAAAAAAACCTCCACTATATGAGAAGTAGCGAACTCCCGAAAAGGGAGTGAGACCAGGTGCCCTGGAAGAGTAAGCATCTCCTGCTTGCATGCAACATCCGCCGCTTCAATTCGCTTCAATCTTCAATCCTCTTTAAGATATTTGTAAGTAGTTCCACAAATGATCATAACACTAGAAACTTATATGTTTATTTGAATTGCAGATGAATAATAATTGTTCTGCTTGAATTGAGTTTTTACTGATTACCGATGCATTAATTAAAAAATGTTCAAAAGTCACCGGAAACTAGCTGTAGCCCCCCCCCCCCTATTATTTGATACTAGTTCAAGATAAAAAAGACCTCTCCTTTTTCCTTCAAAAATTGTTAAACATATCTTTATGGACATGGACAAAAGCATAACCACAGCATTATCATAACAATATCTAAGCCCGTTCTTATTTGGCTCAATAGCAGCAACACCACCGATTGGACTGTGACTGGATAACGTGTATTCCGCAAAAACTTTCTGTCTTCCGTATGCAAAATGTGTTTTAACAGTCAATTAGTTTAACAGTTACCATAAATGAATCTAAATGACAACATGATGATTTTTCTGTTTCTTTGCTAAACAGCCTCAAAAATAATATTCAAAGCGTACAAGAGGTAAGTATGCAAAGTACTGTATGATACCTGCGTGATTGGAATCATTCCGACAGAGAGAATACATTGAAAATTCGCTACCTGTAAAGTTTATTAATTACTTTGCAGTAGCGAAGGAGGGAAATGTGATAATGTGTCAGGAAATAGGAGCCATTAACGCTGTAATGTTTAGGTATTGCTGTTTCTACCTAATTAAAGACATTCTTTGGTGTTACTTTCCGTCGCCTTCCACACTGAATTGACTCTGTTTATCGAGACGTATATAAATGTATGCGAACCATAAATTTATCCACCAGGAAGAGGATCTGACCAAAGAACCAACAGTATTGACTGTCTGACCCGTCAGATGTTTTACCCTCGCCTGTTAAAATTATAATCCCTCAGCATGTTGAATTTGATTCTGCCTTATTTTGTTAAAATATCCACGGACCGATATACTTTTCTTTCTATCATATTGTATTATACGTGAAATGTCCCTATTTTACAAAATTTGACAAAACTTTATTTTGTTCACTATGAAATTACATTAATTATTCCGAAAGAAACAAATTAATTTCAGTGTTATTCTGTTTTGTCCCTCCCTTACAATCATCTTTTTCTCAGAGTTAAAAAAGCCATCTTATCTATTGTGTTCAAACAAATCCAACACATCCGATCAATAGAATCTTCGTTTATTATGTGTCATTGTCAATAATAAAATATACGTTCTATTGTAAATAAATCATTCAGTGCGCCATATGTTCATTTCAACAAATAATGTATCATCAGTGATGCTCGAGGCCAACATAGAAGATATCCAATTGATGAATGTATGAAGATGGAAATTCTAAATATGACATTAAATGTATGCCAAAGAGCACTTTGCATTTAGGGGCATATTCCTAAGTTAATGTAATCATGTTGTCACATGTGATTCTTTCTTTGCATGGTCACATTTATAATAGTATAGCAGTCTATATGGTCAAGTTTAATTCAAAATGATATTTTTATATTGATCGCCTTTGTAATACCGTTTTCCGCTATTCGGACATACAGGATTATCTATAGTCTTTAGTGAACCTAAACAGCTTGTCTAACTATACACATGTATACTAGCCTGTTTTACTACCATGCGCCACAAGAGGACTTAGTACATGTACATGTACCTATGGATTGATAGTCTGTTACTGGATCTTTGCTGTATGTTCGAATCATGAACATGACGTGACCTGTGTATTACCTTGTCCTTACTCTAGGACAACATTTATGCTAGATTTGGTGAGAATCTCTACAAGCAGGTTGTAGGGATTTCCACATGAATTGACTCTCAACAAGGCAAATGTATCAAACACAGAGACACTGTTTTGGACCTAAATATCAACATTTGTAATGGAGATATTCATACATGTTTGTATGACAAAGAAGATGAATTGGATTCAACAGAGTAAATGTTCCCTGACTTGACGGTGCTGTCCTAGATTACCGTCATTAGGTATCTACATTTTGCAGCTCGCATGGTATGCGAGAGCATGTACTGATGATTTGGATTTTCATAGTACATATTTACTAATTATCAAGAAACTTTTTGGTTAAGGTTTTCGCTTTCACAAACTAGTAAAGACTTTCTGTAAAATTTACAAAAATTATTGTCCACTTCTTTTGAAAATAGCACCCATACAAGCAGCAGAGTATTACTTTGGGTATTTCACTGTATTTTACGTTGACATAATTAACAAAATAAGAAGGATCAAAGGTAGACAGAATTACCATCGACAATGTGTCAGAATCATCAAACGCCGTTTATACCGTGGATATGATCCTTCTATTATCAGATGGGCGCTTGGTTTGGTACTGGACCAATCTACAGCCTTTTACCTTACCAGCGCATTCTTAATTTTGCACTCTGACTGAGTGTAATGATAGAACTCCATTACGGACCCTGTCCAAATATCTTAAGAGAGGACGGCCATGACCACCTGTCCTCTCTGAAATCAGTCGGACTGGACTCCTCGGTGATCACATGCATGAACTCGCTACAGCCGGCAGAGCATGGACTGTATTTCGTATGCCTTCTGTTATATATCCATGTACATATCTGTCTATGTGTTTCTTAGGCCCCTTCTTCATGCTGTCTGTTTGTATGTTCATCTTAGAGGGAGGAGATTATTTTACACCGCAATTGTGCGTTCTTCGATACCTCTGGATAACAACAACGTCTGCTGCTTGCGTGGCACCGGTCGCTCGTTGGTTTATGTGTGGTCTTTAGTGTTTCACGTTCTATGTTGTGAGTTAGTGTTCCTTGTCCCTTTCGCGTCTCTTTCTGCGAGTATCTGATCTGTGTTTTTGCACTGGGTGTTTTGGGTTTTTGCTGTGGGTGCTGCAACCGAGTGTTGTTTGGGATCGCCATCTTTCGGAGAGGAGATACTTTGATCAACATTGCCTCATTTGGCATGCAGGATGATGAAATGTTGTCGAGCATGAGAGAAATACACTTTATTCCACAGCAGAGGGATACACTACGAAGCAAACAAGATACTACCATAATGATTGAAACATCAATGTTGAAAGAATGATCCTCAACAGAAAATGTTTAATCAGTGGTGCTCGATGCCGATATACTTGATGAACACAATATTTGATATCATACAGAACGTGCTATCTTAAATAATAAGGAAAAGATCTCCGACGATGACGTTACAGTGATCACAGCGGAGCACACATGTATGAGACGAGAAACATGGGAAGACGCGTATAACTACAACGCCAACAGACGGAGACAAAAAGAACAGTCAATTTAAAACCACAAACAACCAAAAACTCCGCTGAACAATGAAGAGTTTATGGAGTTCTATATGAACTTAAAACGAATACTAGTTTATACTGTAGGTGATGTCACAAGAAAACAGAAAAGCAATTTACCAAATAACGTTAGGGTTAAGATAAACATATATCAAGAAATAATCAGCATAAAACATATTCATTGTAGATGGCTATGTTCATGCTACTCTCTCCCTTATCAAGATACAGAGAGGTCTCCATAAACTTAGTATATAAACAAACAAAAACATGTCACTCTTACAGTACTGCAACCCACTTGTTTGACAATTCTATCCTATCCTATCCACCATCCTACATCCTACATCCACCTCCTATCCACTCTATCCTATCCTATCCCATCCTATCCTATCCTATCCCATCCTATCCTACCCTATCCACCTCATTCCAATCTAATCTTACCCTATCCTATCCTATCCTACATCCTAGTATCCTTTCCTCCTTTATCTACTTCTCATCACTTTTTGTCGAGATTATGAATAAAACTAAATGACTTGATACAAATTCATGCATAAGTAGTAAGTTATCTGTTATTATTACTGTTTTGGAGTTTATTGAAATGAAAATTATTTAAATGATTAAATACAATTTTTGCAGTGAACGAATCAAAATATCACAACAAACCTCCTCTAATTTAATGAAGTTTATATTACTCAATAAGTCAAGTTTGAATTTCAATGGATCGAATTTAATCGAATGAGTATGATTGTCTGCTAATAACCTTTGAATTAAAAACATAAAATTTGGATTGAAGAACGAAGTGGATAGGATGTAGGATAGGATATGATGTAGGATTAAATGGGATAGAAATGGTTAGGATTGAGGTGGATAGGATAGGATATGATATGATAGGATGGGATGGGATTGGATAGGATAAGATGCTATCCACTTTCTATCCTACATCCTGCAATCTACATCCTATCCTATCCGCTTTTTTGTCAAACAAATGGGTTGCAGGACTGAAGCTTAATCACAAATAAGACAGTGCAACTCATGGTATCACAAAAGCTATTTTTAAATAATAGATACCAAAAGAAGTGGACATACGAGAATCGGTCAGTGTTCTGCTTACTGAATCAAGCACATAACCATCAAGTGAGAATAACCAAGCCCACTCCGACAATATTTGCACAGAGCTCTTCACTGTTTAAGGCTATATGTATAGGATAAAGACCGAGTTGAGGTCTGTATGAAGGTTAGATGACCAAGGAGAGAACAGGGTAGTGTTTAAAGACCGAAGACGAGGGCCGAGGTCTTTAAACACCACCCTGTTCTCTCCGAGGGCATCTAACCTTCACACAGACCTCAACGAGGTCTTTATCCGACTTACAAACCGCAGATTTTCTTTAATTTTCAGAAAAATAAAAATCTAAATATTTAATACACCCCTGCTTTTCAAAATGAAATAGACCATGCAAATTATCGTGTAGAAATATGCAACGGTAACGATCAATAGGCCATCGAAGTAAAATAGTTTGTTATACATCACGATAATTTCCTGAAAGGTACCCTGTATTCGGTCAAACAAGAAAAAACAGTGTAACAATGAGTTCTATCTGAAATCAAGTTTTAATTAGGTGACTAAATTATTGCAAATAGGGATAAGGAAATGTTTTTTAATCAAATGAGGATAATATTTCTATATTTTGTCCATCAAGTTCCTCAATGTACATGTACTGATTGTTTGTCCTTTTTGGAGATAATCTATCAGCAGAAAACCTTCTGCATCCAAAAACAAATCAATCAGCCCTCGTATGAAATCGCCATGACCATATACCACATATGTGAAGAAAAAATGTTTTAAGCCATCTATTACTTCAGCTTTTCTTAATAAAGTTCAAGATTTTATCTTCAAAGGCGAGCAAAAACCTGATTGAAGAGAAAACTGATACATTAGATTTAATAAATCTTGTCTTTTTATCGACCCAGAATCTTGAAAAGCCGTAGTTTTTGCCTTTCTTTGTTGAATTCCGTATGATCTAGGAAGATTAATTTCATTTAACGTCCTTATAGACCTATGTTTGCCTATTTTGGTAATCTTAGTTCATTGTATTTCACACATTTTATGTACATTGATGGTATCAGTTTATGTTAGATCATTCGTGTTTCATGTTATGATGCTCTAACAGTTTGTTTGGCCTTTTGGTGTTTGTATTGTTTGTTACAGTTGCTTTGATTGATGTCCGTTATTCATTATAATTAGACGGATGTCGTCAAATGCAGTCGGTACAGAGTATCCTTGGGTAAAAATGAGGGTTTCACATTACAGCTCTTCAATGCACACCCCCCTTATGCATGATTTATTATTTTTCTAATTTTATATACATATCAAGAGTTAAAGGTTGCATGTGAAAGCTGTAATTAAAGAGGGGGGGGGGGGGGGTCCAGTGAAAAAAATATTCCTCTTAAGCTAAATTGTATTTCATTTTTGAATTCTGAAAATTGTAGCATTGAATCATAATGATCTTTGCTTGAGATCTTATATTCGACCGAGTTGATTTTCATCATTTTATATCCATATTTATAAGGAATAAGAAAATCTTAAGAGGCATATTCTCAGGAGTAGTTCATGTGATATATTTTCCATTTTTAGGGGTTTTATATCTGAAACTTTTGAAACTTTCCCAAACAATTTGATGTTTTAAAGCTACAGAAAACTCAATTGGACTTCGAAATGATGCAAGGTCTGACAAGGTACTCTTAAGTTTGGCTTGATTGTGTAAAAAAACATAATCTGCTGTCTGTCCATCTGTTCGACCAATTTGTTGGTTATATTTTCATATAACCAACGACCTTTAAATCAAGGTTTTCGCTTTCATAAACTAGTTAAGACTTTCTGGAAATCTTACAAAAATAACAGTCAGCTTCTTTTAAAGTTCGGACCAATACAAGCAACTGAGTATATTACTTTGAATATTTCACAGCCTGTATCTAATGGCGACATAACTAACAAAATAAGAAGGATCAAAAGCAGACAGCATATATAACCATCGAAAATGCGTCAGAATCATCAAACGCCTTTTATACCGTGGATATGATCCTAACGTCACCAGACGGACACTAGGCATGGTACAGGACATATTTACAGCCTTTTACCAGCGCATTCTTAAGACTTGCACTCTTACTGACTGTGACGATTGGACTCCATGATGGATCATGTCCGAACCTCTTAAGAGAAGACAGGGCCCCGACCACCTGTACTCTCTGAATGTCGGTCGGACTCCGCGGGTGATAACATTCATGAGCTCGCTACAGCCTGCAGAGCACGGACTACATTTCGTAAGTCCGATCCTTTCTTTATATACATTTACATATTCATCTGTGTTGCTTGGGCCCCTGTGTTGTGCTTTCTTGCTTGACAGTGTTTGTATGGTCATCTTACAGTGGGGAGGTTATTTTACACTACAGTTGTGCGATTTCCGAGACTTTTGGGTAATCGGAAAAGTGGGAGGGTTGTGCGCACGTAATCTTGATAACCACACCATCTGCTACGTAGCCGTCCATGTCCTTTTCCTATATCTTGCTGTGCGTGTCATCTCTGTGTATTCACTTGGGGTGTTTTGGTGTGTTGCTGTTGGTGCTGCATCCGAGTCTTGTTGGAGATCACCTTCTTTCTTAAAAATATCTTGTTTAAACAGAATCTCAGCATCACGAATGGACAGACGTTGTACAGATATATATATATATTTAGAACCTTGACGATCAGGTCGTACATCTAAATAGAAGAGAAACCAAGTCGCTAAATTAGAAATTACCACCCCCAACACAGGGCTAATTTTATATCAGACGAACGAATATAATGTGGGCAATCAGTTTGATGTGTCGCAAAAAAAAAAAAAAAAAAAACTGGTCGGTCAGAATTTCTGTTATTTCAGAGAAAACCGGAAAAATAGTAAAATTCAAAATCATACAATTTTGAACAAATACTAAGTTCTGTTTTCAAATGGATAGTCAAGGTGACCGAAATAAATTTCATTATGCTTATTGAAATCGAGAGAAATTTTTTGGTTCAAATTGATTTTTTCTAGTTTCAACTTCATGAATGAATGCGCACAAATTCTACGATAGAATGGAAAAAAAATGTTTGACTTGAATTTTGAGAATGTTAATACAAACATAACAAGAAGTCTCTGACGAGACTGTAGCTCTCCTGATTGTTTTTTCTTTAAAACATCAATTTCCTTTCTTAAAGACTATAGGGAGCAGGTGCTCAAACAAATTATAAGTAGCACGAAAAAACAACATATCCATTAGACTGCAACTATAAAATCACTCATATAATTTATAATATCCGAGATATAGTATTTCAAAAAAGAAAGCCACATCAATTTTAAAAGATGCTAGGGGCCAGAGGCTTCTAGCTCAAATGAACTATCAATGACACAACTAGACCACAGATCCATCATATTGCAAAAAGAATTAAGTCTCCATCACATGGAGTTATTTAGGAGAAAATGACCACACCCATTTTCTAAGACCCTGGGGGTCAGGGGCTCAAACAAAATATCAGGTGCAACACTAAACCAAAGATCCATCATATTGCAAAAAGAATTAAGTCTCCATCATTTATAGTGTCAGAGGAGTTGCAAGCACAAGATTACATAGAATGATAAAGGAAAAAATGACCACACCTATTTCTAAGACCCTGGGGGTCAGGGACTCAAACAAAATATCAGGTGCACAACTAAGACACAGACCCATCATATTGCAAAAAGAATTAAGTCTCCATCATTTATAGTGTCAGAGGAGTTGCGAGCACAAGATTACATAGAGTTATATAGGAGAAAATGAGCACACCCATTTTCTAAGACCCTGGGGGTAAGGGGCTCAAACAAAATATTAGGTGCAACACTAGACCACAGACCCATCATATTGTAAAAAGAATTAAGTCTCCATCATTTATAGTGTCAGAGGAGTTGCGAGCACAAGATTAAAGAGTTATATAGAAGAAAATGACCACACCCATTTTCTAAGACCCTGGGGGTCAGGGGCTCAGACAAAATATCAGGTGCACAAAAAGACCACAGACCCATCATATTGCAAAAAGAATTAAGTCTCCATCATTCATAGTGTCAGAGGAGTTGCAAGCACAAGATTACATAGAGTTATATAGGAGAAAATAACCACACCCATTTCTAAGACCCTGGGGGTCAGGGGCTCAAACAACATATCAGGTGCACAACTAGACCACAGACCCATCATATTGCAAAAAGAATTAAGTCTCCATCATTTATAGTGTCAGAGGAGTTGCGAGCACAAGATTACATAGAGTTATATAGGAGAAAATGACCACACCCATTTCTAAGACCCTGGGGGTAAGGGGCTCAAACAAAATATCAGGTGCACAACAAGACCACAGACCCATCATATTGCAAAAAGAATTAAGTCTCCATCATTTATAGTGTCAGAGGAGTTGCGAGCACAAGATTACATAGAGTTATATAGGAGAAAATAATCACACCCATTTCTAAGACCCTGGGGGTCAGGGGTTCAAACAAAATATCAGGTGCACAACTAGACCACAGACCCATCATATTGCAAAAAGAATTAAGTCTCTATCATTTATAGTGTCAGAGGAGTTGCGAGCACCAGATTACATAGAGTTATATAGGAGAAAATGACCACACCCATTTTCTAAGACCCTGGGGATCAGGGGCTCAAACAAAATATCAGGTGCACAACTAGACAACAGACCCATCATATTGCAAAAAGAATTAAGTCTCCATCATTTATAGTGTCAGAGGAGTTGCGAGCACAAGATTACATAGAGTTATATAGGAGAAAATGACCACACCCATTTCTAAGACCCTGGGGATCAGGGACTAAAATAAAATATCAGGTGCACAACTAGACCACAGACCCATCATATTGCAAAAAGAATTAAGTCTCTATCATTTATAGTGTCAGAGGAGTTGCGAGCACAAGATTACATAGAGTTATATAGGAGAAAATGACCACACCCATTTTCTAAGACCCTGGGGGTAAGGGGCTCAAACAAAATATCAGGTGCAACACTAGACCACAGACCCATCATATTGTAAAAAGAATTAAGTCTCCATCATTTATAGTGTCAGAGGAGTTGCGAGCACAAGATTAAATAGAGTTATATAGAAGAAAATGACCACACCCATTTTCTAAGACCCTTGGGGTCAGGGGCTCAGACAAAATATCAGGTGCACAAAAAGACCACAGACCCATCATATTGCAAAAAGAATTAAGTCTCCATCATTCATAGTGTCAGAGGAGTTGCAAGCACAAGATTATGTTACTTAGAGTTATATAGGAGAAAATGACCACACCCATTTCTAAGACCCTGGGGGTCAGGGACTCAAACAAAATATCAGGTGCACAACTAGACCACAGACCCATCATATTGCAAAAAGAATTTTACAAGTCTCTTTCATTTATAGTGTCAGAGGAGTTGCGAGCACAATATTACATAGAGTTATATAGGTGAAAATGACCACACCCATTTTCTAAGACCCTGGGGGTCAGGGGCTCAAACAAAATATCATGTGCACAGCTAGACAACAGACCCATCATATTGCAAAAAGAATTAAGTCTCTATCATTTATAGTGTCAGAGGAGTTGTGAGCACAAGATTACATAGAGTTATATAGGAGAAAATAACCACACCCATTTCTAAGACCCTGGGGGTCAGGGGCTCAAACAACATATCAAGTGCACAACTAGACCACAGACCCATCATATTGCAAAAAGAATTAAGTCTCCATCATTTATAGTGTCAGAGGAGTTGCGAGCACAAGATTACATAGAGTTATATAGGAGAAAATGACCACACCCATTTCTAAGACCCTGGGGGTAAGGGGCTCAAACAAAATATCAGGTGCACAACAAGACCACAGACCCATCATATTGCAAAAAGAATTAAGTCTCCATCATTTATAGTGTCAGAGGAGTTGCGAGCACAAGATTACATAGAGTTATATAGGAGAAAATAATCACACCCATTTCTAAGACCCTGGGGGTCAGGGGTTCAAACAAAATATCAGGTGCACAACTAGACCACAGACCCATCATATTGCAAAAAGAATTAAGTCTCTATCATTTATAGTGTCAGAGGAGTTGCGAGCACCAGATTACATAGAGTTATATAGGAGAAAATGACCACACCCATTTTCTAAGACCCTGGGGATCAGGGGCTCAAACAAAATATCAGGTGCACAACTAGACCACAGACCCATCATATTGCAAAAAGAATTAAGTCTCCATCATTTATAGTGTCAGAGGAGTTGCGAGCACAAGATTACATAGAGTTATATAGGAGAAAATGACCACACCCATTTCTAAGACCCTGGGGATCAGGGACTAAAATAAAATATCAGGTGCACAACTAGACCACAGACCCATCATATTGCAAAAAGAATTAAGTCTCTATCATTTATAGTGTCAGAGGAGTTGCGAGCACAAGATTACATAGAGTTATATAGGAGAAAATGACCACACCCATTTTCTAAGACCCTGGGGGTAAGGGGCTCAAACAAAATATCAGATGCAACACTAGACCACAGACCCATCATATTGTAAAAAGAATTAAGTCTCCATCATTTATAGTGTCAGAGGAGTTGCGAGCACAAGATTAAATAGAGTTATATAGAAGAAAATGACCACACCCATTTTCTAAGACCCTTGGGGTCAGGGGCTCAGACAAAATATCAGGTGCACAAAAAGACCACTGACCCATCATATTGCAAAAAGAATTAAGTCTCCATCATTCATAGTGTCAGAGGAGTTGCAAGCACAAGATTATGTTACTTAGAGTTATATAGGAGAAAATGACCACACCCATTTCTAAGACCCTGGGGGTCAGGGACTCAAACAAAATATCAGGTGCACAACTAGACCACAGACCCATCATATTGCAAAAAGAATTTTACAAGTCTCTTTCATTTATAGTGTCAGAGGAGTTGCGAGCACAATATTACATAGAGTTATATAGGTGAAAATGACCACACCCATTTTCTAAGACCCTGGGGGTCAGGGGCTCAAACAAAATATCATGTGCACAGCTAGACAACAGACCCATCATATTGCAAAAAGAATTAAGTCTCTATCATTTATAGTGTCAGAGGAGTTGTGAGCACAAGATTACATAGAGTTATATAGGAGAAAATAACCACACCCATTTCTAAGACCCTGGGGGTCAGGGGCTCAAACAACATATCAAGTGCACAACTAGACCACAGACCCATCATATTGCAAAAAGAATTAAGTCTCCATCATTTATAGTGTCAGAGGAGTTGCGAGCACAAGATTACATAGAGTTATATAGGAGAAAATGACCACACCCATTTCTAAGACCCTGGGGGTCAGGGGCTCAAACAAAATATCAGGTGCACAACAAGACCACAGACCCATCATATTGCAAAAAGAATTAAGTCTCCATCATTTATAGTGTCAGAGGAGTTGCGAGCACAATATTACATAGAGTTATATAGGAGAAAATAATCACACCCATTTCTAAGACCCTGGGGGTCAGGGGTTCAAACAAAATATCAGGACACAACTAGACCACAGACCCATCATATTGCAAAAAGAATTTAGTCTCTATCATTTATAGTGTCAGAGGAGTTGCGAGCACAAGATTACATAGAGTTATATAGGAGAAAATAAACACACCCATTTTCTAAGACCCTGGGGATCAGGGGCTCAAACAAAATATCAGGTGCACAACTAGACCACAGACCCATCATATTGCAAAAAGAATTAAGTCTCCATCATTTATAGTGTCAGAGGAGTTGCGAGCACAAGATTACATAGATTTTCATAACCACGCCCATTTTCTAAGACCCTGGGGGTCAAGGGCTGAAACTAAATGTCAGGTGCACAACTAGACCACATACCAAGTAGGATGCAAAAAGAATTAACTTTCTATCACCTATGGTTTGAGAGGAGTTGCGAGCACAAGAATTGTTTACGGACGGACGGACGGACAGACGGACAGACGGACGGACGCCGGACGACGGGGTATCGCATAAGCTCGACTGGTCTGAGACCAGTAGAGCTAAAAATTAACGAAATGAAACAATATTGTCACATGAAAGTGTATTTTTTTAGAAAGTTTAATAGAGATCTATTAAAAAACTTACTACGAGGTACAGGCAATTACCCCCCTTTTGATATAAGCAATTCAATACAATATGAACCAGGAGATGCTCATCGATACTACGGAGTTACGCACTACATAATTACAGCTAAGTCAAATTTTAACATATACATATAAATTAAAAGTATTGTTTTCTTTTGATGAAGACGACAGATTTACATAAATAATTTTGAAAATATTGGTTTTTTTTCTTTGTCTTTGTTGGTATAACTTCAAGCATTATATCCAAGTGTCGTTGACCGTTTCCGCGGCTATGTACATAGTTATAAATGTACTTATCTGAATTACAACCCTCTCACTTTTTCCGAATATAACGCATGATTCGTATCATTTTTGAATCTAGAAATGGAACTGATTGATCAACTCCCCAAAAAAGTAATAAAGAAATAATCCAAAAACAAAAACATCCCCCCAGAAAAAGAAAAAAAAAAAAAACTTGTAAAAATAATGAATGAGTATAACCAGTCACAAAAATAACTTTTTTCTCGGGTCCATGTATTACAGTTAGAAATATGACAATCAAATAAGTCTATATGCACCTACAATTGCAGATATATATTACCCTTGTAGCATGATGCAGTGTTGTATAGCTATAACACAGGGATTTGTATAGATTGTAGACATAGCATAGAATTATAATATAAGTGATGACTTGAAATGATTCACAGAATTTGTCTACTTTCAGAGTAGAATAGAATGGATGAACTCAATATTTCAAATTTTCACTGATTTGCTAAATATCGTATTTTGAGAATTTGACTTAAGTCAATTCTTAGTTTATGGTGCCGGGCCCAGGTGCCCAGGGAGGACCAGCGTCTCTCCTGATTGCATGCAACACCCGTCGCAACAGCTCCATGGAAACCTGTCAAATTCGGTGATTGTCTCGATGTACATATCAGGTAAGTATGTCTTGTTTGGTGATGATGACAGCCATTCAGTCACAATGTAGAATGTCACTGATCATTCTGGAAGGGGGATCTCATATGCTTTTTATTACATCTCCGTAGCGACCGAAGAACTTCCTCAATGATGATTTCAGCCGTTGTGTAACATAACCCTGAACAAGAAGCTTACTTGTAAGCCGTCTGGCTCTAATGATGAAATCTTCATATTTGGAACATGCCCTGGAGTACCGTATCAGTTGAGAAACAAAAACACCATAAGCAGGAGAAGACGAAATGTTGCCACTCATGAAAGGGAACTTAGTTATGTGGAAGCTGAAATCGTCACGCTTGTCATAAAGTGAGGTGTTCAAATGGCCGTTTGCGTCGAAAGATAGGAGTATATCCAAGTAGGAAGCGGATCTGTCACTTTCTGTTGTTTCCTTGATCTCTAGTTCATGAGGATAGATTTCATGCAGATGATCCTTAAAGTTCGGATTATTGATGGACAACACGTCATCTATGTATCTGAAGGTAAAATTGAACTGAGATGCGAGGTGCTTTCGCCCAGTCGAGATCAAGGTCTTGATGAAGTCAGCTTCGTATGAATATAAAAATAAGTCCGCAAGCAGTGGGTCTCAATTGGTATTCATGGGGATGCCGACTATCTGTTGGAATACGGTTCCACCAAACACAGCAAAATGTTGTCAATCAAAAACTCTAGCATCCGGATGATATCGTCTACGGTATACTTTTTGTTTGAATCAGAGTGTTCATTCACGGAATAAGTATCCTCCCGCCCAATTACGTGGTATTTGTATCTTCTATTACCACTTTTTGAAAGGAAGGTGTTGCGAATAATAATGGCCAGTCTGTTTTTGAGCTTTTGATGTGGAATGGTAGTGTAGAGCGTAGCGAAGTCGAAAGATTTTATGCTGGTAATATGATTGAAGTTTGTGGCTTTTAAATTTTCCAAAAGTTCCTTAGAACTCTTTAGGATCCACATCTGATTGATTCCATTTATAGAATATGCTGTCTCGCAGTATGTTTGGAGACCTTGCTTGATGCGAGTTAATATTTTCGTAAGCAAAACGGAAAGAGGTTTTGTTGAGCACCTGGACGAACCGGCAATGAATCGGGTGTTTGTAAGGATTTTTGTGCATTTATGGAATCCAGTAGATATAAGGCAGTTCAAGATCAGAGTCATTAGTACGAATACCGAAGGACCCAAGAACAGATATGTGGTTGTCAAGAATTCAGATACAGATAAGTTTTTAAGTGTGTATGTTGGATTTCCAGGTGCTGAATTTAGTCCTAGTTCCTCTCTCAAGCATTTGAAATAGTATGACTTGCAAACGAAAGTAAAATTGTTTGCCGCTTTGTCAACAGGAACCATGATATATTTTTCATGAAGGCCAGAAAGTTCTTTGGCAACAACAGGGTCATGAAAAATTGACTCGTGTCTGTTGTTAACTGAGTGCCGAAGACGCCCAATTCTTCTTTTAAGTAATTCTCCGATGGATTTCATTCATTCGGAGAGTGTGTCTAGTTCCACGTCCTCCCCTTTTGCCCACCGTCCGGTGTACTCCTCACATGCATCCATAATAATTTCAAAGTTTTCCCGCCATGTGATAGAATGGGGTTCCCTGTATTTTGGACCTTTCCTGAGAAGTTTACTGTTACCAACGATATTAAGGTCGCCAGTAACCACATGACCACATGATTGGTAGATGAAAGGAGAGGATGAAAATGTGCATTGTATGGGGTTTGTGAAAGGTAGTGTACATCTAGACATTAAAACTTTTGTTTTGTTAAATATTTTGGAAGCAACGGATTGTGTATCTGTGTAGGAAATGCAAGGCGCCTCCTGGTATTTGAAATAAGGAGGGATTTTGTCCTTTACAGACCTGTTATTTAGAATGTTGCTTAAACGCAGAGCATCGATCCCTTTATTTGCAAATTTGATTTTAAGGAAGGGACGATTTTCATTGCTAACAGGTACGTCAGACAATACCTATAAACAGGTATTGAATCATTATGAATACGTTATTATATACATGACCTATGAGGATTGCCATCAGAACACTCTGAACATTCAAAATGATGCTATTGAATTTGAAGACGTTTAACATACATTTGCAATGAGGACTGCCGTCAGAACACTCTAAACATATTAACAGATACTGAATCATTATATTAATATGCTATTATATACATGTGGGATTGCCATAAGAACACGCTAAACCTATAGAAATATACTAAATAATTATGTAGACGCTACCATTTGCAAATGCAAGGTTTGACTTTGTGAACGCAATTGAGTTAAAGAAGATCCTGACGACAATCTCAACAGCACTCACAATACAGCACAAAAAAGAGCATCGACGGACCTCTAGCAAGCTACAGGTGCCCTAGAGGAGTAAGCATCCCTTGTTTGGCTAGCCGCACCCGCCGTCAATGAATACCGACTTTGTGCACATTATAACATTTACTTGACAATAAAGCGAAAGCCACTAAAGTGGAGATCACAAACCGCCGTACATGCAAGTACGTGCTTTCTGTGTGCAAAAATGTAGGTAAACCTTTGGTATCCGCACGGTGTCTGTGCGTTATCAGTACGTGTCCTCTACGACCTCCTAACGGATTTTTAAACACGCAGACAGGTAGTAGCAGTTTTAGTGCATACAGAACTTTCGTTGCGAGCTGTGTACGGATTCATCAAGAAGACCGACACGCTCTGTCACCCTACAGCGTTTGACAGCAGCGTGTGCCAGCGTGTAAGGTCGCTGGCTCATACGCCAGATGACCGTCGTACACGCTCCAGGAACGTCATAAGGACGTTGTGAGAACGCTTTCACGCGGAGCTATAAGCTGTTGAACGCTATTGGCTCCTAAAAATTTTGCGCCTGCACAAAATCGGCAACGTTCGCCGAACGAGTTGGTTACACGCTCCACGATCGTTACTCAAACGCAAAGCAGTCGTTATGCACACGCTGCCATTGAATAAGCTTGACGATAGTCTAGCGTTCGCGCAACGTGTTTGTAACGTGTACGGAGCATGTCTTTAACTACTGTCTGGCGTTCCCGGCGTGAACGAATCATTTGAGTAGCGAACACAGCGATTCATCTCGTTTTCCTCCTTGTATGATAGTATTAGGGGGGTTACTATCATACAACGAGGAAAACGAGATAAATCCCTGTGTTGGCGACCAAATCACTTCCACTAGACAAATTCAATACTGGAAAAAATGATTTTGAAATTCAAGTTGAATCACATTAAAGTAAAAGAAACTATTAATCAATAAATTATCAATTTTGGTATTGTTTATATCCTTTTAACAAATTTTTAAATGCTTAGGTACAAAAAGTACAAGAAAGTTTTATCATGATAGGCTGAAATCGTTGTGTAGTGGCATCATGATAATTTTAAATGATTTGATACTATATTCAAAACAAGCGATGAGGGATGAGAAAAAAGTGTAACTACCTTACAAGGCCATAAATTAGACTTCTAACGCTCCTCTTTCTCTTTCTCTGCTATGGAGTTTCCTCGTATACTCTAAATTTGAAGACGTTTAACACTAGTAAACGAATGTTAACCGCTTCAGTGCAAAGTAACTGAAAATTCTCATACAACGCTCCAACACGCAATCAAAACGTTATACGAACGTTGTGCAATCGTTGGAAATACGTTCCGCGTACGTCGAGATAGCTGGAAATGCTCTGGGTGCACGTACATGTATTCGTACGCTGACATACGTTACAGACACATTACACACACGCTAAGTAAACGTTCTACAATCGCTGTTACACGTTAGTCAATCGTTAGGCAAATGCTTAGAAAGCGTTTTTTTTTCTTTTATAGCTGACCTCAGTGTTCGGGAGCGTGTTGCAAAACAATTTCATACTTTGCCATACGGTTATCCGGATTACGTGCATACAACCCTCTCACTTTTACAATTACCCAGAGGTCTCGAAGAACGTACAAATGTGGTGTAAAGAACCTCCTCACTGTAAGATGACCATACAAACAGACAGCATGACGCAGGGGCCCAAGAACACACAGATTGATATGTAAATGGATATAAAAACATAAGGCGTACGAGATACAGTCCGTGTTCTATCGGCTGTAGCGAACTCATGCATGTCATCACCCTATCATCACAGTCAGTTAGAGTACAATTTTTAAGAATGCGCTGGTACACGGCTGTAGATTGGTCCAGTACCAAGCCAAGTGTCCGTCTGGTGACAGAAGGATCATATTCACGAAATAAAAGGCGTTTGATCATTCTAACACAATTTCGGTGGTAATTCTGTCTACCTTTTATCCTTCTTTGTTTATTATGTTACCATAAAATGCAGGTTGTGAAATACCCAAAGTAAAATACTCTGTTGAATGTATGGGTCCGAATTTCAAAAGAAGTTGACAATATTTTTTGTAAAATTTCCAGAAAGTCTTTACTAGTTTGTGAAAGCGAAAACCTTGACCTAAGTTTCTTGGTAATTTGTAAATTTCTACTATGAAAATCCAAAACATCACTGCATGCTCTAGCATACCGGATGAGCTGCGAAATGTAGATACCATATGACGGTAATCTAGGGACATCATCGTCAAGCCAGGGAAAATTTATGCTGAATCCAAAATCATCTTCCTTTCACACACACTTGTATGAATCTCTCCATTAACAATTTTGATATTTATGTCCAAAATGGTGTTTCTGTGTTTATAACGTTTGCCTTGTTTAGAGTGAATTCTTGTGGATAAATAACATTTTTATACTTTTCAAAAACAGAATTATCGATAGTAAGAATATCATCCAGGTACATAGAATTACCTATGAACCATTTCACATCATCATGTTTTCTTTGCTTTTGAAGATTTTGGATAAATTCTTTTTCATACGTGTATAAAAATAAATCTGCAACAAGAGGCACACAATTAGTACCCATAGGGATCTCTACAACCTTCTTGTGGAGATTCTCACCAAATCTGACATAAATATTGTTTAAAAGGAAGAACAAGGCAATACACAGGCTGCAAGTTGTCAGCACTTACTTTTTGTGTAACATATGATGCATGTAACCACCCATATAACCGTGCGTGCGACGTGCGTTGACGCACTCCTTCCTTGTGTCTTCAGAAAACCTAGCCTACAAAACTCAAACGTTCAAAAAGCACGCACGGCGGGTTGTGACCAGGGCTATAAGAAGGTCCAGGGCAGTTAAACTAGAATCACTTTTTCGTCACTTAATTTTTCTACTAACTATAAATGTTACTTTTTCTGTATGCAAAGTTTCAACAATTCTTTACCGTCAGTTATCAAGCTACGTATATACCCCACGAAAGCCCCAACTTGGCTGTAAATATGACGTTAAAATGAGCACACCTTAGGGATAGAAAAACAGTTACAAATCTTCTGTAGAGGCAGAAAATTAAGAAGTACCGATTTTTCATTTAGATATGATGTAGGCAATCGGACATGTATAGAATTATAAATAATCACCAATACTTTTAAAAGAAATTGCCGAAAGGAGACAAATTAATGTCTATTCTTTAGAACATCTTTGACTTGTTAATTTTTAATAACAAAGTTCGTTGATCTGAAACCCTATCATTTATTTTTCGTAAAATCTTGATTTTTTTTCATATGTCAAGTTAAACAGCGATATTTGACCGTCAGTTGTTTTTTTTAAGTTACAGTAATTTTGTTAACCCCCCCCCCCACACACACATAATTTTACGTCAACTTATGCTGACGTTACGTTAATGAGCGAAGTACTGCGTTTTGTTTCATGCCTCTTGTTTCAGACGTTGAAGTTATTCTTCAATCTTTCTTTAAGGCGTGTCATTTCTGCATTAAGGAATTTCAACGATTTTATGTTATAGGATTCATATAAATTAATTCATTTTACGAAGAAAAATTAATAGGTCCGTAATGAAAGTCAAGACTTTTGCTTATTTGGAAAACAGGGTAAAAATACTTGCTATTTGTTGCTAAAAATAGCACATCTGTAAAGAAAATACAAAAAGTGCTAATATGAACTCATTTGATATAATTTTAATTTCTGTGTTCACATACAATAAAAAAAAAACTTTGTATGTTAAACGTCTTCAAATTCAATAGCATCAATTAAGAGCAGATACATTTTCAGCATGGACCAGACATGCACTGTTCGGGTACTTAACCTTCGTCAGTGATCCTCAATACTAAAAATTCCTAGAAAACTTCTAAATAACAGTTCTGTCAAGGATACAATCCCTCCTTATTTTAAATACCAGGAGTCGCCTTGCATTTCCTACACATATACACAATCCGTTGCTTCCAAAATAATTAATTATAAACAAATGAATTGTCTAGATGTACACCACCTTTCACAAAACCCCATACAATGCACATGTTCATCCTCTGATTTCGTCTACCAACCGTGTCACCATTCGGTTACTGGTGACCTTAATATCGTCGGTAACAATAAACGTAGGAACCTTCTCAGTAAGGTCCAAAGTACAGGGAACCCTGTTCCTTCACATGGCAGGACCACTTTGGAATAATTAGGGATGCATGTGAGGAGTACGTCAGACGGTTGACAAAAAGGAGGACGTAGAACTAGACACACTCTCCGAATGAATGAAATCCATCGAAAAATTACTAAACAAAAGAATAGGGCGTATTCGGCATTCAGTTAACAACAGACACGAGTCAATTTTTCATGACCCTGTTGTCGCCAAAGACCTTTCTGACCTCCATGAAAAATAGATCATAGTTTCTGCTGACAAAGTGGCAAACAATTTTACTTTTGTTTGCAAGTCGTACTATTTCAAATGCCTGAAAGAGGAACTTGAGTTGCATTCAGCACCTGGAAATCCAACATACACAATTACAAATTTATCTGTATCTGAATTACTTGACAATCACAAATCTGTACTTGAGTCCTTCGGTATTCACACTGATGACTCTGATCTTGCACTACCTTATATCTACTGGATTTCCAAAATGCACAAAAATCATTACAACCACCGCTTTATCACCGGTTCGTCCAGGTGCTCCATAAAACCTCTGTCCATTTTGCTTACGATAATATTAACTTGCATCAAGCAAGGTCTCCAAACATACTGCGAGACAATTTATTTCAGAAATGGAATCAATTAGATATGGATTCTAAAAAATTCTAAGGAACTTTTGGAAAATTTAAAAGCCACCAACTTCAATCATATTACCAGCATAAAGTCTTTCTCTACGCTCTACACTACCATCCCAAACCAAAAGCTCAAAAGCAGACTTGCCAATATTATTCGCAACACCTTTCTTTCAAAATATTCTAATAGGAAATTCAAACACCTCGTCATAGGGAGGGATGATATTTATTTCGTGAAGGAACACTCTGATTCAAAGAAAAAGTATACAGCAGATGCTTGGGTTTTTAATTGACAACATTTTTTAAGTGTTTGGAGGAACCGTATTCCAGCAGACAGTCGGCATCCCCAAATTCCCCATGGGTACCAATTGCGCCCCACTGCTCGCGGACTTATTTTTATATTCATACGAAGCTGACTTCATCCAGACCTTGCTCTCGACTGGGCGAAAGCACCTCGCTTCTCAGTTCAATTTTACCTTCAGATACATAGATGACGTGTTGTCCATCAATAACCCGAACTTTAAGAATAATCTACATGAAATCTATCCTCATGAACTAGAGATCAAGGAAACAACAGAAAGTGACAGATCTGCTTCGTACTTGGATATACTTCTATCTTTCGACACAAACGGCCACCTCACTGTATGACAAGCGTGACGATTTCAGCTTCCACATTACTAACTTCCCTTTCATCCCGTCTTCTCCTGCTTATAGCGTTTTTGTTTCTCAGCTGATACGGTACTCCAGGGCATGTTCCAAGTATTAGAGCCAGACGGCTTACAAGTAAGCTACTTGTCTAGGGTTATGTTACACAACGGCTGAAATAATCATTGAGGAAGTTCTTCGGTCGCTATGGGGATATAATAAAAGCATATGAGATCCCCCTTTCCAGATTGATCAGTGACATTCTGCATTGTGATTGAATGGCTGTCATCATCACCAAACATACTCACAGCGAGACAATTACCGAATTTGAAAGGTTTCCATGGAGCTGTTGCGACGGGTGTTGCATGCAATCAGGAGACGCTGAGTCTCCCTGGGCACCTGCCCTTACTTCGGAATGTTGTTCATTCCGGGGTTCGCAACCGTTCCGATGGGAATTCTTACGATTTGGCCTTGCCTTCTCGAATGTGAGACTGAATAACTGTTCGGTACTTCTTTGATGTTTATTGATTGTGATAAAGTTTACCCTTAGGTTCCAATTTCATAGATTATTTTTGATTTTCTCTATTTTACACAATTATATTCCAAACTAAAACGAAATTCATGGGTTATTACTTACGTAAGAGAAATCCAAACTTTTTAAAAGAGTACCTACAGCTCAATTTTTATAGAAATTACTGCGAAGCATTTTCTTACGGAGATTTCATTCAATTAAGCTGTTTAGATCAATTTTTCAAACTTATCCCCTTTTAGTTATGTAATGAATTAAAGTCTTCAATACAGTCAGAAGCAATACATTGAATTTTCTATATACTAGTGTAGTAGAACGGACCTTTATAAGGCTATTATTGTTATATATTTAAGTAAATTTACCTTTAGATATCTCTTTTAGCCTCAATTATTCATTTTAAAAGACATTTTTCGATCTTCTGCTTCCATTTTGTACATTCCGCTACGTCCCGTTAAGTTTAAATACCGCTCACTCTCATTGGTTTAGAATGTTAACTTTTATCCAATCAGAGCGCTCGTTGTAAGGCCTAGTTCGGCATACTTATCATGTGATTACGGGTATATATACCCAGCGCAGAGTGAAATTGTTCACTCTGCCGGATTTACTGGCCAATTATAGTCATCTTCTGACTGGTAATACGACTTAATATGGATTCTATGTAAAAACCTAAAAAATCAGACATGTTTGGCCACGACATGTCTCAGATTTTGGATATTTTTTGTGTATGAGGTAAATATGATGTCCCCAGAACGAATTGACCTTCCATTTTTTTCTCCAACGATCCGTTGCCATGGTAACCAAGGTTTTGAATAAAAACACCTTTAAACAAGGCATTTTATGCATCCCGTTACCATGGAAACAAATGTTGAATGTATATGTAATTTTCTGAAAAGATTATTTCAATCCTCTTAAGTTGATACAATTTGATTTTTGGATGCTCCTTCTTTCTGTGTGTCATGTAAATTTGCTTCAATTTCAAGAAAAATTGCTTATTCAAAATGAGCCATTTTCGGCCAATTTAGGTCTTATTTTACCTATATTTTACTTACATTTGACAAGAGTAATAATGCAATTGCACACGATTTGAAATACAGTTGACTATTTCCTGAAGAGTATTATCCTAGGACTTCATGGGAATCGAAGGAAATTTATCTAGAAGTGAGATTTTTCTGTTTACATGCCTTTGAAATAGGTTACTATGGCAACATTTGGTACGAAAGTGTAAATACCTGTCGTAAGTAAAAAGCTAATTTCTAAAGATGTATGCCTGCTATCGTAACAAAACTTGGTATGTAGATGTATTAAAGACCATTTGATGCTATCATGACCTTGAGAAAATGTCAAGGTCATTGGCTCAATTTTCAAGGTAATTGAAAAATATTTGCTATTTTCAGGCCAAATTTTGTGGTTTTTCACTAAAAAGAGACATGATTAACAGTAAACAGTATGGAACCTTGGCAAAACAATCAATTATCGGTGAAAGTATGATAAATGTATTATTTGTTGGGATGAGTATCAAAATTATCAAAGTCCATTGAAGACCCCAAAAAATGTCACATATTTTACGAGAAAATTTTAGAAAATCTCAATTTTATGCTCTTTTGAAAGTATGTCATACATAGAAGTGAAATACAATTTAACAAAATTGTGATGAATTTTACTTCTTTTGATCGGTTGTTCAACTGTAAATATTTTAAATCAAAATATCTAATGAAATAAGTTAAAGAAATCAATTTAAATTAATTGGAAATCCTGATTTTTGTCTTTATTTTAGTCTAAAGTTAGAAATGACCTTGAGATTTGGACAGATGACCTTGAAATGATTTGAAGGTCAATTGATAATGATAAACTTAATTTGTATACAGGTATGCTATTTCATAATCATAGGACTCAAACATGAGGAAAAACAATGTTTTTAAATATGCGGTATATGGTAATAAGGATTCCAAGTTGCTATAGCAACGGGTTTTGATTGGCATTCATGACAAAATGGTGAGTTTCACCATAAATTTTATTTCTTGATTTTTCCCAGCTATAGACATTTAATTTGGCAACGCGATGTTAAATACCCATAACATTCACCAAATAATGGTTTTCAACCTTCAAAACAATCAAAAACAGGCCAAAAATGACCATAAAATTAGACCTTATTTTTGCTAAAGTTTTACATAATTTGACTGAATATCAACAACTACCTGATAACCCCCTCCCCCGAAAAAGTTATTCTTGTTAGAGATGAACTTACAAAGAAAAGTTTTTGTGTTCATAAAGTAAATTTTGAACATGGTTTCCATGGCAACAGAATGCCACAATATGTCTTATCTATCATATTTATGGGGGTGTCAAATAGATTGACCCCGTTACCATAGCAACCGTTGTTCAAATAAAACAATATGGTTTGTTTTCATTGTTTTTACATTAAGTATGATAATTACAGAAAGTTTCATCAAAATCCATGACATGCCGTGGCCAGCTGTTTTAGGTTTTTACAAAGAATCCATATTAAACACTTAGTTGGCTTTAAACACTTAGTTTTTCCTATTGAACTTCTAAAGTTCCCATTTATTTCGTATTTTGATAGGTGTCTTTTCCATTTTACTTTTGAAACAATTATTTTCGAAAGTCCTTTTTATTTTGAACGTAATTGATACTTTTTATTTATTTCAATTAAGTTGAAGGTTATTTTGATATACGATTTGAGGCATTTATTTTCTGTTCCTGACTATTTGATGATATTATTTTGTACAATTTTATTTAGTTATTGTTGAATTTTACACTTGTTTGTTTTATATACGGAAATACCGTCATTGTTATTAATAAATATTGAAACTTCATGATCTTATGTGTCATTTAACTAGCGCCACCACTCGCCTGCTGCTACATTGGCGTCGTCGGTAGGATAGATTTTTTATAAATCTTCCAGAAAAGTGTTGTTTTTGGAGATAGATTTTTTTTATTATCAATATTAGGCTTTTGATTCATATGTTGTATTTCATTTTATTGGAATAATTTTTGCAGGAAGTCATAGATTCGTACGTCGAAATGAACGAGAAAGAAGCATTAAGTGATTTATTGTCAAGGGTCAGAGAGGAGGAAGAAATGTTAGCTAGAAATACGCGTCATAGATTGCGAATTATTGAAGATACCGGAAGTGACGATGGGTCTGATACTCTAGTATATCAATCGACACCCAGACCGACTATGTCACGTGATGCATTTGATTTTGAAAGTATTGGTGCGAGATGTCAAAGTAAATCTAGAAATGAAACAGATCTTGAGAGAAGTAGTAGGATCCGAGATTATCAAACATTTTCGGATGAAAATCGCGCAAAAACGCATCTCTTAAATAGAGATGTAGATAGAAAAGATGATTTGGCTAGAGGTTGTGATCGAGTCGATGAAGGCTTTCAGGATTCTCGATATTGTCGTAGAGATCAAGACTATTCTTTACCAATGTTTGAAAACGTCCGAGGCACACGAAGGTATCATAGTAATCCTCCGCCGATGTATGATGATTATAGCTCGAGAATGCGAAGTAGGATTGGGTCATATAGTGATAATTTATCACTGCGACCTTATATGGATCGCGATAACGATGATGCTACAGATAGAAGTAGAAGTAATTCACGCTCTAAGCGCGCCGAGAAATCGCCGAAATTCGACGGTAAAGGAGATTTGTCAGATTTTCTTGTTCAGTTTGAACAGGTCGCTACCTGGAATGAATGGACCGAAAGCGAAAAAGCTACGCAAATACTTATTTGCCTTGATGGTACCGCAAAACAGATACTAAGCGAACTAACTGCGGACAAGATAGGGAATTATCAAGCTATTAGGGACTTCTTAGTCAATAGATTCAATCCGAAGGAGCGCGAAACGGCCTATCGATGCGAATTTAAATCGCGCCGAAGGCAGAGAAACGAGTCGATTCAAGACTATGGATACCAGTTACGCAGATTAGCACTGAAAGGATATCCTAATATCCCGTATTCGGCTATCGAAACCTACATAGTAGATCAGTTCATTCAAGGAATTGGGGTAGCGGGGCTTAAAAGCCATATTCAATTTCGCCATCCAGAGACGCTTGATAAGGCAATTGCTTTAGCCATCGAATACGAGTAATTTTTAGGGTCACAGGATGTAGCTCGTAAGCCTACCGAAGAGGAACCGGAAATAATTAGTATCGTGAAGTCGTCCGAACCTGTAACGACAAAAGGGAGACTAGATCAAATCGAAAAGAAAGTTAGTTCCATAGAAGTCGCTAGTACGGAAATTCGAGAAAATATCAAATCTCTATCTGACTTTCAGAGACAGAGAAATCGATCACCGTTCCGAAATGCTCAAAGAAATAGAGATCAAAACAGAGAACAAAAAGAGGTAGTTTGCTTCTATTGCGGAAAAGTCGGTCATATTGAACCGCGCTGCCTTCTAAAGCAAGAACACGAAAGGCGTGCGCAACAAAACAAAACGGAGAAGTCGGAAAACTAGAAACGGCTGGTTTTAAGGCCGAAAAACCAGTCGATGATAAAACAGAAAGGCCAAAACCAAAATAAAAGATTCTAAAACAAGTTAGGTTTGAAGAGAAAAAACCGGATGAAAAGAAAGTATACAATGTTGAAATAAAGAAAAACAAGGGGAAATGTCTATACTTGATAGGCACAGTAGAAGGGCATTCATTAAAAATGCTAGTAGATACAGGGTCGCCAGTAACTATTATATCAGAGGACTCCATACATAGTGCAGAGATAGATCCAAATGACCTTGACGGAACATCTATTGTTCTACGGGGCGCAGAAGGGTCCACAATTGAAACAAAAGGAATCCTAAAATGTAAACTTGACCTAAATTCAAATAGCTATGAAGTTTCAATGGTCGTTGCTAAACTGGCAAGCGAAAATTACGATGGTATACTAAGGTTAGATTTTCTTGAAACTCACGGAGCGAAATTTGACGTGAAGAAAAGAATATTAAAGATAGGAAACGGAGAGATTCCACTCCAAAGAGAGACAACTCTTACATGTGCAAGGGTAGTTATAGATGACGATATCGTAATACCCCCCGAGTCAGAAATGTACATTGAAGCAAGATTATCAGAACAATTAGGAGAAAATATTGGTCTCATAGAACCAACCAAGCAGATAAAGGGCAGACAACTTTTGTTAGCCATATCTCTGATTGACGCGACTAATGACAAATTTGTTATTTCGCTGATAAATGCCAACAGATGGTCGGCAAAAATTAGTAAAGACTCTATCATTGGCTACGCGCATGCCATAGAAAAAGTTTGTAGTGAGGAAGAGCAAAATGATTTAGAAACAAACACAGAATTACCAGAGTATTTAGAGACTCTACTCCAAAGTTCGTCAGATTTACTGACAAGTGAAGAGAGTGAAAAAGTTAAGAAATTAATCGTAGATTTTCGCGATATTTTCGCAAGTTCAGACGATAAGTTAGGTCAGGCTTTTCATGTTCAGCATGAGATAGATACAGGTGACGCATTGCCGTTCAAGCAACCACTGCGTAGATTCCCGGAAGCTCACAAAGAAATAATCGAAAAAGAACTTGACAAAATGATAGAGAGAGGGGTTATAGAACCAAGTAATAGTTCTTGGTCGTCTAACGTATGCTTAGCTAAGAAGAAAGATGGTACATGGCGTTTTTGCATTGACTTCCGGCAGTTAAATAAGTTGACGCGTAAAGACGCGTACCCCTTGCCGCGTATAGATGAAACGATAGATACGCTCGCTGGAGGGAAATGGTTCAATACGCTTGACATGGCAACCGGATATTGGCAAATTCCGATGCACCCGAAGGACAAACACAAAACGGCCTTCCGAACGCATAAGGGCTTCTTTCAATTTAACGTGTTACCATTCGGCTTGTCGAATGCGCCAGCCACGTTCGAAAGACTCGTAGAGAAAGTACTGAAACCGCTTCAATGGCGAAAGTGTCTTTGCTATCTAGATGATATAATCGTCTTTGGCTCGACACTGGACAATACTATTGAAAACTTACGCGCTGTTTTCTCGTGCTTGCGTCAAGCTAATCTTAAACTGAAATCCAGCAAATGTAGTTTATTTAGAAAAGAAGTCAGTTATCTCGGACACTTAGTATCCGAAGACGGGATCAAATGCGATCCAAAGAAGATCGAGTCTATTAAACGTTGGCCCGTTCCAGAAAATAAAACGGAAGTTAAAAGTTTCTTTGGTCTCGCAGGGTATTACAGGAAGTTCATTGACAATTTCGCCGAGATAAGTGAACCTCTTGTGAATCTAACACGTAAAAGAGTCGCTTTCGAATGGGACCAAAATTGTCAAAATGCGTTCGACACGTTGAAAGAACGGCTTTCTTCAACTCCTGTTCTTTCATTTCCGGTACAAGATGGCGAGTTATTAGAGAGGTTTAGTTACAAGTTTTAGCGCGACGTGTACGTATGACGTCATCACTTCCTGCGATCTTTGCTCGAATGACGTCATGACGTGACGTATAGCTACACGTTATGGACGTGTAAACGACGCTCTACACGTAACGACAGAACGGGTAACTTCTTTGAAATTTTACAGACTTACAATTGATCAAACTTCCAGTTTTGCGTGTTATAAAGCGCGTTTAGGATTCTACCTTTCCTTGCGTCAAGGTTTTACGAATCTCGATGTATTTTTCTCGCAGATTAAACTGATTGAAACGAAGCTAGCTACAAGTACACCTTACTACATAGCTATACCTTTACTTACTCAGATTCGTACGTGTAACTAAACGACGTCTTCTGATTATGACGTCAAACGGTGACGTGTACATGTACGTCATAAGTACACGTTGAAATAACTTGTAACTAAACCTCCCTTATATTAGATACGGACGCGTCATCCCATTCCATTGCAGAGATTTTGTCACAAGTCCAAAACGGCGAGGAGAAAGTCTTAGCTTATGCCAGCAAAAGCTTGGATAAAGCACAAAGAAATTATTGTACAACTAAACGCGAGCTATACGCCGTTGTATTTTTCATGCGTCAGTTCCGACATTATTTGCTAGGCCGGAAGTTCTTATTGCGAACTGACCATGCGCCTTTGATGTGGCTACGCAATTTTCGCGATCCCGAGGGGATGTATGCGCGATGGATAGCCGTCCTAGAAACATACGATTTTGACACAGAGTATAGAGCTGCCGCAAAACACCGGGACGTGGATGCGTTAAGTCGGATTCCGACTAGAAAATGTAAAAGGGAAGATTGTCCGGACTGCGCACTTGGCGCTTCTATCAGTACAGGTGTACTTAGTGTAGAGGAAACCGAAGAAAACCGCGAACCAAATTGGTTATTAACGTGGACAGATGATGAAATTGCGGAAATGCAATCAAAAGATCTGGTCATTAGTCCTATTTTAAGACTTAAGATCGAATCTGAAAACAAACCCCCACGCGAAATCGTAAATAACCTTAGTCATGACTCAAAAACCCTCTTTAGTCATTGGGAAAATCTTGAGCTGATAAATAATATTCTCTACCGAAAGCGTGTCTCACCAATATTGGGTACCAATTATCAATTGTTGGCTCCGCATGCTATTCAAGAGGTCATATTTAAACACCTTCATGAAAATCGCACAACCGGCCATTTAGGTCGTGACCGTACATACGAAGCTATCAATCGCAGATTCTATTGGCCTTACCAATCTGAAAGTGTAAAAAGGTGGTGCCAAGAATGCGACATTTGTGCGCAATGTAAATCTGGTCCTGGACTCGGCAAGTCGCCTTTGCGACAGTTCAAGGCCACCGCGCCGATGCAAATCATGGCCATAGATATTTTTGGGCCGCTGCCGATATCTAATGATGGCAATGAATATATCATCGTGATTGGCGATTATTACACAAAGTGGAAGGAGGCTTTTGCCGTGCCTAACCATACCGCATTGACGGTTGCTGATAAGCTAGTAACAGAAGTAATTTGTCGATTTGGTTGCCCTGAGCAAATCCATACCGACCAAGGTCGCGAGTTCGAAAGCCATTTATTCCGCTTAGTATGCGATAAGCTTGGTATCGAAAAATCGCGTACTACTCCGTATAGACCCCAGTCCGACGGACTTGTTGAACGTTTCAATCGTACTTTACGACAAATGTTGACAAGTTTCGTAGAACAAAATCAGAAAGATTGGGACGACCACCTATCATACCCATATAGTTGTCCCTTAGATGTGATGGTAGGCCCCCCTCCTGATGCAGAAAAAATTGAATGCCCAATACAATACGTAGAGTGGATAAAAATGGCCATGCAACAAGCCTTTGAATATGCATATCAGCAATTAGGTGTCGCTGCATCTAGGCAAAAGAAAGGTAATGACAATAGATTGAAACCACGTACTTATGAGGAAAATTCATGGGTCTGGAGATGGTATCCCCCAAAAGCAGGTCAAAAGTTAGGAAAAGGTTGGACAGGACCTTATTTGGTGAAAAGAAGGGTAACAGATATGACATATATTGTCCAAAAATCTGAAAATGATCCTGAAATTTCGGTACATGCTGACCACCTAAAGGCTTATGTGGGGAGGAGTCAGCCACAGAGCTGGGTTCAAACAGAAAGTGAAAACTTCGTAGAAAATGAACCATACTCAGATCATGAAGACAATGCAGAATCTGATTCTGGCAGTGAACAGAATACTCAAGTAGTACTTAAAACAAGACATGGAAGGGCAGTTAAGCCAAGGGAGGTGTTTTCACCATAAAGTTCTACAATATGCTGTCTTTGTAGTAATGACATAACTGTCTTTATAAAAGACAATTTTTTGTTGTTGTTCTAAGAACATACTTAGATAAATGTTTTCAGTTTACAACATTTTATTGCATCATAATATAAACATATATATATATCAATTTGATTAAATCAAGAGTTATCTCTTTTGATATGATATTTATGCATTTATTGCATCTTGGTATTAATAGGCTTTGTTAATTAGCTTAGAAACAAGAGTTATCCCTATTGATACTGTATTATTTTGTATTAATTATGTATTTAATCAATATTTGGTATTATTTTCATGAAACTTATCATTTTTATGATTTTCTCTTTTCAGTCCACTGTGCAACTACACTGTTTTGAAGAGAATCTGGCAGATATGGCAGCACATAGTCTGTCTACAGACTACTGTCATCCTGATGACGTGCTATTACTAATGGACCCGGATGAGGACTATGCCACATTTGGCCAGCTGGACTCTGGACCAACTGGAAGTGCTGCCCTCGACCCTGGAACTAATCCCGATACCTGGCCAGGAATTTCCATACAGTGAGGAAATGTTTCCCCTTACCGGAGCAGAGTGTAATGTTGGGACCTGCCACACCCAGCATTACACCACATATAATCAGTATATGAGGCACTGGAGAGCCCTTCACCGCCCTAGGATAACCAAATATGGATGCCCGTGTGGAAGAACTTTTAATACTAGACCGCATGCGGTAGCTTGCTTTAAGAAGCACCGGCAACGATATAGGGATCCAGTTCAGACATCCCTTGTTACAAATCCTGACTTCATCGATCCTCATGAAGTCCTACCATACCGGAAAGGATCCCCCGAGGAGAGGCGAGCCGCAGAGGTTAATCAGCGCCGCCGACAGGCGCAGGAAGAACGGCATCGTTTAGTGCGGGACGTGAAAACTCACTTTTACGAAGAGATGCTGTCACGTGATGATGATATTAACGTTGTTTTCTATGGACAGGATACAATTGTGACCAGAACTCAATATCCTAATCATCTCCCCATACCTGTGCGTAAACCGTTAGAACTTTACATCGCGCCCTCATATTTTCCATGAAGTCCGCCGCAACCCGTCTCCTCATCTGGAATTTGGACATTTTTATTCAGTTAATTCATTTTTAACTAAAATTTGTTAAATATCCATTAAGCCATTCATTTTATCAATGACTTTCCTTTTCAATGTGTTTATTCACTGAAACTGACCAATGTATTTGACATGTATATTTACATATCTGTAGTACTAAAATAAACGTAAAAATATACTTTTTATTACTTTTTTTAGAATCTTCATATAAAGTTTTTCAATTGACTTACTTTCATTTCAACTTGTCATAATCGGGTCTCCATACACGGTCTTGTCATGACATAATAAAATGAAGTATTTTTTAGGAATTTGTCAATGATGTAATTACACTGTTATAAAACATATGTATATACCGGTTAAAAGTAGTTCGATTTGATGTAATTTGCAATATGTGGTCGACCGGATCTCAATCTACGGAATCTCCTACAAGAAATGACACTTAACTCAAAAGTATATACCCATTAGTTTTTTTTATATTTATGTGCACGACCTTCAGAAAAATTATCGATATGAAGGCCTTAGAAATAATAAACATATATTTTTCGATATGTTTCGAGACAAAAATTCAATATCAGGGCTTTAGAGAAGATATTGATACGAGTTCTCCATATTTCACGGAAATTTGCGTAAAACCGTCAATTTTCGAAAGAGGAGAAACAATTTCTACCTCTAAAACAAATCTGTATCATTTCTGCATAAATTGCAACGACTTTCTGAACATAAAGAACAAAATATTAGGAATACATTGGATATAAACGGTAAATATTTAGATTTCATTTTCCTCGATTTTATCACTTTTAACCCAATTTAATCTGACAGTGATATATTCTTTACGGCAGCTGGTTTTGAAAAATGGGGGTATGCAGCTAAAAGTTAAGACCATATTCAGGTATATGTTAGGTATGTTATATAATCTCGAAAACTAAGCTTCTTTTTTAAAACGGTCGCTCTACTAATTGGGTTTTCATTTTGGTGAGGATCTGATTGTTCTTAGCTCCTAATTCCGAATTATGACATTTCAAGAGCAAGAAAATGAACTTGAAAATGTCTATAGAAAGTACCATTTATTGATCAGTCATTATTAGCAATAAACACTAGTTCAGGAAACGAACCAAAACGAAAATGGAAAACAAAATTTATTCATGGTCCTGCTAGTCTTGTCTGGTTTCTGTTGCTCACTTAAATTTCTAAAAGAGGATGATTGAATAACTGTGTATATTTACTAACCATTATATGAAAAAGTCTATCTACATTGCAATTATGTATCGCAAATTCAAAGGTTCAGCTTAACATTTCTGAAGGAAAGATGAGTGTTTTCAGATGTCTTTAATGAACAAATTAGGTGTAATCAATATTATTTTCAATAATGATATACAAAATGAAAGGCTAAGTGAAATGTTTCTTCCTTCAAAGGGATGCAATTTTACTTTCTTTCAGACATACAATGTACATTGAATTATACATGAAGGGAATCTATATGAAGTAAACAACGTTAATCGATTATTTAGCCGCCTTTTATTGGATTTACAGTATGAATTAAAAAACAAGAGGCCCAGGGGCCACTCGCTCACCAGAGAACACTGAAAATCTTATAGCAAATGTTATAATTTATACAATGCTTATATAATGCTTATCATGAGCTTTATGTAAACATAGGGTAATCACTTTACATATCTTGTCATTAGAGCCGTATACAATTAACCGAAATGTCGGTAAACCATACTTCAAAATATCTGGTTCGATCCCAAATTTTCGAGCTAAAAAGAGTAAAGGAATAATAATAAATTCAATTTTTTTTATGAAAATAATACGGAAGGGTTCCAACTCTATACCTTCATGAAGAAACTTTCAAACCAATTTTTCCTGCACCAGACACGCGTGTTTCGAATATCAAATTCTCATCAGTGATGAAAAGTCATACACAAAAAAATATATCAATATTATCTTAGGGGGAAAAGTATGGAAAAAAGCTAAATTGAATAAGAATGTGGAAGTGCAAAAACATGTATTAGAAATGAAATTCAAATCATCAAAATAATTGTAAATGCATAAGGAGTTTGGAAAATGGAAAAAAAAGTGAAGAAGAGAGAAAAATATATTTTTTGGTCCCATCGGGGTTTCAACCACCTACTACCCTTGGGTCCATTGGGTAAAGAAATCATTTTGATGTACAATCTTAAAAAAATCATAAATATCTAATACATGTAGTTGACATTTTTGGCAAATTTCTTTCACAGTCAGATTTCTTACTAAAAATAACAAAAAAGTTTATAAGCAATTTTAGGGAAGGAGTTGAAAATGTTAAAAATACCACCCCCTTCCCTTTACGCAGTTAAAAAAAAAATCATAAAATTAAATCGAAAATTTGGCATAAAGTCTTTCACATAAGCATTTCTCTGCTTCATCACGACTATAAAATGAACTAATTTTGGGTAGCAAATTTAGCCAAGAGAGAAAAGAATAAAAGAAATCTCAAATTCTACATTAAGAAAACAAAGTCGAAAAAGTCGTCAAAAACACATCAAAATAAGCTTTCGGATTTTAACGAAATGAACAAACTTGAATATATCCTTTCTGATCACTCAGATACCATTAGTTTTTCAATCCATGCAATGGTTGTGGAGAATTTTTTAAAGAGGGGTATCCTCTGGGGCCTATTTGACCCGCCCTGAATCACCCCTGAAGAGATCGGGCCGAAATTAACAAACTTGTTAGATGACTTTAGTACTTCATGCGTACAAAGATTCATCAAAACCCTCAGATGAGAAGTCGAAAATGTGAAAAGTTAACGGACAAACCGTTATGACTATAGTTCACTTTGAGCCTTTGGCTCAGGTGAGCTAAAAAGAAACCGCACATGATGACATAGCCAAAGTGCATGATATACATTGTTCTGAGAGCTAGGCGTCTTTCAGATAAGCTTCTCAGTCAGGGATATGTTTGTGACCGACTAACATCGTCACTGAGGACGTTCTACGGTCGATATGGGGAACTCGTCATACACTATGATGTCCCACTTTCCAGAATGGTGGATGATATTCTGTCATAGACCATTTGAACCATTCAACCAAAGATTGTACTCTATGTCTTCCGAAATGGAAGTTACCGGATGTGACAGTTCTACCGAATTGAAGCGGCGGTTGTTGCATACAAGCAGGAGATGCTTACTCTTCCTGGGCACCTGGTCTCACTCCCATATCGAGAGTTCGCTTCTTTTCATATGGTGGAGGTTTTTGTTTGTTTGCTTTGGTTCCTGTTTTATCCTGATATGTATGCCTTCGGTTTCTGATTTTCTGAATTATCGATTTTGTGCTGTATACAGGGATATGGTCATTATCCATATTTGTCATTATTGACAATAACATCAAAGGGATTAGAAACAAGTTCTCCAACTTAGAGGTATCCCTCTCCTGGTGATGGTTGACAGTGTCCGTCATTCAGTTTGATCTTTACTTCATTACCTCGACTTTTGTCTATTCGGGAAGTAAAGTAGTTTCCCAGTCATTTTCTTGTTATATGTACCTTGACACATGGCTTAGTTCATTGACACATGGCTTAGTTCATTGGCGGAAATTAAGATGAGATAGATATTTGAATAAGTGAAAGTGAAACCCAAAATGAAATAATCAGTGAACGTATCAAACCATGAAAAGTACAAAACATCTCAAGCATTCTGTAAAGGTGAAAAAGAGAATCCCTAAATGTATAATTAGTGGATAAGGTGCACGGGATAGCTGGCGACTCGTGTCTGTTACATGTAGCGAGACCAATTACTTCACAGGTGAATTTAAGTCGTAATATATATTTCTTACGCCCTTTGTTTTTATTCATCTGTGCGTTGGTTGGGCCCCTGCGTTTTGCTGTCTTATTGGTGTGGTCATTTTACAATGAGGAAGTTATAGATTATTTTGCACAACAATTGTGCGTTCTTCGAGATCTTTGGGTAACCGGAAAAGTGGAAGGTTTGTGCGCACGCAATCCAGAGAATCACACCATTTGCTTCTAATTAACGTAGCTGATGGCCGTCCTAAGTCGGCACCGATTTTCCATAGGTCTCGTTAGTTGTCTTTTGTTTTGGTGTTTTGCTGTCATGTCTATTATTCCTTGCCCCTTTTGAGTCTCTCGATGTGTGTGTCTTTTCTGTATTTTCGTTTGGGGTGTTTTGCTGTGAATGCTGCAGTTGGTTTTTGTTGGAGATCCCCTCCTTTTCTGGTAAAATTCTAACCCTCTTTCAACATTGTGCATTATGACTTTTATAAGCCTTTATATTTATATTCTATCATTCAAAAGATTTCTTTGGGAAAAAGTCAGTCCTTTACAAACATTAACCAGTGAACGTAGTTGAGCTGGCAATTCTTTGATATTTCACATATAGGTACATGAAAATACCTTTCCACGGTCTATAGCCTTCCAGGAAAATGTAAGGTATACCCGATATAGATGTGTACAGCACAAAAGGATGGAGCAACGGCTGGATGAAGAAACGCGATCTTTTTTTTTTTTTTGAATTCCATTTAATAGGTTTTGTAAAGCTCCTGGAATTTCTATGTAATAGCAATAATTGTACTGAATCCAGTCAGCTATTATGGGCTAGGCGTTTTTGATTGTAGTGTTAGTGTATTCCAAAATTAATTATTGCATATAATCTTTAATGAGTAAATTGGGAATCTGATGAAGTTATGAAATTATATCATTTATCTTTTGACTCATAGAAACAATGTACATAATTCCCAAATTACAAAAAAAAACCCCCCAGCATGTTAGAAATGGGAAATTAAGGGAGAGATCCCCAACAAGACGATGGAACAATGATAACAGGGGAACACACACGCATGATACTACTGGGTAGCATGTAAAGCCACCATGTCAACAAACAGAAAGAGACAACGTAAACAATCACACTCAATAAACACAACCAAACCATTCACTTGTTAAACAATGTGTAGTAGTATTGAGGGCTGCAAACATTGTTGCATATTGAAGTCTCACAATTATGATGTAACGGACAAAAAGAAGGCAATCTGCAATATGACTCAGTTACAGCAAAAAAGAAACATAAAAAAGCGAGAACACAGGGTGAACAAGCACAACAATTGGCACAATAGGGACAAGGACGACCAAAAATCAAATCATAAAGGAAGGAGGTAATTTACAACAACACTCAGTGACAGCACCCACAGCAAAATCCCAACACATCCAATATTTTAACACAGAACATACATGTACAGAAAGAGACGCAAAAGGGACAAGGAAAACAAAATAACACCGTAGAAACATCAAACACAAAATACTACACATAAACCATCGAGACCAATGCGTAATCGGTGCCGACTTAGGAAAGTCATCTGCCTCGTCAGTAGCAGACGGTGCGGTTATCCTGGATCACTTGTGGTGTAAAATAACATCCTCACTGTAAGATGACCATACAATGAGACAAAATAACACAGGGTCCCAAGAAACAATAGACTATAGACTAAGAATAGACTATAGACTAAACATCACATATATAGACAATTACCATATCCCAATACACAGTACAAAAACGATAATTCAAGAAATCACAAACCAAAGGCATACGAAATCAGGATAAAGAAGGAACCTAAGCAAATAAACATCACAGGAAGACCTAACAGTTATTTAGTCTTAAAGTCGGGGAGGCAAGAGAAAACTGATACATTAGATTTAATAAATCTTGTCTTTTTATCGACCCAGAATCTTGAAAAGCCGTAGTTTTTGCCTTTCTTTGTTGAATTCCGTATGATCTAGGAAGATTAATTTCATTTAACGTCCTTATAGACCTATGTTTGCCTATTTTGGTAATCTTAGTTCATTGTATTTCACACATTTTATGTACATTGATGGTATCAGTTTATGTTAGATCATTCGTGTTTCATGTTATGATGCTCTAACAGTTTGTTTGGCCTTTTGGTGTTTGTATTGTTTGTTACAGTTGCTTTGATTGATGTCCGTTATTCATTATAATTAGACGGATGTCGTCAAATGCAGTCGGTACAGAGTATCCTTGGGTAAAAATGAGGGTTTGACATTACAGCTCTTCAATCCACACCCCCCTTATGCATGATTTATCATTTTTCTAATTTTATATACATATCAAGAGTTAAAGGTTGCATGTGAAAGCTTTAATTAAAGAGGGGGGGGGGGGGTCCAGTGAAAAAATTTTCCTCTTAAGCTAAATTGTATTTCATTTTTGAATTCTGAAAATTGTAGCATTGAATCATAATGATCTTTGCTTGAGATCATATATTCGACCGAGTTGATTTTCATCATTTTACATCCATATTTATAAGGAATAAGAAAATCTTAAGAGGCATATTCTCAGGAGTAGTTCATGTGATATATTTTCCATTTTTAGGGGTTTTATATCTGAAACTTTTGAAACCTTCCCAAACAATTTGATGTTTTAAAGCTACAGAAAACTCAATTGGACTTCGAAATGATGCAAGGTCTGACAAGGTACTCTTAAAGGCCGAGCTTGACCTAGTTGAAATTCCGGTGGGGAAGCAATTAAGCGCATATGGTGTTTGGGGCGGTGCTTATCTCATACAATGTGCATGCTGGTGATAAAAATAACAAACTGCGTGGTAAAATAATATAGCGATTCATGCACGTGTACATAGATTCCTATAGAAATCTTTGTAAGTTCATTTGATCTATATAATAATACCGCTAAAATTAATCGAATTTCAAATAAGTTATATCTAACATGTTAGAAAGATTAAGATATACATGTACGATCTACATCTTTCATGGAAGCTGGAACTTAGAAATGTGAAGGAGAGGCGACAAAGGGTCGATCATTTCGCCGTAAATTCTTAACTCTGTCATGGTGATGGGTTTTTTTTATTTTGTTTTGGTGTGCTTTCCAATTGTATTTTTGTTTTCTTTTGAAAAAAAAAAAACTTGCAAAGAATGACATGATAAATCTGTTTGTCCCTTTGTAAGCCTCGTGGTTTTGGCGGGTACTTTTTAGCGGGTCTGCATAAATTAATTTAGTGTAGACAATGGCGCTGTACAGCATGTTTCCTTCAAGAGAAGATTGTGCAAATCTGGTTTAATTAAGTAAACTAGCTTGTTAATCTTGATTACTGTTTAGTGGCGTTATTGAGCATTAACGGGATCTACCGAAAATATCAACTTTAGGAGTAAAAAATGGGGACTTCTATCACCATGATCATATAAATGATTGTACTGTTAATTGTGAAAAAGGCAGAGGGATAATTTTACTCGGAATTTGACGGAAAGTATGTTTTCTGTAAATCAGAATTTACGAAATAATTGTCAAACAAACATGACAAATGAAATTCTGATATACTTCAGTTAATTGTTCCAAAAACTCATAACATACATGTACATCATGGATGAGTTTTTGGATTCAATATTTTCATCAAACGGAAAAAAATAGGAAGAAAATAAGGTAGGAATTGTTTACGTATGTTAAACTCTGTTTACAAGCATGCTGCATGAGAATGTGAAAATTACACGAGATGTCTGTATGACTCAGCATCCGGTATAAACAATAACAGAGTTAGAAACGCCTACCGCATGTCACTCTTCTGATTTTGAATTGAAAATTTGTCCTGCTTCGGTTTTTTAGAGTCAAAATACCCATTTAAATCTATATATTATTTCTTCATATCACATACACAAACAACTGAATACAGAGTTTAGATGCATAACAAATTTTATGAACTAATTCTTTCTTTTTCAAGAGATAATTCAAAATTTTCCTCTGCAACATGAACGTGTTAGAAACGCCTACCGCATGTCACTCTTCTGATTTTGAATTGAAAATTTGTCCTGCTTCGGTTTTTTAGAGTCAAAATACTCATTTAAATCTATATATTATTTCTTCATATCACATACACAAACAACTGAATACAGAGTTTAGATGCATAACAAATTTTATGAACTAATTCTTTCTTTTTCAAGAGATAATTCAAAATTTTTAGAGTCAAAATACTCATCTAGAAATGTGTCTAGAAATTTCATATTCACCACCATTTTCCTGGTTGGCTGCTATTTATACCCCAAGTTCGGCCTTTAAGTTTGGCTTGATTGTGTAAAAAAACATAATCTGCTGTCTGTCCATCTGTTCGACCAATTTGTTGGTTATATTTTCATATAACCAACGACCTTTTAAATCAAGGTTTTCGCTTTCATAAACTAGTTAAGACTTTCTGGAAATCTTACAAAAATAACAGTCAGCTTCTTTTAAAGTTCGGACCAATACAAGCAACTGAGTATATTACTTTGGATATTTCACAGCCTGTATTTTATGGCGACATAACTAACAAAATAAGAACGATCAAAAGCAGACAGCATATATAACCATCGAAAATGCGTCAGAATCATCAAACGCCTTTTATACCGTGGATATGATCCTAACGTCACCAGACGGACACTAGGCATGGTACAGGACATATTTACAGCCTTTTACCAGCGCATTCTTAAGACTTGCACTCTTACTGACTGTGACGATTGGACTCCATGATGGATCATGTCCGAACCTCTTAAGAGAAGACAGGGCCCCGACCACCTGTACTCTCTGAATGTCGGTCGGACTCCGCGGGTGATAACATTCATGAGCTCGCTACAGCCTGCAGAGCACGGACTGCATTTCGTAAGTCCGATCCTTTCTTTATATACATTTACATATTCATCTGTGTTGCTTGGGCCCCTGTGTTGTGCTATCTTGCTTGACAGTGTTTGTATGGTCATCTTACAGTGGGGAGGTTATTTTACACTACAGTTGTGCGATTTCCGAGACTTTTGGGTAATCGGAAAAGTGGGAGGGTTGTGCGCACGTAATCTGGATAACCACACCATCTGCTACGTAGCAGATGACCGTCCTAAGTCGGCATCGATTGCCCATGGGTCTCGTTGTTTCACGTATTTAATGTTTGATTTTGTGTTTGCTCTTCCATGTCCTTTTCCTATATCTTGCTGTGCGTGTCATCTCTGTGTATTCACTTGGGGTGTTTTGGTGTGTTGCTGTTGGTGCTGCATCCGAGTCTTGTTGGAGATCACCTTCTTTCTTAAAAATATCTTGTTTAAACAGAATCTCAGCATCACGAATGGACAGACGTTGTACAGATATATATATATATATATATTTAGAACCTTGACGATCAGGTCGTACATCTAAATAGAAGAGAAACCAAGTCGCTAAATTAGAAATTTCAATTACCACCCCCAACACAGGGCTAATTTTATATCAGACGAACGAATATAATGTGGGCAATCAGTTTGATGTGTCGCAAAAAAAAAAAAAAAAACTGGTCGGTCAGAATTTCTGTTATTTCAGAGAAAACCGGAAAAATAGTAAAATTCAAAATCATACAATTTTGAACAAATACTAACTTCTGTTTTCAAATGGATAGTCCAGGTGACCGAAATAAATTTCATTATGCTTATTGAAATCGAGAGAAATTTTTTGGTTCAAATTGATTTTTTCTAGTTTCAACTTCATGAATGAATGCGCACAAATTCTACGATAGAATGGAAAAAAAAGTTTGACTTGAATTTTGAGAATGTTAATACAAACATAAAAATTAACGAAATGAAACAATATTGTCACATGAAAGTGTATTTTTTTAAAAAGTTTAATAGAGATCTATTAAAAAACTTACTACGAGGTACAGGCAATTACCCCCCTTTTGATATAAGCAATTCAATACAATATGAACCAGGAGATGCTCATCGATACTACGGAGTTACGCACTACAAAATTACAGCTAAGTCAAATTTTAACATATACATATAAATTAAAAGTATTGTTTTCTTTTGATGAAGACGACAGATTTACATAAATAATTTTGAAAATAATGTTTTTTCTTTCTGTACTATCTATGTTGATATAACTTCAAGCATTATATCCAAGTGTCGTTGACCGTTTCCGCGGCTATGCACATAGTAAAAATGTACTTATCCGAATTACAACCCTCTCACTTTTTTCGAATATAACGCATTATTCTTATCATTTTTGAATCTAGAAATGGAACTGATTGATCAACCCCCCCCCCCAAAAAAAAAATAAAAAGATAAAAATAAATAAAGAAATAAACCAAAAACAAAAACACCCCCAGAAAATAGAACAAAACACTCTGGTCCTTGTATTACAGTTGGAAATATGACAATCAGATAACTTAATATGCACCTAAAATTGCGAATATATATTACCCTTGTAGCATGATGCAATCGTAGTGTTGTAAAGCTATAATACAGGGATTTGGACTTTTGATATAATTTTCAGTTTTAATCAGCCATTCATTTAAACAATGACTTTCCTTTTCAATGTCTTTATTCGAAAACTGATTTTTTAAGACGGTCGCTCTACTATTTGGGTTTTCATTTTGGCGAGGATCTGATTGTTCTTAACTCCTATTTCCTATGACATTTCAAGAGCAAGTAAATGAACTTGAAAATGTCTATACAAAGTACTACTTATTGATCAGTCATTATTAGCAATAAACCCTAGTTCAAGAAACGAACCAAGACGAAAATGGAAAAAAAAATATTTATAGTCCTTGCTAGTCTTGTCCAGTTTCTGTTGCTCACTTAAATTTCGAAAAGAGGATGATTGAATAACTGTGTAAATTTACTTACCATTATATGAAAAGTCTATCTACATTGCAATTATGTATCGCAAATTCAAAGGTTCAGCTTATCATCTCTGAAGGAAAGATGAGTGTTTTCAGATATCCTTAATGAACAAATTAGGTGTAATCAATATTATTTTCAATAATGATATACAAAATGAAAGGCTAAGTGAAATGTTCCTTCCTTCAAAGGGATGCAATTTTACTTTCTTTCAGACATACAATGTACATTGAATTATACATGAAGGGAATCTATATGAAGTAAACAACGTTAATCGATTATTTAGCCGCCTTTTATGTGAGTTACAGTATGAATTAAAAAAACAAGAGGCCCAGGGGCCACTCGCTCACCTGAGAACACTGAAAATCTTATAGCGAATGTTATTTATACAAATTGAATGCTTATAAAATACTCATCATGAGCTTTATGAAAACATAGGGTAATCACTTTACATAGCTAGCTATTTGAGTTGTATACAATTAACCGAAATGTCGGTCAACCATACTTCAAAATATCTGATTCGATCCCAAATTTTCGAGCTTATAAGAGTAAAGGAATAATAATAAATTCATTTTTTTTATGAAAATAATACAGAAGGGTTCCAACTCTATACCTTCATGAAGAAAATTCCAAACCAATCACCAGAACAGTGTTTCGAATATTAAACTCTCATCAGTGATGAAAAGTCATACACAAAAACATTGATTTATAAAATACCTCTAAAAATATGTATCAATATTATCTCAGGGGAAAAGTATGGTAAAAAGCTAAATTGAATAAGAATGTGGAAGTGCAAAAACATGTATTAGAAATGAAATTCAAATCATCAAAATAATTCTTAATGCATAAGGAGTTAAGAAAATAGAAAAAAGTGAAGAAGAGAGAAAAATATATTTTTTGGTCCCATCGGGGTTTCAACCACCTACTACCCTTGGGTCCATTGGGTAAAGAAAACATTTTGATGTACACTCTTAAAAAAATCATAAAAATCTAATACATGTAGTTGATATTTTTGGCAAATTTCTTTCACAGTCAGATTTCTTACTAAAAATAACAAAAATTTAGATAATCAATTTCAGGGAAGAAGTTGAAAATGTTAAAAATACCACCCCTTCCCTTTACGCAGTAAAAGAATCATAAAAACTAAATCGAAAATTTGGCAAAATTCTTTCACATAAGCATTTCTCTGCTTCATCACTGCTATAATTTTGGGTAGCAAATTTAGCCAAGAGAGAAAAGAATAAAAGAAATCTCAAATTCTACATTAAGAAAACTAAATCGAAAAAGACGTCAAAAACACATCAAAATAAGCTTTCGGATTTTTAACGAAATGAACAAACTTGAATAATACATCCTTTCTGATCACTCAGATACCATTAGTTTTTCAATCCATGCAATGGTTGTGGAGAATTTTGTAAAGAGGGGTATCCTTTGGGGCCTATTTGACCCGCCCTGAATCACCCCTGAAGAGATCGGGCCGAAATTAACTAACTTGTTTGATGACTTTAGTACTTCATGCGTACAAAGATTCATCGAAACCCTCAGAGGAGAAGTCGAAAATGTGAAAATTTAACGGTCGCCAGACAAACCGATATGACTATAGTTCACTTTGAGCCTTTGGCTCAGGTGAGCTAAAAAGAAACCGCACATGATGACATAGCTGACATAGCCAAAGTGCATGATATACATTGTTCTGAGAGCTAGGCGTCTTTCAGATAAGCTTCTCCGTCAGGGATATGTTTGTGACCGACTAACATCGTCACTGAGGAAGTTCTACGGTCGATATGGGGAACTCGTCATACACTATGATGTCCCACTCTCCAGAATGGTGGATGATATTCTGTCATAGACCATTTGAACCATTCAACCAAAGATTGTACTCTATGTCTTCCGAAATGGAAGTTACCGGATTTGACAGTTCTACCGAATTGAAGCGGCGGGTGTTGCATGCAAGCAGGAGATGCTTACTCTTCCTCGGCACCTGGTCTCACTCCCATATCGGAAGTTCGCTTCTTTTCATATGGTGGAGGTTTTTATTTGTTTGCTTTGGTTCCTGTTTTATCCTGATATGTATGCCTTCGGTTTCTGATTTTCTGAATTATCGATTTGGTGCTGTATACAGGGATATGGTCATTATCCATAATTGTCATTTGAACCTAAGAGTCATAAGTTGTCAGGAAAATTATTCAAATTTAAAGTGCAGGTCAAGGTCACAAAACAATTAGTCATGGTACCAAAATGAATAGAGGATGCATGTTGTCACGACGTATGTAAGTCTTTATTACATCAAATAAACATAGAAGAACTATCAATCAGTTATTAAGTCTAAAAGTCGAGAAGGTAAAGTAAAATCATTAGAATTTCCATTGGAAAAGCCATCAGTAAAGCCAGAGAGCATGCCTCCTTATGATTCATTTACATATTCATCTGTGTTGCTTGGACCTCTGCGTTTTACGGTCTTCTTTGTGTGTGGTCATCTAACAGTGAGGAGGTTGTTTTACATCATAATTATGCGATATTCGAGACCTCTGGGAAATCGGAATAGTGGGAGGGTTGTGCGCACATAATCCACGATAACCACACTACTCACGTGGCAGATGGCCGTCCTAAGTCGGAACCGGTTGCCCATTGGTCTGGTTGGTTTATGTGTGATCTTTTATGTTTAATGTTTCTATGGTGTGAGTTGGTGTTCCTTGTCCCTTTTGCGTCTCTTTCTGTGGGTGTCTGTTCTGTGTTTTTTCGCATTGGGTGTTTTGGGGTTTTGCTGTGGGTTCTGCAACCTAGTGTTGTTGGAGATCCCTTCCTTTTTTCCTTATGATAAAACCCCTACACCGTCCAACATAAAATTTGAATGGAAGGTTAAAGTGCAGTTTCAACGTATGTAGATCAGAGGAACTCGCCTTTATTTTACGGATCGAAACCATGTCTTTTACGGTTCAGCCAACTAAGAAGGTTGAAATTACTAAATTTTATTGTTTTCCTCATTGGCAACTCATATGTTTATAGTGTCCCTCTTGTTTGACTTGTTTCAGCTACAACCAAACTTGAGACATTAATCATAATGTAGGCTCTATAGAACGGAACTGTTTTCAATATAACTAAAATTGTCCACACCTATATAGATGATTTGATGTAACATAACATTGAATTTGAATGTGATTGTTTAGATTAAACATAGTTCACTTGAACACCTCTCTCTTTGACAAACGTGACGACTTCAATTTCAGCATTACAAACTTTCCTTTTCTGAGTAGCAACATCCCTTCATCGCCTGCTTATGGCGTGTTTATATCTCAGTTGATACGCTATGTCAGAGCAAGTACCAAATATACAGATTTTGTTCTGAGAGCTAGGCGTCTTTCAGATAAGCTTCTCAGTCAGGGATATGTTTGTGACCGACTAACATCGTCACTGAGGAAGTTCTACGGTCGATATGGAGAACTCGTCATACACTATGATGTCCCACTCTCCAGAATGGTGGATGATATTCTGTCATAGACCATTTGAACCATTCAACCAAAGATTGTACTCTTTGACTTCCGAAATGGAAGTAACCAGATGTGACAGTTCTACCGAATTGAAGCGGCGGGTGTTGCATGCAAGCAGGAGATGGTCACTCTTCCTGGGCACCTGGTCTCACTCCCATGTCGGGGGTTCGCTTCTTTTCATGTGGTGGAGGTTTTTGTTTGTTTGCTTTGGTTCCTGTTCTATCCTGATTTTGTATGAATTTCTGAATTATCGATTTTGTGCTGTATACAGGGATATGGTCATTATCCATATTTGTCATTATTGACAATAACATCAAAGGGATTAGAAACAAGTTCTCCAACTTAGAGGTATCCCTCTCCTGGTGATGGTTGACAGTGTCCGTCATTCAGTTTGATCTTTACTTCATTACTTCGACTTTTGTCTATTCGGGAAGTAAAGTATTTTCCCAGTCATTTTCTTGTTATATGTACCTTGACACATGGCTTAGTTCATTGACACATGGCTTAGTTCATTGGCGGAAATTAAGATGAGATAGATATTTGAATAAGTGAAAGTGAAACCCAAAATGAAATAATCAGTGAACGTATCAAACCATGAAAAGTACAAAACATCTCAAGCATTCTGTAAAGGTGAAAAAGAGAATCCCTAAATGTATAATTAGTGGATAAGGTGCACGGGATAGCTGGCGACTCGTGTCTGTTACATGTAGCAACACCAATTACTTCACCGGTGAATGTAAGTCGTAATATATATTTCTTTCGCCCTTTGTTTTTATTCATCTGTGCGTTGGTTGGGCCCATGCGTTTTGCTGTCTTATTGGTGTGGTCATTTTACAATGATTATTTTGCACAACAATTGTGCGTTTTTCGAGACCTTTGGGTAACCGGAAAAGTGGGAGGTTTGTGCGCACGCAATCCAGAGAATCACACCATTTGCTTCTAATTAACGTAGCTGATGGTCGTCCTAAGTCGGCACCGATTTTCCATAGGTCTCGTTAGTTGTCTTTTGTTTTGGTAATTTGATGTCATGTCTATTATTCCTTGCCCCTTTTGAGTCTCTTGCTGTGCGTGTCTTTTCTGTATTTTCGTTTGGGATGTTTTGCTGTCAATGCTGCAGTTGGTTTTTGTTGGAGATCCCCTCCTTTTCTGGTAAAATTCTAACCCTCTTTCAACATTGTGCATTATGACTTTTATAAGCCTTTATATTTATATTCTATCATTCAAAAGATTTCTTTGGGAAAAAGTCAGTCCTTTACAAACATTAACCAGTGAACGTAGTTGAGCTGGCAATTCTTTGATATTTCACATATAGGTACATGAAAATACCTTTCCACGGTCTATAGCCTTCCAGGAAAATGTAAGGTATACCCGATATAGATGTGTACAGCACAAAAGGATGGAGCAACGGCATGATGAAGAAACGCGATCTTTTTTTTTTTAATTCCATTTAATAGGTTTTGTAAAGCTCCTGGGATTTCTATGTAATAGCAATAATTGTACTGAATCCAGTCAGCTATTATGGGCTAGGCGTTTTTGATTGTAGTCTTAGTGTATTCCAAAATTAATTATTGCATATAATCTTTAATGAGTAAATTGGGAATCTGATGAAGTTATGAAATTATATCATTTATCTTTTAACTCATAGAAACAATGTACATAATTCCCAAAAGACAAACCCCCCCCCAAAAAAAAAAACAGCATGTTACAAATGGGAAATTAAGGGAAAGATCCCCAACAAGACGATGGAACAATAATTACAGGGGAACACACACGCATGATACTACTGGGTAGCATGTAAAGCCACCATGTCAACAAACAGAAAGAGACAACGTAAACAATCACACTCAATAAACACAACCAAACCATTCACTTGTTAAACAATGCGAGTTAGACCGATTAAGGATGATTTTTTCTTCCAAAGTAGTATTGAGGGCTGCAAACATTGTTGCATATTGAAGTCTCACAATTATGATATAACGGACAAAAAGAAGGCAATCTGCAATATGACTCAGTTACAGCAAAAAAAGAAACATAAAAAAGCGAAAACACAGGGTGAACAAGCACAACAATTGGCACAATAGGGACAAGGACGACCAAAAATCTAATCATAAAGGAAGGAGGTAATTTACAACAACACTCAGTGACAGCACCCACAGCAAAACCCCAAAACATCCAATGTTTTAACACAGAACATACATGCAGATAGAGACGCAAAAGGGACAAGGAAAACAAAATAACACCGTAGAAACATCAAACACAAAATACTACACATAAACCATCGAGACCAATGCGTAATCGGTGCCGACTTAGGACAGTCATCTGCCTCGTCAGTAGCAGACGGTGCGGTTATCCTGGATCACTTGTGGTGTAAAATAACATCCTCACTGTAAGATGACCATACAATGAGACAAAATAACACAGGGTCCCAAGAAACAATAGACTATAGACTAAGAATAGACTATAGACTAAACATCACATATATGGACAATTACCATATCCCAATACACAGTACAAAAACGATAATTCAAGAAATCACAAACCAAAGGCATACGAAATCAGGATAAAGAAGGAACCTAAGCAAATAAACATCACAGAAGGACCTAACAGTTATTTAGTCTTAAAGTCGGGGAGGCAAGGCCAAATCCTAAGAATTCCCATCGGAACGGCCGCGAACCCCGGAATGAACAACATTCCGCAGTGAGACCAGGGCCCAAGGTTATAAAACTGTTTTGAGAACGTTCTCCGTGCTCAAACTCTGTTAGCGTGCTCAAATATGAGATCGTCTCTAAAATTCGAGGTTATAAACGTCTTAAGTTTGAGAACGTGCTCAAACTCTGTTAGCGTGCTCAAATATGAGATCGTCTCTAAATTTAGAGGCTATAAAACTTGAGAACGTGCTCAATAGAGAACGCCACTTGAGATTTGGTCTGGTAGAGGTTATAAAATATTTTGAGCATGTTCTCTATTGAGTTTAGTACGGCGTTAATTGAGAACGCCATTTGCCTTTCTCTCTGACACATTATTAATTGAAAAATATTTGGATAGTTTTCATTTGATTTTTGATACACATTCTTGTTTTTGCACTTTGACATTTAAATTATTCAAGTTGACATATTTCCCGTCTTTTCGCCTAAGTTATTATAGATATATTCACAGCTACTTTTGTGTATTTTAGGTAGATTCTTGTTTTATGAATAAACAAGTTTGTGAACGAATTTTGATAGAATTTCAACTGATTCTCTTACTTTGCTTGTAAGAAGATGAAGGGATTTATTTCTTGAAATTTTCAACAAATTTACTAGAATAGGTACTCATATTTGGGAAAAAAATCAAAAGAAAGGAGGGGATCTCTCAGACTCGGTATCAGCACCCACAGCAAAACATGTGATGCGAAAACAGTGTAGACAAGCACATAAGGGACATATAAGGTCGTGAGTGGTACTTACGACCTTTTTCTTTTTTTTTTTTTAATTCTATATATTAAACCCATGCCGCATCTTCTGGTGTAAAAAGTTTCTATTTTACAATATAACATAGTCGGGTCGACAACTGCAAAATTTTGTATAATATATAATGTCGTAACTACCACTTACAGCCTTTTATTCACAAACATGATGTCCTATCTATAAATGAAAAAAAACATCGTATCTACCATTTCCAAAGAAAGGTTACCACGCATTTCCTATGGTTTATACAAATTGTATGACTGTACTTTGTATTTGACGTAGGAGTAGGAGTCTTTCCCCACAATTTCAATTTTTTTCAAGTTTTTGTCAATGCAGATTAATATTCTCGTACATGTAAATCTGCCATCTCAATTTTCATAATAAATATAATCTATTGCATGTGGCTTGAAAGACTTTTCTTTGTGTTGCATACCCGGATCAAAACACAGAGACTTTATTGTGTCGCATTCGAAGCATAGGTTTTACTTTGACCGGCGTCCGTCTGTCTGTACGCACCCGTCTGTCTGGTAGTCACATGTTCATAGCTTGCTTGATATGCATGATTAACCATTATGAGACTCAACACCCCATGAGGGTCATGGTCAGATTTAAGGTCAAGGTCACATATTTAGGACCATGTTCATGGCTTACTTGATATAATTTGTTGCTCTCAAACAACTTCATAACTTCCATAAGTAAAATATTTCAAAACTCTAAATGTAAAAAGATTGACCTTGAACATACTTGTGATGATGTTAGAAATTCATGAAAAGCCGTCCTCCTCGAGTTTGGAAATAAATTGAGTTGCAAAAATGACTATACATGAGAAACTTTTTAATTTTTAATAAATTAATATATAATAAAAAGTTGTGTATGCCTGACAGATGTTTTTAACATAATCATGATGTTACCATTTTTACCAATAATTCATTAAATATGCATAGTCCGCGAGAAATAATATGATGATTAAATTGTCTTTTTTTCTATTTGGTTTGCCCCCGATGTCACTTTTGCAAATGAGAGTTTAATCTTAGCAAATTACATTCAGTTTGGTTGTACATATATATACAATACGTACTATACAAATGATATACAATGAAAATGAATTGTAAGGATTTTGCCCTTCTATAATTACACGTGTGTATGTGACGTATTGTAACTCGGGTAGGGGAACAATGTTAAGAAGAAATATTTCCGTTTTCTATTGATTTATATAAAGAAGAAACATTTCCCCAAAAAATATTAAGTCGTAATATGCAGTGATGATCTATTCTAGCAGGGGCAAACACATTTTACTTCACATAAAGCATTTTCACAAACTCTTTTTTGGCAAAAGGATGCTACTGTCCACAAAACTCAAATGTATTGGGAATCTTGGAAATATCTTGTTTAAACATTTATTTATTACAAATATTAGATAGATAAATGTTAATAAAGTTTAACGATTGATCTATATATCATTTTCAAAAATTGTATACTATTCATTCGCAGTAGGAACGAGCCGAATTCTTGGAAAAAAATAGTCGATTAAATATGCAAGTCTCGGACCCCACTCCCCCTCCCCCCCCCCCCCCCGAGAAATCTAAAAGGGAGGGGTACGGACTCAATTTATCCACATAGTCCAGTTGGATAATAGACTGGTCTCTCAAGACTAGTGAATGAATTCCTAGCCTTCTGTCGTTTTCGCGAATGTCTTACCACGGCAAACGGACATGGGCAGCCATTGAGCACGGGTTTGAGCAAGGTTCCTACCAATCTTAAAAATTTTTGAGCTCATGCTCAATTTTTAGCACATTCTCAAACTTTAGAAGTTTTATAACCTCGAATATTAGAGACGATCTCATATTTGAGCACGCTAGCAGAGTTTGAGCACGGAGAACGTTCTCAAAACAGTTTTATAACCTTGGACCTACTCTCAAGTCGCGTTCTCCGTTGAGCACGATCTCAAAGTTTGAGCATGAGATTTGAGTTGAGCACGGTAAAAATTTTATAACCTTGGGGCCAGGTGTCCGGGGAGAGTCACCGTCTCCTGGTTGCATACAACAACCGTCGAAACAGCTCCATGTAAACCTGTCAAATTCAGCTGAGATACGAAAACGCCATAAGCAGGAGAAGACGGAATGTTGCTTTTCATGAAAGAGAAGTTAGTTATGTGGAAGCTGAAATCGTCATGCTTGTCATACAATGAAGTGTTCAAAACCTCCACCACATGAAAAGAAGCGAACTCCCATGTAGATGTATTTAAGAACAGAAGGCATACGAAATACAATCCGAGCTCATGCATGTGATCACCCGAGGAGTCCAACTGAAATTCAGAGAGGACAGGTGGTCAGGGCCATGTCTTCTCCAAAGAGGTTTGGACAGTGCCGAGCTCTTGCATGTGATCACCGAAGGAGTCAAATGACATTCAGAGAGGACAGATAGTCGGGGCCAATGTCTTCTCTAAGGAGGTTGGGACAGTGCCCGTCATGGAGTCCTGTCGTCACAGTCAGTCCATGGACTGATAAAAATTTCTTTCCATCATATTGTATTATACGTGAAAAATCCCTATTTTACAAATTTGAAAAAAAAAAAGAAATTGCCTTGATTAGTTCTGGAAGATACAATTCAATTTCAGTGTTATTCTAATTTTTCCCCCTCCTACTATCATCTTTTCCTCAGAGTTAAAAAAGCAATTTTGATATATTGTGTTAATAGAAATTCGACGCATCCGATCGATAGAATCTTCGTTTGTTATGTGACATTGCCAATAATGAAATATATGTTTTATACGAAATCAGTGCACGATATATACATTTCGACAAAAAATGTAAAATCAATGATACTCGAGACCAAGATAGAAGAAATCAAAATGATGAATATATAAAGATGGAAATCTTAAATATAACATAAAGTGTATGTCAATGACCAAGTTAAGGATAGAGCTATGCATTGAGGGGTATCCTTAAAGGGGAAGGTTACACTCCGTACCGTTATAGTCACGTGACCTTATATTGGCGTGCCTATATGCCTGGTCTTACAAGGTGTGAATACATTTCCTCTCCCCGAACAGGGGATGATTGTTATACAGGTAGAAGCGCAGGGTAACTGAAAAGGTGACCTACTTGTGAAACATCGTTTGTAGATTTGGTTTTGGGTTGGCATTTACCGGTTTACTTTTGGAATTCAGTGGGAAAGGGGGGTGCTTTATTGTATTACATTTGTTTTATCATTAGGCTAACCTCACAAGAGCCATGTAGTTTTTGTTTTGTTTTTGTATTTGTTTTTTTTTGTCTTTGTTTATTTCTTTTGCTTTTCTTTGTATACAGGTCTTTTTTTATTTTACTACTTTAGGCACGGTCCATTTGATATTCTGGGGGCTTTGGTTTTTTATCGAAAAAAAAAATGTTGCTCTGAATTTTGATGAAAAAAATAAATTTCCTTATGGTGTGTCAGAAAAAAAAAAATCCTGCTCTCACAAGTAGTCTGAATTTGAAAAATTACCATAAAATTTCGTAATCATTCCTGAACATTTTCCGGATGGCTTTGCTCGCCGCAGTTTTCAATTTATATAATTTTTTGGCTCGCTTCGCTCGCCGTATTTTTCTATCAAAACATTAAATTCAAATGACCAAGTCCATATTTGAAAATATCAAAAGAATGCATGTTAAAGAAAAAAGGACTTCCTTAAAGGCTTAAATGTATTATAAGTAAAATGCATTGATATTAAAAAAAATGCATTTATCACCATATAGAGTCTAATTTCAATAAAAGCTTTGAATGGGAACTTCAGTTTTCCCCCAATTTGCATTTCTAAATTCCCAAATTTGTCTAGAAAACCCTAGCTCCCCTCAGACCCTCTTACAGGATATAGATTTTGTTAACTGAGGATTATGATATTGTAAAATACTTCTACCTCTCTGATTAGAAGTGAATTAAATTTTTAATATAAATAAAGTAATAGAAAGGCTGAGCAAAACAAACTTGCACGTGTACGAGAACCTGTACGTGTATTTACGCGTAATCTGTTTACACGTTGACGTTATGCGGTTGAGCAGATGTTACAACGCGTACTAGTACGTGTAAATCGTATATACGTTTTTATGATGTAATTTATCTTTTGTTTACGACTGCGTATTCGTCAAGAACTTGACATCTAGATTCTAAAGGTAAGGGGCATTCAGCAAAGATGGTGAATTAATTTTTATATTCCAAGTAATCGGATGTATGTAGCATATAAATTAGGCTTCAAGAATAAAATTTGGGTCAACTTTGAGGGTTCTTCTTTAAATATGATACATTTTATTCGCAATCCTCTAATATTCAGAACATACATACGTTCCCGAATAAATTGAATATAGGTTGTCTAGAGTTTTGAATGAAAAATCAAGAGTTTTTATTGATAAAACACAAACATTCTTAATATATTGCACATCACTTGATAAAAAAAATTCTTGCTCCAACAAAGAAAAAAATAATTTTGTTCCGGTCCGGGTCGAAAAAATAATCTTGCTCCAACAAAAAATCAAAGCCTGATTCAACTTTGGCTGGATAAATGTCCTTGATCAATCGATTCTTTTTGCGGACTTGTTTGTAACCGTTTGATGTACCAGAATAATGAGCACGCATTTTATTTATTTATTTCCTTTTTTGGAATTATCATATGGTCTTTGGTTTTCTCAGAAAGTCTTATCGTAAATAACTATTATTTTTTTTCCGATCACACGACTTTATAGGCAAGATACTAGTGAAGAAGTCATATTTATACTGTAGTTTTAGGGGCTAGGAAATGAGTGATATAATTTTTATTGAAATGTTGACGTCCTAGTAACCCGTAGCGCATCCTTAGCAATCCGGGATCATTGTTGTGTTATAAATAGTCATATGACTCTCCTACGGATTGCTACGACTCTCCTACAGATTGCTACGACTCTCATAAGGATTGTAATGGATAGCCACGGATTCGAAAATGAGAAGCTGTGGATAGCCACGGATTTTGTCTTATATTAACTTCAAATCTATAAGTATTCTGTGCATTTTTCGGTAAATATAAGGAGGTATTGAACACTTGGACTCCAAATTCAATTTCCTCAAAATTTCTGAAATTATATATTTCATACCTGTCCATTCTTATACAAACTTACATTTGATTCTATCCCCAGGAAAATTTTCTACAAGACTTTGAAATATGCATTAATCGACGTTTTCGTGAAATTCTTGATGACGTCATAATATTGAGAGTGTCTTTCCAGTTCTCGTAAAGCTATGGGAAATTAATTTTTATTCAACATCCAAAATCTTTATAAATGTATTGCACTTACATATGGAAAAAATGAGATGATTTGTGTTTTAAACAAAGACAGGATATTGGAATCAAATATGACACTGTTGCTCTAAATTGCAATTTCGAGCCAATTGGCTGTAGTTGTTGATTAATTATTAGGAATTTTGTGGATGAATCTTTCTCAAAAACTAACAAAATTATCAACCATGTCCAGAGATGATTTCATGATTAAATGAGAAAAAATAAACTTGGATTAAAATATTATAATGCTTTATATTTTCCAATTTTTCTTTCGAAAATCGTCTATTTTCAATGAAGTGACTTCTGCTTTCCTGTAATGTTAATTTCTCAACGAATTCACTGTGATAAAGATTGAATCTTCTATTTTATACATGCAAAGTTTCAATGCGATACGTTTGGTATTAATGTTATTGCATTTTGAATGCGAATGTTTTTGACGCCATTTTCCCCGATAACATCGAAATGACGTCGTTGTTTGCCCATGGATAAAATTCCCAAAGTCCACAATTTCGACAATCGCCGTAATTTCTTCAAATGACACTCAAAATGATTTCAATGAAATTATTCAAACTTCATCAGGATACTCAAATGTGAATATCAATCAGCGTATCAAATGTTTTAAGGAAGTAAAGACTACTTTTCCTAGGAAGTGAGAAAACAAAAAAATGCCGCCACCACCTTGGTGTTCAAACCCTCCTTAATACTTCAAGTACTAAATTTCAGGTAATGATATAAAGACATGTTTAAAAACTCAAAACTGTTATAGAACACGTGATACTGTCTCAACTTGAAAATATTGGGTGTTTTAGTAAATAATGATGTTTAAAAACACATGAGAAATTCAAGACCGTATACTAATCCGTACTGAAGTCGTAGCTATCCTTACGCAAATCGTGGCTATCCGTACTCGAGTCGTGGTAATCCTTAGCAATTCGTAGCTATCCGTATCTATCCGTATGCGTGGCGTAGCAATCCGTATAAAATAAGGACATGATGACGTTGCAGTGATAACAACGGAACCCACAAGTATAAACATTCAGGTTAGCATCGACCTTTTTCTTCGGAAAAAAAGACTCGGACGTCAGACGGCACTATTTCTACATTAAGTTCCCTGTTTATCTATTAGTTTTGTTTTAATCTTTCATGAAATACAAATGAGTTAAAGAAGATCCTGACGATAATCTCAACAGCACTCACAATAGAGCACAAAATTGAGCATCGACGGACCCCTAGCAAACAAATTCCAACATTGGACTGGAATGTAACCGACAAATATGTTACTCTTAACATTACATACTCATGTTGAAGGTACATTTTTGGACATAATATTTTCACCCTCTTTTGCCATATTTCATTGTTTAGATTGAGGATCCCTCATGAGGGTTAAGTACACGGAGCGTGCATATCTTGTCCATGCTGCAAATGAATCTGCTCTTAAACGATACTATTGAATTTGAAGACATTTAACATATAAATAAACAAAAACATTTTCACTCTAAGCTAAATCATAAACACTTATCTATTTATCTTACTTTTTATATTAGTTGATTTTTTTGATAATTTGGATGGCATCGTCTACGCTAAATTCTGTTTCCATGAACAGTGTCCGTTTAATAAACGTCATTGGTCTGATCTTCTTCCTATCAATTATTTGTCCTTCATATTTGAAAATGGATGAAGGTCGTTTTAAATGACGCTCATGTTCTCTCTTTCTGTATGTTAACACAGTGGTTTTCTGTGCTTTTCCGCCCTCTTCCATTCGGATCTCTGAACCGTCGTCTTATTAGAGATTTCCTCCATATCTTACTATTCAGAATATGGTTCAGAGGGTCAAACATGTACCAGTACAGCAAGAGGATACGTTACAGTTACATAATATATATCATATTTATGTGATACCTCATCTGATATGTAGGATGCAATTCAACGTCTTCAAATTCAATAGCATCATTTTTAAAAGAAGATACATTTGCAGCATTGACCAGACATGCACGATTCGGGTACTTAAGGAGGTATTGAACACTTAGACGTCAAATTCATTTTTTCTCAAATTTTCTGAAATTATATATTTCTTGTCTGTCCTTGATTTTACATACTTACATTTGTCCCTTACGCGTCTCTTTTTGTGCTTATCTGCTTTGTGTTTTTGCATTGGGTGTTTTGGGTTCTTGCTGTGGGTGCTACAACCTGGTGTTGTTGGAGATCCCCTCCTTTGTTTTTGATTCTATCCACTAGAAAATTTTCTACGAAACAAAGGCAGGATACTGGAATAAAAGATGACACTGTCGCTCAAAAAATGCATTTTGGAGTCAATTGACGGTAGTTGATGGTAAATTATTAGGAATTCTGTGGATGAACCGTTGTCAAAATATAACAAAATTATCAACAATGTCTAGAAAAATTTTTATCATTAAATGAGAAAAAATGAATTTTGGATTAGAACATTACAAAGCTTTCTATTTTCCAATTTTTCTTTCGAAATAGTCCATTTTTAATAAAGTAACATATGCTTTTCTGTACCGTTAATTTGTCAACGAATGCATCGTGATGAAGATTGAATTTTCTGTTTTATACATGCAAAGTGTCAATGCGATACAATTGGTATTAATGTTTAATTGCATTTTGAATGCCAATGTTTGTGACGCCTTTTCACAGATAACGTCGAAATGACGTCTTGGTTTGCTCATGGATAAACGTCCCAAAGTCCATAATTTCGAAAATTGCCATAATTTCTTTAAATGACACCAAAATACATTAAGACTTCATCAGGATACTCCAATGTGTATATCAATCAGTTTATCAAATGTTTTGAAGAAATTAAGACTGTACTTTTTCTAAGAATCGAGAAAACAAAAACTGCCCCCGCCATCTTGGTGTTCAAACCCTCCTTAACCTTCGTCAGTGATCCTCAATCTAAAAAATGTAATATTGCCATAGAGTGTGAAAATTTGTATGTCCAGAAATGTACCGAAAGACAAAGCAGGATGGGTGGAATATGATGATACAGGACCCAAGGACCCACGTTTTAGAAATTTTAAGAAATTATGATAAAAGAATTTTTGAATGCGTTGAAGAGACGATCAACCGAAGTTAATCGATTGTTGCTACATGTGCCCTCGAGGGCTTCTGGTCTGCCAGCAGTGACACTCACCAAGTAGTTCAAATCTTAAACGTCTTCAAACTCAATAGCATCATATAAGAAAACAATCCTCTTAAAACAAAGTAAAGTTTTTTTTTTTAAATTCCATATATTGTATTCTTGAATTTTACTTTGAATTCATCATCAAAATTTATTTGCTTGAAATCTTATTTTCTACTCTGTTGATTAAGTTTTCTTATCACATTCACATTTAAGGACTAAGTACAATAATGTTTGTTTGTTTTAAGGGGCTTAATTTTATATCATAAACCTTTGTACCAAAACATTTGATACTTTACAGCTACGGAGAATTCATTTGTATACACCATATATTAATTATATTGGTATAAGTTACGAAAGGGAAAGTCGAGAGCAATGTGTTAGTACATTATTAATTTATACATTTGATTTGATGGCAAATAATTCTTATCAGTCATTTGGGGTTTTGCTGTGGTTGTTGAAACCAAGTGTTGCTGGAGATCTCATTTCTTATCGTTAATCTGCTGTCTGTCCATCTGTTCGTCAAATATTTTGGTTTAAATGTTTGGCAAAAACAGAAGCTCAGCATCCAGAATGTGTACAGACGCTGTACAGATATATAAATAGAACCGTAACAATAAGGTTGTATACTTCTATAGAGTATTTATTTTGAAAAAGGATCTTCTGATCTTCCAACTCGCCTTAGTGTGTCATACAGTAAAATTCCTCTTACACTGTAGCACAAGAAATCGAAAAAAATGTCTTCACAGAGATCTTCTTATTGATTATTCATTATTAGCTATTAAGCCTAGTTCAAGAAATGAACCAAGACGAAAATGGAAAACAAAATTGATTTATGGTCTACGCTAAGTCTTGTCCAGTTTCTGTTGTTCACTTAAAATTTTAAAAGAGGATGATTGAATAACTCTGTAAATTTACTTACCATTATCAAAAGGTATATTTACATTATCTAATTATGTATCGGAAATTCAAAGGTTCAGCTTATCATCCCTGAAGGAAAGATGAGTGTTTTCAGATATCTTTAATGAAGAAAGTAGGTGTAATCAATATGCTTTTCAATAATGATATACAATATGAAAGGCTAAGTGAAATGCTCCTTCCTTCAGAGGAATGCAATTTTACTTTCTTTCAGACATACAATGTACATTGAATTATACATGAAGGGAATCTATATGAAGTAAACAACGATTATTTTGCCGCCTTTTAAAGGATTAAAACAAGGTGCCCATTAGTCAACATCGCTCACATAAGTTGAAGACAAAAGAATGACGATGGCCCCCTAAATAGTTGCTTCCTGTGAGGTTTTGTTAAATTCTGTGCTACCGTTGCAAATATTAAGTCGTAAATGAATCAGCCAATTAGAGCCCACAGCGGCCATATTTGTTGACCAATCGGCATGAAAAACACAAACCTGGTAGAGGATCTTGAGCACTTGCTTCCTGTAAGGTTTCGTAGAATTATGTGCAGTGGTTGCAGAGAAGTCGGTAATGAGTCAGCCAATCAGACCCCTCAACAGCCATATTTGGTGACTGTTCATAAAAAAACCCCACAAACTTGGTAGAGGACCTTGAGAAATTGTTTCCTGAAAAGTTTCGTGACATTTCGCTCCTGTTTCTTGTGGCAGAGGTTTTTGTTTGTTTGATTTGGTTCCTGTTTTATCCTGATTTTGTATGCCTTCGGTTTCTGATTTTCTGAATTATCGATTTTGTGCTGTATACAGGGATATGGCCACTATCCATATTTGTCATTCTAAGCAGCGGTTTCAGAGTACAAGTCGAAAATACGTCAGCCGATCAGAACCCTTGGCGGCCATATTTGTTGACCGCAACACAAACAAGGTAGAGGACCATCAGCACTTCCTTCGACTTAGGTTAAGTGAAATTCTGTGCTGCGTTTGCAGAGGAAATTTTATAATGTAAAAAGTTTACACCGGACGTTGGACGACAGACGAAGGACGACGAGCTATGACTATATATCATTTGAGCTACGCTCAGGTGAACTAAAAAGAAACCACACATGATGGCATGGCCAAAGTGCAAATTTTTGATATTCATCTCAACGTCAGAGTCATAAAGGCCCCTTCACATATGGACGAAAGCCCTTCGACGTCAACTTGCGCAAACTGGCGAATAAGGTTTTTGCAAAATTCGTTTCCGTTTGCATATCAAAGTTATGCTTCATTGTCGACTTCGCGCGGATTCGTTTGTGAGCGTCTTGATTCGTTTCGGTTAGTTTTGTTGGTCACTAATTTTTGAACATGTTCAAAATTTCTCAGCGAATAAAATTTTCGTCCGTCATTCGTAAGTATTCGTTATGATGCGTTATAATGCGTTAATCATTCGGTATGCATTCGTTACATGTTCGTCGATGTTCGCAAGGGACTAGAATGTGACCTCCTGTTTTGCATATTACACAACGTATTTGCATTCCAGGCGACTGAAAACGCACCTTTGAGATATCTTACTTATTGGTGCGACCTGTAACGAATAGCGACGATGCGTAAATAATTCAATCGGAATTAAATGACGAATAAATACGAATTATTGCGATAGGTTGACGATTCGAAACGAACAGCAAACGTTTTAGTGATAATCATTACGAAGGGTTACCATCGCATACGAATAGCAACGAAAATTAACTTTTGATGGCTTTTTGAAACATCTTACAAATTCATTTATTTTATTGTGAAAAGGGAATTATTCTGGAAATTACTTGTTCAAAATGGAAGATACACAACGTCTGGTTCTTCAGTGTGCGACTGCAATAGCCCATTAGGAAGTGCTACGGCAACAACTCAACATCTATCAGTATATCAGATGCCGTATCAGATGGAGAAGAGAAGCCAGAGCAGGTCGTATCTGGAGAAGACCATGGTTACATCACGACATGTGGTGCCAATTTGGAATTTATGATCAACTCATGGTTGAGCTCGGGAGAGAAAATTCTAGAACCTTCAAGAAATTGGACTTTTTGGCTGCATATCACTGCTTCTGAACCCCAAAAAAATAGAATTGATAAAGAAAACTATACTCCCAAAACAATTCAATCTTAACGAACTTCTGTTTTCTGAGTGGCCTTGACCTTTAAGAGATTAATAAGAATTTCATGTGTTAATGTTGATTAATTTTTCATATTAGTAATCTTAAACGACAAGTTCGTATCTATAACCTTGACCTTTAATCTTAAAATTACCTTGAATACCTTTGAGGGAAAGCTCAGATCATGCAAAACATTTTGTGAAGTCTGCTGAATTAGTATTTTCATATCCTATATTATCATTGGTTAACAAATGACCTTGATCTTTAAGAAAAAGCTCACGATCAAAAATAATTTGTCGATGTATGATGATAATATGAACAGCCTATACAAGTACATAAGAAGTTGTAATTCCCTCTTGATACTAATTATAACTCTTATATAATTATAGAACACATGGATGTATTTTTCTAACATTGTATATATTCTTTCATATCATTTGGGCAAGAAATACATTTTAATGTATATTTGAACTATTTTAAGTAAATGTTATAATTTAGCTATAAAGTGACCTTGACTTCTGAGCGACATTAAGTGACCTTTGACCCAAAATATTCTGATGTACATAAGGATGTACATGTATGAGCTCAGACGGACAGATAGAGAGGTGGACTAAATGATGGACTCGAAGACCATCTTTTTTCGGTGATCATCAAAACATCAATAATTTGCTTTCAACAAATAGTTCTTGAAATTTATTTTCACGTTCATAGTATATTACAAAAACAGCCACATAGTTCTTACGGATTATGACTACTAGGCCGATTTTCTGGCTGCTTCCTTCCCGATCCTCTACACGTACCTTTCCCCTTTCCTCTTGGCATAATTGTACTTACGTCTGCTAGTCTACAGGAAATGTAATGTCTGTTAAATGCAGGTGCGGCTAGCTTCGGAAGAGTTCGTGTCAATGCGCAACGCTGCGTAAACTTTCGCATATTTACACTCCTAATCGCAAGTGAGAAAAACAAATACACAATGCTCATTCTAACGTATCATAGCGCAAAGTCGTAACAATTCGCAGTGCTTCGTTTCTTATTCGCAAAAAGTAGTTTCATTGCGTTTGCATTTCGTTATGATCATATTTTTGAACACCGTTTTCGTTCAAAATTCGTCAAGTTTTACTAATTTTACTCATTCGCAAGGCTTCGTTCTATGGATTCGTCTATATGTAAAGGGGCCTTAAGTTGTCATGAAAATAATTCAAACTGAAAGTGCAGGTCAAGATCACAAAACACAAAACATGTACCAAAAAAAAAAAAAGAAGAGATTATGAAGTCACCAAGAATGTACCTCTATGTGTGCGTCTATTGATACCTCAATCTCCCACGCATGCGTCCGATTTCAGTTCCGCTTTTCTTCACTTTGAAATCTACCTCTGCCGTCATCGCCTAGTTTCGATTCTTGCAGATTGAAACTGGGGTTTCGTATTTGTAAATAAAATATTGCAAGTATATACCACTAAGTATAAATACATTTATGAGGTATATGATGTACAAGCATTGTCTTTGTTTCAATGCAATACAATGCGGTATCAGGGATTCTTTCTTCATTCGTACGTTGCCAACACGATCAGCTGAGCGAGAAGTCTCCAATAAAAATACAAATTCTGGTCATAAATCGAAACCTACCGTCTTTAGACGTGAGACTTGTAAATTTTCCTTCATCAAGATAAAAATCGTTTCCTTCATTGCCTATTTACTCGCCCCAAAACGCTAAAATATGTGCCTTTACCTTTGAATCTTTGGTAATGTTTACGTCAGAAGTCCGAATGACGTCACTGTGACGAAATGACGTACCTGCGATGCCTCTCGGGCTTTGTCATTGCATGAAATGGCGTAGGAAAATAGCGATGACGGCAAGGTTATATTGCAAGCCTGTGCCGCCTATGACCTTGTTGCAAGTTGTTGATACCTCTGTGTATCCGGATAAGTGTGTGGGGGTGTTGTACGCACGTAATCCGGATAAATACACCATTTGCTAATACATGTAGCAGATGTTCTAGTTAATATTGTTGTGTCTTTTTTTGCGGTTTGTAGTTTTGTCTGATGTCATTTATGTGTCACTTTCTTGTAGGTTTGTTTCGTTGGGTGAATCCAGGGTGGTCATTTTGGAGATTATTCCCTTCTCTTTACATCGAATGAATATCAAAGAAGTATCCATCAGCTATTCAGTATAGCAGTCAAAAGATTATGCAAAATCATTGGAATTTCCATTGGAACAGTTGAGCCAAAAGGTGGGGCCCCTTAGGCAACCTTTACATCGTCCAACATAAAATTTGAATGGTGGGTAAAACTGACTTCATTCGTCTGTAGATAAACAGAACTGACCTCTTTTTTACGGAAACCATGTCTTTTACGGTTCAACCAGATGTAGTCAAACTAAAAGTTTTGAAAAGAAGGTAAGATTCAGACAAGAAGTTATAGAAAAAAAAAATCAACGTATATATTTCCTCATTGGCAATTCATAGGTTCATCGCGTTCCTCTTGTTAGGCTTGTTTCAGCTACATATTTCAGCGAAACTTTTGCTTGATAGATTGAGACATTGATCAAAATCGAAGTTCTATAGAACGAAGTTGTTTTCAATATGACTGATTTACACCATTATTGGTTGAAAGTGTTCGTCATTCAATTTGACCTTTTTTTGATGAAATTCGACTTTTGTTTTTTCGGGAAGTAAAACAATTTCTCAGTCATTCTCTTGTTACATGTACCTTGGCAAATATTAGCACTTGGTCATAGTAGCGGGATAGTTTGGTTTAGTCATTGGCGGAATTGAGATGAGATAAATATTTGAGTGAGTGAAAGTGCAACACAAAACCCAAAATGAGATAATCAATGAAAACCATGAAAATCGTTAAATGAAAAAATAGCTGATCAGGTGCACGGAATATTTAGCGATTCGTTCCTGCTAGCAACATCTATTGCATCACCAGTGAATGCAATGAGTTAAAGAAGATCCTGACGATAATCTTAAAAGCACTCACGATAGAGCACCAAATGGAGCATCGACGGACCCCTAGCAAGCCAGAGGTGGGACCAGGTGCCCAGGATTAGTAAGCATCCCCAAGTTGTAATTCATATTTCGTAAGTCCTTTGTTTTTATCCATCTGTATGTTGCGTTGGTCCCCTGGCACCTGGTCTCACTTCGGAATGTTGTTCATTCGGGGGTCCGCAACCGTTTCGATGGGAATTCTCACGATTTGGCCTTGCCTTCTCGACTTTGAGACTGAGTAATTCTTAGGTGCTTCTTTGATGTTTATATTTGGCCCCTTGCGTGTTGCTGTCATCTTACAGGAAAATATATATTATTTTGCACAACAATTGTGCGTTCTTCGAGACCTTTGGGTAACCGAAAAAATTGGAGGGTTATGCACACGTAATCTATAGAACCACAGCATTTGCTTCTAACGGAGCAGATGGCCGTCCTAAGTCGGCACCGATTGCCCATTGGTCTCGTTGGTTTATGCGGAGTCTATTGTGTTTTGATGTTGTGTTTATTGATCCTTGTCCCTTTTGAGTCTCTTGCTATGTGTGTCTTCTCTTTGTTTTCGCTTGGATTGTTTTGCTGTGGATGCTGCAGCTTGGATCCCCTCCTTCTTTCGACATTGTGGATATTGAAGAATATACATTGTGAAGCATCATAGATATATTTTCAATCTATCATCCAAAAATTTCTTTGGGAAAAACGTCAGTCATTTGCAAACTTAAACTAGAGAGCGCACTTTGATTTTCGTAAGTTTCAGCTGACTATCCTTTGATTATTTACATAAAGGTACATGGAAATACGTTTCGCACGGCACATAGCCTTTCGTGAAAATGGAAGGTATACCTGATAGAACAAAACGATCAAGCAACGGATGGATGAAGAAAAATCTTTTACTGAATTCGATTAAAGCTTCTGGGATTTCTGTGTAATAGCAATTTTTGTACTGGATTCAGTCAGCTGTTATGTGGTAGGCGTCTTATGATTGCTGTCTTTGTGTATACCAAAATTAATTAGGCCTATAACATATAATCTTTAATGAGTAAATTTGGAATCTGATGAAGTTATGATATCATATCATGGATCTGTTAACTCACAAAAACGGTGAACACATTTCCAAACAAGACCCTTAACAGCATGTTAAAAAGGGGAAACAAGAGAAAGATCCCCAACAAGACGATACAACAATGATTACAGTGGAACACACATGCATGATACAACAAGACTCTTCCTGAGCACATGGTTTCCCACCTGCATGTAATTGGGAGTTCGCTTCTTTCACGTGGTCGAGGTTTTTGTTTGTTTGCTTAGGTTCCTGTTTTATCCTGATTTCGTATGCCTTCGTTTTGTGATTTTCTGAATTTCGTACTGTGTATTGGGATATGGTCATTGTCCATATTTGTCATTGGATAGCATGTTAAGCCACCACATCAACAAATAGACAGAAACAACGTGAAAAAGCACAGAAAACAAACACAACCAAACCCAGGTAAAACTATAAAATACACATCCTGTAAACAGATGAAAGCGGAAGAAAAAGAGAAAATATTAAACGAAGTACTGAAAACATTGTATGATAAACTACAAAATAATAACGAATTGACAGATGTAAATGAGTCAGAATCAATTAAGACTGATATAGAATAAAGGGAAATGATATAGAATAAAAGGAAAATGAATTAAAGATATTAAGAAACAAAATGACAAAAGAATAGAGGGCATTATCTTAAGATCAAAATGAAAATGGAAAGTCGAAGGAGAAAGACGGTCGAGATATTTTGTATAAATCTAAAGAAGAGACATCTTAGAGCAAAATACCAAGCTAAACGATAAAGATGAAAAAGAAATAACGAATATAAATTAAATCATAAAGGAGCAGGGAAATTACTATTAGGATCTTTATTTATAATCGAAAAGAAACCTTTTTGACAATACTCACCAAAACTTTCATAACGAATTAAATGACGAACATGAATGATGAATCTATGGAGGGTCTTATTACAGAGTCTGAAGCACTGAATGTATTAAAAGCTATACAGAACAGCAAATCTCCAGGTCTAGACGGCTTTCTGTTGAATTTTATGGTTTATTTTAGTGGATATCACAACTTTTCTAATAAATTCTTTGAACATGTCTTTTAATCAAGGAAGACTCTCAGTGTCCCAGCGACAAGAATTAATAAAGTATATCCCCATAGAAGGAATATCAAAACTCCATATTGAAAATTTGCACCCGTTCACGTTACTTCCGGTAGACTAAAAAATTGCTGCAGGTTATATTTTTTCTAGAATAGAATTACGAATTGGTATTGTCATTTCTTAAACTTAAACTGGTTTTATCAGGTATACCTCCCATTTTCATGAAAGGCTATGTGCCGTGTGAAAGGTATTTCCATGTACCTTTATGTAAATAATAAAAAAAACCAAAAAAAACAAAAAACAAACAAACAAACAAACACGCAGACATCCAAAGAAAGAGACGCAAAAGGGACTAGGAACACCAACACACCATAGAAACATGAAACATAAAGGACTAATTTTGGTATACACAAAGACAGCAATCATAAGACGACTAGCACATAACAGCTGACTGCATTCAGTGCAAAAATTGCTATTACACATAGATCCCGAAAGCTTTAATGGAATTCAATAAAAGTTTCTTCATCAACCGTTGCTTGATCGTTTTGTGCTTTGAGTACATCTATATCAGGTATACCTTACATTTTCATGAAAAGCTATCTGCTGTGTGAAAGGTATTTCCATGTACCTTTATGTAAATAAACAAAGGATAGTCAGTTGAAACTTAGGAAAATCAAAGTGCGCTCAATGGTAACAATTTACAAGTGACTGACTTTTTCCCCAAAGAAATTTGTGGATGATAGAATAAAAATACATGTATAATGCTTTACAATGTATATGCTTCAATATCCACAATGTCGAAAGAAGGAGGGAATCGCCAAGAAGACACATCTGCAGCATTCACAGCAAAACAATCTAAGCGAAAACAACGACAAGACACACATAGCAAGACACTCAAAAGGGACAAGGATCAATAAACACAACATCAAAACACAAAAGACTCCGCATAAACCAATGATACCGATGGGCAATCGGTGAAGCTGACTTAGGACGGTCATCTGCTCCGTTAAAAGCAAATGCTGTGGTTCCATAAACGCATTCTAAACCATGGGTCCAGAAGCATCATATCCCATCAATCACTCTTTGGTAATATTACGTTGTTTAGCTTGAGGATCACTGTCGAGGGTTAAGTACCCCGAAATGTGCATGTATGGTCCATGTTGCAAATTTATCTGTTCTTAAATGGTGGTATTGAATTTGAAGACGTTTCTAAAACATCTAAAATTTACTTAATTTTGTATCGTGTAGCGTTTCTCTAATTCTTTATTCAACACATTAAAAATTGAAAATCTCTGCTTGCAAACATCAGGTACACTGTAATTTCGATTAGACATTCACAATTCTCCTACAAGGGCATTTTAAGGCAAATAAAAGAATTTACAATATCTTTAATACTCGACTTCATTTCATATCCTCCGGAGAAGCCCGATCTTTGCCACGTATTCTCAATATCGTTTCAACATTGTTTATGAGTTGTTGTGTGTTTACTCTTGTGGTTGTTTTACATGTATATAAGTTCTATTTCTTATCGCTATTTTCTCATCTTTATATACGTGTGTATTCAGCAGGCGCTATGGTCTTGCTGGAAGCAATTTTCTGTGTGCTTGTTACATTTCATAGTTTAGATTGAGAATCACTGACGAGGGTTAAGTACCCGAAACGTGCATGTCTGGTCCATGCTGGAAATTGATCAGTGCTAATTTAATGCTATGAATTTGAAGACCTGCAACATTATGTTTTAATGCATGTGTATGCAGAGAAGGAAATTTGGTAAAAAGGATTAGATGACAAATTGATAATATATTTCAATAGACAATCCGACGAAGGGTTAAATAAAATTTCAGCTCAGCTTGAGAATAGTAAGACCTAATCAAGTAAGCAGATATGGGCGATGTGAGGACCGATGACAGAGACCAACACTGTTCTCTTGATGTTTTGTGTTAGTTTTAGCATGAAAACCGGCATGGAACAACAAGTTAAATATCAAACTGGAAACGAAATCCATCGTCATGAGTGAGACAAAGTACTAGTATATGAGAGTACAATGAACTGCTGATAATGAAATTATCCCATTATTCTGGATGTAAAACCTTTTCTATTTGGCCTGTTTTTAGCATGCGAATATTTTTTTCAAATATTTAAAAGAAATTGTTTTAAATTCTTTTCATTTTGTGTAGCAAATGTTCTGGCTCATCAAATAAGCTAGAACGATAAGCCTTTTGTCCAAGCGAGCGACTCCTCTTTTAACAGTTTTTTAACATTCAAATTACGATGTGGCAAGAAATGTTTCTTTGAAATCTAGTATCTTGTACTATGTATGTGCTTTTCTTGTTAATATGAAATACCACTATTCTTTATACGTACGATATTTGAAAAACAAAAATAAAGAATGAATAAACTTTCATCCAGTTTATTTGCAGAATAAATATAATGATAAATGATGACACAAATGGAGCAATGATTAAGTAGTTGTGTCTTTTGTTTTGAGACAAGTGTTCCCATGTTACACATATCCATAGTAAGAATGTCCGAGGTAGTTCTCTTTGGTATCACAGCCGGGATTAGTAGCTTCAGAGGTGACTTAGTATCTGCCTCCTTTTCCGAAACGACCTATAATGATATATCAAAGATTCATGAAAGAACATGTTACTGATTACAATAAAGTACTTGTACATTAGCAAATATGAAAAATTAGAATTTTGCTGCATTCAATTCATGGAAGTATTGTTCTATATAAATTTCATAACTTTTTTTTTTACAAACCAAGATTTTATTATTTTTTTCAAGAAAACATGGTAACGCAATAAAAGATAATCGAAAATCAGTAAAGAAATACACTCAAAATTCGTACGAATTAGAAATCTAATATATATATCAGATGACATATTAAGAAATGTTTTTTGCAAATAATCATTTTTGTATAATGATACAGAGTTCTATACGTTACCTGGTCTGTTGTAGTATGATCCACCTCCGTAATGGTAAGGTTCGTAATTTCCGTAGTAGCTGTTGTATCCCATGTTGTAGTAAGGGTCAAATCCTCCATATCCTCCGCCATATCCTCCGGCCAATCCTCCGTATCCTCCGCCATATCCTCCGTACAACATTCCTCCTCCATAATGACGTCTGTAGGGCATATTCCATCCACCACCGTCTGTACATAGTATAAATAAGCTTTATAGGTCGTAATTACATAATAGTAATAATACTCTGTATCAAGAGAGATAACTCCGGTTTCAAGGAAAATGCATAAAAAACCGGAGTGTGAGAGAGTGCCATTAAGACTTGAAGAGGTATTACTGATGAAAATAATCAAAGGTCTAGAAAAAATGTGATATTTTAATTTTGCTTTTGTTTCAAATTCAAAATACAAAGCTAAGGACGACATTAAAAGGGATTGTTTAACCAAATATTTTCTCTTTCCAAACGGGAATACCTGTAGCAGGCTCTGTAGCAGAGCTGGGAGGTTAGGATCGTGCCCCAACAACGGAAGATAAACAAAATGCATCATTACGCTTTATTTTCTATGTTACGACAATCTAACAACATTATTTTCCCCTGCCAAATTAGAAGTATAATATTAATGCAAGTTTGGACCTCATTTCAATCCCTATCAGGAGATTTATATAAGCGTAGAAAGAAAATGTTTATTATAAATAAGAAAAAAAAAATGAATATATGAATTCATTACTTAGAAAGTTAGGAAATTTATCAGATACGAAATCAGCATTCCGAACAGGTAATTTACGTGTTCGAAAAGGTAATTGCAATGTTTCAAACTGAATTTTAATATCTTTTTTCAATCGAGTGAGAAATTATTTTAAGACTCATCTAATACTGGACAAACCTCAACATTCGCAGTGAGAGTGTCATGAAGAAATGATACTATTTGGATTGTTATACTTTAATGCTATTTTGAAATTAGTAAAAGGTAGAAGCGAATTTAGATTTGTTGACATTTAAACCGTTACTCCCAAATGGTATTCGAATTTATCTAGAAGTAATTTTCAGTCCTAGAAAATGATGTGCAAGAATTTTTGTTTCCAAGTCTGTACTTACAATAAGTGGCCATAGAGCCTACAATCATGGCAACAAGGAGGGCAACTCTGAACATCATTTTGTTGTTTGTGTTTTACGAAGAAGACACTGGGATTTGCTGTAAAGAAAGAAAATATACTTAGTGAAATATAGAATGAGTACTGATGTGTAGAAATCCACGCATAGAGACACAAAATTAAACTAGTTCGTATAAGGCAGAAAGCTTTGGATGTTCACTTACCTTAGGAAGTTCTGAAGGAAGGATAGAGAATGTAGAGGGACCATCATATTTATACACAAATTTTGATAAGAGGAAATATTGAAGAAACAATGACCGATGTGTGTATCACCTATTGTAATTGTAATTATTAATAATAAGTTCATTAACCACACATAAAAGTCACGGTCAAATGTCAATGTAAAAACAAAAGAAGTATGTGAAGTGACCACATCATAAACTTGCGGTAGTTTACTGAGGTAACGAAGGGGGCGATATAATAAGGTAATACTGTGACGGTATACAGGGTTAAACAACTACCTTATGTGAACAAAGATGTCAGTGGGAGATACGAATGAAGGATCTTTGTTGATTGGGATGACAAGCGAAACAATCAATGCTCTCGTGTAAACTACGTATTAATGGATTATTACTTAAATTAGTCATTGCGTTTAGTGGTCACTCACTCATACGTTGAAAACGGAAATTATGCACTTTCTGTCTCTTTGTATTTTACAAGGCTTAGTTTTATATGAATAAAGTCATACAACATTTTGTATTGATATTGTAAAGAAGCAACAGGGGAAACAAAGTTATTTAAAAGAAATACACGAGATTGAGAGAGCATTGTAAGGGTGAGGGTTATACATCAATAAGGAAGTGAGAATGATAGAGGATGGAAATCCCCTATCAACAGTATGATTGAATTAGAAAAAAATACATATGTAACAAAGGGCAAAGGGTTTGACATTTGGCAATTAATGAGACATATGACATGGCCATCTGTCACTTACATCAGCATTTGTTCACCTGTACTTATCCGATAGATTAAATGTCATTGTATTAAGAGTTCAGATGTTATGATACATATATGTTTTGTTTTCTTCATTCATTTGTCAATATTGCAGAATATTTAGCATTCGTAATCTAACTCCCAGTTCCAGCCCTTCCAGTTATCATTTCCATTTACAATTAGTGTTCATTGAATGATTTTGTTAATGAAATCTAGTGAAAGATCATATTTTGCTAAGAATGATAATTGTACACATTGTAACATTTTTTTTCTAACTTCAGAATGTTATTCATTCCGAGTTCACAGCAATGGGAATTCTCATTATTTGTCTTGCCTTCTAGACTTTGAGACTGATTAACTGATAGGTATTTCTTTGATGTTTATAATCATTTACATTTTGGCAAGAATGAATAATGAAGTCATTGAAACCTTTTTTGTTATATGCTTTGCCTATGAAATACTGCTACGAACAAGTTTAATACTCTGAACCTTGAAAATCAATGAAAACATTCATGCTCGGATAAATAAAATCACTGACGTACATGCAATGGAATAATTCTTGATACTCAGTGTAGACGATTTCTATTAAAAGAAGCAGTTTCCTCTGATAAAATCATACTACTATTCCTCTGACTAGTTGGAACTTAATTAGTAGGTTGGTGAAAGTATTCAGAGGTTACCTATTTCGACTCGACCCTTCTTTATCATGCCAAATTGGTTGCATCGATGGTTGGTAACAACACCGCCATCTTTTAGACGATCGCGAGCCTAATAACCCTCATCAAACTACTTTAATAACTTTCTCGTTGTTCGTCTTTCGAAAACCGACAAACACACACACAAAAATTCAGAAAAAAAACCAAACAAACAAAGCACCCCCAAACAAACAAATAAACAAATCCACTTACCAATAGACACCCCCCAATATTTTTAGACAAAAACAAATATACCATGAGCCAGAATTTTGTTAATTTGAATTGTTTATTTGAAATTATTTTGTGAGTAGGTCCAGCTTTGGTTTTGGTATTCTTCAACTTCAACTTTAACGTGGGTGCTCGTGAAAATCCATAAGGACATTTATAGCAAGGAAACTATGTACATGTACATACGTGCAGTAAAATAGCGCAAAATTTTAAAACCAAATGGACAGTGAGAAATTAAGAATTCAAAACTATGTACACTGTGTAATAGATCTAGCGGGCCATATATTGTTGGGTCTGGATGGTCTCTTTGAATGCATCCAGAGACAGAACCATGACAACTGATGCCGATAAATTGTTCCAAAATATGATTGTTCTAGAAAAATATTGCTAGTGACGTAGCAGCTTTTACGATCATGGTATTGAGTGGATGCTTTTCATAATGCAAGGGATCTTGAATTTTTGTTTCTTTATAGGCCCTAAGCAGGCCCAAATCAATGTTCCAATGCTCATTTAATAGAATTGTGACCCAGAACTTTGGGAAAAATGTGAATGCTTTACCATTCAGGTATATACATGGTAGCTTCGCCGCAGATTCTTAATATATTACATGTACATGGTATCTAGAAAAAAAAATCATTTGTAACAAGGTCCAACTGCACTAAAACTGAATTATAGAATCATTTTGTAAACGTGAAACAATTTATTTTAAGAATTCCGATTGAGATCATTCATTGGGTAAACCTGTGGATAGAAGGTCTTGGCGAACACAATACGTCAGTTAATATGTCAAGCAAATCCTAGATTAATCAAATATAATACGTATGAGAAATGACAAAGGCAAAAATTTGAATAAAAAGTTTATGTTATCCTTTTTGTGTCATTGGGACAAATATGTAAATGAGAGGTGGAAACCTGTATTTTTTTAAAAAAATGAAAGATCACTTACAAATCGATTGCTTTAAATTTGAATATTAATTCCATGTATACAATGGAATAGATTGCAATACTTCCTTATAGAACTAGTATAAAAAGACAGTATAAAACATGCTGCCTTTACATACAAGTTTTCACAGATACTATAACCATAAGGATGTTGAGGGTAGCCGTGGTTATCGCCCTTCTGGCCGTGGTCTATGCTAGATATTATGACAGATATGACAATTATTGTAAGTATCTATTTTACATATTCTAGTATTTTGAATATTCCACTGATTGTGTGTTAAGTCAGATTTAAAGGAATAATGTGTTTTTATTTATTTCTTTCGAACTTCAAATTGTTCACCTCATTTCAATAAACATGAAGTTACCGTTTTTGTGTAATTTCTCTTACTGCTTTTATGTATATATCACATGATTGTAACATCAAATTTACTTTATCAAGACGATGATGATAACTATTACCGACCAAGGAGCCTATTGGGACTTCGACGCAGTAGTTTAAGGAGTCTGCTGAGGGGCGGCGGTAGATATTATGACTCATACTACAATGATGGTTACGGATACGACCCTTACAACAGATATCATGGGTTGTCAAGGCTCCGATCTCGTGGGTTGTCAAGGCTCCGATCTCGTGGGTTGTCTAGGTTAGGATATGACAGTTATAGTGGAGGTTATGACAGCCATTATGGAGGTTCTTCCATCTATCCATCAAGAAGTAAGTGTGAAGTTTGAAGTAACTGATTTTAATGATATCTTCAGTTCATCTTACATGTATAAACACTTTCTTGGATAATATATGAAACATTACATCCGTCACAATTCATTTTTAGAAAAAAAATGCCGATAGCATAAACATTCTGACTTTCTCATTCAGTATAGATCTATATTGATCCCAGAACTGTTTATAATGTTATGATGAATCTCTGAAATATTAGTTCCTACGTGATAAAACTGAAGGAAGCGACCACCGTTTAAAATATGAAAATTTAGAATAAGGATCAATGAAAAAACAAAATTACCTTTAAAAATAAATGTCTTATCGATCATATAGAGCCATAGAGGGTGTCCACTTCTTTAGGACCTTCGGCTGGATAGCCATGTCCATATGATTTAAATTTATTCATTTTTCTCTGATTTCCCTTTGAAATAGTCTATGATATTCTGAATGGATAACTATGCGATCAAAGAATATTACAACAACGTTTATTTAGCTGTACCTACCCGGATATGTTAATTCTGTACATCATATACTTTACTCTTTCAGGGTCAAGGAAGTATAGTTACTAGAATACATCAAACTGTGATACAGTATTAGCAACAAAAACAACAACAACAACAACATCAACAACAACAATTTGAACTTGTGCATAATAATAACTATATGAACAACTGTTGTTTAGCATTTTGTTATAGAATGGGATGTGTTCGTCTTTATAATGTTAATAAAATCATAAAGTACTGCTTTTCGTCTTATTCGTGAAATAGAAGTCACGAACGGATATTATCTACACAAGGTAAATACAAAATACATGCAGAATGAAGGATGTAAATTGCAAACAGATGACAAGGACGACAATATTTTCAAGAATGTCATCAAAACGTTAAATGCAAGTATGTCATTATCTTGAACACAGTCTACATAGAGAGCAAATTTTGCTCTGAGGTATTGACAGAGGTCCTGTTGTGAATCTGTTGTAAAGAATAAAAGAATAGTCACTGCACTTTAGTAGACAAAATATATTAAAATATAATTAGTTAAAAACTTGGATGACATGAGAATAGGAATTTTCTGTAACAAGAAAACGTTGCAATAAGGTATTCTATCCCTGCCACCTTTAGCGACTTAATATTTTTATCCAAAATTCGGGATTCATTCCATTAGTCAGATATAAAATAAGTCAAATTTGTCTAATCGCAACCTCATAAAAGATACTAATACAAGGCAAAAGAGCAATCTATGTTAAAGAAATAGTATGTACATGTATATGTCAATTACTTTGGTGTCGATGAGTCTTGAATCGCCTGCCATTTCGAATATAAGAGAGGATCTTAATAACTGATAACACTGGAACACCATTATATGATCTACACAACCAATGGAGGCAAAAAAAAAAAAAAAATGATACAACATTTAATATGATACAACTTTTAATATGATACAACATTTAATATGATACTACATATAATATGATACAACATTTAATATAATACAACATTTAAAATGATACAACATTTAATATGATGCAACATCTAATGGGCACCAATTGCGCCCGACTGCTTGGGGACTTATTTTTATATTCATACGAAGCTGAATTCGTCCAGACCTTGATCTCGACTGGCCGAAAGCACCTCGCATCTCAGTTCAATTTTACCTTCAGATACATCTATATAGATGACGTGTTGTCCATCAATAATTTGCGGATCATCTACATGAAATCTATCCTCATGAACTATAGAGATCAAAGAAACAACAGAGAATAATAGAATCTATCCCCAGATGTGATGTGATCATGTGAACATGGACATGGAAATCCAACCCTAGTGTTCAGGATTTGATTGTACCACGACGAGGCTTGCTGAGTCGCGGACAAAAGCAAATCCTGGACACGAGGTTTCGATTTCCGTGTCCCTGATCACTGATCCCTGATCAGTCTACAGTAGGAGAATGACAGATCCGCTTCGTCCTTGGATATACTCATATCTTTCGACGCAAACGGCCATTTGAGTACCTCACTGTATGACAAGCGTGACGATTTCAGCTTCCACATAACTAACTTCCCTTTCATGAGTAGCACCATTCCGTCTTCTCCTGTTTATGGCGTTTTTGCTTCTCAGCTGATACGATACGCCAGGGCATGTTGCAAACATGAAAATTTCATCATTAAAGCCAGACGGCTTGCAAGTAAGCTACTTGTTCAAGGTTATATCACACAACGGCTGAAATCATAATTGAGCAATCTTCGGTCGCTACGGGGATATAATTAAAAACATACCATATCCCCCTTTCCAGAATGATCAGTGACTGCATTGTGATTGAATGGCTGTCATCATCTCCAAAACAAGACATACTTACCTGATATGTACATCAAAAAGCACATCGAGACAATCACCGAATTTGACAGGTTTCCATGGAGCTGTTGCGACGGGTGTTGCATGCAATCAGGAGACGCTGACTCTCCCCGGGCACTTGGTTTCACTTCGGAATTTTGTTCATTCCGAGGTTCGCAACCGTTCCTGTGGAAAATCTAATGATTTTGCCTTGCCTTCTTGACCATGAGACTGAATAACTGATGGGTACTTCTGTAATGTTAATTATAATGATACAACATGTAATATGATAACACTTTTATTAGATACAACATTTAATATGACACAATATTTAATATGATACAAAATTTAATTTGACACAACATTTGATATGACACAACATTTATTAATAATATGATACAACATTTGATATGATACAACATTTAATATGATACAACAATATGATATGAGAAAAGTCAGATCTCCATCAAGACAGCATGGCAGGACAAACGCTAGAACGACAAAAACGATTAGCACTACGTGAACAAAAAGACTAAGACAATGATATCAATCACATCAAAACGACAAAATACCATTGATTGACGACGAACAACTACATGTAATTATACAGGAAGGAGACCAATGTCTTCACAAAACGGACTGTGTAAAATTCGTTGTTGATAAGGTCACTGAAACAACTTGGGGCTTTCAATGGGTATATATGTACGTTCGTAGCTTCAAAACTAACGGTAAAAATTGATGAAACTTTGCATGTCGAAAAAGTGTGTTTCAATTATTAACATTTATAATTTTTAGGACAATTAAATGATAGGATCTTTATTTAGTCTGACTGTCCTGGACCTCCTTAAGATGATATAATCTATAAATGATAAAGGGAAAGTATATAGTGGCAGGGTTTCATTGAGGATTACGTCTTCCGGTACATTTTTGGACATAAAAATTTGCACACTCTTTGGCCACAGTACATTGTTTAGATTAAGGATCACTGACGAGGGTTAAGTACTCGAAACGTGCATGTCTGGTCCATGCTGTAAATTTCTCTGTTCTTAAATGATGCTATTGAATTTGAAGACTTCTTTAATATTTATTCTGTCACCAGACGGACACTAGGCTTGAAAATTGACCAATCTACAGTCTTGTATCAGTGTATTCTTAAGACTTGCACTCTGACTGACTGTGACGACGGGACTCCATGACAGACCCTGTCCATTCCTCTTTAGAGAAGACAAGGCCCCGACCACCTGTCCTCTCTGAATGTCAGTCGAACTCCTCGGGTGATAACATACATGACCTCGCGACAGTCGGTGTTTTATAGTAGTTTTTCCCCCACAGAAGCTTCCCCAGGAAGCTTGTCTACTGCTATGTAGTAGATTTTCCCCATGGTGGAAAAACTGCTATATAGTAGTCTTTCCTCCAAAGAAGATTCCCCCTACCGTTACTGGTTTGGATTATATTTTTTTTATTATTTTGATTTCAATAGAGATTTTTGATTTCGAAAAGATCACTTGTCTTATGTAATTTGTCTGTATCTGTCTTTATGTCTTTTCTTTCGTTTCTTCCTTTCTTTCAATAAAAAAATCCTTGTCTGTCTTTGCGGGTGTTTATTTACATGTCTGTCTGTCTGTATGAGAGTGCATCTGTGCTTTCAGTGTGTTTGACTCTGTGGCTGTCGTGTCTTTCCGTGTGTAAGTCTGTTGTCTGTCTTTCTGTCTGTCTGTCTGTGAGATTTTCTGTATGAGTGTTTGTGTCTATTATTCTGTCTATCTTTGTGACTTTCTTTATATCTGTTTGTATTTGTTTCTGTCCATCTTTGTGTTTGACTATATTTGTGTTTTTATGTCTGTCTGTCCTTGTATGTCTGTTAGACTCTTTATCTCTTTATGCTTGCCTGTTTATCTTTGTGTTTGTTTGTCCTTGTGTCCCTTTATTCATGTGTCTGTCTTAGTGCACCCCTATTTATGTGCCTGTCTCCATGTCTGTGACTGCGTGTGTGTCTTTAAGTGTCTGTCTGTTTGTCTGTCAGCGTATGTCTATCTGTCTGACTAACTGTTTGTCTGCCAGTCCGTCTGACTTCTATATCTGTTTGCCTTTCTGTCAGTCAGACTGTCTGTTTTTGAATAATTCTTAAACATAATTAGTTCAAGGTCATATATATGGGTACAGTTAAAAATCTCTATGTTACGGCCAATCCTCTAGGGGAAGGTCAATACAAATCTATGTTCAAAAAATAAAAGATTGCGCTACTGAAATGAATTTTGATGGCTCCGCTGGAAGCATCACTGATGAGAAGTTAATATTCGAAACACGTGTCTGGTGCAGAAAAATTGGTTTGGAATTTTCTTCATGAAGGTATAGAGTTGGAACACTTCCGTATTATTGCAATACTTGAAATTTATCATTTTTTTTCGTAAAGTATTTTATGTCAATGTTATATTTCATAAAGTTTTGGTACAAAAAAAGTGTAATACAATAGGTCAAGGTCAAATTTCAAAGTCAAGTGTAATATCTGAAATCAGGTCAACCTGCTTAGATATATCGCCAAGTATAAGGTAGATTGTACATCTAGTGCAAAATCGGGGAAAATTATGCATGAATACCCCATATTTTCCTTTAATATTATTGGACATTGGGTTAAGCTTATACAGGAAAGGAGGGGATCTCCAACAACACTAGGTTGCAGCACCCACAGCAAAATCCCAAAACACCCATGCAAAAATACAGAACAGATACCCACAGAAAGAGACGCAAAAGGGACAAGGAACACCAACTAACAACATAGAAACATGAAACATAAAAGACTACACATAAACCAACGAGACCAATGGGCAACCGGTGCCGACTTAGGACGGCCATCTGCCACGTAAATAGCAGACGGTGTGGTTATCCTGGATTACGTGCTCACAACCCTCCCACTATTCCGATTTCCCAGAGGTCTCGAAGAACGCACAATTATGGTGTAAAACAACCTCCTCACTGTTAGATGACCACCCACAAACAAGACCGTAAAACACATGGGTCCAAGCAACACAGATGAATATGTAAATGGATATAAAAAGAGGACGTGCGTAATACAGTCCGTGCTCTGCCGGCTGTAGCGAGCTCATATATGTTATCACCCGAGGAGTCCGACTGACATTCAGAGAGGACAGGTGGTCGGGGCCCTGTCTTCTCTAAGGAGGTTTGGCTAGGTCCCGTCATGGAGTCCCGTCGTCACAGTCAGTCAGAGTGCAAGTCTTAAGAATGCGCTCGTACAAGACTGTTTATTGGTCAAGTACCAAGCTTAGTGTCCGTCTGGTGACATTAGGATCATATCCACGGTATAAAAGGCGTTTGATGACTCTGACGCATTTTCGATACATATGCTGTCTACCTTTGATCCTTCTTATTTTGTTAATTATGTCACCATAAAATGCAGGTTGTGAAATACCTAAAGTAATACACTCCGTTGCTTGTATGGGTCCGAATTTCAAAAGAAGTTGATCATAATTTTTGTAAAATTTCCAGAAAGTCTGTACTAGTTTGTGAAAGCGAAAACCTTGACCTAAAAGTAACTTTGTAATTTGTAGATTTCTATTATGAAAATCCAAAACATCAATACATGCTCTAGCATACCGGATGAGCTGTGAAATGTAGATACCATATGACGGTAATCTAGGGACATTACCGTCAAGCCAGGGGAAATTTACTTTGTTGAATCCAAAATCATCTCGTTCATGTATTTCATAAATCAAAATAACATTTTTTCACGGACAATGTCAAATCTCAAGGTCAATGTCAAAGCCAATATCTTATTTCAAATCTTCTTCCTAGGTATGCTTTATTTTGAATTTGATGATCTTTGTCGTTCTATTTTACAACATGGATTAAGGCACGGTCCATTTGATATTCTGGGGGGGGGGGGCTTGGGGTTTTTGTCGGAGCTAGAGTATTTTTTTCGCCCCAGACCGGAGCAAAATTATTTTTTTCTTGCAAAGTTGGAGCAAGAATTTTTTTTCTAACATAAGTGATGTGCGATATACTAGTATTAAGAATATTAAGTTTATCAATAGAAATTCTTTACTTTGACTAAAAACTCTAAACTATGACTTCATTTTTATGCACAAATTTAATTCACATCTAAACAGAGAGATAAAAGAATTGTACAATATAATCCTCAGAAAACAAAAAGGTTCAAGTAAGCCTGGGTCTGAGTATGAGGTCCTTTCAGACAAATTGTCAAATTTAGAATTGTAAACTGGTGACAAAACTGAAGCTTTTTTCCCCCCAAATTTGCATATAAAATTAGACTCTGTTATAATACATGCATCTATTAATAGTGAATACATTATATTGATAATATATTTAAGCCTTTGAGGAAGCCCCTAATTTTTTTCATTTTAACATGCATTCTTTTGATATTTTCCAATAGGAACTTTATGTTTTGATAGAAAAATATGGTGTAATATGAGATGAAAATGTGGCGAGCGAAGCGAGCGAGAAAATTTTCAGGATTTTTAAGCGAAATTTTATGGTAATTCTTCATATTCAGGTTACTTGTAAGAGCAAGATTATTTTTTTCTGTCACACCATAAGCAAATTTATTCTATTCATCAAAATTCAGAGCAAAATTATTTTTTCGAAAAAAACCCAAGCCCCCCCCCCCCAGAATATCAAATGGACCGTGCCTAAACGAAATTCCGGAATTCATTCGATGGGGGTAAAATGGCTATAGAGCAGTGTTTCCCCGGTTGAAAATCTACCATAACATGAGGGAAAGTCTACTACTTCCCGCGGGGAAAAACTACTACTAGTATATAGCAGATTTTCCGAGGGAGCCACTGTATAGCCATTTTCCGGGGGAAAGATGGCTAGGAGGAAAGACTACTATATAAAACCGGTAGAGCACGGACTGTATTACGCACGCCCTCTTTTTATATCAATTTACATATTCATCTGTGTTGCTTGGGCCCCTGCGTTTTGTGGTATTGTTTGTGTGTGGTCATCTAACACAGTGAAGGTTGTTTTACATCACAACTGTACGTTCTTCGAGATTTCTGGGTAATCGGAAAAGTGAGAGGGTTGTGCGCACGTAATCAAGGATAACCACACTATTTGCTTCTTGTGTGGCAAATGTCCGTCCAAAATCGGCACCTGTTACCCATTGGTCTCGTTGGTTGAAGTGTAGTTTTTTGTGTATGATTATTAAATGTCGTATGTCTCTTTTTCGTCTCTTGGTGTGCTCGTCTTTGTGTTTTGTCATCGAATGTTTTAGTGCTTTGCTGTTGTTGCTGCAACAGGGTCAGGTTGGAGATCCTTTCCCTTCGTTTGTGACCTTGATCAAGGTATTTTACCTTCTTTTAAAAATGAAGATCGGCTATATCTTATGATCGGTTAGTGATAGAGATTTAATATTTCACATGTGTTTTTGTGATGAGAACTTTCCTTTGTTATCCAAACTTTTGACCGAGCGACCTTGACTTAGATTGTGACCTTTTTTTCTGAAAATAAAAATTGAGATTGACTATACCTTTCGATTGGTAAGAACATTTGTAATAGGTCTGATATTTTCATTTGACAGACCTTCCTTCTGATGCAGATTATTTTGACCTCGTGACAATGTTCTACATATTTGATCCCCTTCAAAAAGCCTTATAGCATGTGACACAAGCATTCATTGGATTGCAATTGTTTTAGATAAAACAGCCAGAGAAATAAAACAGACTTTAGGCTTCCTTTTCGGCTCTCGTGGTATCATGTGCATCATATATGTACATGTATCATGTTTCATGTAATAAATGAGTACTGATAAGCACAGCTTTTAAAGCGCCACTTACAATGCATTCCAAACTTACCAATCCGATTGGTTTCAGCATCTCTTCCCAGAGGACCAGAGTGGTATTCAGATTTTTGCAGATTTCTTTCGGTATTTTTTTTGGACATTACTTTCAAAGTCTTTGGGCATATTTCGTTGTTTTTATTGAGGATCACTGACGAGGTTAAAGGGGTCTAGAACAGTATCCGAAAGAACCCCATCTGGTTCCTGCTGCAAAATTATCTGTTCTTAAATGATGCTATGAGTTTGAAAACGTGTAACATTAGACGGATGTACTGTGAGAGCGCTAAAAGAGACGAAATGGATATCTTTCCATCTTTGTAATATGTCACTATTCAAAATTTCAAATATCAATTTTTACTATGACGTTTGACTTTTTAGAAAACAACATGTGAAGAAATTTACGCCTTCATAGAAACGAAGTAATAATTAATTATGAATTATTTTATTTGAAATTTAAAGATCATAAATCATCCACAGCAAACCAAGATGCTTAATCCAGAAAGGCTTCTATTTAACAAATTGTTCTAATGTACTAAACGGTGGTTAACTTGAGATTATTTAAATTATCAAAATTGCAAATGGAAAGTTCTATTGTGTAAAGCCACAGTAAAGGTCCTTAAAATTTCAATGCGTCAATTTATATGTCAAACAAATAATTAAAGTAAAATGCGTATGATAATTGACGCAAGCATACCAACTGAATAAAAAGTAGAAAAGACACTTTTTGTGTCATCGATGAGAAAAATGCAAATTAGAGGTGAAATTGTATTTTTAAATGAAAGATCGCTTATCCTAATTGATTACTCTTAATTGGTATATATAAGTCCAACTACACAATGGACTTACATGTAGTTGAATTATTTCCGCGTGAAATTTTGTATAAAAGGAGGGAGTAAAGCGTAAACATTAGTTCGCAGATAATATCACAATTAAGGATGTTGAAAGTAGCTGTGGCTATCACCATTTTTGTTGTTGTGTCTGCCAGATATTATGACTATCGTAAGTATTTACTATACAAATTATTGTATTTCCAATATTCTGTTGGTTGTGTTTAATGTTTTAATAGGATTTAGATTTCCCTTTTCATAATTCTTCAATTGAAATCATACTGAATAAGACTATGAATTATGTACCGTGATTTTCTGTACCAGCTGTGTTTCTACAGCAAGCATAGATGACCTCCTTATATCACATACAGCGGTCTTGCAATTTACAAAATTTATTTTCATTAGGTGACGAAGACTACAATGTTCCTAGAAGAGTTCTCGGACTTGGCGGTCGTTGGTTCAGGAATCTGAAAGTGGACACAGTCAATGATATGTACAATAGTAGATACTATGACCCATATTACAATGATGGCTACGGATATAATCCTTACAACAGATATCGTGGTTTGTCTAGGTTAGGATATGACGGATATCATGGAGGATATGACAGACATTACGGAGGAGATTCCTACTATCCATTCCCAGAGCCAAGTAAGTAAACATTTTCAAGAAACTGTTCTTTTGATTTTATGATGGTATCATCAAATTAAGTCTTTGTGTAGACACTCATTGAAGTATGAATCGATGCATCATTTATAATGCGAGATACAATTTATGAAGATGAATGATAAAAAGGTGTATAACGATTTCCCGTTGAACCACACATGGGGAGCGTTCTGCTGACCCTTCCCGGGCACCTGGTCTCACTTCGGAGTTTTGTTCATTCCGGGGTTCGCATGGAAATTCTTGGGCCTTGCTTTCACGACTTTGAGACTAAATAACTGTTAGGTACTTCTTTGATGTTTATTTATGGTTACTGGTGTAGTTTCATGGTTTTAATCCATATATACGAAGTTTTTAGTCCTTGTTTGAAAACTTCGGGATGGATCTCGACCATAATCTAACATACAGCGTGAACAATTACGGTATTTGTGAATAATTTTGCCTCACAACAAAGTCGTTCATTTAGCTATATCTACCTGAATTATTTATTAACATAATTATAAATTTACTTTCAGGAAGACGAAGGAGATATTGAAATCCACCAAAATGTGATGCAGTATTAAAGACAAATATATACTAACTTGCTACATTATAATAAATATAAATTTGTTTTTTTAAACGATCTGTTAGAAATTTGAAGGTGTTCTTGTTTATGATGTTAGTAAAAAAACTAAAACGAATATATGTTCTTGTTTTTTAATTAAATGAGGGATACCATTTACAATGTATTGTTGAAGTCCTAGAAATAATGTAAATTATATATAAAAATGTTAGTCGGGTATTTGCATCGAGAAGAACAAAATATGCTCATACAGGTATTTACATGCAATGTTGCATCATATGATTTATATTTGGCGAAGTGGTTTACACACTCACTTGCAATGTAGTGTAAATGATATAAATATCTTGGGCCATCAAAATGATGCCACGACGGACCATCAATGTGTAAATAATGAACCTGCATCAAACGATAACCTCCAATTTACTCCAAACAAACGAATGCTTCAAGATAGTATAGATCTACCCTTGTGTCTATCCTTTTATAACACATTACATATTTGGCTCTTTTATGAACGAATCAGCCAGCGACGTAGATATAACAAGGTTCTACGTCATCGTTGAGTGTATTTTGAAGAAATTTAGGGGAAAAAAAAACTTTCCGATGCAAGCTTGATCAATTTGCAGACACCAACTCCTTTATTTGCCTTGTTTAGTCGAGCTAAAAGTAGATTTTCTACATATTGTTTGATACATATTTGTTGGGTCTTTTGCTTGAAATTTTAGTTCAAGATCTTTTTTATTGAGCATCACCGGCGGGATATAGATAGTAGAAATATGCACATGTTGTGTAATAGTTGTAGTGGAATTATTTTTTTCTACACATGTGGTGATGGAATAACTCATTATTATTGATAATAGGATAAAGACCTCGTTCAGGTCTGTATGAAGGTTAGATTCCAAGGTAACAGTGTGTTTTTGTGTCACTTGCGAAGCATAGCGACACTTAGGGATCACTTTGTCACAGCCCATAAATTTTGAGGTTATAGGACTTTGATATTTCACATGTGTATTCTTTGTGATAAGACCTTTCTACACATACCATAATTTTTTTTACCTAATTACCTTGACCTAGTTATTTGACCTTCTTTTCAAATAAAATAAGATTGGCGCCATATTTTGATGGGTACGTGATGGGGCTTTGATATTTCACACGCGTATTCCTTGTGTTAAGACCGTTTCTACACATACCATAATTTTTTCAACAAGTGAGCTTACCTACGATATTTGAACTACTTTTTCAAACAATGACGATTGGCTATATCTGTTGATTGGTAAATGATGGGGTTTTGACATTTCTCATGTGTACTAGTATTACTACTGATGATACATTTTTATAGAAAAAATGAGATATTGACATTGACTTATATATTTGACCTATGTTTAAAAAAAATAAAAGACAGTAAAGGTGGGCTATATGATTTTATGTGTAAATGATAGGGCTTTGGTATTTGACATGTGAATTCCTATCTTTTATCAACAATTTATTTACCTTGCTATCTTGACTTAGATGATTGTCCTTCTTTTTTTCTGAATATTTGAGATTAACCATATCTTTCTTAAAATTGCTAAGTATTAGGTCTGATATTTCACATGTGAATTTCATTTGACAAGACTTCCCTATTGATACTATATAATAACCTTGGTCAGCATATTTGATACACTTTTGAAAAATAAGCCGCTTCGCAGGCGACACAAGCATTTCTTGGATTTCTATTTGCCATGGAGCTGCTGCGACGGGTGTTGCATGCAATCATGAGACGCTGACTCTCCCCGGGCACCTGGTCTCACTTCGGAATGTTGTTCATTCCGGGGTTCGCAACCGTTCCGATGGGAATTCTCACGATTTGGCCTTGCCTTCTCGACTTTGAGACTGAATAACTGTTAGGTACTTTTTTGATGTTTATTCTATTTACTGATTTTTACATTGAAAGTCCTACACGTGAGAGCATTTTCAATTTTTCTTATTCCTTGCGTGCTTGTCACAATTATTTCCTCGATGTTATAACTTTCGGTGTTGCAACTTGTAAGACCGTCCTACTTTCCTTTCACATGAAATATAATGAAATATCTACTGTGAACAGTAGAACTGTCTGTGAACAGTAGAACTGTCGGGGAAAGATGTTCAATGCATGAAAAAGAAAAACAAATAATAGCACAATGTTAAACGTCTTCAAATTCAATAACAAACTCGATTAGACCGATTGATATTTGCTTCATTAATAGTAAGAGCTCAAAATGTCCGGAATGTATTCAAGAATCCCGACCCTAGACAAAATTTAGAGCCGCGCACTCTTTGCTTTCACAAATCAAATTCCAAAACTAAAACTAGAGGGCGCTTATAAAATGTATTTGGCTGTGTCTGAAAATCACCTCGGCATTCAATATGTACCACTGATGAGGATCTACTATCCGAAACACGCGTGTTGTGCAATAAAGCTGGTTTTAAAAAATCAAGAAGGTTACGAGTTGGAACACTTCACATTTATATTCTTTTTAGTGTGGATCAATTCAACATGTTCCCCGTGATTGAATGTTTCAAGTGTATTGAATTACTTAAGTTTAAACGTATTTCATTTCAATAAAAAAGGGATTGGGCAACAAGTTTCAACAACACTATGTATAGTCCTCTCCCTATACATGATACACAAAAACAAACAGCAATAAATATAGCAACAATTCGTATCTTCACATCTTTTGATTGAAATAACGATGATGAGTAATATGATGATGATTACGATGCTGCTGATAATGATCATGTTTAACAGTAGTTTAAAAAAAACCTTGAAAGATAAAAGTAAAGAAGTAAGGAAGGAAAGGAAAGAAAAGTAACCTTGGTTAAATCTCTTTGTTGATATGATGTACTTTTTTCGAAGATAATAACATTTTTGAATTTACTAGTTTGTGAAAGCGAAAACCTTGTCTTAAAAGTGTCTTGGTAATTTGTAAATTTCTACTACAAAAATCCAAAACATCAGTATATGCTCTAGCATACCGGATGAGATGTAGATACCATACGACGGTAATCTAGGAACATCACCGTCAAGCCAGGGGAAATTTACTATGATTTTGAATCCAAAATCATCTCTTTTGTCATACACACTTGTATGAATCTCTCCATTCAAAATTTTGATATTAAGGTCCAAAAACAGGACATTCTAGTCTAGGACATTCTAATAAAAAATCAAAAGTGTTAAATTACTTTCTATCCAGCTGTATATTGCCAAGAAGAGTCCTGGTTTTAGCCCTTTATCAATTTGTCATCATACAGTACATTGATTTTTTTTTAGATTTCCAAAATATCTTAATATCCAAGCACCGCTAATTTGGAAACTCCTAAAATACCATCAAAATAAGTTAAACATGTTCCCCTTTATTTAATGTTTCATGTGTATTAGATTACTTTCTTTTCAGTTGTGTCGCATGAAAGAATCTTTGTTTTAGCCCTTTATCTATTCGACATCATACTTTACTTTACTATTTTTGAGACTCCTTAAATATCTTAAAAGGAAGTTAACATCCTAGCACCGTTCCTCCAATGCTATTTTGATCGAAGAGTTAATTTAACTATGCTACTGAATCGTTCCTACATAAAATTGGTACTCTTTGCAAAGTAAATGCACAAATCGAATTTCAAAATATAAAACTAGAAGACGCTGCTTAAATATATTTGGCTGTGCCTGGAAATCACTTTGAATTTACTATCCGAAACACTTTTCTGTGTCGGTGCTTTAGAATTTGTTTGAAATTTTATTCAAGGAGGTTGCGAGTTGAAACACTTCAATTTTCTTAACTTACGATTTTACTCTCAATAGACATAACTGCTATCCTTGAACGAAAGAATAAACGTCTAAATTTAAGTCTATTAGAAATTCAAAATGCTTTTTTTTCACAAACACTTTAAACATTATTTCCATATAATATCAAAAGAGAGATATATATGTATACAGTTCTGACAGTTTAAATGCATTCTAATTCAGATATATTATAATTAACACAAAATTTTAACATGATCCAACACTTCAATATATCGAAAAAGCAAAGACACTAGGTTGATACGTCTTCTTCTTTTTCATAAATATTTAGTAACTGCTTTACGTAATATTAGAAATCTATCCTTCAACCAATCATATCTTGTTTACTGGATTAGAAAGAAAATGAATTGATGTGGTTCTATGAATTGTACATGAATAATTATAAGGTATAATTATGTATGAGAACATATACATCATGGTTAACAAAAACGTCATTGAATTTAAAGCTGATTAATGAATTCCTCAAGGTAGGAACCGATGTAATTATATGCGTGATTAATAGAATCCAAATTCAGGAAACAAACATAAAAACTAAAAGTCGAATGTCATTTCCGAAAATGCATCCATCAATCAATACAGTGGTTAGATTTGTTGGTTCAAATCTTTTGCAATTGAAAATAAAGCGATGGCAATGTAGATGCGGTGATGTCACTATTCCAATTAATAATTAGTTGCTTCCTCCTGAAACTGTATATAAGAGGTAGAGAAAATATGGTTCTACACACAGATATTGAAGGTTTTATTGAACAGATCAACTCCACAGTAAGTAGATTGACTACATTGATAAGGTCAATAATGTATATTTTTTTCAATTCACTTGCATTTAATCAAAGTAAAACAAAAATTACTTTATTTCAAATTCTCTTTTTGTATCTTTATAGCTATATCAGAAAACATGCTTGGTTTCGTCATCTCCTTAGCTGCCCTCGCCCTGGTGTCTGCAGGAAAATACGACCATTGTAAGATTTCTTGTTAAATATATGTCCAGAGAGTGTTTTAGTTTGAAAAAGAAGTAAAACGGATTGAAGAGTAGCAAATATTAAATTAAGTCCTGTGTCTTTCATTCTAGAAATTCAGAAATACTAAATTATCGATTCGCAGCTTTTTCGTTTTCTTTTGTATTTCATATTATGTTTTCATTCTAAATTTATTTATGTTTAGAATTTATGTTAAGAGTTACAGTTACTTTAGATGAAATTAATAGATCCGATGCTGTATAATAAGCAATGCTCGAGATAAAGTGTACTACGGATAATCATTAAAAATAAATGTGATCTTAAATACGTAAAGTTTCTTTGCTTTTCTAATTCATTATTGAAGTATCATTGTCGAACAAAGGGTCTTAGGAATAAAAAGTTTTTTTTTTAAGGATTTGTTACTGCATTTTTTTAACAGTTACTTGTTTACCTTGAAGTGCTTGATGAGTAATATCTTCTCTCCTACCTCTTGTAGATGATTCTGATTACAACATACCCAGACAAACCTTAGGTCTTGGTGGATCTTGGTTCAGGAACCTATGGAGGAATTCACGATCTGATCTTTACAACGACTACAACGATTATCCCGAGTACTCCAACTACGTTAATCCCGCTCTGTGGTCATACTACAACAACGGTTACAACAATCTTGGAAATGTCAACGGGTATCCAGGGCTGTACAACAATTTGGGAGGTCTTAACAGCGGTAACCTTGCTTTGTACAACAACCTTGCCAGTCTTTATGGACGTTACCCAGGTTTGTACAATAGTGGTAACTTAGGAATGTACAACAACCTTGCTGCTCTGTACAGAAGTTACCCAGGTCTGTACAACAATGTGTACAACAATCCTGCCCTGTACAACAATCAGGGAGTATACAACTTGGGAACTCCTTACACTGGTAACCTCGGAGTGAGTAGCCTGGGTGGTAACCTTGCTGTAAACACTCTGCCTGCTGGTAACATAAACACCGTGACTGGAGGTGTTCTCGGATACAGTAACGTACCCAGGGTTGCCGTTGGTGGTGATGCTTACTTACCAAGAACAGCCGGTAAGCATGCATTTTGCTGCATTATCTCTTTTGTGTAAAGACATGCATCATGAATGTGATTTTTATTTTATGAAATCGGACCTGTGGAATTGATTTTGATATTCCCCCTAAATTGTGTAATGATGTAAGGATAAAAGCAGTTTTAAAAAGACATCTAAAATGCTATGGGAGAATGCGTTTCGAAATTTCAAAGAAAGTTATAGAAAAATAAAGCATCAACATGCATGTATGTACATGTATATAAAGAACACAAATTCAGATTCATTGAGTGGGAGTAGCAAAATCTTGGCTTCTGAATTTTGTTTTCATTAATGTTAAAAGGATGATAAGTCTTGTTGTATTGTTTTTCAAAATGACCATCAACATGCAAAATCTAATTCCTTTATTCTTTATGAAATTCTGAAATCTGCAATTGATATAGTTTTCTTTAATTTATCTTTACAGTGATCCCTAAGAGGAAGAAGTATTGAGCCTTCTGATGGACACCATCAAAGAAGCTGTGATAGTATTAGATATGTGCAATGATATTTATCAATAAAAAAAACATGAAACCATGTATATCAACAAGCCCTGTTAGTCTTTATCGGTCAATCAACATGCACCTATTAATTGTTTTTCCTCAGAGATCCACGAACATTTTTGGTGGAAACTTGAGCTTTGACCAACATTTTCCATAATTCAAGACAAAGCTCTGGTATGAATTCTTTGAATGCCATTTGTAAAGAATCGTTTATACAGTGTGTACAATTCCGAAAAAAAGATGGTATTTTCTCCAACACAACTTTAGATCAATACCAACGGGAAATAACATACATGTAACACAAATGTAGAACACATACAATACTAACATGCAATACACAGATGTAAAATCACAAGGAAGAAATACAATCAAAATGCAAAACGGACGACTGTTATTGACTGTAATTTATTTGTGATTCGAAAGTCATGATTCCTCAATATTAAGGGTCCCTGTAACGTGCGAAACGTAAAAAAAAAACCCCGAAACAAATCGAAACCAAACGAAACAAATCGAATCGAAACAAAACAAACAGATCAAAACGATTCAAAACGGATCTAAAAGACACGAAACAAAACATATACATAAAAGAACTTAAAACCCATATAAAAGGGGGCCGCCGAGACAAATTACGTAAAGTCAAGATCTGCATGTTATAGCCTTTTGATTTTTCAGTTCTAGTGGCTCGAGGATTTCTTGAAAGAGTAAACGTTGACGTTTAAAACATTAATGTTATGATAAATGCTCCTTTTGCATTTGAGAGGAACTTTCAGATAAGCTCCTCAGTCAGGGATACGTTTGTGATCGACTAACATCGTCACTGAGGAAGGTTCTACGGTCTGTACAGGGAACTCGACATACACTATGATGTCCCATTGTCCAGAATGGTGGATGATATTCTGTCTTAGACCATTTGAACTATCCACCCTCTGAATGTACTTGTATCTTCCGAAATGGAAGTAAGCGGATGTAATATTTCTGCCGAAATGAAGCGACGGGTGTTGCATGCAAGAGGAGATGCTTACTCTTTCTGGACACCTTTTGCTTGAAGAGGGAATATTTTTTTTTCCTGAAATGCATTCCCCTCGATTATTATTTTCTTATCACGGTCTCATAACGTGCTCAATTATCCTCTCCCCTTTGATCCACTAGAATGATAAATATAGGCAAAACCATATACTTACTAAGAAGTACAAAATCGTTCATCGAAAATCATCTAAACAAGGGCATTCAAAACCAGGATAAAACCAGAACTAAGGAAAAGGAACAGAAAAAAATCTACCACAGGAAAAGAAGTGAACTCCCTGCGAAGGAGAGAGGTCAGGTACCCAAGAAGAGGTAGCATTTCATGCTTGCATACACTCCAATTCGGTAGAAAAGTCATAACCGGTAACTCCCATAAAGGAATACAAACATATAAATTGGTATGTCATGTCAGAAAAGGTCTACGTCAGAATATCATTTATGACTCTGGACAAGGGGACGTCATAGTGTGCTATCATTTCCCCATATCAACCCTAGAACTTCTTCGGTGACGATGTTAGTCGGTCACAAATGAATCCTTGACTGAGAAGCTTAACTGAAAGTCGTATAGCTCTTTGAACAAAATCTGAGTACATTGAGTTTGTCCGAGCATAACGTATTAATTGAGAAATGAAAACGTCATATGCTGGTGACGACGGGATGTTTCTACTCAGAATAGGAAATTTTGTGATATTTGAAATTTAAGTCGTTACGTTTGTCAAAGTGTGAGGTGTTCATATTACCATGGGCGTCAAAAGACAACATGATATCCAAATAGGACACTGAATTAACGCTCCTTGTCGTTTCTTTAACGGAGTGTGGATAGCCAAACAGAAGATGCTTACTCCTCCTGGGCACCTGGTCCCACCTCTAGCTTGCTAGGGGCCCGTGGATGCTCAATTTTGTGCTCTGTTGTGAGCGCTGTTGAGATTATTGTCAGGATCTTCTTTAACTCATTTAAATACAAGTTCAAAGCGATAGATTGCGCCAAGGTCATTTGCAAATTTTGGATCATTTATGGACAGTACCAAAGGGATTTATCACGCTTCCCGGTTGCTCTATTTACTGTGGGATCTGATTCGGCGTCTAAGGAACAATCGACAAGTCATCGATTAATTCCTCAGAAATATGCTTATCAATATCAAAACCCATTTTCTTTGGTGTATGTCGATAGATTAATGCATACTAACTCTTCATACGAAATTTGAGATCAATACCTCCCTTAAAAGCCGAGATATTCCCCATACCGCTCTCTTATGAGCGCCGCATTTTTAGGTCGGACAAAAAGTCACTTCTAGTTCACATGGATATACTGTCTTAAGGTAATCGGCAAGGTTTGGACTATTTATGTATGATACTTATACGAAAGTCAATGAACTATTTATGATCGAAACGAATAAATGATAAGACGACTAAAATGAAAAAAATTCTAGTCGGCATTTATTTCATCACTTTGTAAAAGTAGGTCACAAAAACCAATATCAGTCAATGGACTTACAAAACCTAAAGCAAAAATTAATAACTAAACAATCTGCTAATGATCACACGTAAATATTAAATGGAGATGTGATCAGGTGCCCTGGGAGAGCTATAATCTCCTAGCAACACCAGTCATTAAATAGCCTTACAAAATAAGTGAAAATGCATGTGTCTAATTAATTGTTTTTGGACCTTCTTGAAGGAAATTTCAAACCATTTTTCATGCACCAGACACGTGTTTCGAATATCAAATTCTCATCAGTGATGCTTCCAGCCATAGTGCTTTTCATAAGGAGCCCCAATTGATTTCACTAGCGCCCTCTGGACTTATTTTTAGAATTTAAATTTCTGCATTTACTTTACAGAGGGTGCGCGGCTTCAAATCTCCTTTATGCTCGATTCAGTAGCATATCCTAATAAAATCTATGTTCAAATAGCATTGGAGAAGTGATGTTAAAATGTTAACCTTCTTTAATTTCGATGATATTTTTCGATGAAATGGCAAGCTTAATTGTCATATTCTTTGTCTTTCTTTGTCAATTACAATCGGATATATTGTGCTAAGCTAATCTGTAAAATTTGGATAATCAAATGAGAGAACGCCATCCTAGAGTTGAAATGAAAGTGTCAAGTGCGTCTCTTCGCAAAAGAGCAAGTACTGAACAAGCTTGGCTTCGTATGAGTTTAGAAAAATATCGGCAAAAAAAATTCTTTACTTTATTGTTCTCGTGTCATTTGAAACTTAGAAAATAAGATATTTCCATTTTCCTCATAATAAAGATATATTTTTCCCTTTCCTACGTCATTCTTCTCTTTAAAATACTTCTTATTATCTGGGATGCAAAAGAGGGAAGTTTTAAAAATGAGAGTAATCTTTCTTTGTGCGCAAAATTACAGACCGCATAGGTTTTCATATCGGACCAGCACAAAAGTCGAAGAATGGTCCAGAAAATAGACGTCACACTAGGAAAAGCTTTTAGGTTCGCAACCGTTTCGATGGAAATTCTCACGATTTTGCCTTGCCTTCTCGACTTTGAGACTGAATAACGGTTTGGCACTTCTTTGATGTTTATTTAAAATTAGGATAATGTTTTCCATCCCTAGAAGTACATTTTACTTTTTATAGACCAGTGATTATGGTTTCTATAACAATGCAATATGTTAACACGACTAGGAATTAATTTGCCCTCGAACCTTATCCATTTTTCTTGAACCCTTGATCACATAAACTTTCCCTAACACTTCTGTGTCAAAAGTCACAACTGAACGCCTTTTAAATGTTTGTATAAATATTGTATGCATTTGAAATTTTGCAATTACCATTTTCTTTACCGTATAATTGTCGTAAACTGAAATTAATGCATAAGATTTCATAAAATAATTATAGACTTCGTAAATAAAAAAAGCTAGGTAATAAGTCCTCTTATTTTAATGACATCTTTCTATAGGCAAAACATTTAAATGTCCATGCAATACAGACTGACAAACCACAACCTTTTTACCACGGATTGTAAAACGTAACATTGTACGTAACACATACGTAAGCTTATGTATATACAGTTTGGAAGTCATTGATCCATCACGGTAAGACGCATAACGTTAGTACGTTAACGGAAGGAAAACGTCAATAATACCTCATGAATAATGTACAAGTGTTACAGAATATTTATAACGTAATCAATGCTTTGTTTTTGCCGATTAATAGTAGTATATAATTTACTCAAATTCGGGAAAATATTTTGTTTGTCATGTATTTTCTATTTTTAACAAACTTTTTCAGGTTTTGTTTTCAATCATTTAAGTGAAAATCAATTCTCTCGGAATAAGGATTCTAAAGGTGATTTATCCTTCTTTGAATTGTCTTTATTTTAGAGAATTGATTTGAAAAATGGAAAATCCCGTTAGGTGAAAAAATAAAAGCAAAATCAATTTTGCAGGTTGAAAAACAAGCAAGCAAACAAACAAAAGTATGAAGATACATCTAAAAATTGGAAAAACATTCACTCCAAATATACCCAATTGTAACAATAAAGGACCAAACAAACGTGCATGTAACAACATCCAACCTCTTAAAATTCAGCTGTCTGGTAGATCAAAACCAAATTTTATGAAAATTCTAGAAATTTTTTTTTACAAGGTACAATTCTGAGCTAACTTGATATTTCTTTCGTGCACGTGCTTCATCTTCGTATTAAGAAATCTTTTTCAAAAAAATCGGTAAGATGATTTTTTTTCATTTAAAATACAGACCTTTTTACCATTGGAAGCAACTAACGAATCGACTGTTCGAATACAAAAAAATATTATTCAAAAAGCGCGTTTCATTGGGATTTTATCTGATACACATTTTCCTCTTCATTATTTTATGTTTGAAAAAAAAAAACTCTTCACAGATATTTATGCATTTTAAATTTCCTTTTGAATAGTATATTTGTAAAATGTTGAGAATGTTTTGTTTCTCACGTGATGATTTAAACAAAGGTCGAACGTCATCTGCTAAATGTACAAGTATTGTCATGTAAATTTGGAGAAGACTGCTTGAAATACACGACTTGAAATATTCATCATATCTAATAATATTAATGTAAGGACATACAATTGAAAGGTAAGAACAATCTCTACTTTTACAGATTTTCATTCACAATTTCATCCTTTTTGAAAATGTCATAATTTGGTATTTTTGTCTGTTGCGAATACTTTTATTTTTTTATGTAATTGGATTGAGCAGGAACAAAGAGACTGTACAGTTGTTTCTTAAGAACTGAAAATGGCAGCTGTTTGTTTCAGATGGAAATTATCGAAGAACAGATGATTGTTGTACTAGCTGTACTTCTCACCACCATGACCACAGTAGAGACATTTATTCCACGTAAGTGTGATAATCTGTCTTCTTGGGTCAATGTTAATAAGAAATATTTCACAGATAGAAGGAATTGTTCAAGGATCATTTATAAAACAAAGATTATATGTAATGTATATACGCTCCTTAGATTATTTTCATATCGTCATTCCATCTCCATTTTTTAACCTACTCCTCTTAATTATGACCGAATTCTAGAAGTTATACATCATCATATAACTTTGCTATTTCTCTTTCAAATAAAGTTTGAAATTGTCAGTTCGGTTTATGGGTAAATCAGTTAATGAAAGTCAAACACAAAAGCTGAAACCATATTCCAAAAACTACAATCATTTTGGGGAAAAAGTCTTGATATATCCTCATATTGAAGCATCAGTCTGATTTGTACGAAACAAAATAACACCGTTATTCATGTTAAAGGGTACATCTCTTCATTTACTCTTTACAACGTATTCTAGATAAAAATATCCACATTACTCCTCTCTCTTTACGTCATTACAGACGACGGACTAGGCGCAGGTACCCCGAATAATGCTCCAGTAAATCCTGTGGACACACACGCCTTATTCGAAAAGAGGACAAGACAAGAAAACTTATTTCCTGCCAGACTACGTCATATCCCGGAAATAAGCAACAACAGGCCGCTGGAGGCGATTGCAGATAGAACCGTATCAAGGCCAGAGAACAGAAGATATCTTGATTCAATCGGAAAGAGTATAGCAAAGAAATTATCAAGTAAAATTTGGAATCGCAGAACTATAAGACACACTAACGACAGAGACTTCCCTAGACCTAGACGAGACCCAGCTGACCAGTACAAAGGTCCATCACTTACAGAAGGTGAAGTTTCACCACACCGTAACGAAAAACATTCTGACTATGGTAGCGATCCTTCAGGGATTGCTGCTCCGGTTAATCCAATCAATCAACTTCATGATCCATTAGAACACAGATTGATAACGCAACCAGGTAGAATGTATGTAGATCCCTCTGTTGTTAAATCATCTGTAAATCCGAGCCGAGAAACCAATGATAGATTGCATTCAAGTGATATGCATGCTCCACCTGTTGATCATAATCCTCTCGATTATGGCAAAATGTCTCAAAGCATTTCAGTTAATGAACCCGTCCATCCTGTCCATAACCCATCAATAGTTAGGGACACATTTGTGCCGCCACAAGATCCCCTTGACTACAGCAGACCGTCACCTGTGGTATCTGCCTTAGATCCGTTTGATCCAGTCCTAGATCCGGTAAGCTTGGGAGATAATTTGGCTCACTCGGTTGTCAAAGATCCATTTGATCCACTCATAGATCCAGTAAGTCCGATGGATAATTTGGCTGCTTCCTACTGACAAAAATCCTCTTGACTATAGAAGACCTTCAAAGATTATTTCAGCAATAGATTCGATCGATCCCTTTAATAGTCCTACAATACCACATGTTGACAAAAGTCCGACTGACTATGTTAGACCATCTGATATTGCCTCGTCTGATTATAGCAGACCTACATCAGTATTAGGATTTCCAAATCCTGTTAAGCCTTCGAGCGATCTGTCGAGGTTTGGTGATAATTTTCCACCAGTAGCAGCTCAGCAAGATCGCATTGATCCACTAAGTTCTCGTCCTATAGTAGGGGATGGTATATCTCCACTTGTTGACAGCCCTCCTCTTGAATATATCAGACCGTCAATAGATATTGCAGCAATAGATTCAGTTGATCAAATCAATGGACCTCCAGAATTAGTAGATGCACCTGTAATGTCCAAAAATATAAACCCTATTGACTATGGCAGTGTACTTCCACATGATCCACTCGACCCACTTAATGCATTCATGATCCGGTGAAAGATACACAAATGTCACCAGTAAATCACAATACGATAGGCAGACCTGTTGACGCTTTCGACATACATCCGTTGTCGGGAGACATTGTGAGGACAAAAGAAAGAGAAAACCCTTTGAATTATAATCATGGTCATCCACAGACTGCAATGGCTGGTCGAGCTGATCCAGTAACCGATATTTTATCACCGAGTGAAGCAGTTGTTCCACCCATAAACCCGATTGTCCCGAACCCTGGGAACTATGCCACACCTTGATATCGAAACTGGGCGATTGATCGTCTTGGTATTTCAAGCATGGACTGAAAGTTTTTAATTCTGTAAGTCTTGTGCACAGTAATTTAAAACATGTTGTTTTCCTAGTCGTTTGCTCTCAGGCAGCAAAGATTAAATACTCTGGTTTCCCCTTTTTTCGTTTTTCCTTCATAAATATTCGTACATTCGACCCGATAAATTTGTCCTGAAAATTGCTAAAAAACCGTTATCACAGACCACATCATTTTAAAAAGAATTGTAACAGGTATTGATATGAGGGAATGTAGTGATTATATATAATCTTTTAAAGTGTAGATATTATTGTTATTGTTTCAAGCAAACCACACCACAATGTAGTTTCTTTAAATGCTATCATTCTCTCGATTTATTTGACTAATCTGAAAAACTCTTGTGTAAAATGTGCATATTGTGCACTTAAATTGTAACCGTAAACATTTATTTCAATATGTGTACGTGAATAAATATTCAACTTAAAAGGAGTGAGTGAAGATAATGTGTAATGACTACACATAAAGCAACGAGACCAATGGGAAATCGGTGCCGACATAGGACGGCCCTCTGCCACGTCAGTAGCAGACGGTGTCGTTATCCGGATAATGTGGGCACATCCTCCAACTTTTTCAATTACCTAGAGGTAATCAATTGTACTCATTTTTGAAGAGAATACTGAATGTCGAAATGAGACGTTGTGTTTTGTACGTTCCATACATTTAAGAGAGATAATGTGCAATTCACATTCGTCATATATTTCATTTTATCATTCATGAAAATTAATTTTCATTGTTTATGAAATATATCATTCTTAAAACATACTTTTCGTTTATAAAAAAAGTTGTATATTTTCGTATCGTTGTTTTTTATTCTAAGTAGAAGTCATATTCATCTGAAAGCGCTGTATGTTCAGCATCAAGAGGTAAGAGTTTAATCCGACTGCAAACAAATAACAACAGTTTAAAAAATTGAATAACTGGAAAAAATGTTTATGTCGTCAGCAAAATAAAACAAAACGAGAAAAGCTGATGTATACCCTGAGTCGATTTCTAACAACCATCCGCCATGTTTAAATAACGAAGGGTGTGGTTAATCGGCTTAAGGGTGTGGTTAATCGGCTTATGTGATCGCAGTTCTCAAACTGTACAAAATTTAAGGTTTCCAAAAAGATATCTCAAGAAACAGTATCCACAGTGGTGCACATGCATATAAGTTTAAAACAAACAATGAACATCACGCAAAATGAACATTCAACAACCAGACACATAAAACAACATACAACGGATATCACGTAAAACAAACACCCAACAACCGGACGGAGACAACAATAATACCTTCCTGAAGAAAATTTGAAAACATGTTTTAAGCACCAGACATGGGTTTCGGATAATAAATATTCATCAGTGGTACTTATTAAATGCTGACATAATTTTGACACAGACAAATGTAATTCAGTAGCGCACCTGGTTTCATTTGTTAAATATAAACACGTGCATTTACTTTTCAGAGTGCAGGGTCACCAAATGTTACGAAGGGTCGAATTAGTAGCATAGTAAAAATGAATTTTGTGACCAAAATAGCAATGCAGGGATAGTGGTCCTTTAATTTCGATATATTTTTGAATGATATGACAAGTTTCTGAAATTTCAAAATAATAAAGATGATGTCAAATTGATAAAGGGTCAAAGAAGGCTTCTTTCAGGCGACAGAGCAACAAACAACGAACATAACGCCAAACAATCACGTCGCAACCAGCTGGAGATAATTCAGACAAACAATGATAACACACAAACCACTTAGCAAAGAATGGATTAAGAACATTCATCACTGCAACATGAACGATATCATATCAAATTGTATACGCTGTTTCTGATTACGTTCAAATGTTAAACGTCTTCAAATTCAATAGCATCATTTAATAACAGATAAATTTGCAGCATGGACCAGACACGCACGTTTCGGGTACTTAACCCTCGTCATTGATCCTCAATCTGAACGATGTAATATGGCCAAAGAGTGTTAAAGTTATTATGTCCGAAAATGTACCGAAAGACGTAGCAGGATGGGTAGGATATGATGTTACAGGACCCACGTTTGAAATATTTCAAGAAATTTTGATATCAGAAATTTAACTTACTTTGAGGGCAAAAAAACTAAATAACGTGGACCAGACATGCACGTTTTGGGTACTTAACCCGCATCAGTGATTTTCAAATCTAAACAATGTAATATGCCAAAAAGTATGAAAGTTGTTATGTCGAAAAAGCGCAACGAAAGACGTAGCAGGATGGGTGGGATATGATGCTACAGGATATCACATTTAGAACTATCCGAAAACGCTGCATTTGATGATTCAACATTTTTACCTTCTCTGAAGGTCTGAAATGAAGTGAGGCAGGAAAATATTGCTCTTTCTGAGCACCTCAATCTGAGCATCACAATGATACTCTTTTGCTCTGTTCAGAATGGTTTGTTTTGTTTTGAAATATTCATAGATTATATACATATACAAGTATGAATTATATTTCAGAGTTTGCTTCCGGGCACCTAGTCCCACCTCTAGCTTCAGTGATCAGCTTCAGCGATCAACTTCGGTTGATCGTCTATCTCTTCAACGCATTTGAAAATTTCTATAACAAAATTTCTTGAAATTTCTAAAATATGGGTCCTGTAGCATCATATCCCACCCATCCTGCTACATTGTACGTCTTTCGGTACATTTTGGACATATTTTTCACATTTTTTGGTCAAATTACATTGTTTAGAATCACTGACGAGGGTTTAGTACCCGAAACGTGCATGTCTGGTCCGCGCTATGTTCTTAAATGATGCTATTGAATTTGAAGACGTTTAACATTGCTAGGAGTCCGACGATGCTCAGTTTGGTAATCTATGGTGAGTGCTGTTGAGATTGTCGTCAAAATCTTCTTTATCTCTTCTTTTTAACCTTCACGCACACAGACACAGAAAACTGCTTTTAGACAAAGATACAGAAGCTCTGTAAATTAAAAGTAATTTGTAGAAATATACGTGTCTTTTGTTTTGTCTAGAATAACCTTTATGCTATATGTTTACTTTAAGCTCGAGAAATTTCAGATAAAATCCAAACGCTTAAATTTCACTTTAAGAAATCTTTTCAACGGAAATTGTTAAATTGGAATCTTTTATGTTTGAAGAGGTCTTATTTCATTTGTTCAAATGTTTCAAAAAGACAAATTGGAGGCAGGTGCTCCAAAAAAACTTTAAGCATAATGTGTATGCGACAACGCACCGGTCATCGATCTACAAACTTATGAGAGCCTAGTACATTGGGCACCATCTAATGAATGAAATAATGCAAGGGTCCCATTCTTCTCTGATGATAAGGCTAAAGAATGTCTAGCATACATTCACGTCGTCAAGGTTGGTCAGGTCACCGAATGAGGGCGTAGATACACCCAGTATCGTCCAAAATTTTCTTCTTCTTCCGTATACTATGGAGACGGTTGATTATTTCCTTCTCCAGCCTAATTGATATGTAATTCTAATTGATATACATGTATAATTCTAAAAAGAAGGGAGGAGATCTCCAACAAAACCCCGTTGCAGCATCAATAGTAAAACACCAAAACACCCGATGCAAAAACACAAAAGACGAGTACAGCACGAGACGGAAAAGAGACACACGACATGTAAACATCAAACACAAAAGACTACATATAAACCGACGAGACCAATGGGTAACCGGTGCCGACTTTGGACGGCCATCTGTCACGCAAGTAGCAAATGGTGTGGTTATCCTGGATTACGTGCTAACGTCCAGGAATTAAACCGAAATGAAGTGCACTGCAACGTTTGTAAAATATAATATAAATACTGTAATCAATTTAATCTATAAAGGTTAAGGAATAAAGATTAAAAGATTAATTTAGAAATAAAAGAAAGGTTTGATATTTCTTGTTATTTTTTTCTTGTTCACATTTTTTAGTCCAAAATTTTGAAGCTATTTAAAATGTACTTGGAGTTACCGCTCTTTGGTGCTGTTGAGATGAACTGAAATGTCTTTAATGTAAAAAATGATAAAAAGAAATACTACATGTCAGACTGTCATAATTTTTCCAGCAAAAGGTCACTTAATACCTTAAAAATAAATTACAGTATTTTTGTCAAGGGCATGGACAAACCTTCCAATAATATTTGAATTGATTTTAACGATGCAAAAAGTATCTTCTCAAATTCCGGTTCAGGCAAATTGGACTTAAAATGACCTTACTCATTCTGTATGAAACAATGCATAGATCTTTCCATAAATAAGGCTTTAAAGCTTGATTGTCGAAATGCTTCTCAAGTCTGTAACAATTTGAATTGAAAATCTGTCAGAAATCGAATACGGTAACAAAAGTACCGAGAATAAATTACACTAGAGATGGTATCATAAAAGAAAATTGAAGTCTTCCAACTCTTTTAAAACCTTTCTGAACAATATTTCAAATATATTTTACTGCACCGAGACACGTGTTTCCGATAGTAAATCATCATCAGTGGTACTTCAAGTCGAAGTGATATTTCATTTCAGTCGCGCTTCTTGTCTGATTTCGTAACTTTGTCTTGATTTGCTCCCGTCGATTCTTGATAACTACATGTACCAAGTAATTCGACAGTGCCCTAACACCTATAGACCAAATGGGGCAGGAGGTCCAACGCCTTGTACAGGTCCATTAGACTGGTAGCCACAATTATATGATGGACTAAAACAAGACGTAAGGGAGTTGTTTGGAAACCATAGCACTTTCTTAAAGCTTCAAAGAAGGAACTAAAACATTTTGAAAAATGCAGTCAGTATTGATAAAATGTTGACATGAAAAAATGCAAAAGGTCTCCTGAATTCCGACAGTTTCAATATTGTATCATAAATCATGTAAGATTTCGACTATTCATATAATGACTTTTGATTCCAAATTAAAAAAAAAAGAATTTTCGACATCATTAAAGAAATAATGTTTTATTAATATATCCAGTGCACCATATACCATGAACACATTCAACAAGTTATGTCTCAGCAGGGATGCTCGAGGTGGTAAAAAGGAAATAGTATGAAAAAATGAAGAGCTTATGTGAAGCGTCTTCAAATTCAGGAGCATCATTTAAGAGCAGATAAATTTGCAGCATGGACCAGACATGCAGGTTTTGGGTACTCAAACCTCGTCAGAGATCCTCAATCTAAAAGTCTAAAATTCCTTAAATTACTGCCAAAGAACCTGCTAAGGACAGAGCTATGCCTTCACTGAGATGCTTCTTAGGTTTAGAAAATTCTCAATAAATTGTGTGACGGAGAATTTACTAATACATGTGTAATATATATTTCAAATATTTCAAGTCCAGTGCTGAAACGCTGTTAAACAAGGCGAACGATACACATGTGTTCAGGGACTGAACAATCCACCAGCAGAGGTACCATCCTAGTGTTTGCAATTGTCAATGTTTAAATAAATAAAATCCACTTCTCATTACAACAAGTTATGTCTCATAAGTAATTATCGAGGTCGAAAAAAGACAAAATCCAAATAATATGAAGAGAGAAAATATAAATTCCTGCTAAAGAACCTGCTGATTAAAGAGCTATGCAATCAGGGAGGTATCCTTAAGTTATATTATAGTTCAAGACAAGTGCCTAAACACTGTGAAACTAGGCGAACAATATCTTCGGGGACTTAATGACAAATATGGATAATGACCTTATCCCTTTTTACAACACAAAATCGATCATTCAGAAAATCAGAAACCGAAGGCATACATCAGGAACCAAAGCAAACAAACAAAAACCTCCACCACATGAAAAGAAGCGAACTCCCGATATGGGAGTGAGACCAGGTGCCCATTGGAATTCCGACAATTTGCTGGAAGACCTTTCCTCCAAACACCACAAAAATGTTGTCGATCAGAAAGTTTAACATCTGAATAATATCTGTTTCAGTGTACTTACTTTCAGAATCGGACTTTTCTTTTAAAAAGTAGGTTTTGTCATAGTTAACAAGAATAAATTTGTATTTGCGATTACCGTTCTTACTTGTAAACGCATTACTTATCATTTTGCGAGTCTTTCTTTCAATTTAGAATGTGGAATTGTAGTGTAAAGTGTCGAAAAATCAAAGGCTTTGATCGAATGGACTCTACTAAAATGAGTGGTTTTTAGATGTTCTAAAATTTCTTTCGAATTCTTTAAAATCCACATCTGGTTGATTCCACTGCGAGAATATACTGTCGAACAATAAATTTTTTTGAAGCCCAGATTTGATTTCAGATAAAACTGTGGTGAGTAAGATCGATACATTAGAAAGATTATTAAATACTTACATGGAATATTAAGCCCGCTTTCTGCAATTCTTCTGTACATTCATTTAGATACAGCTGACACACGCACACGTACAGTTTCTTACACGTTGCACTTTTTACATGGTAAATAAAAACCCGGAACGTATTGCTATTTCCGATTAGCTTTTTTATATACTTAAAAAAATTGACTTTCCGGAAATTAGTTATTCAAAACGATATAGATAAACATATTCTACAACTTTACATTGGAACTTTATATTCATATATTATTATCATCTATTCACAATTTAAATCAATACCTATACGTTTATATATGCACATCGCACAATGGCCCGGGTGCTGGTGATTTTGTAAATGGGCTGTATATATGTATAATAATAATAAAAAAAAAAAAAAAAAAAAAAAAAAAAAAAAAAAAAAGATCGATACAGATTTGGTAGAACATTTTGAGGAACCAGCGATGAAACGTTGTTTGTACGGATTCTTATGCATTTTAGGTATGCAGTATAAGTATGGTAAATCTAAATCTAATTTGTTAGTGTTGAAGCCAAAGGAAGCAAGAGCTGATTTGTGGTTATCTATTATTTCAGAGGCAGAAAGGTTTGTTGGGGTGTAAGTGGGATTTCCAGGTGTCGAATTTAAACCCAACTCTTTAACTAGACTGTCGAAATAGTACTTTTTGCAAGTAAATGTGTAATTATTTGAGGCTTTGTCCGCTGGTGTAATGACATAATGTTCTTGGAGGTAGGTAAGCTCTGTGATAATGTCAGGGTCTTTGTGTTACGTCTTCAAATTCATAGCGCAATTAAGAACATAATGCAGCATGAACCAGATATGAACGTTTCGGATACTTAACCCTTCTCCTCAGTGATCCCCAATCCAAACAATGAAAAATAGCCAAAGACTGTGAAGGTTATGTAAAAAAATACCGAAAGACGTGGCCTAAAACCAATACCTCAATGTCATCTTTGATTAATTATTCTGATAAGAGCGCATTTTATTACTATCTCGAATTGATTTGCAACTGTCTTTCTTGTAGTGTATTGTATTTTAGTGAATTAGGATACGTCTTTGATCGACTAACAACGTCACTGATGAAGTTCTTCGATCGATACGGGGAACTCGTCATACACTATGATGTCCCATTGTCCAGAATGGTAAATGGTGAAGCGACGGGTGTTGCATGCAAGCAGGAGATGCTGACTCTTCCTGGTCATCTCGTCTCACTCCTAATTGGGAGTTCGTTTCTTTTCATGTGGTGGAGGTTTGTGTTTGTTTGCTTTGGTTCCTGTTTAGGTCCTGATTTCTTGTGCCATCGATTTGTGATTTCCTGATTTATCGATTTTGCACTGTGTATTTGGATATGGCCATTGTCCATATATGTCATTTTATGAAGTTTCTCTCGCAGTGTATTTTGTAAGTCGTAATTTTATGTGCTTGTCTTGAAGGAGATCCAGTCCTTATTTTTCACATATATCATGGATATGTTTTGTTTCGAAAATCCGTAAAAAGTAACATATTTGGATGGAAGTATATGCTATCCATATTTTACATATCTCAAGTTAACCACCATATACTCTTTTGCGATTTGTTATTTTCTGGTAGCTATTGTTCTATGATTTTCTTTCTACCTGTTTTGCCATCATACTTTTGGTCCCGGTATCTAATAAAATGCCTCCATGTTCTTAATTTTGTTTTCCAAGGTGTTTATCACAAAATCGTGATAAATATGTAAACATCAAAGAAATAGCTATCAGTTAATCAGTATCAAAGTCGAGAAGGTAAGGTAAAATTATTAGAATCTCCATTGGAACAGTTACTGAACCTCGGAATGAGATAATAATTGGGTTTGAATAGATGTACCTCTTCCGTATCTCTAGCCAGTGATATTCGAGAATATTTTGGTTATGTATACATATGAAGAAAAGTTTCGTTTGTCAGATGTCAGTGAGTGAATGAAAGTCAAACACAAAACCGGGTTCAAAACATTACAATTAAAAGGCTTACAAATTCTTAGAAAAAAAAATGATACAGAACTTTCCCCCGGAAAAAGAAAAATTGGACAAACAGACGGAGACAATTACACAGCTACATAGAAACACAAAGGACAACTTTATCTAATGAACAATCTCCAGAATTCAGTGCAAGTACGGAATGTATTGTAGGTACTGTTAATAGCGAATCGTGCTAATTAGTGTAAAGCTTAAACATAGAAAGAAGTATTACATGAATCATATTACATATATAATGCAAGTTATATCCTCTAAGTAAGTAGGACCAAAAAGGAAACTGAAAGCTTGTGCTTAAGAAGAAGCGAGGTGACAATGTGCACCAAATAAAAAGCATTTCTTTTATATGCAATGTTCTATGGTGAAAATCATAATCCAGTGCACTTAATTAAGTATAATTTATGCATCGATCACCTGTTCCTGGTAAAAATACACACACATTCATACTAACCAAATTATATACATATTATGTCATCATACTATTACTTTAAGGTGTTTAAAGCGTACCTGAATTAATTTAGAAAGGAGACTTTGATTATTTCTATTCATCCACTTATTTTGAGAAATAATAAGCCTTTAGCTAAATTAAAAAAAAGGAAATGAGAGAGAAAGTGAAAAAGTTCACGCGAATGCATTCAATGGATTCAACAGGCATATCAGGGTCACATGGAGAATGATTATAACCTACCAACATGTTTATTCATGGTATTGGTTAAATCTGGTAATTTTCTAGTTTGTTTTCCGGGTTTCAAGACGGAGAAATAATTCGACAGCCTATATTTGCTGAGTTATTTTGTTGTGACCTTTAAATGCTAAGTTTTCAATCTCATTCATTTCAAGTGAGTAATCTACAATGAATTTTAACTTTCAATGTTTTTTGGGGAGATGATTAGAACATGAATGTTGACTTCATGTTTCAGCGATATGATGTGATTGTTCACCTGTCTCTGTCTGTTTGTTCACGTGGTGGCTTTGCGTGATGTCCCCTGTTTATCTTGGTTCATACGTGTGTGTTCCGCTGCGGCCAATCTAGACCTTCATACATTTGTAAAATGTGAACATCAATGCAGATAGATTTACAATTAAGCCATAAATCGGTATCCGAACAACGTGAAAATGGCAGTCGAGCGTTCATAGTGTGCAGTATTGCAAGTTGTAAAGTTAATAAAGTACTGTAAACGTCTTTATATTCACGTGACCTTATTTTCGCGACAACTCGACGACAGATTAATTCGCGTGACTTTAATTTCGCGAGCCCAAGATCCGAATTTTTAAAGTTCCTTTTCTGTATATGAATATTTCATTTCCTTATCACCCTCTATCAATTGCTGAAATGCTTACTTCAAATAAGCTGAACACAGACGTTTCGTATCATCATATCTTTGCGTACCAATCTTACAAACACGTCTTTTGTTTACTTTTCATCTCTTATTGAAATTTATTAAAAACGGGATGATTAGAAGTATAAAGAAATGTGCCATGATTATTTCTTCTAAAAGATTTTATAGTTATTTAGTAAATTGTTTGTCTGGGTAATTTAGGCTAACTGATTAATTGCTATGTTTGTAAATCAAACATCCCTAACATCGACGCGTATGACCGTCCGTTGTCTAATTAGGGTAATTCATTGTGGTGGAAAGAGAAAGTAAGACGCTTTTGAATTTTGTCAAATATGATCTACTTTTTATCTTTTGGATGGACTTTTTATAAGCGAGGACTTTATTTGATTTTTTTTTTATCTGATCAACCTCGCGAAATTACGCGAAAATAAAGTCCTCGCTAATAAAAAGTCGTTTGCAGTATTGTTCTCAGAACATGATTTACATCATTTCGTACTGACCTGAAAAAGAAAACATCTTTTCCAGAAAAAAAAATATTCGAATTTCCAACAGCTCGATCCTCGGATATATCCTGATGAGTATGATATACCCTTCGTTCGTTACCGGTGGTATGATCACCCGATGAACGGGTTTCCTTTTTAAATTCGATAGCTAATTCAGACGTCCCATACCATTCTTTACATTTATCCACACTCATATTACGTATCCCCAAAATTTCAAGTGTTTTCATTTTCTGTCTTCATTTCAAAAGATTCGAGCCTCACCACTAAGTTTCTGATGAAACCTATAATAAAATGGCCTGAGTAATATTTAACATCAACTGAATTTAGTCGATGTGGTCTTATTCGGATGAAACATGCTTAAACGGTCGTTAATGAAATTCGTTCATATCAGCTTTAAAATGCTTCTTACCTTTATGCATTGATTACACTGAAAATATGCATTGAACTTGGTTGATAGTGAACAATTGCATTAGTCATGGTATAGGGACGCTTTTGTACGAAATAAGTTTTTTTTTGCGATTTCCGACGCGAAAGATTTACGTGTGTCAATTTAAAATCCTATATCGCATAAGCACTAGAAGATATATTGCTATAGATTCAGTATAGATGACAAATACGGATAATGACCATATCCCTGTATACAGCACAAAATCGATGATTCAGTAATTCAGAAACTGAAGGCATACAAAATCAGGATAAACAGGAACCAAAGCAAACAAACAAAAACCTCCACCACATGAAAAGAAGCGAACTCCCGATTTGGGAGTGAGACGAGGTGCCCAAGAAGAGTAAGCATATCCTGCTTGCATGCAGAACCTATTCTTTAGATTAATACTTCAAAGACAGGTAGTACTTCGTGATTTAAATGAATTAGATTGCCTTGAAATTGCAACTTATAGAATAAAATCACTGAAATTCTATCGTTTAACTTTGATTTTTGAGTTCCTAGGTATGTCCACTGTGAAAGGTTCCATATTGAAAGAAAGCTTACATAACCTAGCACTCCGTGAACACAAACGTGATTGTATATTTATAGAAATAAAGCTTAAATAATGAAAAATTAGAAAACACGAACTGTGCGGTTATATGCAGCCACTGTAAGAGTTTCAATAGTACTTATCATATTTTATTGGCACCATAAGCCCCCTTCACACTTTCACGGATCGAGCCACGACTCCGCTACGACTCCAAAAAATGTCTATCCGTGGCGAGTCGGGACGCAAATTGTTCGATGAACCATGAACCTACGACTCCAGTACGGATTGCTACGAGTTGATACGAATCGAGTACGGATAGCTACGGATAGCTACGGATAGCTAAGGATTGATACGGATATCGTCCCGAGATTGCTACGGATTGCTACGACACGCGTACGAATAGATACGGATTGCTACGACACGAGTACGGATAGGTACGGATTGCTAAGGATTACCACGACTCGAGTACGGATAGCCACGATTCACACAAGGATAGCTACGACTTCAGTACGGATTGGTAGGACTAGCTTGAATTTCCTATGCATTTTTAATCTATAATTATTTACTAAAACACCGAATATTTTCAAATTGAGAAGGTCTCACTTGTTTTATAACAGTATTGAGGTTTTATACATGCCTTTATATCATGACATGAAATTGAATAGTTGAAGTATTAACTCATATATTGACCGAAAAACGCACAGAATCCTAATAAATTTGAAGTTTATATAAGACACAATCCTTGGCTATCTGTAGCAACCCGTAGGGGAGTCGTAGCAATCCGTAGCAAAGTCGTAGCAATCCGTAGCAGAGTCGTAGCAATCCATAGCAGAGTCGTAGCAATCCGTAGCAGAGTCGTATTGCTATTTTTATCACAAAAATGGTCCCGCATTGCTACGGATGCGCTACGGGTTACTACGACTCCCCTACGGATAGCTACGACTCCACTACGGGTTGCTAAGACTCCCGTACGACTCCGCTACGGCAAATCTATCCGTAGCGGAGTCGTGGGAAATTTTGAACATGTTCAAAAATTTTCTGTCTCATCCCGGATAGCTACGGATTGCCAAGGATAGCTACGACTTGTCACGACTAGTGCCGGATCGAACTACGGATTGCTACGGATAGCTACGGATAGCTACGGATGTAAAATTTTTCTCGATCCGTAGCTATCCGTAGCCCGATCCGTGAAAGTGTGAAGGGGGCTTTACACTTCAGTAAATCTCCCTCAACTTAATTATAGGGGGTATAAAACAACGTAATTATAACACTGGAGAATATCCTTATAGGGTTTCGGGAATGCTAGTCAAAAAAATTCAAATTCAAAGGTATTTATCTTATATGTATGGTACCAATCAAATAAGCTTAGTACAAGTTACTGGTCGTGAACAGGAGCGTTCCTACACTATGATGATTGTCTTTTTATTATGATATATATAAAATCAAATTAATCTTCGATTACACCGGTTGACAAGATGCCGCTTTGTATAAAAGAAAACCTGAAAATTCAAAAAATATATATGACAGATTACACAAAATAAGGTAAAAGATGTGTTTTTATTATGTTGAAATATATGCTCTTACGTAAGAATTTAGTGCACATTATGCGCATTTAGACGATTAATGTATCACCAGTGAGGCCGAAATCGTATATTTTAGCATATAATATATATATGTATAATGAGTTAAACCTCGAGCATGTAGTCGACACCGTCATTAATCGCAGTAAACTGTCCAACAGATAGAAAGGTCAGGGGCTTGGGAGAGGCGCACTATCTCCTGCTGGAATGCAACAAACAGGGAGTCCGTGATTTATACGATGGCACATTTCGATTTAATGTTTCACCCTAGAATAATATTCAACATGCCTATTTTCAAATTGTAAATTCAGTTCAGAGGTATGAATTTTATTCTCCCGAAACAATATTAATCTTTACTTTATTTTTGAAATTGAATCTACACAACAAGATGTGGAAGTTATCACAACGAATGAGATTGATACGCATTAGACGAGAAAATGAGGACAACATTAAGGTGGGTCCCTACTCGTAGATTTAACAGATGAATTTTGTCCTGTGCATAATAGTCCAAATGACATAGGAACATAGACATAGATAGCCAATTTTGTTTTCATCAACGATAGAGTACATTTTGAAAAGTACATATACCCTTGCGTATTAAGAATTATGAATATAAAAAGTATGCACTTAAACCCTCTTAGTTCAGTTATACTAGGCCAAAAATCAATTCATGCAAATAATTATATAGAAAAAATATAGCACAAAAAACAATATTATAAAATGTAAATTTGAATGATATATCGCAAATACAAGATACCCCTTCTAATTTCAATGTATTTTGGACTAATAAAACATACTAGATCCAATTTTTGCCAAAAATAGCAGATAGAATTTCTTCATTTTGCATTATTTCATAATTATTCTTTATACATTTTAAAGAAAGTTCACACTCCTCTTATCTGCGTTCTCCTATGGGCTTTGCCTATGTTAATATTAATTTTATAATATTCGAATTTCCTCTTTTTCTGCCTCGAGTATCACTGATGAGGTATAACTTGTTGAAATGTGCATATGGTGCACTGAAATTGTTTTGTAATAGTACATATCTTTCAATATTGACAATTTCAACCACAAGGTTGGTATATCTGCTGGTAGAATGTTTAGTCCCGACGATATCGTTCATATGGTCGCAGTTTTTCGGCATTGGACTTGAAATATATATTCAAAAATTCTCCGTTACAAGTTTTATGCCTTTTTTTCAAAAATAAGGGATGTATCTATGATAGCATAGCTCTGTCCTTAGCTGGTTCTTTGGCAGACATTTTAGGTCAATTTTGGACTTTTTCTCTTCATAATTTTATATCATTTGGATTTCCCCCTTTTTCGGCCTCGCGCATCACTGATGAGACATAACTTGTTGAAATGCGCATATAGTGCACTGAAATTTTATAATAGAACATATGTTTCATTTTTGACAATATTTGTATACAGACGGAGACCACAAAAACAATCACATCAAAATGGCTTTAACCATATCAAACATCATTAAGTTTTAAGGACAACACATACTTGTATTAAGGAAGGAGAACATTGACTACATTGCACTGGCTGATACAGAAACTCGTTGTAGAAATCGCCAGCAAAAGAAAAAATACCTAAATAAATGTCAAGATAAAAAAATAACGAAAAATAATCAACATAAAATAATACCTAAAACTTTGGAATCAAGAGGAACACTTAAAAAGTGTTAAGACAAATACCTTACATTCAACTGAGAACTGCTCGTAAAATCGGAATTCTTGCAAGATGGTGCCACCGAAACACAACTCAAAAAAAGCAATGATCGCTGTGCGATATAAGTCCCCTACCGGCGGCATAAATTTATGACTTGCATCTCTGTTCATCAGTTCATCTTCTGCAACAACAGCCAAGAAAAGTCTGGGAAACTGAATTCACGAAATTTGCTAAGTCCAAGGGCCATTACTCTTGTGAAAATTAGTCAATCTAAATTAAACTCAAATCTGCATCACACTATAATGCATTCACATACAAAAAATCAGCTCATTATCTGCAATAACAGGCATGAAAAAGTCCGGAAAACTGAAAATTTCATGAAATTTGCTATGTCCAAGGGCCATAACTCTTGTAAAAATAGGCCAATGGAAACCAAACTAAAACTTGGTCTGTATCACACTGAGATGTATTCATTTACCAAAAATCAGTGCATCATTTGCAATAGAACTAAAGAAAAGTCCGGAAAACTGAAATTTTCATAAAATTTGCTAAGTCCAAGGGTCATAACTCTTGTAAAAATAGGTGAATCTAAAGCAAACTGAAACTTGATCTGTATTCCATTGAGATATATCCACATACCAAAAATGAGTTCAATATATGCAACAACAGCGGAAAAAAGTCCGGAAAACTGAAACTTTCATAAAATTTGCTAAGTCCAAGGGCCATAACTCTTGTAAAATTAGGTCAATCGAAAGCAAACTCAAACTTGATCTGTATCACATTGAGATATATCCACATACCAAAAATGAGTTCAACATATGCAACAACAGCGAAGAAAAGTCCGGAAAACTGAAAATTGGACAGACGGACAGACAGACGGACGGACAGACAGACAGACCGAAAGGAAACTAAGAGTCCCCTTCGGCGTTGCCGGTAGGGGACTAAAAAGGTTTAAATAAAATGATTTAACAAATAAATACTGTTGGATAACAGCCCCATTAAAAAAGAAATAGAAGTTTCGAAATAGAGGCTTTATATTGCGAGGCAGAATTAACTGTACATTTAGATATAAAAACATATATCAGTTTAAAAACATGTATCAGTGTGCATAAAACAAAGGAGGGGATAAAACTTATATAAAAGTGCAAATTACTCATCACGTCTACAAGAAAAGAAGGAATTTTAAATCTATGATAAGAAAGCCTTTTTGTAAAAAAAAAACTTAAAGACTATCAAAGGAGATTATATTTCTGAGGGTGCGCTCAGACTCTGGATCTAATAGAATTCAATTGATGAGATATTTCAAATATTTTACATTTCCCAATTAATCTTATATGGTACCGTAAAAACAATGAGAAACGTAACGTGAAATGTCTGGAAACTGTAGACACCATTATGTTTTTGCTTAAGTGACTGTATCAATACATAAGTGTCCCTTTTTAATTGAACTTGATTGAATATTCATAAATATACCTTGTCAATCTATTAAAGCATATGATTGAACATGGTATTGGATTTAACAAAAGTGTCATTATTATGACGTACATAAATCATGCAGAGAAATCTATATAAAAGAAAAATGTACAAGTCTTAATCGATAATGTTACCATCAGACATGCTGCAAAGGTACGCTAATTAACTTCAAAATTAATTGATCTCTTTATTATCACATCTTAAAACATAGAGAGGTTGCTTATTCTATTGAAGATGTTTCTTATGTAGAAATCAACTTTGATTTAAGTAGCATCAATATATAAACAAAACCATTGTCAATAGCTTAGAATAATTCAGAGAAATATTTCTTTTTCAGAAGAACGACATACTCTTTGGTTTCTACTGCTATATTTGACAGATTATAGAATTCTTGCCACTCGTATGTATCATATATTTATATTTTTCAATTTGAGTATTCAGTCACAAAACTTTTTTTTCAATTTTGAAATAGCCTTTACTTCTACACATTGTTCCAACATTGTTTAAAAATGAAATATCATTTACGCATTTATGTATTTGCAGCATTTAAAGGAACAGCGAATCATTTACATCATTCATCGTCCAAAGTTAAATCTAGTACTAAGTCAGCCAACCTAATATCAACTGGATTTGACAACAAGAGAAACAAAACAGGAGAAGTCGTAGCGATTTTGGATCACCCTTTCAATGTTAATCCAGATGGAAGTTTTTCTATTTCCGCCAACACCAACCAAAATGAAAATAAAGGTCCAGGTGTTTATGAAGAAGTACCATATAAAAATCCCTCAGATGTAAAGAATGTGAATCAAAATTGGGCTCAACAAAGTGTCGATAAAGGGTTTTCTCATCACAAAGCTTCAAATAACTACCAAATTTCACAGATTAATCAGATAAATTCTTACAGTGAAAAACCAGTTGGATATGAACAAACGCAACACGAAACAAATTCAAACCATCAAATCAATCCAGAGTATGGGTTTACACAGCAAACTGAAACTTCGGGAAGTGGTCATGAAATCGGTACAGGATTTAATGAAAAGTACGATGTCATCCAGCCTATCAAAGTTACAGGCGAACAGCAAAACATGGATACAAAGCAATTCTTTCCAAATATTGGCAACGGTAAAAAAGAAGCTCAAATATGGAACACTGGTTTCCAAACCCCCTCCGAACAACGGAAAACTGATTTAAATGCTCCGCAAACTGAGGCTGAGATGGCTCATGCTAAGTTTCTCGGTTTGATTAATCCTTGGGGAGTAGGCATGTTTGCGAAAAAAGGATGGTTACCGCCCCGTGGTACAAAACATTTTGATGGGTTTGAAAAAAGAGAGACAGTGCAATCTTTAGGAGAGCAACATATGCTACCTCCAAATAAGCAGATTGAGACGTCAAAAAATACTGGAATAAAATCTGAACTAAACATGAATAATCATGGAAATTTTTCTGACTATTCGAGTACATATGGAGTTTTTACTGATCCCAGCACTGGGCATTTCGATATTTCACGAGATATTCAAAATCAAGATATTCCAAATGGTTTCGATATACAAGAAAATAGAAATAGCAAGAAACCCAACGAATACGCATCAAAGAGTAAGACAACAAATAAAAACAAAGAAAGCAATGAAGGAATTCATCTCAAACATCCAAGTGAAAATTGGATTTCTGTTTCGATTCCCGAAGATGTATTCAATGGGTTAAAACATCTTAATGATCTATTAGATCCTTCCCAATCCATCGAGGGCTTCCATGGCAATGAACCCGGTACATACAATAGTCATCTTTTAACAGAAGCTGTAGAACACGCCCAAAGCATTCCAGGAAGGAAACCTGATATCCAGTTTTCCGAATTTCTGAAGGAAATGGCAAATTCTAATCATTCTTATCAGTTAAATGAAAAGGAAGGTATGGCACATAATGCAATGGACAAAGATCCTCTTCCTCGGCAAAATAAGCCATTTGAGTTTCTGGGATCAAATGGGGAAATAAATGTTCAAGGTGAAAATTTTATTCAGGGGACAAATTCAGGAACAAACGCTGACACTTCTATGAATCTTATTGACAAACAAAACATGTATAGAGAAAGTATTTATCCACAAGATGCACCAGAAATAGTAAAACACGTCTCGACTAATATAGAACCGACTCCAATGCCATTCAAGATACATGATCCTGTACAAAATGGAAACAATATAAATGCAAATGTACAAACGCAAGATGTTATGAATTCAGGAAGTGGTACTATGTTTCATGATCCAAATGCTAGGAACATATTTTCGGATACAATGTTTCCGCATACTTCACCGGCTCATCCGAAAAGTGGTATTCAACATGACCATTCAACGGACAAGAGGATAGTGGATTCTGTGCAAGATTCACCAATCATGCAGTATTTAAATAATGGAAGCGATACTACTAATAATCGAAACGTCCCATATGGATCAGAAAATGTCCACAACACTGGAATAGGCCCTTTCGACCACGAAATGAATCCAAAGAATCGGAAATACGAATACCAATACAAACATTCCGAATCAATGGATTATGCAAAGTGAAAGTATACATAATCATAATGGTGCAACAACCATGCATTCCACTTCAACAATTTCACCAAACTTGAATATGCCAGAAATTAAAAATGTAAAAAACAAACATGGAATGGTTCGCTCTAATGATCCAAGAAGCACATTTACAGGTGATCTACATCACGCTCCGTTCTTTGGTTCTTTCCAAGAGAAATCTCCAATTCCCGTAGAAGCTTCCAGTCCTTCAAATCCTGATGTTAATTCTTATATGGGACCATCAGTTCACAACAACATGATTGACGCGGGTTTCACACATCAAAATAATCAATATCAACAAAATGATCATAACATATCCACATGGTACAACCATAACGCATCTGAAAATCAATTGAGTCCTACCTCTAATCAAGGAAGATTTCATACAGATCAAAATAAGCCAAAGTGGAATCCAAATAACCAAGTAGACGGTCAAACGACGGCCAATTTGATACAGGGAAACACACCAAATGAAGTACAACATAATAACAATCCTAGTGTATGGCATTCTCCGACAGGAACCGAAAGTCCAAACTTTGCATCATATCAACAAAAAGGTCAACAAAACATTCAGAGTTCTGGTATTGAGCAGCACGGCGGAATCGAGGTTCAAAATCAAAATGATATTGTGTTTGATAGGCAAACGGTAAAGCAAAATAACATTCTGCAAGACGTTATCAGAGGAAATTACCCCTCAACAGGATCCGGATCTGATACAACACAAAAGCAACCGAGTATCAATTCTAATTCAGGATATGGCACGCAAGGTTTCACAAGTGACATCAACCCTTCAGTAGGGAACACTTTCTTCGAAACGGAGGTAAAAGACCCATGGCACAGTACAAACCAAAAAGGTACTAATACAAAGAATATACAATCAAATCAGCGTTTCTATTCTAATACAGGATTAGGTGCACCAGGTTTCACACGTGAGACCAAGCCTTCATCAGGGAGTAATTTCTTAGAAAAGAAATCACAAGATCCATGGTTCAATTCAAACCAAGAAAGTACTAATATAAAGAATATAAAACCGAATCTGAGTACACCAGGTCTTACAAATGACATTAACCCCTCATTAGGGGTCAATATCTTCGAAACGAAGGCACAAGATTCTTGGTACAGTACGAACCAAGAAGGAATCAATACGAAGAATGTACAACCAACTCAGAATTCCAATTCAGGATTTAGTACACAAGGTTTCTCAAGTGACATCAACCCTTCATCAGGGAGCAAATTCTTGGAAACGAAGGCACAGGAACCATGGAAGAGCATAAACCAAGATGTTACAAATATAAAGAATAAACAACAAAGTAATAATTCTAAATCAGAATTCAGTGCACATGGTTCCACAAGTGGTATGTTACCTTTAACAGGGAATCAAGTTTCCAATACAAACATTGGAGATCCGTGGTACAGAACAAATAATCAAGGTGATACACGGAGGGGTCAACAAGATTCCTTCGGCTTCAGTAGGAGAAAGAGTACGTCACCATTGAGTTTTATTCAAAATAGTCCTACAGTTGAACTATCAGGTATCCATTCAAATTATGGTGATAATTCCATGACAAGTCATCTAAATACCAAAGAAGTTGAACCTAAAGAGACCTCTTCATTGGAAAGGGCAATCAAGATCAGACATCAGTGAAATCAGAAAGCTACACTTCAAATCAAGGCAATGTTTGGAAAACAAATGAACAAAATTTCCAAATGGTTGAAAGTACACCAATAACTCCTTCATGGAAAGCTAACAAAATGACGATGGAACAGCTGGGAATCAATTCGAATCAAGGAGCTTCCACCAGATAATATTTTTAAGAACATGGTAAACAATGCTGGCGAATATTCTGAGTCAGTACCCGTAAAAGTTGACAAAATAAAAAATGTAGGAGAATATAGCCACGTTTCAAATCAAGGTGTATCAGACAAACGGGAAGTAGGCAGTTTTGGCAGTAGCTACTCTTCTGTCGGAGCAGAAAATATTGAATGGATGGGACAAAAGGGGTATGATACAAACCGAGGAACTATTTTGGATAATAGAAATCAAGACCAAACAACACCATCTTTCATCGATTTCAAAAATATGGCAGATGTTCAGAATACAAAGTATGATTCAAATACAGTAGATAGTGGAACTGTACACGGTATGAAACCAAATCCCGCAATAGGTGTAGGTGAACGTTATCATCATAATAGCACAGAAAACATACGGTTAATCGAAACGAAGAACAATTCACATTTAGAAACTGGTTTGAATGATATGTATCACAATACGATGAACAATATTGGAGACCAAACAACATCAGCATCCATCAATTCATCGAATCCAGCAGCTGTACAGAAATATGGAGAACCTAGTTATATAAATACTAGAGATCAACACACAGTTGGAAGTGCTAGTAAGTGGTATACCCCAGTATCTACTGAAAGTCCTTATAAAGTTGCAGTGGGGCAATCAAGAGACAGCTATCATAAAGAAGCTGCCACCAATAATAATCAACAAAATACACAAAGCTTTACTAATATGCAGTTCAGTGAAAAAGGAACACAGCCTCTAAATAGTGCAGGAGAAACGCAAACAAAAAACGATCCTTATTATGCAAGATTTCGGAATAATAATGAACAACATAAAGGGGGGTTCACCAATGGAAAGTTTGCTACAGTCTTGGCTGAAACTCGATCTAATGCTCCAGAAAGGCAAAAGTGGAACATTCCTAACATAGGAGGTGACTACATACAACCTAAAACTCCTGACTTAAAGGCTGGCCAGGACATCCCTGGAAGAAAGATGAAAATTCCGGGAGTAGATAAGATAAAAACGAGTACAAATGAAGGAGTCTCCATGGATTATTTACCTCCGAATATCCCCAGTCATAACGGTGAAAAGTTTATGTCAACAGGTTCTAATACGCAAATGCCTGAAATGAAAGTACAGAAAACATACGGCTCAGCCAATGATAAAAGTCACCAAATTGCTCATGGTGGAAGTAGCACAAGCAAGCAGAATAATTTACTTATGCACGAAAAACGTTTCCAAAATAGAGGTCAGGTTGAACAATTTGGATACAATTCAAATCAGGGAAATAATCGGGAGAGTTTTCGTACGACAACCCCAAAGATGGATAGTTGGAGAAAAAGTCCAGCGTGGAACAATATCAAAAGAAACCAAAGAGTAGAACCAACAGTAAGCTACGGTTCAAATAGAGTAAATCCTGCCTCTACGAGTCAACAACACATTGAATCCATTTCTACTGGCCAATACCCCTCATTTGGTAAAAATACGCAAAATAATCCAAGTACCAATTATGCAAGATTCAATTCAAACGTAGGGAAACCCTTGAATACAAATCAAGGTAATACTGGAATCTTTGGTAGTGAACAGTTTGTCTCGAAAGAAACCCATAACTTTGCCAAAGTAGACCAAACAAAGTATATTAATACTAATCAAGTTGGTTTCTATGGAAATCGTGGAAATAGTCAAAATGTACCTTCTCGTGAACAGAAAACTCCTAACAATTTCGATATTCAGATTAATGGCAGAGAATACCATACCGAATCTAATCCAAATTTAATGGGCGGACGGGAAACAAGAAGCGATGTGCCACTTTCTTCTGAATATGTGGAAAATCAACAAAAAGTGAATATACAGCGAAATAGGAACCCGATAGCCACATACAACACCCGGGGGCGTGGTATTCAAAACGTACCTCTCTTCTCATCATCGAACGATTTTCAAAAGCAATATGCTAAATACTTATCTCGCAGTTCTCAAAGAGGAATTCGCAATGATAAGTTTGCATCTAGAGGCTTTCCTTCAATGAATGATCATATTACTATACAAAATAACCCCACCAAAGGGAATTATTCCACCTCAAGCAATACTTACTCAAGTTATGATAGGCAGTCAACAGACAGTGGTCGTTCAAGCTATGATGAACCGTCTACGAGTAATCTGCAAACTAATTATGGTGAATCGCATTCACAAAATACTCATACAAGTAAATTCCAATCATCCTTCCGCTATACTGGTATTCCCATTGAACAATACTCGTCATTTGATACTCATGGCTCGAATTCTTCTGTACCTGCTACACACAGTGGATTAATGTACCGTAACAAATATGACAGTTCCAGGGATTTAAGTCGTAAAAATACAAAGTCGGGGGGATTTAGAACAACCGGACATAGTCATAATCCATCTGATGATAGATCCAGTACAGGCTTCTGGAACTTTGGCAGGACTAAGTACAGTGAAAATAATCAAGGATATCGTGATGACAGCAATTCTGAATCATCCCAATCCTCTCTTGGACATGCTGGCTCAAAAACCGGCTACACTAACAATTTGATGAAATTATTTCAAAATTATATGAAATCAAGTTCAAGAAATACGGCATACAATAACCAAAGGGAAAGTAGTGTTGATTATCCAGTGAACAACAATGTTGATACTCTAATGGAAAATGGAAGGAACTTATACTCGACAGAGAAGACAAGGGGAAGCACGTATCCCATGTCAACGGGTAAGTTCAACGCCAAACAACTGTCTATTGCTTATTTAAGTAAGGAATCGAAATAAACGATAATATTAGAATTTTAATGTTGCAATGAAAAATTGTCTCACTTTTAGTCTTTACGTAAATATATATAATAATCAAAGATGTTCCATGATCATTGTAGGCACAAAACAAAAAGACCAGTTTTACCCATATCCCATGGACATACCAACTAAGGCACCAATCACAGAATCCAGATTTAAGATGATAAATCAACTAAATGCTGCACAGGATAAAAGATATGACAACGTGCATTTGATAAATTCAAAAACTTCACCTTCAAAGATTTATCCAACAATGGTCAATGATGAAAACGCTTTTGGCACATTCAATGTGAAAGGCAACTCTAATATTCCTGGAGGTGAAGAAACTTACAGGAAAACAAAAGATGAAACAGTTCTATTGAAGTCAAGGATGAGTCTTGACGACAAGTACGAGGCTTTTAATGACAGGAACATGTTCCCGCAACAATATAACGAGGGGATGTTATCCAGTCAAACAAATCAACGAAACAGCATAAAAGATGGCCGTCAAGACAAAAATTTCGTAAGCAATGTGGTCGAATATAAAAATGATTATAATAACGACAATGCTGACGTTTCAGATGATGACGTTTCAGATGGTAACGATTCAGACAGTGATAACGATTCCAAAAACGACAATGACGACGATTACAATGATGCAATTAACGACAGCGGCGATGACGACAAAAGTGATTTAATTGAAAATTATGAAAATGAGACTTCAAATGATGATGATTCTAGTGATGATGATAATTCAAACGGAAGTGATGAATCTGAAGTTGACAGCAATGACGACAACGACGATGATGAATCAAAAAGTGAATCAACAGATGGAAATTCAAGAGATAGTGATAATTCAGATGATGATCACCATAGTGATAGCGATGAATCAGGAGCTGAAAACGACGACGACGACAATGATGATGATGATCACGACGACGATAATGATGATGATGATGATGATGATGATGATGATGATGATGATGATGATGATGATGATAACGACGACGACGATGATGGTGATGATGATGATGAGAACCATAGTGATGAAAACTATAATGATGAAAACCATAGTGATGAAAACCATAGTGATGAATCTAAAGTTGACGATCAGGACTACGACGATGATGGAGATGATACAAAGAACGACAGCAAGGCTAAGAAATATGATTCCAGAGAGGAAGATAATGTAAGGGATGATGGTTATTCAAGAGAAGACAATTTCAGAAAGAACAATAAATCGATAAATGGAGATAAAGTGAGAAATATTAATCGCACTAAAGGTTTCGAAATGAAAAATTACGTAGACATGATGTACAGATATTATTTAAGGAGGAGTATTCAAGATAGATTTAATCCAAAAGATGACAATATCCTAAATGATGACAGTTTACTAAAGGATATCAATGCCTTTAGTAAAGGATCTAGGGATGACACCGCTAATGGTGTTTTTAACTTCAAAGAAGGAAACAGCAATGATAACAAAAAGATGGAACAAAATTATATGAAGGAAAATCGTAAGCCTTTGAAACATCGCACTCATCAGAAATGGACAAACCCAACTAGGATATCATCAGAAAATACAGTAACTGTTAATAAAGATACCAACTCAGATGATTTTATAAAAGCGAAGCTAGATCGTACTTATCAGAAATGGGCAAACCCAAGTACGATATCATCAGAAAATACTGTTAATGTAGACAACAAATCAGATGGTTTTATAAAAGCGAAGCTAGATAAACCCACAAATAAAAGCGATGACGTGAAAAGCGAAACAACAGTAGCAATGGTGCTGGAGTCACCACCTGAAATGGCAGAAATGAATATTCAAAACAAAGTTGAAAAAGGTGATATAAAAACAGCAGAAAACATGGACAAAACAAATGTGAAAGGAAAGTATCGTCCGATTTCGAAAAAAGTCCGAAAAAGTAAGAAAAGGAGAAGAACAGCAAAGAAATCTAGTAAGCCAGCGAAACATCGTGTACGTAATAATCGACGAAAAAACAAGACAGAACGAAAACGAATAACAAATAAAAGTACCAAATCTGAAAAAGCAGGAAACACCTCATCAAAGGCGAAAAACAAGGCAGTTCGAACAAATACTGACAGTCAGAAGGTATCAAAAACGAAAACATCAGTGAAGAACTCTAAGATCAAACGTAGGAGAAAAACATTGAGTAAAGGTACGAAGATTTATTAAGAAAGGCTAATTATTTCTTGAAATCTGCATCTACACTAGTCAATATAATACATATAAAGCTATGACTTTTAAAATGACTTTGCATTGATCGCTGTTTTTTTTTTCTAGGAAAAAAGAATATCAAAAGGAACTTAAAGGTTGATCCAGAACTGAATGGGGTAAACTTGCATTATTTTTAAGAATCTATCTATTTGTTTCGAGATTTTACAGGGAATAAAAGTAGTAGTTAAACACAGTAAGGTATATCTTCGAAAGAAAAGCTAGGCATTAGGACAGATTGACAGACAGACAGACAGACAGACAGACAGACAGACAGACAGACGTAATAAAAACAAAAACGGAGAAATAATGGAACTGAAGTTTGTTCGCAGTAGTAACAATATCACCAAAAACATATATTTATTCATTCGAGGAAATAATCTTTCTCTGGACAATATTTTTATTACAAAGGAGCCGATAAGATACGGCATAAAATCTGTCCTGAAAGAGTGGAATTTTCAAAATGGGAACTTTCTTTCACAAAACTGATGCCAGTTCTTGGTTTCATCACAATCAGCAGTTTGATAAGATTGATCGTGCACCGTTTTCCTAATTTTGAGGCAAAATACGTCTTTTTTCTATAGAAATCAATGGAAAAGATTTGTAAAACATTGATCCCCCTTACTGCAGAACGCCACTTTAACAGAGGTGTATATAACTAATACATATCTTTTTACAAAGTTGGGTTCCGTAGTAAGGGGGGGGGGGATGCCCCAGAGACGAAAAACTAAAAAAGGAGGGTGGGGGCTTTTGGCGAATCTGTGTTTTAGGCAATAATATCAGCGAAGTTTCATTTTTCCTCTTTTAAAGTAATTCATTTATTTATTCTAAACATGTTCACATAAAATTCACAAGATTTTGGAATGGAATAAACAAGAGCGTGCTGTTTATTTCTGTACAGTGTGTATTTCGCGGTAAAATGCCTACTTTGTTGCCAATGAATACAAAATACAACCGTATTTCAGATTCAATATTTTAAAATTCATGGAAAAAAATTGAGACCAGTTTTTTAAATTAGATTTCTAGTATCTTGTTTAGACTATAACTATGTTTTAGATATAATAAATTATACATATTATCCATATTAGCCTTAATTTTAAATGTTTTCTTTTATCGATATAGCTTCTTTTCAACATGGCTACCCCCTACTCTTTGGACTGTAATTTAAGTTTCTAGAAATAAACTTACCAAAATAAAAGTTGAATGAGGAATCTCAAATACATTACACTTTCGTAACGATCAAGCTTTTCTTGCGTATAGATCATTGTGTAGAAGAAATATACTTAATGCGATTCAGGGCTAAATACAGCCCTTATCTTATCAGTTCATTAACTTTATCTAAAAGAAACAGTTTTTATTCATAAAATTTTTGTTTCTGCACTTTCAGAATAATAGGGCTCCAAAATGAGTCGGATAGGAATTATGACAATCACTAACAGATCAGGAGGAAAACGCCACTTGCTGTGATACAATATGATATTAAAGTTCTCATCGAATTTAATTCGATATTCGTTACTTATTTTCTATTTATGATAACAATGGTACCCATGTTTTAAGGATTTACTCACAGATGTAATCTGATCAGGAAATGTTGAACGGTACAAAGATATGTAGTATTACCATTTTCTATCAGATTCTTTTGTTTATTTATTGTATTGTCTTTATTTATTATATAGTTATTTTTCATTTTTCTTGAATTGAATGAAAAATAAAAAGTTTGAAATCAATACAATATCTGTTTAGATTTCTTTGTTTTCTGATAGCTGATATTTGATGATTATAACAATAATTATTCTCAGAGTTCATCAACATAAATCAGACTTTTTTTTCTAATACAATTTAGTCATGAGCACATTCCACGTAAATATGTAAATAAGGATATAAACAAGTTTTAGAGCTGTTGAATGCTATAATTTGTGTATTTCCTCCAGTACTGATCACCCATGATTTGACAATATGATGAATCGGAAGGAACGAACCCTCCAAAAACATCCATAAGGCAAAAGTCCTTCCATGTAAATTATCAACCAAAAATCGGGATGTGGCGACACGTTCATTAGCGTGATAAGAATTTAGTAATAGACTAGGCAGATTCATCATTACAATTATCGGTGATCAATCTGTACTAAATCTAACACAAAGGTTAATAACTATACAAATTCCTTTTTTACATCTACATGTTTAAAGTATAAAAATGTAATTGTCGATTTTCCCTATAACTATTTTTGTACCAAAGAAAAATTTTAAGTACGACGTCAGAAATTGGCAGACTGAAAATAAACAGTATTAGTATAGCATTTTGATTGGTTCAGTTCTTTTATAGACGAAGAAACCACACAATTTAAAATTCAGAAATGGGTTTTTTTTTTCTCAGGAAATACTGAATTTATTACGTTTTAACATTTCTTGCACGCTCATGAACATAAAACTAATTAAATGCACGCATATCAAAGGATAAGGAAATCATGTGATGCAAACATTTTCACAATTAGTTCCACGATGAGTATAAAAGTTTTTATCTGAGATAGAAAACGGTGTAGATGAAACCAAAGATACCTAAAAATGAATTGATTCTCATACTATAGAATTTATGTCAACTGTCGAGGTCCATATTTGGTTTAATAATAATAATAAAAAAAACAAAACAAAACAAAGTATTGAATGGTATCAATATGAGTGTACATTTCTTTTGTGTCAAAAAATAGTGTTTTGTGGTATTGTGTACATCAGTGAATGAGAGTGAAACACAAAATCCGAAATCAAAATCCAAAAATCACAATCAATAGGAATACAAATCTTGAAAAAAATATATAAAACAGAACTTTCTAATGAGAAAAGGAAAACCGGGCAAATAGACTGAGACAATGCCAAATCTCCATAGAAACACGAAGGATAATTTTATCTAATGACCACTGGAAAAAAAAAGTATGGAAAGTAATGTAGGTGGGGCTGTTAAAACGCGCTGTGCCAATAAGTAAAGTTTAAACATATTCAAGTGAGTTAAAGAAGATCCTGACGATAATCTCAACCGCACTCACAATAGAGCACCAAATTGAGCATCGACGGGCCCCTAGCAAGCTAGAGGTAGAACCAACTGCCCGGGAGGAGTAAGCATCTCCTGTGGACTAGCCGCATCCGCCGTCGATGTTCATGCAAGAAAATAAAAACAATATATAAAATGCATGCACTGTCTGGGATTATGTCTATATAGAAAGTGTTATGACGACAATTTTGTACAGGATTCGTGTTATATATATAATAAATGTACAAGTGATAGTATCTAAGCAAGTAGAACCAAAAAAAAAAAAAAAAACAAAGAAGTAAGTTTAATGTTTATTTTGAAATATTTCGTTGTACACTGTACCTTTCTTTAAAACAAAGGAGGGTTCTAAAATAGGCCCGGTTTCAGGATTTAGAATATCATTAGTTTCCAAAAAAAATCATTGTGGGGCCTTCTTGAAAATTCATGGAAGAAATTAGATGTACACTATAATGCAAAAATGAATTCCATTCTTGGCCAAGTCTGCCTAACATAATAATTACTTGTGGAATCTGCTATTAGAAAACAGAACACAGAGAAAACTGAAGACCATCACATCGACAAACAATAAGACACATAGAAAATATTCCACAAATTAAACATTCTTCAAAGAAGCAATTTATGAACTAACTTAACATATCTTACAGCATGGAAGACAACGAGATGTTAAAAATCCTATCATCCAACAAAAGTTTGAAGTGACGCTAGTCGCTCACATCAGCAATATAATGTTTTTCGGTTTTTCGGTTAGTATCCTTGCCCTCTCAACGAAATCGTTGTATTTTGAGCTTGCTTTGGAATAGCATATCAATTGCGATATGAATACATCATAGGCAGGGGACGAAAAAATGTTACCGAAATTTGCAATTTTGAAGTTGAAATCTTCACTTTTGTCATATATTGAAGTATTCAGGTGACATGATAACATGAAATATAAATATGAAGCAGATAATGCTTTCGGTATATTGTACATACTATTCCCAAAATGAAGTGAACAATGATGGGTTGAGTCAATATATTATTTACAGTAAGGTGTATAAAAAATCAAATTCATACATGTAACTGATACGACTACGACTTCATTCTTCTTCGCTAATACTATAGTATTTTTAAAAGCCATTCTCTCTTGGCGTGAAATTAATTGCCAGAACTTATTTATATATTGTTTGGTCGAGAGAGAAATTCATTTGAACCTATGATACAATGTTCATAATAAACTATATGGTCATATGTATACTTGTGTAAAACCTTGACCCTGCCTGTGAGCCACATTTCTGGTAGATTTTATGGATTATCATGGGTACTCGGTGTGTGCTTCATGTTGAAATTATATTTTGTACTCAAAAAGATATGATATCATAGGGTATCTTCGAAAGCAAAGGAAATTAGATTATCTAAAATATTTCAATAATAGTTCATGGTACATGTATTGATGGCTGGAGATTGAAGACTGGCAGGTAACAAAGTAAACGTCATACAAACAGAAGTTGATTCATCATTTTGATATTGAAAAATTCATATCAGCGTGCATAACAAAGGAGATTAATAATAACTTAAAAAAAATATTTTGACTCTGTCGTTTCCATAATTACTGAATGGAATTAGTATAGAAAAGCCAAATTCAGAATTTAAAAATATCAGAATCAAAGGGTTAAATGCCATACAAAATAATAAAAAACACGAAATGAAACAAAGTAATTAAAATATTCTGCAAAGAAGCAAAAGTAAATCTCCAACAGAGATGAGATCAGGTGCCCGGGGAGAGTAAGTATCTACTGTTTGCTAGCAACATCCGTCACCTAAACCATGCAGAAAAAGACAAAACCAGTGAATCCGTCAAAGTCGTTGTTTTTGGATGGTCCTTACCTAAAATACCTTCCAACATTGAGGATAACTAGATTTTATGTTTTACATTTCATTGCATCATCAAAACAACATTTGCAGTGGCAAAGTCAGTAGTTCACAAATTAACCCTTTGTTGAGCAGTTTCTCGCTCTGGATCAACGTACCAAATCTGATTTGAATACATCATACTAAGGTCACGAAGGAATGTTTCTACCCAGAAGGAACGGAAAATTTGTAATTTCGAAGTTGAAAACGTCACGTTTGTACTTTATTGAAGTATTTGGGTGATTATTGTCATAAAAAAATGGAATGTGATCTGAATATGAAGCAGATTTAGTGTTGTCAGTTCTCTTTCACCTCTAGTTCACACATATAGATTATACTAATGATTCATGCCAATGTTACTGCAACATTAACTTGGTCTAGAATTGTTTTATAATGCACAAGCTACCTTATTCCTACATTAAGTTTTGTTTTCATGTTATATCTCTAACTTGATGAATTTTACCTTTAGTATGCATTCACTTTCGGTTGGCTGTAAGTGTTGCTTTGTGCATGACAATCGGATCCATAAAAATAAAAGATATGTTGCTTGTTACCATGAATATCATTATTTTTTTTAATAAGTAAAGTACTTCAGCTTTTGGAATTTAACAATGCACATTTATTGTCCAACTATTTTGATACGTAACATTAGTTTCAATTAAAATTTCACTTTTTCCTTCAAAACCTTGAAAACAGATACATAAAAAACCATTAAGGTAGTGTCATTAGACAGGTCAGTATTACCTGTTGTGTTGTACTTATAGCACCTAAACTACAGTTTTGTTTTAAAACTTCTCAAGAATGTTGAAAATTCGGCTGAATTCGTTTGAAAGGTGTTATTATTTGATGTTTATTGTTTTTTTATTACTTGTGAACGACAGCTGTTCTCAAGGTAAGACACACTGATACATTGTACGTAAATAATTAACTAATCAACATTTATGTAAACATGAAAAATTCATTTTCGACTTAAATTAATTAAAAGGTAAAATTATACATCTGCACACAGTTTAATACCAGTGAGATAATACTAGTATGTAACAATTTTTTTACTCAATAATGCTTCAGACAAGGCTTATTTTCTTTTCTCAATTTCAAAGAACAAAGAAAAGACATTTCTGATCCCCCAGTAAAAGGGAGAGTGAGGACAAAAAGTAGACGTATAACAGTTCCTTTTGCTAAGGGTTACATTAATGAAGGACCAATCAGATTCCCCGTTTTAGACAACACCGTGACAGGACAGGCGAATGATGCTTCTCCCGTCTTTGACGAGCCAAACCTGCCGAGACTTACAGACCCCTTTATCAATAATGAGATGACGCGTACGCAGACTGCAGAAGGTACACTTTGTCTTTGGAAAAGGGAAAGGTTTTGTGTGATCAATACATAGTAATTTTATACGACATAATACCCTATCAATCAATACAGCACATGTACTTTTTCGGCGAAAAAAAAAAAAATCGGAAAAGAATTACCATGGATACATGCACATGAATTCTAAGTTACTGTCACATATATTAATTGCTTTGAAAAAATTGTATCATTTTAGTAATGGTCAAGTGCTTATTGTGTTAGTATTATATAATACCTTGCATCAGATTCATCTAAAGAACTGAAAATGTGTTCATCCTTGCATCCAAGTTAGTTGAAAGACAGCAGTTGTCAGTACTTTAAAGTGATCGAACTTTGAAGCTACAGTTTAACAAAGAGATTATTTGAGCATACAAATTACTTCATCTGCATACAGTTAAATCGATGGATGTATAATTGAGAGTGTAATTAACTTATACTTAGCAGGTAAAACAATAAACTCAGACGGTGTAAAGAAACCTCCATCAATGACAGACGTAAAGCCCTCGGGGATAAGAGAACGACATATACCAATAGCTAAAGGATATGTCAACGGAGGTGGATCATTGAGTTTTCCTGTGTTTAAGGACGGAAAAAGAATCGGGATTCAAAGGCCTGATGGGACAGTGGTTCTGTTTTCAAACCAGGATTCATCAGTTTCATGACCGAAATGAATATGTACAAGAAATGAAAATGTATAAGATGGCGTCCGAAAATGAATATGTTAATGAATAAAACAATTACGAGTACTAGCATACAATAATTTTAATGATTTTTTTTTTCAAATATGATTGAAGCACTATTCTCGTCTAAGTAATAACAAGCACATGTAGCAGGAGTGGCGATTACCCAACAGGGGAAATTATATATAAACGCTCCTGTTGAAATTCTTCAGAATCCAGACATGGTAAGTGACAAATATGGATAACGACCATATCCCTGTATACAGCACAAAATCGATAATTCAGAAAATCAGAAACCGAAGGCATACAAAATCAGAGTAAAACAGGAACCAAAGCAAACAAACAAAAACCCCGACCATATGAAAAGAAGCGAACTCCCGATATGGGAGTGAGACCAGGTGCCCAGGTAGGTAAGCATCTCCTGCTTGCATTCAACACCCGCCGCTTAAATTCGGTAGAACTGTCACATCCGATTACTTCCATTTCGGAAGACATGGAGTTCAATATCTTTGGTTGGATGGTTCAAATGGCCTAATATAGAATATCATCCACCATTCTGGAGAGCAGGACATCATAGTGTATGACGAGTTCCCCATATCGACCATAGAACTTCCTCAGTGACGATATTAGTCGGTAACAAACATATCCCTGACTGAAAAGCTTGTCTGAAAGACGCATAGCTCTCAGAACAAAATCCGTATATTTGGTACTTGCTCTGGCATAGCGTATCAACTGAGATATGAACACGCCATAAGCAGGCGATGAAGGGATGTTGCTGGAAACACAAACCAATCGATCAGGATCATCACACAAAGGTACTAGAAACACAAACCAATCGATCAGGAGCATCACACAGATAATAAAAACACAAACCAGTCGATCAGGATGATCACAGACAGATACTAGAAACACAAACCAATCGATCAGGATGATCACACACAGATACTAGAAACACAAACCAATCGATCAGGATCATCACACAAAGATACTAGAAACACAAACCAATCGATCAGGATCATCACACAAAGATACTAGAAACACAAACCAATCGATCAGGATGATCACACACAGATACTAGAAACACAAACCAATCGATCAGGATCATCACACAAAGATACTAGAAAAACAAACCAATCGATCAGGATCATCACACACACAGATACTAGAAACACAAACCAATCGATCAGGATCATCACACACAGAAACACAAACCATTCGATCAGGATCATCACACAGATACTAGAAACACAAACCAGTCGATCAGGATGATCACAAACAGATACTAGAAACACAAACCAATCGATCAGGATCATCACACACAGATACTAGAGACACAAACCAATCGATCAGGATGATCACACACAGATACTAGAAACACAAACTAATCGATCAGGATCATCACACACAGATACTAGAAACACAAACCAATCGATCAGGATGATCACACTCAGATACTAGAGACACAAACCAATCGATCAGGATCATCACACACAGAAACACAAACCAATCGATCAGGATCATCACACACAGATACTAGAAACACAAACCAATCGATCAGGATCATCACACACAGATACTAGAAACACAAACCAATCAATCAGGATGATCACACACAGATACTAGAAACACAAACCAATCGATCAGGATCATCACACAAATATACTAGAAACACAAACCAATCGATCAGGATCATCACACAGATACTAGAAACACAAACCAATCGATCAGGATGATCACACAAATATACTAGAAACACAAACCAATCGATCAGGATCATCACACAGATACTAGAAACACAAACCAATCGATCAGGATGATCACACAAATATACTAGAAACACAAACCAATCGATCAGGATCATCACACAGATACTAGAAACACAAACCAATCGATCAGGATCATCACACAGATACTAGAAACACAAACCAATCGATCAGGATCATCACACACAGATACTAGAAACACAAACCAATCGATCAGGATCATCACACACAGAAACACAAACCAATCGATCAAGATCATCACACACAGATACTAGAAACACAAACCAATCAATCAGGATGATCACACACAGACACTAGAAACACAAACCAATCGATCAGGATGATCACACAAATATACTAGAAACAAATCGAATTGATACTATAAACACAAACCAATCGATCAGGATGATCACACACAGATACTAGAAACACAAACCACATATCTATTTTAAATTTGGTTTGATAGTGTAAAACAACAGAGTACGGACTGTGCTGCATCTATCCATCATACTTTCTTATCCAATTCTTTTTGGCAGGCTATATACAATGCCAATCTACAAATGACAGACTTAAGTCCTGAATCAATTCCTTAATTCTTTGCCTTGAAGTTCATAGTTTTGACTTACATGAATGAATTTTCATTGTCTCTGACAAAGAGATGTATAACTGGATAGTGTATAAATCCAACAAAGGTCAAAATAGCATAAGTTCACTACTATATGTAAGCTGAAATTTATGTACCATGTGTGACGGTCTTTTGTTTGAGGAATATAGGTTAAAGATTCCTCTATAAATATGTTCATTATGTGATATGCTGCAATATTTCCATTCAAAAATCTAGTGCATCGATATGATTTTCTATTACGGTTCATTAAGGAAACTAATTTCTAAATACATATTCTGTGATATAATGAATGGTTTTCTCACTATTGATCTCCTTGAAATAAATTACAACAACTAAAGAACTCTTTCACAGATTGACCGAAAAATTTATTGAATGACTGCATAGTAATCAACATACATGTATATAATAACACTACAACTTTTCAACTTTATAGATATTACTTTGTAGATATTTCCAGCTGAAAACAGGGGACAACAAAACAGTCTAATATCAAAAACCTGTATTATATTAAAACCCCTCATTCATACAGTTCTTGATAATTAAAACAAAATTCTCTAAACTACACTGTACAACCTTTGTACTATACGAAAACTCAAAGTCAGGATATTGCTGACTGAATGGTATGCATGTATAAATACATCCAAGTAATATGTAAAGTTATAAAATGCATAATCAACATAAAATCTAAAATAACATGTAGGTTGGATATAACATTGGAAGGAGGATACTTACAGCAGTATATTCATCATATATTACCATATATTACCATATTTTACCATATATTACTATATATTAAAGCATGTTTTGAATGAAAATCATTGTCTTACGCTTATCACAATAATCACAAAGAAACGAAATCAAAGAAAACAATTGCTGCATAATTATTGTATTTGCATTGAATCACAGGGTAATGAGGTTGAAGTCCATGTTATAATAGCACTACTGAGCACCTTCTATCTATGAATTCTTCTGTGGAATTTTCATGCAGATCTGAAGTTGGAAAAAGAGAAATCCATTTTATAGTCTGCATGATGTATTAATTGGTAGGTAGCCTGACTGGACGGAGCTTAATCATTCAACTCAGTTTTAGATATCATGATGCATATAATCAATGTAAATAATGTAATAAATGTATCATAAGAAGCTAATATTCTACCTATCTAGATTCTTCTGTACTTAAAATCAATTAAAAAAAGCTCCTGTCATGTCACTTCCCTCTTTGATGTTTGCAATATGAAATATAGTACACTGTGTACTATAAATCAAATTTTTTCAAAGTAAAATTCTGAAGGAAGTATCTATTATCTAAAATATTAAACTTACATTTTTCACTTCTAAATAGTTTTGGATTCCATATTCTCCCCTGTAATAAATAATAATAAGAATTGAATATCAAATGATTTTTATAAAGCACTATCCCTATATAATTCAATCCTCAACTCATATCTGAAGCATCTCAGAAATCGTTAGTATACATATACTGAGGATGCCTAGACCAATTGGAACATTTTAAAAAGCTTTTAATATTTCATGTTCTTTAAAATATAAACTAATTTTACTGACTTTCAAGAGAGCTTTAAAAGAAATGTTGACTGCTTCAGAACTAACATTACACAACTAATAACTAAAATAAAGTGAAACTTGAGATTTCTTTATTTTTTATAAGGTCATTTTCTTGTATGCATCAAAATCATATTCCAGTTTCAGAAAATGAATACAGAAATAAAATGTTATGATAAGAGCACAAATTCACTTGGAATTCTTGAATTCTTGAATTAATGAAGAACCTCCTGTTTACATCAGATACTACAAGACACAGCCAATATTGTGCCTCACATGAAATTCATATGAAATGAGCATCATGTAAATTTCGCATGAAACTTTATGTGAAATTCATAAAATTTAACATAACATTTATCTGAAAAATATTTCAAATGAATTCCACATAGATTTTCCTTCACATGGATCTCACATTAATTTTTCTATGTGACCTTCATGCGAAATTGAATTTACATTAAATCTTTGTCAGATACTTCACATGAATTTCATGCAAAAGAAAATTAAGTAAATGTCATGTTCGCTCTCCTTTTACATAAATTTCATGTGAGCTTTCATGCAAAGTTCATGTAAATTTCACATGAATTTTATATGAGGCACAATTGGTTGTGAATATGAACTTACAATTCTCTGCCAATGCCAGACATTTTGAAACCTCCAAAAGGAGCCTGAATTCTTACAACATTGTAACAGTTTATCCTGTAAGGCACAAAACAAATAAGTGTATTCACCGAGGTCAATATAGGAAAGTCTTGACTCACATGGAATGCATATCAAGAGCCTATCACTTAAACCATTCAACAATCATTATCAAGATTAATATTTTTGCTGATAAACAAAAAACAATCAGGCAGATGAATCTCTGATTATTGGGGGCATTGATATTCCATATTTCAATTAAGAGTAGCAATAGTGGATTAAATATCTATGAATAGTTAGATTTGTAACAGAGGTCAGGAGCAACAAGATTAATTGACTCAAAGCTCAGTGTAGTATGTATCTTTGTAGTATTGGTGAGTATACATACCAGACACTTCCAGCCTGTACGGCCTGAGCAAAGGTCATAGCCTTGTTTAGATCATTAGTGAAGACGGCAGCACCTAAACCATACGTAGTATCGTTAGCTCTCTCAATGACCTCCTCCATGGTCTTAAACTTGATAATGTTCTGAACTGGACCGAAAATCTGAAAGAATCAAAATATCAATATAAGTAAAATACATATGAGGAATTTAGTATCTCAATTGCTGGTTGGGAATTCAAATAATAAATACATGCAGCATGCTTTAGTAAATACTCTAGATCTATTTCTTATCATCTCGTATCTTGAAATTGATTAACCCACCATAATTTATTTCTTTACACTGTATTTATTACATTTACATAAATGTACATAATTCTTGTGCTACTCTTATCATCAACAGAAACACTGATACATCACCTCTTCTTTGGCTATTCTCATGTTGTCTTTGACATCAGCGAACACTGTGGGTTTGATGAAGTATCCCTGGTCACCAAGTCTGCCTCCTCCTGTCACCAGCCTGGCCCCCTCTTTCTGCCCTGCCTGGATCAGATCCATGATCTTGTTAAACTGCTCCTCATCAATCTGAAGACCAAAATAATATTTGTAGATTCTTAATTTTGAAAGAAGTTCTTGCTGTTTTAAAAATTAAGTTGTGCAATTTTGAATTTTTTTTTCTTTCCATTTTCAATTAATTACAATAGTAGCATATTTGAAATTCGATCTACTGTAAAAACGATAAAAACAAAATTTCCATTTTTAATAAAGGCAATGCAAGCGTAGCATCCCTTTGCGACTGCATCTTTTATTCAATCAGCAGAATAATTTTAAAATCATGTCCATAGTGACCTTGACCTCTGACAATTACCTTGAAAATCAATAGGGTTCATTCTCTCCTCATGAGGAACATCGTGGAAAGAATTGGTGATCCTCTGTGATGATTAATTGCTTTGTCTTCTATGCTTTTCAAAAGGATTTAAAGCCTAAGTTAACAATAACCTTGACCTTGAAAATCAATAGGGTTCATCTTCGCCCCATTGGAAACATTTGTGGAAGGTTTGATGTTTCTATGATGATTGCTTTGTCTTCTATGCTTTTCACAAGGATTTTAAAACCAAGTCAACAGAGAAAATGACCTTTGACCCCTGACCTTAAAAATCAATAGATTTCATCCTCTTCCAAAGGAGATCATTTGTCGAAGGTTTAATGTTTCTGTTCACAAGGATTTTAAGCCCAAGTCCATAGAGACCTTGACCTTTAACGCACAGCAGCAATGCTATGTCCCCTCCACAACAGCGTTGTGAGGGGATAATAAACTACTATTAATTATCAAGTAACTTTTTCTTTATTTAGAGAAATGCCTATAAAAATTATACATATATTTCTCTTCAAAATGAAGAAATATTTTTCAATTCTTATTTGTTCATTAACTCTGAAAGTCCTTTTGACCACAGAATAGACAAAACCTTTAACATGAATAAAAACTTTCTAAAAATAGACATTGTTATACCTGAGGACCATAATATGTCTGGAGATCATACGGGTCCCCGACCTTCCTCTCCTCTGCCAGTTTCTTGGTGGCCTCGATAAACTTATCATAGATCTCCTCCTGGACAAACGTACGACTGCCGGCCACACAGCACTGACCAGCATTGACCATCACACCTTCCTGGGCTTCCTTCACGGCTGAATCCACTAAAATCATATAAATGTACGTAGTTACAGAATAAACATAATATAGTTATCTTCCTTCAGTACTATATCAATTTCTACCAATTTCCCAATCAAAGAGGAGACAACTCTACTATAATTTGATTATATAACCAAATTTTGATTATCTAGGACGAAAAAAGAAGTATGTTTATATCTTGAGTTAATTCATTAAGAAAAATGCAATGATCGCTGTGCGATATAAGTCCCCTACCGGCGGCATAAATTTATGACTTGCATCTCTGTTCATTAGTTCATCTTCTGCAACAACAGCCAAGAAAAGTCTGGGAAACTGAATTCACGAAATTTGCTAAGTCCTATGGCCGTAACTCTTGTGAAAATTAGTCAGTCTAAATTAAACTCAAATCTGCATCACACTATAATGTATTCACATACAAAAAATCAGCTCATTATCTGCAATAACAGGCATGAAAAAGTCCGGGAAACTAAAAATTTCATGAAGTTTGCTAAGTCCAATGGCCGTAACTTTTGTAAAAATAGGCCAATGGAAACCAAACTCAAACTTGGTCTGTATCACACTGAGATGTCTTCATTTACCAAAAATCAGTGCATTATTTGCAATAGAACCAAAGAAAAGTCCGGAAACTGAAATTTTCATAAAATTTGCTAAGTCCAAGGGCCATAACTCTTGTAAAAATAGATGAATCTAAAGCAAACTCAAACTTGACCTGTATCCCATTGAGATATATCCACATACCAAAAATGAGTTCAATTTATCCAACAACAGCGGAAAAAAGTCCGGAAAACTGAAATTTTCATAAAATTTGCAAAGTCAAAGGGCCATAACTCTTGTAAAATTAGGTCAATCGAAAGCAAACTCAAACTTGATCTGTATCACATTGAGATATATCCACATACCAAAAATGAGTTCAATATATGCAACAACAGCGGAAAAAAGTCCGGAAAACTGAGATTTTCATAAAATTTGCTAAGTCCAAGGGCAATAACTCTTGTAAAATTAGGTCAATCAAAAGCAAACTCAAACTTGATCTGTATCACATTGAGATATATCCACATACCAAAAATGAGTTCAATATATGCAACAACAGCGAAAAAAAGTCCGGAAAACTGAAACTTTCATAAAATTTGCTAAGTCCAAGGGCCATAACTCTTGTAAAATTAGGTCAATCGAAAGCAAACTCAAACTTGATCTGTATCACATTGAGATATATCCACATACCAAAAATGAGTTCAATATATGCAACAACAGCGAAAAAAAGTCCGGAAAACTGAAAATGGGACAGACGGACAGACGGACAGACGGACAGACGGACGGACGGACAGACAGACAGACCGAGAGGAAACTAAGAGTCCCCTTCGGCGTTGCCGGTAGGGGACTAAAAAAAAAGATAATAGGATAATGACATATTTTCAAGTGCAAACAGGAGCTAGGTGGAATATGCAAATTGATTGACTTTAGAAGTGAGAAACTACCAGAATAGTACAATTCAGGTAGCTTACTTAATACATGTATATAATAAATCAGGTATGACAATTTCATAAACATTATTTTTATCATCATCATACTTACAATCACAGTCCGCAAATATGACGTTAGGTGACTTTCCTCCCAGTTCTAAAGTGGTTCTCTTCAGGTTAGACTGACCTGCCGCCTGAAGGATCAACTGACCTATCTGCAAACAAAGAACACAATCAGAGAGAGTCAATTATGTTATATGTTGATAGTATATTTAATAAACGATATTGCATTTGATGTTACTCTAACATTGAAAAATCTTTAACTAGTAATATTACCGGTATACATACATGTATGTAATCATGATAAGTAATAACATCATTTACAGTGATTAGGAAGGACCAATGAGTTTATGGGACAATTGTCCCCTACATTTAAAAATTGATTGGACATTTTCTTACTTTAATGTGCCATATAAACTTTTTTTTCCAACTTTTTGCAACTTTTTTGCCCCTATTAAAGATAAGAAACTTTCAAGATACCTTATCTTACACAGCTTTTGGTAATCTATAGTATATATATACATGAATTGCAAGAGACATAATGGCTAATGGGGTACAATGCACTGGCCGTGGATTCCTTTTAAAACTTTTCGGTAAAATCGGGAATGGAAGGGTAAATATTTCACAGAGAACTCAATTCCATGTTTTTTGTTGATCAGCCTTTCCAATCTTAATGTCAGATTAAGTTGTCATAAAACACAACCTTTAGATAAAAGCAATCAGTTGAATGTAGACCAATATACACAGACGATTTTCTCCTAGTATTCAAATTCAATTACTATTTTTCGTGGGGAAGGGGTGAAATTTGACCTGTCGTAACTATATATACAGGGCCAGCATTGAAATTCAACGTTATATGGACGTTGCATTAGAATATGCTATATCTGCATGTCCGACATTACAGTCATTAGATCAGGATAAACTGTAGCTAAACTTTGATTGATTACTGAATGTTGACCTCCTGCGGTCCTCGACTGGATTTCAATTTTGAGGAAAAAAATTTTAAGCTATACATGTGACTGAACCACTTCTCTGTAACTCTATTGATCTTTAAACCCTGCTGTCAGTTTTTGCCCCATTTGGGCGCACGAATTGCCAAAAAAGAATGGGATTTTTTCATTGTCAATGGGCGTACGGTGCATGTCCTTCCTAATCACTGTTTAATAATCTACATAATCAAGTTATGTGTATACCTCAGTAGATCCAGTAAATGCCACTTTGTTTACGTCTGCATGCCCTGTGAGTGCAGCTCCAGCTGTAGGTCCGTAGCCTGGAACCACGTTAAGCACACCAGATGGTATACCTGCCTGATAATACAACACCAAAACATTAATAGAAAACGTATCATAAGGTCATGTGCAAAGTTTAAGTTACAATACAGTACAAAGGCTCGGTATCCTTGTAAATGAAAAATGGAAAAAGGCAAAAGTTTGAATGGTTTACTACTTCAGATTGTTTCCAATTATCCATTTCTAATATTATTACTATTCAGCTGCAGTACTCTTATCGCTGTGAGTAGTGGAGATTGTTTAACCATTTTATTTCCATTGTCATTTTCAAGAAACGAAGATTCTGATTGGCTGAGAAATTTTGTTGATACATCGATCAACACAATTTTTCATGGAAGTCTATTTATAGAACTATTTTTAGAACTGGGGGTTCCCTCAAACACGAATGAACTCGTTGCTAAAAATACAATTTGTAGATGTTTGCTTATCATTTCAAGGGTACCATTTCTTTTCTACTTACTCAAAAATTAACAGTGCATGTAGAATTTGCTCAAACTAGTCCTTATTCCAAAGATATAGAGAGACGATCGTTTGCTGTTTGAATCATGGCGGCTGCCATAACTTGTTTTGGCAGACATATCACTGCGAAACCTTCCGACTTACGAAATATAGTGCGGTGATTGATTGTTTTTAGATCCAAGAAAACAGTCTGTTTTTCAAAATTAAATGGTAAGAAATGAATCTTATATTTTTTCTGTTGATGCAGGTGATCACCTGAAAAATTGGACAGAATAAACTTTTGCATCAACGCGCTATGCGCATTGATGCAGTTTTCTGTCCAATTTTTCGGGTGATACCTCCATCAACAGAAAAAATATAAGATTCATTTCTTAAATACCCTTTCATATTTTCCCCTTAACAGTCTATACAAGAAAAAAGTCCAACAGAATGACTGAACAGAAACAGCCAGTCCAAACGAACTGTTAAAATCGACTGTTGGACCGGTCACTTGACAAACTGTTGACCGGCAAGATATTTTAGTGTTGTTATGACAACAAGCTTCTTGTTTATTTCAGTTATTTTATTTATTTCCTCAGTTGAAGACGCTGAATAATGTAAATTTGATCATTTTCGGTAATTAATTGTAATTGAAAAAAAAGATCGTTCCCCATGCGGAGGCCCTTGAAAGGATCAACCCCAGTCAACAACTGTATACTGTTAAGCTGCAACACACTATAATTGTTGACTTACCTCCTTACGCAGAGAAGCACAGTACAGTGCTCTTATTGGGTCTGTACTGCTGTAGCACACTGGTATTATTGACTTACCTCCTTACACAGAGAAGCACAGTACAGTGCTGTTAGTGGGTGTTCAGATGTAGCACACTGTTATTGTTGACTTACCTCCTTACGCAGAGAAGCACAGTACAGTGCAGTTAAATGTGTCTGTTCAGCTGTAGAACAATGTTATTGTTGGCTTACCTCCTTACACAGAGAAGCACAGTACAGTGCTGTAACTGGAGTTTGTTCAGCAGTTGGGTATGTTCAGATGTAGCACACTGTTATTGTTGACTTACCTTCTTACACAGAGAATCACAGTACAGTGCTGTTAGTTGGGTCTGTTCAGCAGTAGCAAGCTGTTATTGTTGACTTACCTTCTTACACAGATAAGCACAGTACAGTGCTGTTAGTGGGGTCTGTTCAGCTGTAGCACACTGTTATTATTAACTTACCTCCTTACACAGAGAAGCACAGTACAGTGCTGTTAGTGGGGTCTGTTCAGCAGTAGCACACTGTTATTGTTGACTTACCTCCTTACACAGAGAAGCACAGTACAGTGTTGTTAGTGGAGTCTGTTCAGCTGTAGCACACTGTTATTGTTGACTTATCTCCTTACACAGAGAAGCACAGTACAGTGCTGTTAGTGGGGTCTGTTCAGCAGTAGCACACTGTTATTGTTGACTTACCTCCTTACACAGAGAAGCACAGTACAGTGCTGTTAGTGGGGTCTGTTCAGCAGTAGCACACTGTTATTGTTGACTTACCTCCTTACACAGAGAAGCACAGTACAGTGCTGTTAGTGGGGTCTGTTCAGCAGTAGCACACTGTCATTGTTGACTTACCTCCTTACACAAAGTAGCACAGTACAGTGCTGTAAGTGGGGTCTGTTCAGCTGTAGCACACTGTTATTGTTGACTTACCTCCTTACACAGAGAAGCACAGTACAGTGCTGTTAGTGGGGTCTGTTCAGCTGGTTTGACCACTAAAGTACAGCCAGCTGCTAGTGCTGGGGCAATCTTCCATACAAACATAGGGACAGGATAATTCCACTGAAAAGATATTTTATTTTCCGAACATCATAATAAAGAAGATTATTTTCTTACAATTCTCTTTTAGTACCGATATGGTTTTCAAGCTTTAACATTTATGTTTATGAAATTGGAAGAAATTTGAATGAATTGCAGCAACAAAATGCTCAAGCTTCAGAAAATTTTTTAACTCTTTTGACAGTAAAAGCAGTTTTGTCATAGTTCACAGATCCTTCATTATTATATTGCCCTCATTTTTTTTCACCAGATAAGTTGATGGCGTACATCCACACTAAACGGTCATTTTAAATCATTACATTACCTCTGATTTTCCTTAATCTCAAGAGGCTAAATCATATCCACTTATTCTACAAGCTAAACCGTTTTTTAAGTCTTATAAATTCATTTGAGAGAATTTCTTTGAACATATGACATGTATTGTTTGTTAGGGCTTACTGGTATAATCTGTCCACATACTCCAACTGGCTCATGTTTGGTAAAGCACCAATAATCACCATCTATAAAAAATTGTATTCAAGTCAATTTTAATAAAATCCTCAGAAACAAATGTCAAATCACCATCAAAATCTGATAATCTTGTCACCAAAAAATCTAGATAGTCCTAGTTTTATATCACAAATATACCAAATGAAAATAAATGCAGCTATGAATAAAAAGCTATTGATCATTCAATGTTTCTCGTACATACTAGTATTTTGTGTTCAAAATGTGCATTCAAATTGTGTGCTATGAGTATATGAGTGATGTGACTTACCCACAGGGATAGTTTTACCATGGACTTTGTCTGCCCATCCAGCGTAATATCGTACCACTCCAGCTGAGAACAAAACCTCAAAGAACGCTGTCATGTAAGGTTTGCCATTGTCTAATGTCTCCAGACTCTACAACAATCATAATGTCACATTAGTACATGTAGTACGTTAATTAGTCTCGAGGTTAAATCATACTGCCTGAATTTGTTAGAAAATTGAAATATTTGTGTTTATTTTCTGAAAGACGTATAACTGTATATTACTTGAGATTTCAAGTTATCAAACAAAAAAAAAAAAAAAAAAAAAAAAAATATTACATATTACAAAAAAAAGTCTACGAGGGCTGATTGATATGTTGTGAGCCTCGGTTTTCTGGGATGCAGAAGATATTCTGCTGATAGATTATCTCCAAAAAGAACAAACAATCGATGGCACAAAGTTTGCTTCACTTCTGACACAGTTACGGGAAAATATTAAACTTGAGTGCCGCGGAAAGCTCACTATATATAGTTAAACGTGTGTTGTTCCATCTGGACAATGCTCCTGTTAACAAGTCTGTCACTGTAATGGCTGCCATTTATGATTGTGGCTTTAATTTGATTGAGCATCCGCCTTATTCACCTGATCATGCTCTATCAGAGTTTCATCTATTCCCAAAACTGAAAGCAGCTTTTTCTGGCACCCACTTTCAGTCTGATGCATGATGACAGTATACTTGCAGTGGATGGCTTTCTGACCAGTCAAGATAAGGAGTTCTTTAAAAGTGGCATTGAGGCCCTCAAACACCGGTGGCAAAAGTGTATAGATACTGAAGGGGATTATGTAGAAAATAATGCAAAATGTCTGATAAAATTCAAATTATTTAATCATGTTAATATGAGGCTCACATCATATCAATCAGCCCTCATATATCTGATATAATCGATGCAAAAAGTCACCCTTCAATGGCCACGGGGGAACACACTTGCAGGATTGTAATATTTTCATGAATCTCATTTACTGAGGCAAATCAGTCCAAATATTACATATCAATATCATTATATATTTCTGTAAAGCAAATTCAAGTTTGATTCCCCTATTTTGGTGTTGTTATATTTCATGCCTCTTACACCAAAGAATCCCATTCATGTTCCAAATAAAGAGTTTCTGTTAAAGAAAGATCAAACACCATAGTCAATGTCATAAGTCAGTATACGTATCAATATATATTTGGCAATATGAAGCTTTTTTGTTTTGTTTTCTAAAATATGTATAATCGTCCCCATTGTAATCATAATTTTTTTTAAAGTGTTATGCCCCTTTAATAAGGCCCTAATTTGAAGATAATTAATCATGAATCTTGTTACGTAGCAAGAAATTCAAATCAAAAATCACAAGTAATTTTTTTCTTACAATTTAACATATTCATGGTCAACTTAGATAAGTATTTTAAAAATCTTAAAGCCATATCAGTAAGGACATATTATCGTTTACTTTGTCTAGGTAAAAATCTAGTACATGAAGATAATATATTACGAAATCAATATTCTGAACACCTTCTAGATAGTAAACAACTTTATCGTAGTATATCTATTACATTTATATCTTGAAAAGTTTTATCAGTATTTAACGTGTAGCAACATGAACAAGAAAGTTTTAAATCATTATCAATGATAATTTTTTTCTTTAATCAATTTTCTGCCATCATGAAAAAAAAAAAAACGAACTTGAAAAATAATCATTCTAGGCGAATTCCAGGGATGTCCTTACTTCCCTAACACCCCCCTCCCCTAGACCCGCGCTTGTAAATTGTACGTTGAGTACATTCTATCAATGAATGCTCCTCGTGCATGGATATACAAAGATCAGTAACAACCCATCTTTAATATTTCAAAAAGTGATCCCTACGTGTCGCTATGCTTCGTATTTCGGGAGGGGTTCCTTTGAGCAAAATATATGTCAAGGGCACAGACTAGATCTTTGCCCAATAACAGACTCATTACTTTTCCCAACGAATAAAAAACTGAAGAAAAAATCAGATCATTTCACATTTCAGGAAGATAAGCGATTTACGTTCGAAAAGTACATTTAGTGCAAGTCAGTCACGTTTTTTTTTTTCATTTTAATGGGTGTTTATCATATTCACGATCATGTGATCTACCTCGAGTCTATACGTGCATGTATACATGCATAATAATATATGCACTTCCTTACCGCCAGTTGTTGAGCATCTCTTTCTATTAAGTCTGCCAACTTAAGGAGGAGTGACCCTCTCTTGCTGGCATCCATCGTTCTCCATTTTGACCCAATTTTGAATGCTTCCTTGGCAGCCGCTACGGCTATATCAATATCTGCCTGTATAATAGAATTCATAATAATCAACTTTATATTTGTTTATACATTTATCATGAAACCACCAATGACATTATATCAATCTTTTCAGAGAGAACAAATCCAGCAATAACAGACCTTTCCAAAAGTGTAATATTTTGCTCAAGAAAGACTAATAATGTAGGGAAGTAAAGCGTAGTTTAACAAAAATTGTCTGTATCTTTGATAAAAAAATAAAATAAAATAGCAATCCAAGGAATGCTTGTGTCGCCTGCGAAGCGGCCTATTTTTAAAAATTTGATCAAATATGTAAGTCAAGGTCACTTGGTTTAATATTTGTACATGTATCGGTGGTAAAGTCTTGTCAAATGAACTCACATGTGAAATGTTAAACCGTTTACTTATCAATTAAAAGATATGGTCAATCTATTACTTTCAGAAAAGGTCAATCATCTAGGTGAAAGTCATTAGGTACAAATTTTTCGGAATAAAAGAAAGGACTCGTCATAAGAAATACATTTTTGAAATATTAAAGCCATATCACTTATCAATCAAAAGATATAGCCAATCTTAATTATTTTGAAATGTAGGTCAAATACCTAGGTCAAGGTCACTAGGTAAAAAAATAGCAATCCAAGGAATGCTTGTGTCGCCTGCGAAGTGGCTTATTCTATGTGGTGGATCACATGGTTCAAAATTACTGGTATCACTAGAAAAGTTTTGTCTGATGAAATTCATATGTGAAATATCAAACCTCTTACTTACCAATTGATATGGTCAATCTCAAATTTTCAGAAAAGAGTGTCAATCATCTAGGTCAAGGTCATTACGTAGATATTTTGGTAACAAAACAAAGGTCACATAATAAGAAAAATATGTGTGAAATATTAAAGCCCTATCACTTACCAATAAAAAAAATATACGCAATTCTTGGAAAAAAGGTCAAATATCTAGGTCAAGGTCACTAGATAAATAATTATGGTATGTTTAGAAACGTCTTGTTACAAGGAATACACATGTGAAATATCAAAGCCCTATCACTAACCTATTAAAAGATATAATAGCGAATCTCAACTTTGTTGAAAAGAAGGTCAAATATCTATGTCAAGGTCACAAGGTCAAAAATTATGGTATGTGCAGAAAACTCTTCTAACAAGAAAAAAACAAATGAAATTTCAAAGCCCTATCACTTACCAATCAAAAGATATATACAATCTTACTTATTTTTAAAAGTAGGTCAAATATGTAGGTCAAGGTCACTAGGTCAAATATTATGGTATGTGTACAAAGGTCTAGTCACAAGGAATACATGTGTGAAATATCAAAGCCCTATCACTTACCATTCAAAAGATATAGCAAATCTTAGCTTTTTTGAAAAGTAGATCAAATATCTAGGTCAAGGTCACAAGGTTAAAAATTATGGTGTGTGTACAAAGGTCTAGTCACAAGTAATATATATGTGAAATATCAAAGCGCTATCACTTACCAATCAAAAGATATAGCAAATCTTAACTTTTTTGAAAAGTAGGTCAAATAAGTAGGTCAAGGTCACAAGGTCAAAATTATGGTATTTGTAGAAAGGTCTTGTCACAAGGAATACACATATGAAATATCAAAGCCCTATCACTTACCATTCAAAAGTTATGGGCTGTGACACCCAAAGTGTGACAGACGGACTGACGGACGGACGGACGGACAGACAGACGGACGGACAGCGGACAAAGTGATCCCTAAGTGTCGCTATGCTTCGCAGGCGACACAAAAATATGGTATGTGTAGAAAGGTCTCATGACAAGGAATACACATGTAAAATATAAAATCCCTATCACTTACCAATCAAAAGATATAGCCAATCTTTCTTTTTTTTTGGAAGAGTAGGTCAAATACCTAGGTCAAGGTCACTAGGTCAAAACTTATGGTTTCTGTAGTAAGGTTATGTCACAAGAAATACACATGTGAAATATCAAAGCCCTATCACTTACCAATCAAAAGATATAGCACATCTTAGTTTTTAAAGTAGGTCAAATATCTAGGTCAAGATCATTAGGTCAAAACTTATGGCATGTATAGTAAGATTTTATCACAAGGAATATACATGTGAAATATCAAAGCCCTATCACTTACCAATCAAAAGATATAGTCAATCTTAGTTTTTTTTAAAGAAGGTCAGATCACTAGGTCAAAAATTATGGCATGATCACAAGGAATACACAAAAACACGTTCAAAAAATTTATGTATGCGAGTCTATTCGTTCGTTAGAGATACCTTCAAAAAAGTCATTCTGCTTGGAAATATGTTGGAAGCGTAAAATTGAGCAGAAAAAGCAAATTCCAAAAGTGTAAATTTTTGCTCCAGAAAGACTAATAATGTAGGGAAGTAATGTAACAAAAATGGACTGTATCTTTGATAAAAAAAAAACACGTTCAAATAATTTATGTATGCGAGTCTATTCTTTCGTTAGAGATACGTTAAAAAACGTCATATGTTGGAAGTAAAATTGAGCAGAAATATAAGCGTAAATGTAGATCAAAAATCCAAAAAGTAGGCAGGTCTGCAATAATATAACATACAACGTACTAGTAAATCATTGAAGTGTAAGTCGTATAAACTGTAATCTTTTCAGACAGAATAAGTCTAGAAATCGTGTATGTCGTTGCATCTGACCTACTTTTCATCACCACGGGTTTTCCTGTTGGCATTTATAGTTTTGTTTGACGTTTCAATGACATGTCACGTTAACAGTTTCTCAGTGTACGTATATGACCTGTATTTTTGTTGTTGTTTTGGCGGGAGGGGGTGGCAGGGTTATGATCGGTGTTTGTGTGTGGGTCTTTACACCGAATGCGGTTCGTCGCTGTTTAGGAGCCAATTTAGACGGGACTATTCTCTCTTGTGGGTTCTATGACACTGACGTGATCAGGACTCGTGTTACATATTCAGGGATTTTTCAGGGTATTTTACTTCGGGTCCAGGGTCCAGTAAAATTGGGAAATATCGCGGCATTTGAATGAAATTGGGAATTTCCAACACTTTAATTTGTTTCTCGTAGAATAAATCATTACACAGAGATACACTCATGATAATATATCCCTCCTTTTTTTCAAATTGTCCTTAATAAAAGAAACAAAGTATGATAGTAACACACGAGCAAAGCCACCTTCCTTCAAATGACATAATCTTCGAGGACCTGGAACAGGCATCATTTCAGAGTCAGAGGAGCTACAATGTACTTTCATGATCATAATTAAATCAGGATTCTCTTGACTGGAGTAGAAATTATTCAGATCAAAAGTCAGTATTTGAAGGGAGGGGGGCATTCCAAGTGGACCCCATTCTCTTTACTTGAACATGAACTAGATTTTTTCAGTCATTATCCAATTTTTTTTTTTTTGAAGAACGTATCTATCCTCTACAAGGAAGATGTACTCCCTTATGGCAACTTGGGGATATAATATTTGCTGTTGAGAGATGACATCGTCCTAGGGTGATACGATTTGATGATTAAAACGTAAACCTATACCGGATATCAGATTTCTGACCAGTTTACATTTCGATCGTTTATGTTGTATTTCTGCTAGGTATTTCAGTTGTCATTAAGGTATCCGTTGTACAAATAAATATCAAGTGTTTTTACCTAAATATACCTCATACATGTACAACGTAAAAAATCGTTTCTATCATCAAAAGTCAACATGCCAACCTTCGCTCAATCCACGGAAACTATCGAGACACTGCCGAAGATTACCGAGATAATTTTAACACTGTTTAAATTGACGAGACGTCCGCGAGATCTCAATTTGTACACTGGATACGTTAATAGTTTTCTTCTGTAATGAACACTGAAGAATAATTAATTCTTTTTTTTAGAGTTTCAAGTTGGGAAATTTCGTCCATAAATTGGGAAAATAAGGCCATTTTGGCGTTGGGAATGGGTCCGATAATCGGATCCAAAAACGGACTTGAAAAATCCCTGCCGATTTAGATTCTAATTTGAATTTCTTTATTTTGAATTTGTAAATAGAGATACAGTCCCATTCAATAAATTCATACAAAACTCTCCATCGTTCCATAGCGGATATGGAAGTTTTGTCGCTTTGATAAATAATTTATCAATTTACGAATGGAGATACCGAAACCCTTCTTCTTTCTGAGTGTACATGTACTGAGGATCTTAAAATCAACGACAAGGGCAAACGATACATTAATGGCTACAGTCGTGTTCATAAATAACTTGCATAAGGCAAAGTACAAAATTGCAGAGTCCATAAGCGTTACAAGTATGGTAAAGTCTAAAGACAAGACATGATGTGTCGGTGCGAAACGAATGCCACACCGGAAGACATCATTGAACATATTCTTACTGAAAAAAAAAATGTCAAACATGCCCAAACAAAACCAAGAGCATTTTCCATTGACTCTCCTTGTCAAAGATAGATAGAAAGGTACAATAGGATTCTTATCCTGCTCCTAAAGCCCCTGTCACACCTACAAGTTCTGGCATGGCGTTCGCACTATGACCACCAAAATTGTACGAAACGTGGCGTGAACATAGTAAGGACGCGGGGAACGTAGTAAGAACTCGCTGATACGTATTGAGGTCGTAGTAAGGACGCCAACGGACGTGCCCGTACGCCGAGACACCACGACCGATTTGAACTGTTCAAAACAGTCGTAGTGAGGACGCGCTGATGACAGAACGTGTAAAGGACTACTTGCGAACGTATTCATTGAGAACTTCATGGACGTATTAGAAAAGTGTTGCGAACGTAGTAGGGTCGTAGTAAGGACGGCCAGAACTTTTACATATAACCATATGGAGATCGTCACGTCTCTGCCGTCCTTACCACGTTCTTGGTTTTAGAGGTCAAAAAAAATCAAATCAGACCTCGCACAAACAATTTGTCCTTTGAACGTGTCACGATCGGAGCATGAACGCAGTAAGGACTTCGAGAATGTAGTGATAATGCGGTACTATCGTAACACAGACGCCTTCGACGTAGTGTGAACTTGGGGCAGGTTGTAGTGTGAACTTGGGGCCGATCGTAGTGCGAACTTGGCTAAACGGACTAGAGACGGGAAGGACGTGCTACTAACGTGTTACGGACGCTAAAAGTCGTGTTGCGCACGTACATGTATTGGAGTCGTCAATTATTCCTTCGGAAAGGCCTTTCGGGTGAAAAATGCAAGGTTCTCACTACGTTCATGAAAAATTTCAAGGACTTCAAGGACGTAGTAAGAACGTCTCGAGAGAACGTGTAGGTGTGACAGGGGCTTTTTAGATATCCAATATACATACAGTTTATATATAGTGAATGGGTAGCGCAAATTCAAGTCTCAGTGAGCTCTAAACTGGGGACACAAAGCATAAAAGTGTATCCATATTAGATTAACGTGTAAATGATTACAAATACGCAAAGAGGAGAATGATTTACACAAAGGAGAGATTAAAATAGATCGATCAAAATAAATAGATAGTTTATACCTCAGGTCGTATAGTATTTGAAGGTGTTACAGCAATGACAGTTGAAGTATTAATAAAAGCAATGTCAATAATAATTATGGAAAGTTTTGATAAATGAAACAGGAATTTCATGCAAATACGTAAAATTAATTAAAATAGAAATCATATATAATTTGTTCTTAGTCACAAAACCTTTTTTTTAATGACCTTGAGCCTTTCAAGTTGAACTTTGACCTACATCAATTCATCCCTTCACATAAGTTCCATGAATCCAAATAGGTTGGATCATAGGTTGAAGGGTTTTCAATCTACTGGATACTGAACGTGTGACGACAGTAGGATTTACAAAACTTACTCTTAATGCTTTTTTTTCATTTAAAACATGATAAATCAAGAGGTCCAAGGGGGCCACGTCGCTCACCTTACGTTACAGACAAAAGAATGCCGATAGTGGCCAATTTGGTGGACGCCCTTGTGTACTATTTGCTTCCTGTAAGGTTTCGTGAAGTTCTGTGCATGTATTTTGGATATGACGAAAAGACCTAAGCCAATCAGAGTCCTAGGCAACCATATTTGTTGACCGATGGGCACAAAAACACAAACTTGAGTACTTGCTTCCTTGTAAGGTTTTCTGAAATTCCGAGGAGAAGTCGAAAAAGTGCCAGCCATTCAGAGCCCTTAATTTGGCAGCCATAATTGTTGACTGATGGGCACAACAAATACAACGTTTGGTGAGGACTTTGAGTACTTGCTTCCTATAAGGTTTCGTGAAATTCCGTGCAACAGTTGCAGAGGAGAAGTCAAAAATGCATCAGCCAATCAGAGCCCTCAGAGACCAATTGGCAAAAAAAAAAAAAACCCCACAAACTTGGTAGAGGACCTTAAGTACTTTTCATAAAATTCTCTTCAGCAGTTCCAGCGGAAAAGTTGAAAATGTGTCAGCCAATCAGAGTCCTCGGCGGCCATAATTGTAGACCGATTGGCACGAAAAACACAAACTTGGTAGAGCATCTTGAGAATGAATACTTGCTTCCTGTAATTAAGGTTTCATGAGATTCTGTGAAGTGGTTGCATAGGATATGTCAAAAATGTAAGAAATTAATGCCGGACGGTCAGAGCTTTGTGACAATAACTCACTTAAGGTAGAGCATCCCTCAGGTCTCAGATTCTCACATTTCTTAAATAAGAACATTTACAATATTTTCATTTCCATATATTCAAACTTGTGTTAAACCTGATGCCCAAACAAAATATAATTTGTGGTTTCATGATTATATGATATATCATTAACATTGAACCCTACATGTATGTGAAAAGTAAGAAAAATCCATTTCTAGAGCCTCTGAGGTGATAAACATGTAACTATAGAAGTTTCTTTTCCTAAAACCATACTAGTTTGATAATAATTCTGAACAATATTCTGAAGAGAAAAAAATAGTGTATCCAGGCAAAAAATTACCAGCAATTCTGACCTGAGGGATACTCCACCTTAAGCTTTGCTCAGGTAAGCTAAAAACCTTAGAGGAATGAGGGGGTATAGTATAGCAATATGGATTTTTTCAGAAATATTGTGTAGATTTCGTTTACCTTATCTCCTTCTTGTACATCACAGATCTTCTTGGCATTGGCAGGATTAACTGTTGGGAAAGTTTTACCACTGACAGAGTTAACAAACTCATTCTTAATGAAAATCTGAAAGAAAAAGGGAGAATTGATAGAAATTTTTGTAAATAATATAAAACAAGTTGGAATGATGAAACTTGTAAACTACTGAGCACTTGGATGACCTTTTTTTAAAAGAAGAATTGAAAATGACATCAATTATGAACAATTTTAAATGATTGAAAAAAATTATGATCATATAGATTCTTCACAAAATTGAACCCCATGCCATTCAAAAGTTGTGGCAAAAGTTTAGGAGAGGGTCAAATGTCAAGGTTAATAACAAGTTCTTCGGTTACCTACCTAGCTGTAAGACCTATCCATTAGTCTCCGGACGCTCCAGGAGTCTCTCGACTCTGTAAGAAGAGGGGATGGGGGTAGCTGGTTTGAGAGGGGGCGGGGTATCAGAAAAAGGTCTAGTCACAAGGTATTTATCAAAGTGAAATTTCAAAGATGATGACTAGACCTGTTTTTACAATGTACATACCATCCAAACACTTTAGCCAAGGCTCGATTTTTTTTCCATGAAAAAGAGTCAAATTAAAAAAGACAAAAGTCATACATTTTCACACTCCAAATTGGCCAAAACAAGTTTAGATTCTCCCATTAAGGGGGCAGAAATAAACCAACTGACGTCATGATTAATGGATATGTCCCTTCATGTCCTCCGTAGATATATTTGCATCTTTTTTTCATTTTTATGTTTTTTGGTTACAAGTAATATAGGACTTAACACATTTAACCGGACATGCTATTGATAAATCATAAGCCAAATTTCATTTCTATCCATCAAATTCAAACTGTCATAACTGACAATAGCAGAAAGGGGGAGGATGTCATCAGATAAAGATAAGAATCTAGAGCGTGCCTCCCGTTTCATAAAAGGAGATCCCAAATATAATTTGCAGTTTTACAAATAATTTACAAACCTGAGTGTATTTAAGTTCTGGCTCACGGATAGGGGGCGGTATTCCTGCCATTGTACTCCGGGACGCTAAGTGCGAGTTTCACAGTATGCAGTCAAGAAATAGGCTAATCTGTCCGGTGGCAGTGTCACATACGCGGTACGATTTGATTTGAGGAAAAATCTAGAAAGGTAACGAACAGTTGATATCATAAGAAAAGAGACGTTCCGTACGGGAACCCGTAAGGGACAGGCCTATAATATGGAAGAAGAATTAATAGTGAACGAGAAACTGACTAACAAAACTCAATCGATGCAAGGATATTGGAAATAAATACAAGAAGCTTACATATTTTACAAAATATAAACAATAATTTAGTTAAATATTATGAAATGTTACTACAAACAATGGAAATAAATAACAGACAGTTGACTTTTTACATAAAATCTTAATATTTATGAAAAAAATATTTATGGAAAAAGAAGAGAATAAAACAATAATAAATCTAAATAAGCTGATAAGTGAATAAATAATTGAATAAATAAACAAGGAAATAATAGGATTTTGCCGTTTAAAAATTGGTGGTCATTGAACCGACATTTGTTGATTGTAAACTTATATAAACTGATATATAAAACCGAAACTTCGATATACAGTACATGCAAAAACGAAGAGATTACCTAATAAATAACAATGAACACTCTATATCCACAAATTTTCGGCCACTCGGCCTTTATCAAGTGGAAAAGCACGAATACAAAAGATTATTATAAGAATATATTAAACACGAATACAAAAGAATATTAAAAGAATATTATATTAAACTTCCCTACGGAGGACACTACTTCACCATTATCAATATCTTACACAGGGCACCCGACCGTTCTCTGTAATAAACTGACTCAGTATATATATAGTGAAAAGAGGTAGGTGTTCAAAGGTGCATACAGTAAAGTTCAGTCATAAATTCCGCCTCTACTAGGCGTACCGTCCGAAGACGTAAGCTGTATGTTGGAATTTTGACCTATGCAACGGACCCACCCGAAGCAGTGAGGATTCTTTTACGTGCCTACGCCTATTCGAGACACGGGACACTCGTTTATGGTCTCTTTCGAAAGACTAGGCTGGGATTACTTGGCTATATACAAGGTGGTAGCCCACAACACCTGGCGAGGCTCTATGTTGGAAATCTTCCCTCCACCTGGCGCTCGTCGGATTCGATGCTGGTCAGTCGCATGCTTCGCTGAGTCGACGTACTAAGCACTCTACCAACTGAGCTACGCCACCCCGTGACATGTACCACTCTTTGAGCATATTAAGTTATTTAAAATGTTCAGAACCAAATATAATTGTTTATTTAATTGAAGATATAATTAATGATGATACATTTCTTCTTAACTTTATGAATCCTTAATGAATAAAACATGCAAGGTTTTGAAAGAATGTTATATTTTAAGAGATGACTTCATAAAACCATAGTACAAAATATATCACCAGTTCAACATATATAACCATTGCATGTTATATGACTGATTGATTATATATTTTGCATTGTACATATACATGTGAACCAAATATCACCATGTTCATTTAATGCATATCATGTGTTGTGTTGATATACATGCATGGTAAATATCGTGAAAGTCAACAAAGAATTTAAGACCATCTTGTTTTGGTTCCTCTTAAAATATAGAAACCTACCAGCTAACCAGAAGAAAAGACAATCATGACTCGCTTTTTATACTTATCTATAACAAATTCTCCATCAAATGAATCCGAGAACAAACAAGATACATTGTGTACATTCTCACTTAAGGGCTAAAGGAAAAATATTGACTTACAGCATTGATACTGCTGCAGTATCTTTTCATAATATGAAAATTTAAAAAAATATATGAAAGAAAAGAAAAGAAAGAATTATCAATAAATTAGATGTGATTTCATGATTTTCGTTTTTATTTTGTTTTGTTTCGTGTTGATTACATGGATTGGTCTTCTAGCTAGCAAGAGGACTGCCATCGATTCCGGTCTTGAACATTGTGTTCTCAACACATACGAGCACATAGTCACATGATCACATTCTATGTGAACATAGTCACTCGGTTAAAAATCGATACATGCTAATAAATCAATGTTGTCCGTTACGTCATCTTTGGAGCAGGTCTACGGCTTTTCAGGTAACCCCCCCCCCCCTTCTTTCTGACTTGTTAAAAAAGGTATGAACGCATATGTGTGTATTGACCTTTGAAATGAGGTTTGCCTCATATCTAAGCATCTCATTTTTTTCTGATTTAGCCATACATGCATGCGCTCATGCTAAAATTTGAAGAACAAAGCTTGAGAAGAGGGGTGGCATGTATTTTTGACTGACGTTGCTGACGTAAGGTAATGCTTGAGCAAAAATAGATCTAAACATTTGGATTTATTCTACTCCGACCTCGAGTATCACTAATGATACATCATTTGTTGAAAGAAAGGAGGGGATCTCCAACCAGACTGGGTTGCAGTACCTACAGCAAGGCACCAGAAACAAACGAAAAAAAAACAAAACAAAACAAAAACAAAAAACGGAGTAGACAAGCACAACAAGAGACGCAAAAGGGACATATGACACAGAAACACTAAACACAAAAGACTGCACATAAACCAACGAGACCAGTGGACAATCAGTGCCGACTTAGGACAGTCATCTACCACGTCAGTAGCAAATGGTGTGCTGAGCTATCCGTATTACGTTCACACAGCCCTCCCACTTTTCCGGTTATCCAAAGGTCTCGAAGAATGCACAATATTTGTTGAAAGGCAAATATGGTACACTGAAATTATAATCATTCGACATATTTATTTCAATATTGATAATATTGAGAGTTTATAGAGTCACAAGTCCTTGATGACTATTTTCTAGCTTCCATTGTAAATTTCGGTAATTTATCTTATTTCTATAAATATCCGGATACACAGATAATCTTTTTCTACGGGATGCAGACTCTAGATTGGTTTCACACCATCGGGATGTTTTGTCTTTGTTTTAAGGTAGTCGATCCATAACTAAAGAATGGATAGTAGTGCGAATGTACCTTATAAATCACATTACAATTTGTTACATCGATGTTACAAACGTTGACATCGATGTAACGAAAGTTGACGACAGTGCGATCAGGAGATTCCCAAAAGAGTGGCTTCAAAATTTTATGAATTTTATTTTTCAAATAAACTCATTTTTGAAAAAAGGTCTTTCCGAGACGGTCATTTTGAAATTTATGTCATTAAAATCGGACTTGAAATACAAAACCAATGAGCAGAAAGAACTTTGATGACCAAAAAATTTAATTTTGTAATATATGTCATAGTGTAATAATTTCATTGCACTATATACGCTTTTCAACAAATAATGTCTCACCAATAATTCTTGAGTCCGAAATAGAGGATTTCCTTTCAATGAATATATATGAAGAACTAAATTCTAAACATGAACTAAAAAGTATACCAAAGAACCAATTAGAGAACCACTTAGTTTTGGATTATTTTTTAAAAATCAAAATCGATGACGGAGAATTTACAAATATATTTCAAGTCAAGTGACGAAACACTGGGGAACTAGGTGAACGGTATCCTCCGGGACTAACAGTCCACAAGCAAAGATGCCAACCTAGTGGTTGAAATTATCAATATTTAAACATTGCAACACATGTGCTTTTAAACACAGTTTAGAATTTCGCTCTTCATCTATTCATCTATTTGGGCCTCGATAATGACTGTTGAAGGTAAACCATAGCCGCAGAAACAGCCAACAACACTCGGCTATTTGGCCAAATACAAAACTGTAGCCAAGTGTTGTTGACCGTTTCTGCGGCTAGTTCGAAAGTTCAGGAGTCGAAGATCCAGAGGAATATTGTTTCACTGTGTAGGTCTCTATTAACAAGTCAATCGCTCAACATTTTTTGTTAGAATTTGAATGAGGTTGGTGAATTAATAATGTATGCTTCCTGGGAATACACGACTTTCGACATTGGATGTCCAAAAATGAGAGTTATCTTTCTTATCACTAATGATATCAATGAATAGAGAGATGAAGTGCTCTCAATTTTAAATTAAAATAATCCAAATTCTGTGGATAATGTACGCGTATTCTTTCCATGTGAACAAATGATTAAAGAGACCACTGGAAGCATTTAATCCGCTTTTTATTTTGATGTTATGTTGTTGACGACAATGGTCATCTAAATACTTCAATGTAAAAAAGACATATGGCAAAATAGCGCTCAATTTCCTAATTTGCATAGCGGCCATATTGGATTCCGTAGGCTTCATATTCTTACTATACTATAGGAGTCTATGGGGAGCAAATAATAAATTGAGAATACTCACGATTTCATGACACCAATCAAATTTGTCCACATATAGGAAGAAACTCTACAACAATCTGAATTTATAAATCCACATCTTTGATAAATTAACGAATTTTTACTTCTGTCACTTTTGAGGTGAAAATTCGAGGCGATACTGCCCATACCCCCAATGTTAAAATAGTCCAAAACTTGTCACTAGCCGCACTTTAACTTTGTTTATCAGTAGGAAATCTTAGGAGCTGTGTATTTGTCCACATGGTTTCGGATATATCGCGATATCAAATTCCGGATTTTGTCACCATGAGAATCATAAAATGAAATTAAGTTCTGTCACTTTTGGGTTGAAAAATCGATATTTTGATAAATAGGCCTGTCATATTGATAGATTCACTTTATCGGCTTTGACAGGATAAAGATAATATTGTGTTTATACGTAAAGTAGGTATTTTTTTTGGTAATAAATAAGCTTAAATAGAATAGGAACAGTTGTATTTTGCCATGGGCGCTTTCTGCTCTTTGCATTTATTTGATCTGATGTATTTAAAATGTATTGTTTTTCCTGGCATGTCGGGTCATTCTTGTTTGAGATTTGGCGCGTTTCAAACATAGGTATATGACGTAATATAATCGTCATATGAATACATTTGCATATATGAATAAATTGAGCGCTATTTTGCCATATGAGAGGATCGCCAACAGGACTCGGTTGCAACACCCACAGCAAAACTCCGAAACACAGAGTAGACAAGCAAAACAAAGAGACACTGAAGGGATAAGGAAGACACAAAAACCAACCAAAACAAACAAACAAACAAAACACTATCAAAAGATTTAACACAAAAGGCAACGCATAAACCAACGAGACCAAAGGGTGCTAACTAAGGACGGCCATCCTTCATGTTAGTGACAAATGACGTAGTTATCCGGATTACGTGCGCACAACCCTCCACTTGATCAGTATTCCAGTGGTCTCGTCGAATGCACAATCGTTGTATTGAATGACCTCCTCACTGTAAGATGACGAAGCAAATAAAACAGTTAGGCACAGGGGCCTTAGTTAAAAAACCAAACAAACAAACAGATGGATATATTATGTAAATGGATATCAAAAGCATATAAGGACCTACGAAAAACAGTTCGTTCTCTGCCGGCTTGCATTGCTCTTTCATGCAATCACACGTCAATATACGACACACGTGACTATTTAAACTTCAAAATTACAGATAAACCTGTCCTAAACAGTAACATTCCTTTGTCCACTTTGTATGGTGAATTCATATCGCAACTGATACGCTATTACAGAACAAGTTCAAACTAAAACGACATCGTTTTAAGGGCAATTAAGACGACTGATTAATAACTACTCAACCAGAGGTACTAGTATGTATTTGAGCGACTGACTTGATCGATGCAAACAAATCACAATGATTGAAAAAGGACGAAAAGATGAGATTATAAAACATTATGCTAATAAAAATTTTAGGTTAGAAACATATACATGCTGAATTTGACACATTCACTGGTTTTGACCTCTTCTGCGAATCTTAAGTATCGACTGTCGCTAGATATACTATCTCCCCGAAACCTGATCTGATATCAACTGGACATTTAGCTAATTTTACCCTATTACAATGTACATTGGAGTGTTTTATTTGTCTCGAACTATTGGTGTGGTAAGGGTATATCCATTGTTTGTTGCTTTGTTTATGAATTAAGAGACAATCATAAGTCTTCAGTGATAACTATCCAGTTTCTATCTTAAATTTTGACAAACAAAAGTCACATTTTATTTTTCACATAGAGATGCACATTGAATAAAACCTTTGGATTGATTGAACCCTGTCAGCATGTATTTCTGAAGGTTTATTATCCGAGTTTCGATACCATTAACATAGCACGACAGAAGTTTTATAAATTGTTATAGATACTGCATTATAATCTACAAGAATTTAAATTAGTTAGCGTAGTCTTTATTTAGTGCTGTCTTTTCAGCTCTAACTCGTCTTAAAAAATATAAATCTCGCTATTGTATATACATACAGTATTTCAAAAACCATTTTGAAGTTGTACGGTACCGCATTGATCCATGTGAGTGGCGCCACCTATAATTACAGAGGACTCTGTTGGATTAATTTAATCTCCATTGGGGATTTACTTTTGCTTCCTTTCAGAACGCTTAAGTTAATATTAATCTTTGTGAATGGAGTATTCTATATGTTGATATGATAGACTAAGTCTTCGGTGTTCAAATGTTTCCGTCTTAAAGTAACAGGTTCCACAGGGAATTATTATCCTTGGCAGGGTTTGATATTACTGGTATTGTATTTTGAAATTATCGTGTTTGTCTTTACCAGTATTTCTTCATATGATTACTATAAGTAGCTACACCTAAAATAAATATTGGGGGGTTCAGTATTCTTAATTCTGATCCAACGGTCACAGTACAAAATTCACAAAACACCCAATGCGAAAACACAGCAGACACGCACAGAAAGAGACACAAAAGGGACAAGAAATACCAAATCACAAACTATAAACCGTCTTTTATTCGCGGTGACTTACGTTCACGAACATGAGTGAAATGACTGGTTCGCGGCGTTTTATTTTCGCGACATCGCATATACAAATGTACGTTCAACTTACTACACATGTGTTAGGACATATTTGCGATGTTTTATAATCGAAGAACCTCGCGAATATCCCGAGTAAAAGACGGTTTACAGTGATAGAAACATCAAACACAAATGACTACACATAAACCAACGAGACCCAATCGGTGTCGATTTAGGATGGCCATCTGGCACAACTGTAGTAGACGGTGTGGTTATCCGGATTACGTGCGCACAACCCTTCCACTTTTCCAAATTTCCAGAGGTCTTGAAGAACGCACAATTGTGGTGTAAAATAACCTCCTCACTGTAAGATGACCATACAAACAGACAGCGTGACACAGGGACACAAGAAATACACAGATGAATATGTAAATGGATATAAAAACAGAAGGCGTACGAAATACAGTCCGTGCTCTGCCGGCTGTAGCGAGCTCATGCATGTTATCACCCAAGGAGTCCGACTGACATTCAGAGAGGACAGGTTGTCATGGAGTCCTGTCGTCATAGTCCGTCAGAGTGCAATTCCTGAGAATGCGCTGGTACAAAGCTGTAGATTGGTCAATAATACAGAAGTGTTCCATCTTAATACCTTCCCGAAGAAAATTTCGAACCAATTTATAATGCACCAGACATGTGTTTCGGCTATTAAATCCTCATCAGTGATGATTCCATCCAAAGTGCATTTTACACACAGCCGAAATTCATTTTGGTAGCGCCCTCTGGTCATATTTTTTTCAAATTAAATTTGTGGGAGTACCAAGACAAGTGACAGCAGGATCATATCCACAGTATAAAATGCGTTTGATGATTCTAACACAATTTCAATGGTAATTCTGTCTACCTTTGATTCTTTTTATTTTGTATATTATGTCATCTTTAAAGGCGGGTTGAGAAATACCCAAAGTAATATACTCTGTTGCGTGTATGGGTCCGAATTTCAAAAGAATCTGACAATAATTTTTGAAGAATTTCCAGAAAGTCTTTACTAGTTTTTCGATAACCTTGACCTACATGTTATAAAAGTTTCTTGGTAATTTGTAAATTTTTGTAAATAACATGTGACAGTAATCTAGGAAAAATAACTATAATGAATCCAAAATCATCTTTTTTGTCATACACACTTGAATGAATTTCTCCTTTGACAATTTTGATATTTAGGTCCAAAATGGTGTTTCTGTATTGGTAACGTTTGTCTTGTTTAGCGTCAATTCTTGTGGATGTCATTTTTATATTTTTCAAAAACAGGATTGTCAATAGTAAGAATATCATCAGGTACCTAGAAGTACCAATGGGAAATTTTAAATCATCGTTTTTTTTTTTTTCTTGCTTTTGAAGATTTGGATAAATTCTAAATCTGCAACAAGAGGCACACAATTAGTACCCATAGGTATCCCTAAAACCTGCTGTAGAGATTCTCACCAAACTTAACATAAATGTTGTCTAACAGGAAGGACAAGGTATTACACAGTCACTGTACGTAATCTTGTTTTTAATTGATACAGAGAGATAAATTTGAATTAGCTTGAAGCTACCTTTTCAATCCTACCTAATTAAATCTAATTACATGCATTCACGATTCTTCCTTAGATAGTATTGTCCTATGAGTATCATTGATGCTGTGTTAATGTATCCGTCTGTTTGTCCACATTTTCTTTTCTTTCGTGAAAGTTCTTTTTTTAAATTTTTCAACAATTTGTTTGCCTATTGATTGTGATTTTTGAATCCTGATTTCGGGTTTTGTATTAGACTTCTAAACTAGTAAAGACTTCCTGGAAATTTTACAAAATTTATTGTCAACTTCTTTTGAAATTCAGATCAATACAGACAACAGAGTATATTAATTTGAGTATTTCACAACCTGCATTTTATGGTGACATAATTACAAGATAAGAAGGATCAAAGATAGACAACATAACCATCGAAAATGCGTCAGAATCATCAAACGCCTTTTATAACGTGGATATGATCCTAATGTCACCAGACGGACACTGGACTTGGTACTTGACCAATCTACAGTCTTGTACTAGCGCATTCTTAAAACTTGCAATCCGACTGACTGTGACGACGGGACTCCATGACGGGTCCTGTCCAAACCTCTTTAGAGAAGACAGGGCCCCGACCACCTGTCCTCTTTGAATGTCAGTCGGACTCCTCGGGTGATAACATACAGGAGGTCGCAGCGACAGAGCACGGATTGTATTGCGTTCGCCTTCTTTTAATATTCATTTCCTGTGTTGTTTTGGTCCCTGCATTTTGCGGTCTTGTTTATGTGTGGTCATCTGACAGTGAGGAGGTTGTTTTAAACCACAATTTTTCGTTCTTCGAGACCTCTAGGTAATCGAAAAAGTGGGAGGGTTGTGCGCACGTAATCCAGGATAACCATACCTTCTGCTATTTCCGTGGCAGATGGCCGTCCTAAGTCGGCACCAGTTGCCCATTGGTCTCGTTGGTTCATGTGTAGTCATTTGTGTTTGATGTTTCTGTGTTGTGCGTTGACGTTCCTTGTCCCCTTTGCGTCTCTTCCTGTGCTTGTCCGCTCTGCGTTTGTGTTGTCTTCCTGTGCTTGTCTGCTCAGTGTTTGTGCTTGTCTGCTCTGTGTTGTGATCCCCTCCTTGTTTTTTATTGTGTGTTTTGGGGTTTTTGCTGTGGTTGCTGCAGCCTTGTGTTGTTGGAGATCCCCTACTTTGTTTTCTATTCACTAACTATTGAGGAAAGTTTTTCTAAGATGTTATATTATATTCTCCATAGGAGGCTTACTTAGGTTTGTTTCCTTTTTTGCGTGCTATGAGAGTGTATTCCGCTGTTGTTACTGTAGAGTAGTCACGCTGGTGTTATATGTCATGTAGTTTTTAAGGCTTTTTAAGGCTATGTATTTCTCTTCATTGTGATTTATGAATTGAGATTTCTGCTCTTTTGTTTGACTTTTACTATCTGAATCATACCCAAACTGTTGTAATCAACATTTGCACATTGTAATACATTTGGTTGACATGATATAATAGTGGTATTGTTAATTTTTTTCTAAACTTAAGAATAATCGTGAAATTATGTAATACTGTGTATTTGAAGAAAAAAACCAAAATTTTGTGACATTTGAATTTTTAAACAAATCTTTCAAAATATTCAAAAATAAAACAAAAAACCTAAAAAGAAGCAAATTCATATGTATCTACGAAAAGTAATTCATTTTATAGGGTTATGATGTTTTCATGCTTCCTTTTAGCAAATGCCAAGCACATTGATATCCAAGGCACCTTGCAAAGACGTGTATATGACTTCCATTGTATGTAAAGGACAACTGCTTGTGTCAGATAAAGGGATTAAAATAGTCTTTCTAAAGTCCTAATATCGGTTTCTAAAACGTGTTAACATGCCCGCAAAGCTCATTTACTCCCTGATTTTCCATCAAAATCCATCTATAATATAATTAAAGGCCTTGTCAGATTAAACAGTTCACAATCATAGTTCTCAATTAAAATGTCAGCAGGGAGGAGAGGCACTGACCGTGGTCATCCGTGGTCAAACGGCAATAAATCATCCCATACACACAGTGACCATTTATAAAGCTAACTCGATGACAGATCTTCTGATGCTGAAATAATATTGATACAAACTATTCACGGTCCACATACACACAATACCAGTCCTCGACTCCTAATAGTCCCCCCTCTACCTGCTGTCGCCACTCACAAGACACACACACATGCTATCATCAAGTCAACCAAACTCGCAGAAGTTTACCGTCTCTATATTTGGTCATGCCATTCATGTCTGCCATCGTCTCCAAATTTCTATCCTCATTCAAAAATATGCAGTACATTGTTCTTAACAAATCTTTGACAGTATTGTTTAACAAGAACACATTTCCACTTGCTAATTTTGTTTTCATTGAACAGCAAGACCAATCCAATATTAGTTTTATTCATGTCCATAAAGAAAAGACATTGGGTAGCCTTTATGACAAATGTTTCAAAATACTATGGAACAGATATGTTTGTTTGAAACAATGAACTACTTCTCGCCAAAATGATTCAGAGAAGCAAAACAAATTTGGTTGCAATCTCTTATTTCTTAGTAAGCTCTCAATTTCGTGTCGGTAATATTCGGACGCGTAATTACATGAAAAATGTGGCCACAATCATTGGAGGAAAGCTACGTATAAGGCTATTTTCCTCCTATAATTTAAAATGAAACGGCATCTCTTTCAATATTGGGCTAACTGTTAAGGTATCGGCCTATTTTCAAATAAGATACAAGCCCTGTTTCACTGTACCTTTGAACTGACTTGAAATATATTTGTATTTTTCTTCTGACACTAGATTTGATAAGTTAGTCTAAAATTAAGTGGCAACTCTCTGTTGGCATTACTCTGATCTTAGCTGGCTCTTTGTGGTGCTTACTCCTCTCGGGCACCTGGTCCCACCTCTAGCTTGCCACCTCTAGATGCTCAAAGTGAGATTATCGTCAGGATCTTGTTTATCTCTTTTGTATACATTTTAGGTTTTGTTTAGAATTTCACTCTTCATATAGTCACCATTTGGATTTCCTCTCCATCGGCCACGAGCATAACTGAAGAGACATGTTTTATGAATGGGTTATGTTAGAGAAACATTGAACACGTTTTGGTGTTGTGCTTTCAGCCACTCAATCTTGGACCAAATGGAACAAAATCAAATCCTCCAAACTTTTTATTGTTAATTTATTTGAAATAAAGTTAAAAGAAAATATGAGAAATAATTATCATTAGTTGAAGAATATGGCAAAATCTTTCTGTGGATTTGACCCTAAATCGTCAACAGATAATTCTTTATTACTTGTCGCCTTTATGATAGCCAAGACAAAAAAGACAATAATAATTATTTTATTAGATAATTTTTTTTATATTTCATAAATTAGATATGATACCGAATTATCTACTCTGTCCTTCTCATGAGTACATCAATCTATCATTTAATGGATATTGGTTTGTAAATCTTCTAAGTTGAAACTGTCGTGATTTCAAAACTTTCTTCCGAGATTAAAAGGGGTTGTGCATTGCTAGTTATTTGTTGTAAACATCATTTTACAGTATGTTCCTCTATGTCAATGTTGGTTAATGTCCCTACTTCCGCCAATCCAGTGAATTTTGATGCAAAGTCATGGAGCGTTGCTTTCTTATAATGGCAATGTTAGGAACGACCGGAAGTTTTCTAACCAACTTTCGCCTCTTGCATTGAATGCCGCAATCAAGCAGAAATCAAAATGTTTACTCGAAAAGCCTTTTCTGTTCAGAAAATGAATGTAATTCGTTTCTGTCAACATTTGTGATGGCCAAATAGTGCCGTATTACCCCACGAAGCAATTAAACTAATAAAGAGTTGACATCTGGGTGATCCTCACGAATACTTATACACCAATATCCATTATTTGTCCTCGCGATCTTTTTTTCTTTAGTATATGCATTATGTACTGCGAAAGATGTTTTTCCTTGAAAAATTGTGCTATTGATAATCACCATTTAGAATTATCAATCAAATGAAACACACTCTTTCCTTTTTTGATTTTCAGGATTTTTCTATTTTTTAAAGGGGAGGGGGATTAAAACGTTTGATAACGTCAAAAATTACTTTTTTTCAATTGTTTCATATTTATCGAATCATCTCGTTTTTATGAATTTTGTCTCAAAAATAAATATAGAAATGATATGGAATTGATATAAATTATTTTCAAGATAAGAATAACTAATCTCATTAATATCCTATGACCTGTCATACACATAACCTCTGTGACAAATGTGTGTACAGCAGATAAGAAAAGCCGAATTCTCCGTGACTTATCTAAGTTGTTTCATATAATAAGGTATTAGGGGATTCCAATTCCAATATTATCTGCTGAGTATGATTATAATAAAGCGACTTGACTACATAATACCACGTGGAAATGTCAAGTTTTGATACGTTTTCTATGATCTTAGTGACTGTCACGAGGAAACCTTAACAGTCAATTAAATATGTACGCGGTCTTCTAAGAATAAAAGACAAACAGATTGATTTCGTGTTCAAACAAACTCTCAAGAGATTTATTGACTGTAAGGTTTACAGACATATTAAGATAAGTCTGGTATCAGAGGATTTTGTCCAAAACACATGTTCACAAAACCACGGAGGTGATTGTTCTCGCAAAATTAATTTCTTTCTACCATCAGATATGTGCATTAACCCGAATTACTCTAATTCGTTTCCAATACGCCACATTCAATTTGCTCTAACGCTAAGGGTCCCGGCGGAGAACACTGTGATAATACAAAAAGTATTCTTTTCAAAGACAGAGAAATGTATTTGCATGATAAATCCCTCCGAGAATTGAAATTTCATCATTAGCAGGGTAGGTGATAAAATAAGGATCGCCTAAACCAACTTTATCATGCATTACAAATAAATAACATTATAAATACAATACATTTTCACACCAGGTATGAAATTTATAATTTAGCATCATCCGCTAATATGGAATTCAATAACGATGACTCGGATCCTTAGGAGATGGAGAATGGCGTCAATGGTGCACTTTGATAAATATAGAAATTGAAGGTTATATTTCTCTCGTAAATGAAGTCATAATACATGCAATATACATGTAATTTGCCTTTTTCTACTGAAAACGAATGGTACGTAACGAAGAAGGGGTTAGACAAAAAGACAAAGTTTATGTTATTAGAGATTCTAGCAGTATCTTGAGGAGAACTGATGGATACTGGTACATGTAAAATGTTCATAGAAAAAAATTCTATATATTAGATCATTTTCAAGTAGTTTTTGCTAATAGTCATGCAAAACATATTATACAGAAATGCACATGAATGATACTTGTTATGTACAGACTTATTAAAGATAAATTTGAAATTTAAGTTTACCGAGTATTTTTTTATTGTTCCTTTGATAGTTTATCCAGTCCTGATTTGATATTGTCGCAGCCTGTTTGGGATAGTTTCCCCTCCGTTCCCATATCCACGAACAGCATGTAACGTACACTGATACCATTGAGGGCGGCAAAATTTCCTTTGAAAGTGATTTTCACCTGAAATGCGGTGAAATAAGCGTCATATTGCAGCCCAGGTGTGTAAGCTATCGCTCGGTGGGGTGTCCATAGCACTTTGTCCCTATCAATGGAATATGTCTCAAGGAATGAACTTTGTTTGAAAGGGAACATTAACTTGAAATTTATCGTTATATTTACACATTTAATTACACTGAAATTATTCTGTTATGAAAAATAGGTGAAGCTTTTGAATCTACTGCTGATTCCCAAACATACATTGAATGGGTATGTAAAGCTAGGTATTATGTAAACAAGACTTTTTATTGAAACCCGAAAGCGTAGAATTTTTTATTTTACTTGTTAATGATGTGGAAAGGAAATACTTTCAGTGGTTTCTGAGGCCTCGAAACACAAAGAATCTAATTATACATGGATCAGCATCAATTCAGGTCTTCGATAAGATAAGCCTCTTCAGTTATTCTCGCTACCGAAAAACTAAAAAATAAAAGAGGATCAATTAAAGTAGAATCAGATTTAGTAGAGAAACTTCCGATGATCTGACTTCCCAATATTTACTATAACATCTAAGAAACCCAATGTGTTAATAATTCCAAAAACGACTTAAGGAGGTATTGAACACTTGGACGCCAAATTCAATTTTTCTAAAAATCTCTGAAATTATGAATATCTTGTCTGTCCTTGACTATACAAACTTACATTTGATTCTATCCACAGGAAAATTTTCTACGAGACTTTGAAATATGCATTAGTCGACGTTTTCGTGATTTTTTTGATGACGTCATAATATTAAAGTGTCATTCCAGTTCTCGTAAACCTATTGGAAATTAATTTTGATTTAACCTCCAAAATAACCATAGATATATTACACTTACGTATGGAAAAGATAAAATTAATTGTGTTTTAAACTTGAATAAAAGATGACACTGTCGCTGAAAAATTGCAATTTCGGGCCAATTTAATGTAGTTGCTAGTTAATTATTAGGAATCCTGTGGATGAATCTTTGTCAAAAACTATCAATATTATCAAGAATGTCCAGAGATGATTTCATGATTAAATGGGAAAAATTGAATTTAAGATTAAAATATTACAAGGCTTTATATTTTCCATTTTTTTTTCTTTCAAAATCGTCCATTTTCAATGAAGTGACATCCGCTTTCCAGTAACGTAAATTTGTCAACTAATACACTGTAATGAAGCTCTAATTTTCAATTTTATACATGCTAAGTTTCAATACAATACGTTTATTAATAATGTTTTTATTGCATTTTGAATGCGAAGGTTTGTGACGCCATTTTTCCCGATTACGTCGAAATGACGTTGTGGTTTGCTCATGGATAAAACTCCCAAAGTCCTTAATTTCGAAAATCGCCATAATTTCTTCAAATGACGCCGGAAATTAATCAAACTTCATCAGGATACTCAAATGCATATATCAATCAAAGTATCAAATGTTTTAAGGGAGTTGAGACTGTACTTTTCCTAGGAAGCGAGAAAGCAAATTGTGCCGCCGCCATCTTGGTGTTCAAACCCTCCTTAATAAATAAAAAATAACTACTGTCCGCGCAGCTCACTTCAGAAATCAGAAAATTGAAGTTTTCTATGCTTTGTCGGCATTTTTCCCGATAAAAATTTATATAGGGGGATGGCTCTCAAACTCTCATAATTAACGGTGTATGATATATGTCTTTATGACCAATACTATGCTCACAGTGAAAGAAAATAATTTTAGATGGGGGATTTCTATGTTAACTTTAGCGTGACGTCGTCGACGTTCTCAATAGACTCAGTGTTAAATATCGGCAACGTCGCACTAAAATTAACATAGAAAAGTCCCCATCTAAAATATTCTCTCTCGTTGTGAGCGTAGTATTAGTCGTAGGTTCACAAATCATACACCTTTAGTTATGAGAGTCCGAGATCTATCCCCTATATAAAATTTACTCGCAAAATTTGCGGACAAAATAGATAAAACTTCAATTTACCGATTTCTGAAGTGAGCTGCGCGGACAGTAAGAGGTTTGTCATGAAATTGCTCTTGTACATGTGATACCTATCATTTTAATGTATAATATAATTTATTTGAAGGGATGCCTTTATATAAAAGGAGGAGATTTCCGACAACACCCGGTTACAGTACCAGCAGAAAGACCAAAAACACCCTCTGCAAAACACAAAGCAGTCACGCACAGAAAGAGACGCAAATGCTACACAGAACGCCAAATCACATAAATACAACAAACACAACGAGACCAATGGGCAAACGGTGCCGACTAAGGAAGGCCATCTACCACATCAGAAGCAGACGGTGTGGTTTTCCTCATTACATGCGCACAACCCTCCCACTTTTCCGATTGCCCATACGTCTCAAAGAACGTATACACTTGTGGGGTAAAATAACCTCCTCACAAACAGACAGCATGACGCTGTATATTGGTCCAGTACCAAACCAAGTATCCGCTGTTGACAGCACGATCATATCAATGTATAAAAGGCGCTTGATGATTCTATCACAATTTTGATGGTAATTCTGTCTACCTTTGATCCTTCTTATTTTGTTAATTATGCACCATAAAATGCAGGTTGTGAAATACTCAAAGTAATATACTCTGTTGCGTGTATGGATCAGAATTTCAAAAAAAGTTGATAATGAATTTTGTAAAATTTTCAGGAAGTATTTACTAGTTTGTGGAAGCGAAAACCATTATCTAAAAATTTCTTCGTAATTTGTAAATGTTCAGTATGAAAATCAAAAACATAAGTACATGCTCTGGTAATCCGAGAACATCACCGTCAAGCCAGGGAAAATTTACAAAGTTGAATCTAAAATCATATGTATGAATCTCTAAATTTTGATATTTAGGTCCAAATGGTGTATCTGTGTTTGTAATGTTTGCCTTGTTTAGTGTCAATTACATGTACAGTATTTTTTCGGCGTTCTTTCAACATAAACTATAATTTTTATTTATAAATTTCTAGAATTTCAGCGGATACTTGTACATTGAGATTCTACTTAATAGCTTAACACTCAGATTTCTGTGTACAAAGGCAATACTTTCTATTTCTTTCTCTGTGTATTTTGTTTTCGGAAGCTCATTTATTTATTAAAGTCAACTTTTCTGTATCTAATCTGAGGCTCTTTCTTCCACTTGAAGTCTTCCCGATTGTTCTTTCCATGTTTCCTTCTCTGCAACATTAAATGATTGTTGGTTTCCTGGGTTGATCTATCTTGATGAGTTGTCCTTTAAATATACAATAACTTTTCATCTGAGCCGAGAACAATATCCTTTATTTAGCAAAGGAACCTGATGAACGGCGGTGTTTTTGAATAATTATTTCAATATTGCACACTAACAAACCGCGGCACGTACACAGTCCAAACCTCGGACGGAATACTGGGTCCTGATAAATTATCCAGTCTGATTATGAATTTTACTCATATTAAAGAAAGATGAAGATTTGCTGCAAGGGAGCAGCTTTCTTGGTAAAGTTTTAAAAATGCAGTGCACAAAACATACATGTATTCATTTATGATTCTTTTAAAAAGCCAAAATAATCAAAATCTCAAACATAATAAAGTGTAACATCTCTCTCAATTTTTTATATAACAACTGTGTGTATCAGTAGACCTTTACGTTTCCAGATGCAAATAGTGAGAGTGTTTTACTCAGGTCAGGTTATCATACCCAACAATTGTGGTACCATACATTTTTCGAAGTCGGCTTGGGAGGCCGCAACGCATTTTCAAATTGTTTGCCATGGCAACATTTTTTCTTTATTTTACCAAATAAAATGAACAATGGGACTACAAAGTACCACATATAAGTAACTTGTTTGTTCTATCACAAAAACATAGTCAGAAAGGCTAGCCTTGTATTATGATAATAATAAACATTAAAGAAGTACCTATCAGTTATTCAGTCTGACAAATACCAGTAAAATAATATGAATTTTGGGGAAAAATACCTCTTTTTATGAACCCTTCGAAGGAAGCACAGACGTTTTCAGAATTTTACAACTTCAAAATAACTTGCAAATTTTCTCCTCTTTCAAATGATACCAATTTTATCAGCACTTCCCAGATTCATTTTCTCAGTAATTGACGAATTCCAAAAGATAACTCCCAAAAACTTTGTTTTGGAGCACATGTACAGGTCTACTATCTGTTTGAACCGGATATTGTCAAGTGACTGAGAAAAGGATGCTTGAACGGGTTTCCTACAAACAAATCCGGCTTTTCCCCTTTTTAACATCTGCATCAGCAATTTAAAATTAAAAAATCACTATTCTATATCAATATTCCTCATTATATTTCCTCTTTTATCTATATCAAGAAGGGTAACATTAGTTTCGTACAAAAGAGGAAGAACTCTTACAGGAGTGTAAAGCCCCCTGTGCGTTCCTCGAGACTTCTGGGTAACCAGAAAATGGGGAGAGGGTTGTCCACACATGATCCGGATTACTACACCATTCGCTTCCAACTTTGCAGATGGCTGTCCTAAGTCTGCACCGATTGCCAATTGGTGTCGTTGGTTTATGTTCAGACGTTGTGTTTGGTGATTTGATGTCGTATTTGGGTTTCCTTGTCCCTTTTGCGTCCCTTGTTGTGTATGTCTACTCTGTGTTTGAATGTCCTATTTGGGTTTCCTTGTCCCTTTTGTGTCCCTTCTTGTGTATGTCTACTCTGTGTTTGGATGTCGTATTTGGTGTTCCTTGTCCATTTTGTGTCTCTTGCTGGTCATGTCAACTCTGTGTTTTGATGTCGTATTTGGTGTTCCTTGTCCCTTTTGTGTCCCTTACTGTGTATGTCTACTCTGTGTTTTGATGCCGTATTTGGTGTTCCTTGTCCCTTTTGCGTCCCTTGTTGTGTATGTCTACTCTGTGTTTGAATGTCGTATTTGGTGTTCCTTGTCCATTTTGTGTCTCTTGCTGTGTATGTCTACTCTGTGTTTGGATGTCGTGTTAGTGTTCCTTTCCCTTTTGCGTCTCTTGCTGGTCATGTCAACTCTGTGTTTTGATGTCGTATTTGGTGTTCCTTGTCCCTTTTGCGTCCCTTACTGTGTATGTCTACTCTGTGTTTTGATGCCGTATTTGGTGTTCCTTGTCCCTTTTGCGTCCCTTGTTGTGTATGTCTACTCTGTGTTTTGATGTCGTATTTGGTGTCCCTTGTCCCTTTTGTGTCTCTTGCTGTGTATGTCAACTCTGTGTTTTGATGTCGTATTTGATGTTCCTTGTCCCTTTTGCGTCCCTTGTTGTGTATGTCAACTCTGTGTTTTGATGTCGTATTTGGTGTCCCTTGTCCCTTTTGTGTCTCTTGCTGTGTATGTCAACTCTGTGTTTTGATGTCGTATTTGGTGTTCCTTGTCCCTTTTGCGTCCCTTGCTGTGTATGTCTACTCTGTATTTTGATGCCGTATTTGGTGTTTCTTGTCCCTTTTGCGTCCCTTGCTGTGTATGTCTACTCTGTGTTTTGATGCCGTATTTGGTGTTCCTTGTCCCTTTTGCGTCCCTTGTTGTGTATGTCTACTCTGTGTTTTGATGTCGTATTTGGTGTTCCTTGTCCCTTTTGCGTCCCTTACTGTGTATGTCTACTCTGTGTTTTGATGTCGTATTTGGTGTTCCTTGTCCCTTTTGCGTCCCTTGTTGTGTATGTCTACTCTGTGTTTTGATGCCGTATTTGGTGTTCCTTGTCCCTTTTGCGTCCCTTGTTGTGTATGTCAACTCTGTGTTTTGATGTCGTATTTGGTGTTCCTTGTCCCTTTTGCGTCCCTTGTTGTGTATGTCTAGTCTGTGTGTTGTTTTTTGTACTTCATTGTTTTCCTACACGTGCTAAAATTTGTTCTTGTTGGATGTTCCATCCTTTGTGGATACGTATGACATTTGCTGTGGACACCAGGGTGTGGTCTCTCTCAGTTTACATGCTGTAATTTATGATTCAGTTGTCTTTTTTGTTTGTTTGTCCTCTTTGTTTGACTTTTCTGACTTGTTTTGTTGTTTTCGGCTATTTGTTGTATGTCGTAAGTTTTATTCTTTGTTTGACCTTTTCTGACTTGTGTTGTTGTTTTCGGTTATTTGTTGTTTGTTGTAAGTTTTGTTCATTGTTTGAGTTATTCTTACTTGTTTTGTTGTTTTTGGCTATTTGTTGTTTATTGTAAGTTTTGTTCTATGTTGTCTTCTGTTACGATCAAAACAGAACATGTATTTTCGACTAAGGTCACTGCAACGTGGTCCAATTTGAGTTTTTGTTTTTCATTGTGAAATTCATTTGTACATTGACCACATTTCTAACGAACGCCGTCACTATAGTAAATGATTTCATTTGCTTTTCAATTCATACAGTTACTTTGGAAAGTTCACGCATCTATTTACATTTTTAGAGGTTTTTATTCAATTACACGAATCCTCCCATTTAATACTTTATTTTTTACTGAAGTTTTTTATAGTTTACCTTCAAGACTTTCAGATATGACATTTCAAAATATTTGTATTATGCTGATTGGTTTTAAATATGCCTACCTTTCCTACAATGATGAATTATCAACCATTTTCGATTCCTTAACAAAAGTGCAAGAACGAAAAATAAAAAAGTTGAAATACCGCATTTATTTTTAACATAAAAAGGTTAAGAAATAATCCTCGATGCACATACAGAGACACGAAGATTCATATGCACCTGGCATAACAGCCTTTGTGGATCCTCCTTTTTAGTTATATGTATCTCTCCAGTCTATAGGATCAGTTAATAAATCTTGTTAATTCACTATCCCGCAGACATGAATTTACACAAAAGAGTGATTGATGATAATTTTACATATTTTAAGTTGACATGACCCTCGTGTCATGTCATCTTCAAGCATTGTAACATTATCACTTTTCACCCAGAAGTTTTTGAATAAGAACCTCCACTGTAAAATACATGTGATTATTATTTTTTCTATAAATAAGAAAAGGAATTACATGTGTTATACATGAATGCAAAAGCACTCCTTTATTGATAAACATACAACGAGGAAACCACTTTAAAATTCCAAATATAACCAAAAAGAAAAACAACATATATATAGGCAAAATATTTGTTCATCCCAAATGAAAGAAAGATTCTTCAACCATTTGTTTTTTCAAAATGGAAACGTTTTGTTACCTCGACCCGTTGTTGGTAGGAGTTAATTCGAATCGAAAACGTTCTACACGGTTGCAGTACCAGCAACAAAGTACAGAATATCTTTCTAAGCCTTTTTACACATATTTGCATGACCACATATAGCATTTTGAAAACGGCTAGTACTGAATCGTCGAATTAAAAGAATAAAATGATTGCCTTTTTAGTCATTTTGCGAGAAAAAGCTATTTTGTTTGCCGTCCAAAACCGCAGTTATAGTAAAAAGGTTACTTATTGTACATTAACATCGACGGCGGGTGCGGCTAGCCAACAGGGGATGCTGACTCCTCCCGGGCACCTGATCCCACCTCTAGCTTGCTAGGGGTCCGTCGATGCTCAACATAGTGGTCTATTGTGAGTGCTGTTGAGATTATCGTCAGGATCTTCTTTAACTCATTCAATATACAGCAAAGGATCTTTCATGATACGGATATTGTTATGGTCTAAGTCATTAAAAATACCATACTATTATATACAATTGTTAAACGTCTTCAAATTCAATAGCATCATTTAAGCACAGATAAAATTTGCAGCATGGATCAGACATGCACGTTTCAGGTACTTAACCCTCGTCAGTAATCCTCAATCCCAAACAATGTAATACGACCAAATATTATGTCCAAAATATACCGAAAGACGTATTCCCCTTCTCTTTGTACGAATGTCTGAACACTGAACATTTCGGATTATTCTTCAATCAATATTTCCAAATTCGTTTACTTAATATCATACCATATTCGTATAATATTCACTTAGTTAAAGTTTATGTTTTTTAAAATTAGTTTTTTAAACCAAGGCCACGGGGATATTTTTAGCGAACTAATTATGCCAAATACTTATAGCTCACTCCGTCTTCGAACCTAAGATGAATATATTTAGAATGAACTGATGGCAAAAGTTGTTTACACTGCATTGCTATTGTAGCAGAAATGTTCAAAGGTACTTAAGAAAAAATAAAGCCTGTGGCCGGTGGCATCTTTGTTAGTATAAACTTCATTTTCTGTTAAGTATGTGAAAGGTCAAGGTCAACAATTTTGGTATCAATGGAAAGGTCTTGTAACAAAGAATACACATGTGAAATATGAAAGCCCTATCACTTACAACTTACAAGCAGGAGATGCTTACTCTTTCTGGGCATCTGGTCTCACTCTCATATCGGGAGTCCGCTTCTTTTCATGTGGTGGAGGTTTTGTTTGTTTGCTTTGGTTTCTGTTTTATCCTGATTTTGTATGCCTTCGGTTTCTGATTTTCTGAATTATCGATTTTGTGCTGTATACATGGATATGGTCATTATCCATATTTGTCATTCAAACGTTATTTCAAACATTTTAAGTTTTTGAAACGTAGGTCAAAGGTCAAGGTCACGAGGTCAAAACTTTTGGTATCAATGGAAAAGTCTTGTTACAAGGAACACACATGTGAAATATGAAAGCTCTATTACCCTCCAGTCCAAAGCTATGCCCAATGTTAAAAGTTTTTGAAAAGTAGGCCCAAGGTCATGAAGTCAAAAATTTTGGTATCAATGGAAAGGTCTTGTCACAAGATATACACATGAGAAATTTGAAAGCTCTAACACCTTCAATTCAAAATTTATGCCCAATGTTAAAGTTTTTCGGACAAACAGACATACAGACGGACATACCAAAACCTATATGCCCCCGAATCTGTGATTCCGGGGGCATAAAAATCGTTGCTATTCAAATGTAACTTTATTTTTATCTTAAAGTGTAACGTTAAGATACAAATTCCTTGCAATATTCATTTAAAGAATGAAGAGTAATTTCATCCTGTAAACACATTGATAATTAGCATATCTTGCTGTTTTGATTGATTTTATTAACTTGGAGATATATTCTAAGGTATAATTAAGTAACGAATGGATAGAAATCAAATGACTAGAGAATTTGTGATAATATTTAGATTTTATAAAGATGGATTAACACCGCCGGTCAGCGCGTCAATAATATCATTACAAGATTTACACATTACTTTAACACGTGCATCGCACACGCCAGCATAACAAAAGTTCACGTCATACAAGAAGCAGATCCCCTTGATTCTATATAACTAATTTTGGAAATTAGATTCCAATTGATACTGCACAAAATACACGGCGGTCGACTCCGTTAGGTGGCAGATAGTCTCTGATAATTGAAAACCTAACACTGTCCAGCGCTCGTAAATTTAGTGAAAACAAGACAAAATGTTCAATGCCCAAACACCAGCAGCGCATAATTGAGTTGACTTTGTTTCGGATGAAAATATTTATTCATGTTGCCGGTGTCGTTTGTCTCTCTGTTTCTAATAACAACACAGACAACAGGCGACGTGACGTGTCATTGTGTAGACAAAATAGATTCCTAGAAACAATACAATGGAGGAAACATTCATTGTATCAGAAGGTAGTTACTTAATATGATGATGCAGATAATTAAAGCTGAAGAAAATTGTGCTTGAACTTTGGCTTTCAATATAATTATTTCAGGGACAAGAACATGGATGACCCTCGTAATGATATCATAAAACAAAAAAACAAAAAACAAAAAAAATAAGCATATGGCGCACTGATTTTTTATAAAGAATATATATTTCAATATTGATAAGTTCAATTACTATGATGGAATTGAATATATTCTAAAAGAGCAACAATTTTCACCAAGCGATTGCTCAATTTCTAAGTGCGGCACGAAGAACTGCAAAACTAGTAACAACCTCATAACAGACACTTCATTCTCAAGTAATCTTACGAAACAAACATTGTAACCCCGAGGGCGCATGTAGCGAAGTTCGATCAACTTTGGTTGATCGTCTGTCTCTTCAACGCATTTGAAATTTTCTGGTACAAAATTTCTTGAAATTTCTAAATAGTGGGTGTAGCATCATATCCCATCCATTCTTCTACGTCCTTTGGTACATTTTAAGACATAATAATTTTCATACTTTTTGGCCATATTACATTATTTAGACTGAAGATCACTGACGAGGGTTTAGTACCTGAAACGTGCATGTCAGGTCCATGCTGTAAATTTATCATGTTTTAAATGATGCTATTGAATTTAAAGACGTTTAACATTTGAACTACTTGGTGAGTGTCACTGCTGGTGGACCAAGAGTCCCCGAGGGCGCATGTAGCCAAGTTCGATCAACTTTGGTTGATCGTCTGTCTCTTCAACGCATTTGAAATTTTCTGGTACAAAATTTCTTGAAATTTCTAAAACGTGTGTGTAGCATCATATCCCATCAATTCTTCTACGTCCTTTGGTACATTTATAGACATAATAATTTTCATACTTTTTGGCCATATTACATTATTTAGACTGAGGATCACCGAGGGTTTAGAATCTGAAACGTGCATGTCTGGTCCATGCTGTAAATTTATCATGTTTTAAATGATGCTATTGAATTTAAAGACGTTTAACATTTAACACGCATTGTTTTGAAAACCTAAACTGTATGACATCTAATGTTGTGTACGGAATAGAGTGCTTACTTTGTGGATTGATTTATGTGGGTGAAACCAAAGGTCAGCTCCGAACCAGAATGTCAGGACATCGGTCAAAAATAAATGATAAAGGAAGTCAACTTCTTTATCGACATTTTGAACAGACCAATCATTCTGTTTTATCTATGAGAGTCAGAATCCTGGACAAAATATATCACCACACAAACAATCCCAATTTGAGCACACCTTTCCGTCGCATCAGGGAAGAGTTCTGGATAAAAAATCTTAACACTGCAGCGCCCTATAGGTGCAATGATAATATCAGCAGCATAGGAAACTTAACAAGTCCCGGTTGTCAATCGGTAATTGTGACTAGCTTATTCAACAGACCACAAAGAAGACCTCGAAGTCATGGCATTCGTAAATTTAATAGGTCTGAGAGACATATTTTCTCCTTCGATGACTTTTGGTTCCATTTTTGAATGAGCCTATAGGCCTGCATTATATTCGTACCAAATTATACTCTGTTCCTTTTCGGAAATTACACGAAATCTACGAATATACGAAGGACCTCATAATTAGTGATACACGTTCCCCAGATTACAGACTACAAGGAGTCATCTTGGACATTTCTTCTATTTTAAGCAGTTAGATCAGATAAATCAGATGAGAAAACAAACCGTCCTTTTATTAAAGTAAGATTTGCAAACAAAGGTATTGATCAATTAAATCTTGGTCAAATTTTGAATCACAAAACTGTCACAGAAAAAATCCCACCATATTTCAAAAGAAAAGAAACTTCTTGTATTTCCTATAGCTACACATTAACAGTTGCATCTAAAATTTACAAACGATTCTTGCAGTGTATAGATTTAAGTAATCCCTCACTACATCCATTTCCTTGCGAATGTTCTTCATCGGATTTCAACTACTCTCCTTATGTTTATTACTGGTGATCTTAGTATACTCAAGAACGACAAGTTAAGAGAAATGTTAAAAAAGGGTCCCAAATACAGAGAAAGTATGTTCTTTACATGGAACCAAAATGTCAAAATTATCATGAACTCTTGTGAGGAATATGCATGACGTTGGGCAAAGAAAGAGGATGTACAGCTCGACACCCTTTCCGAATGGATAAAATCCATCAGAGGGTTACTTTTATCCAGAATTTACCGATTAAAATCAACTGTGAACACCAGATTCGAGTCTATATTTAAAGACCCTGATGTTATCACAGAGCTTACCTACCTCCAAGAACATAATGTCATCACACCAGCGGACAAAGCTTCAAATAATTACTCATTTACTTGCAAAAAGTACTATTTCGACAGTCTAGTTAAAGAGTTGGGTTTAAATTCGTCACCTGGAAATCCCACTTACACCTCAATAAACCTTTCTGCCTCTGAAATAATAGATAATCACAAATCAGCTCTTGGTTCCTTTGGCTTCGACACTAACAATTTAGATTTAGATTTACCATACTTATACTGCATACCTAAAATGCATAAGAATCCGTACAAACAACTTTTCATCTACCAAATCTGTATCGATCTTACTCACCAAAGTTTTATCTGAAATCAATCTGGGCTTCAAAAATATTGTTCGACAGTATATTCTCGCAGTGGTATCAGATGTGGATTTTAAAGAATTCGAATGAACTTTTAGAACATCTGAAATCCACTCATTTTAGTAGAGTCCATTCGATCGTTTACAAGTAATAATGTCGAACGGTAATCGCAAATACAAATTTAGTGTTGTTAACTATGACAAAACCCACTTTGTAAAAGAAAAGTCCGATTCTGAAGATAAGTACACTGAAACAGATATTATTCAGATGATAAACTTTCTGATCAACAACATTTTTGTGGTGTTTGGAGGAAAGGTCTTCCAGCAAATTTAAAATGAGCATATGGTGAACTTTGCAATAGAACATATACTTCTAGGTATTTGGATGATATACTTACTACTGACAATCCTGTTTTTGAAAAATATAAAAATGACATATATCCTCAAGAGTTGACGCTAAACAAGGCAAATGTTACAAACACAGAAAAACAAATTAGTTAATGGAGAGATTCATAAAAGTGTGTGTGACAAAAGAGATGATATTGGATTCAACATGATAGTAAATTTCCCCTGGTTTGACGGTGATATTCCTAGATGACCGGCATACGGTATTTACATTTCCCTGCTCATCCGGTACGCCAGAGCATTTACTGATGTTTTTGATTTTCATAGTAGAAATTTACAAATTACCAAGAAACGTTTAGGTCTAGATTTACCTCTTTAGAGAATCAGGCCCCCGACCATCCGTCCTCTCTAAATGTCAGTCGAACTCCTCAAGTGATGACATGCATGAGCTCGCTACTGTCCCAGAGCATGGACTGTACATTGTATTTCGTTCGCCTTCTGTTTTTTATATCCATTTACATATCAATGGGTGTGTATCTTCGTCCACTGCGTCATGCTGTCTGTTTGTGTGGTCATCTTACAGTAAAGAGGTTATTTTATACCATAATTGTGCGTCCTTCGAGACCTTGGGGTTATCGAAAAAGTGGTAATATTGTGCGCACGAAATCCGGACAACCATAACCAACTGGTGTGGCAGATGTCCGTCCTTAGTCGGCACCGATTGACCATTGGTCTCGTTGGTTTATGTGTATCCATTTGTGTTTGATGTTTCTTTGATGTGATTTGGTGTTCTTTGTCCCTTTACGTCTCTTTCTGTATGTGTCTTTTCTGTGTTTTTGCATTGGTGTTTTTTGGTTTGCTGGAGTTGGAGATTCCCTCCTTTCTTATAATTTTAATATTGATTATTACAAACATAAAAACTTCCTGAACACAGATTACAATTCTAAATCTTAAGATTAAAGATATATTCCGAAAGAAAAAATAATTCTTTTTTCAATTGACAAATATGGATAATGACCATATCCCTGTATACAGTACAAAATCGATAATTCAGAAAATCAGAAACCGAAGGCATACAAAATCAGGATAAAACAGAAACCAAAGCAAACAAACAAAAACCTCCACTACACGAAAAGAAGCGAACTCCCGAAAAAGGATCGAGACCAGGTGCCCAGGAAGAGTAAGCATCTCCTGCTTGCATGCAACACCCGCCGCTTCAATTCGGTAGAACTGTCACATCCGTTTACTTCCATTTTGGGAGACATAGAGTACAATCTTTAGTTGGATGTTTCAAATGGTCAGTGACAGAATATCATCCACCATTCTGGAGAGTGGGACAGTCTGTATTTGTCCTGTCTTCTATTGGGAATCTCGGTACATAGATACGGATAACCAGGCACACTACATGCATCGCCTAAGAGAATTAGCGTTCTATAATTTCTCTTTCTGTTGACATTGACACTAATTCTTTTTAATGATGTTTTGTTGCAATTAACTTTATATTTCCTTAGCTGAAATATGTGTTCTTTCCCTTTTTCAGTTAAGTTGTTGTTTTCATAGGTTATTTCTTGTATATTTTCTTTTGACATGCGTCCCTTTGCCAAGGGCTCTTGATATGTGTCAATTTCACAATAAGACATTATTCGACAGCTTCTTAAATGACATATTTCCTATTCTGAACAAAAGTCATTAATGACATCCATTTTCAAGTATAAGGCAATGAAAAAATCCACATTTAATCACATTGTATGCGCTTTTCTAAGAATTACCCTTATTCATTTTGCTTTGTATCTGACTTTCAATTTAAATTCTTTAAATCAGATTCTTTAAAAAAACTACAATACCCAAATACATATGGATTCACTTTTATTACAAAGATATTGATGACCTTAGAGAAAATTTGTTGAAATGAAATAAAGTTTAATTATTTTTATTCTAAGCATCGAAAATTTTAGATGACGTATATGTTCATTTAGTTGCATCCGTAAATGTCTATTTCTTGATAGTAAATTTCAAGATTTTGGAAAGGAATGTAAACAATGTTAATCAGGATTTAAGCAAACAAAATTGACTAGACGGCCAGTGTATCAGATTTCATTGCAGGTGTGCATACATCAAAACGAGGCAAGTCATCAGTATTCACGTGACTCGCTGTCATGACATCACGACCCTCTGAGTGACAGGTAACAAATAGTGAACATATTGGTTTGTAATGGCTGCTTACAGAAGGCGTAAAACAGACATGCACTGGATAATAGCCCTTACAAAGGGTTGAATCCGTACTCCTTTCGCATTAAAAACCTGACAACTTTATATGGTATGAAGTTTAAGTAGACGAGTTTGAAGATGAGGAGTTATAACAGATGCTGAAAATTCAAAATGTCAAAGTTGTCTCTATCCTCTCTATCACACGCCAAAATAATGATAGTAATGACATTGAAAGAGTCAATGGAGATCAAGTACAGGTCTTCATAAGAATAGGACAGGTGAATTATATATGATACAATGTTCAGAAACGTTTGCTGAACTCCTTCCTCTGAAATTTGTTTAGATCAAATCGTCAAGACATACTTTAGGAATTTCCTTCAAATTCGGATAGTGCATAAATCTAAATTTTTTTGGAAAATCATGATAACAGAAATATGTAATTGTTTTAATGAAAATGTCGTTGTCCCATTCTTGCCTTAAGGATTGAATGATCTACTGTTGCTCTCTTCAAACTCATCTTACGACTAGAATTGGACGTTTGGCTTAAATGTCTTTGTATAAACCCCTACCTTACGCGATACCGTACTCTCAAATTTCAAAATAGTGAGTACAATTTAAATTAAACACATCGGAAAGTTCGCAATTAGAGCTAGGAAAATGTCAGTTTGATATTACTCTGGAAAGAGACAAACCTTTGACAGAATTACAATAGTTCGAAAAAGTGGTTTCAATAGCTCTCCATAGACCAAATAATTACTACTGCTGCTGGAACAAATATTAGCCTTTTAAGTAAGGGAGTATATGGAGATTACTGTTTCATCATATACCACTTCGTCAAACTTTAATGCACCATTGTGCCACCTTTAAATGTCAAATGTGCCCTGAATGGAATAATTACTTGTGTTGTGTTAACAATTTGCATAGAATTTTGTAAAATGAGAAAAAATTAAGGGTGAATCTTTGACATTGATGGATGGGAAACTCATGTTAACAAAGATATCGTAATCTGTTCCAACCAAGTCTTAGATATAATTTCTAACTGAAAGAAAATAGAAATGTCGAAAATAAGAGAAAAAGTAATATTTTGTAAGGTGCAAAACATTTAAGACATTTGCATCCAAACATAAGCAGATATTTATCAAATTTTGTTATTCATCACATTACGATGAAAATCCAACTTATTTTACTTTTCTCTATTAATTGAGAATAACTGTCCCTCATTGGAAATCTTTGGCCTGTTTTCATTGTTTGGATTGAGGATCATTGACGAGGGTTAAGTACTCGAGACGTGAATGTCTAGTCCATGCTGAAAATTTATCTGTTCTTAAATGATGCTTTGAATTTGAAGACGTAACATGAATATATCTAAGAATTCTCCACGCAACATTTGAAAGTCTCATAGATATCATTCGCAATCTTAATTCGTAATTCCAAACAAAATTTGATTCTAAATTGATAATACACTTCTTGCGTAATTGTCTACTTTAATAATGTATCTCGGAAGTATTCTGACTTTGTTTCTCATACTGAAAGTCTCACACATTGGGACATTCTCGTACTATTTATATTTCAAAAACATAACCATCTTAACTAAACTGTCTTCCTTTAGCTATGAGAGGACATGTACACAGCTCATCTGCCGCAAATTGGGAATTTTTCTAAATGATCATTTAGAGCTGCCGTTGTAGCATTTTTATCAGACAAAAGTAAAAAACAAAATTAATATTGATCAATTTAAGACAGACACAGCAAGACTCTGACACAATGTACCCACAACACAAGAAATCCAAGAGATCTGATGACATTACTCCAATACTTTTTGTCTAAGGTCCTTAAAAAAAATCTCTCATATGTACAATTATTGATTTTTTTAAGCACAAATCAAAAATTAGTATTACGTAATCCTCATATCTAGCTCGCCCTTCAATGTTTACTTCTATGCTTTTTATGGAAGTAATAACTATGGAATAATTCCCGAAATTCCTGATTACTTTCAATCCTCGCCTTGCGTCGGACATTTCCATTAACTTTACAAAGCTGTGAATTTGTTCTCTTATGCCAAATTGAGTGCACATAATCCCCCTACCAGGGGAGTCTTTACATAGAAACAATTGTCAGGACGCTTTGATGGAATTCACAATAACGCTGTATTCGGTTTGATGAAATTCGCTCATGTAACTTTCATTAGTCCGGTCGCTTTTCGAATCCTCAGAGGAATTTTCTTCGAATGACATCGTTATTCATCCAAGATAATCTTTTGTCAGCAAATCCAAATATAGAGCTTTTGCAAATCAAATAGAAGTGATTATCGCCTGCAAATATTTACTCGTAATAAAGGTAGCTTTTTCATAAGGTTGGATATTAATATCAAATATTGATTTGAGGCAAATGAAGGTATTAGGAGAAAATCCGCTCTGTAAAAAAGTCATCAGCGGCTATAAAGAGAAATACAATTCAATTGTCGTAAGTTTCCTTCAATAACTTGTCAATATCGCTTAAGGAATATAATCTAATGACATTTTGATGCAATGGCTGTAGACGGTGTCAGACGAAGAATCCACAGAAAGAACTTCCTGGAAATTCTTTAGAGAAATGCCATTCGAAGAGAGTGTATAAGTCAATAATATCATAGAACCTCGTTTACAGAGAAACACTATAATTCATGCATGAAAAATGAATAGGAACAATCTTATTCGTGATAAGAAATTTTATTTTCAAATTCTAATGTCAATTCAATGACACCTAGATTTTCGAAGTAGGAAACAAGCATTACATGTAAAGAATATATGTATGTTTACTTTCAGTAATTTGTAGCAAAATTATGAAAATAAAATCACATCGTCTCCGAAAAAGAATCTGAGGAACTTTGACTTAAAAACACATTTGAAAAGAAAGCAAATTGGTATCCATTTGAATTGCCATCCAAGAATAAATGTTTCGCACCCTGAATATACACCTTAAATGAGTCATATTAAAAAAAGGATAATGATTCAAACATCTGTGAATGATCTGTTACGGGGACGGAGAGAAATCAAATATTATTCCAGGCGTAAATTTACATGCAATGAAACCAGCACTCGATGTCTCTTACCTTTTGAATTTGTAAAGCTATGTGGTGAATTCATTTTCTTTTTAATCGGTCGTTGGCTCTCCAAAATTGCCTATTAGTAGATCTTTGAAGTGCAGGCAGGAGTACAGCACTTGTGAAATGTATCCGCTTTCTTTGTGAATCTCAAAATACTAATCTGAACGATTGGCGTTGCTTAGGATTCGCCTGACGTATGCCCCATAAAATGCGTGTTATATACAAACAGAGACGAGCAAGTATCTTGATTTGAGGTTTATAAATTTCAATTTATGCAGGTGTTATTATGAAAAGGTCGGATCATTTATACTTATATTGAACTTCCCGTCAGCATCTTTATTTTTCGATTTTTATTTAAACATTTATAACCTTTAAATGACGAATGACACTTCAGGGATAAGATATCGAAGATAAATATAATTCATCTAAAAATGCAAATTAATGACAATAGATTTGGGTTTTCACTCTTTAGAACATTTTCAGTCATTAACATACTGTTTCAAAACGAGTCATATTCTTAGACTTGAACCAATATATATAGTGTATTGGGCCAAGGTGCAGTGATAAAATATCAAGGTTTTTCTTATGTATGATGTACATTCGTATGCCCTGTCCAAATCCCTTCAGAATAGAATGGGGTTTGATCCTTTATCTTACCTAAGAGTGATCGGACTATTAGGATGATTGATCAAAAGTTCGCTTCAGCCAGCAGAGCATGGACTGTTTTATGTATGCCCAATAATTTCTAATTCCATTCACGTAATTTTAATATTAACATCCATCCTGCTACGTCTTTCGGTACCCTTTTCGACATAGTAACTTTCATACTTTTTGGCATATTACATTGTTTAGATTTAGGATCACTGATGAGGGTTAAGTACCCGAAACGTGCATGTCTGGTCCACGTTGCCAATTTATTTGTTCTTAAATGATGCTATTCAATTTGAAGACGTTTACATAGGTGGCAAGATATTACACTAATTCTAAAAATCTAAATGCGTGAATGAGTTATCCTTCACATTTATTTTAAAGAGGGTGCCATTCGAAATCATATACATGTAATCACTTCATGGACCATTGAAAGACTCTTTCAAAGTTTGCACCCTGTACAATAGTAGCAAAGGGACTCAGTGATGGATCCTATAATGATCTCGACAGTTATATTACTTACATGGTGCAAAATAAACTGCTTATAAATTTTCTTCAAGAGAGCATAGAGTTGGAACACTTCCGCACTATAACGTAAATTAAGTGGCAAAGTGGCGAGTGGCTAAGTGTGGCTTAAAGTGGCAAAGCTCTTATCCGGCACTGTAGCATCCGGCACTGTAGCATTGACTTTGGATTACATTTTGAATTTCTCTCTTTACATATTAATTTTTTATTTCCTCTTTATCGGCCTCGATCATTACTGATAGGGCATTACTTGTGTAGCACTGAAAATATTGCAATAGTCAGAATATACACATCAGTATTCAAACTTTCAATAACTACGTAGGTATATCTGCTGTTGGACTGTATCAACATTGTTTCAGCGCTAGACTTGAAATATATTTTTTTAAATTCTCCTTCAATAAAATTGAAAAAGAATTATCCAAATATCTTTCTTTTGGGATTAACTTTTGTTTGTTTGTTTGTTTGTTTTTTTTTGCAGAATGTTTCATTGTATTATTTAAATCTCCATAGATGTTTTTGGAGAATAGACGGTATTTATTGTAGGTGGCGCTGTAGAAATCAATTTGTTCGGCGCTGCACACATGTTAATGCTATAGATTTATCTCTCTCTTTTGGTTAGCCTGAAATTTTGTATAAGTCTAAATTATTTAAACAAATATTTAATTGTTGTATTATTTAAGTGTTTGCAGTGCTTCTATTTTGTTATGACGGATTCCACAAGAATTTACAATGTTTTGGCGTGCTTCAAGTTAGGATCAATGGAATTGACCCTTCCGAATTGCGGGAAAAGAATGCAAAATATCGTGACGTCACAATGTTTTTACCTCGGACAAACAAGCTTCGATTCTCGGTCAAACATCGAAATTGCATTGTGACGTCATGGATCGAATTTCTCAAAATTTTCCCGCGTTCGAAAGGGTCAATTGTATTGATCAATTTTAGTGTACATGAATTTGTTCGGATGGCGCTACTTAAAATTATGTTTGTCATTCCGTAACTGTGAGTAACATAAAGACAGAAATTTGCAGGGGCGCAGCCAGGCGTACGTTTGTACGCAAAAACGTCCACATCGTTTTTGCACAAAAAAAAAAAAAAAAAAAAAAAAAAAAAAAAAGTGCCTAAATCGGCAGTGCTAATAGAAGGGGGTGATCTTCATCTTTTGTTGACACCGAATCATACGCTTTCTAGATCCTTTCTCGTATTTACGCTTCAGATTCAACCAGTTTGCTTCATTTTCTCAAAAAATTCACCGAATCACTACCAACGAGATCAGGAAACAACCAACTGGGCACTGGGCCCTTCTGGTCTTGCAAATCATCCCCCATAAAAGTGTCCGGTGACAACCTCCTTCAACACGGCTGAGGTTCTGGGTCCATCCCTTCTGTCTTCGTCGAAAACACCCTAGCTACGTCCCTGATTTGGATGGGCTTTGTCCTTCCTTTTTGGTCCTACCTACTTGGATACTATACTTGCAGTAGATATGTTACATTTAATGTATGAAAATAATTAGTACGGTGCGTTTGAACAGAGCATTCTACAGTGCGAAAGGCACCTTCCGCACTTGCACTGGAGATGGTTTATTAAAAACGTTGTCTTTCGTGTTTCTTTGGAGCTTAATTGTTCCATTGTCTCCGTCTGTTAGTTTTTTTCGCGTCAGAATGTTCCCAAATTTCGCAAGCCTTTCGATCGTGTTTCTTTTTTAAAATCTGGTTTCGACTTTCGCGTTAGACTTTTATTCACTTATCTAAAAGAAAGAGATATCTTCTTACAGACATAGCTCTGTCCGTAGCTTGTTCTTTAGGATAAATGTCATGTTTAGAATTTCTCTTTTCGTATATTTATTTCTTGATTTCCGCGTATTCGGCCTCGAGCATCACTGATGAGACATTACTTAATGAAATATGCATGTGGTTGATTCACTGAGAGTTGGCCAGACTTCCCAAATTATTGACCATGAGCTAGCATCAGTCAGAAAAGACCTGTAATGATCATGTTTTCCTCGTCCAAACTCAGAAGTCAATGTCAGGAGCACAATGTACATGAAGGTCAGCTAAAAAGACACATTATAGTCAGTTCAGTGCAATACATGACATAGTCTCCATCTTGTTATCTGTTGTCCTTGATGGTTCAATAGTGTCTTTGTTTGGTTGGTGTATTTCCTCTTCTTCTTCTTCTTCATGTTAGTATCCTTGTTTGTCTTATTGTCTCTGGTTATTTGTTCTTGTAGTTGTTTTGCGTGTTGTCCGTTTTACATTTTGTTTTGTTTTTGTGTGCATCATTTGTGCGCTACTGTTGTCATTGTTACATGGCTTTGTTAGCAACAATTATTTCGAGTTGCACTTTCAAATTTAATAAAAACAATTCTCCGCGATTGGATCTTTAAAGTGTTTAATTGAATTACATTTTCCAAGGTTGTTCGTATACATCCCCGATAAATACACTATTTGCTACAAACGTGTCAGATGACCGCCCTAAGTGGGCACCGTTCGCCAACTTGTCTCGTTGGTTTATGTGTTGTTCTTTGTGTTTGGTGTTTGAATGTTCCTTGTCCCTTTTTGTGCATGTCAACTTTGTGTTCAAAATAAAATCATACCACTAGGTTGGTATCGCAGCTAGTAGACTTTTAGTCACTGAAAATGATATAGTATGAATTCGCTGTTTCTACTATCATTTTTATTACTGTATAACAATTATGCCTCGAAACATATAATTTCTTTACATAACTAGATCAGGTTTACTATTCTAAAACTAAGTAGTGTCTCCCTCATTCAAGGAGCTGTCCCAATCTGGTTCTTTCCATATATTTGGTTTAAATTTAGAATTATGCTCCTCTTATTGGGATTACCATTATTTCGATGAAATGCGCATATGTCGTTCTAAATCTTTTTCAATAATTTATATATTTTAAAACTTAATGTTACCAGCGAGTAATTTTTTTCGCGCCGAAACCTTCGTAATCTTACGAAAATTGATATGTTCAAGAGAGCGACTTAAAATAGAGAAAAATGTATTCAATTTGCAATTACATACATTGACGAATGCCCCTAATTCTATTTTAAATATTTCCTTTTAATTTCCATATAACATGATTTGAGTTATTTATAAATGTAGATTCATTCAATGAATGAAATGTAATATTCTGTTGAATTTATTGCATCTAGGTCTTAATTATTTAAAAATGTTTTAGATTCAAAATAGTTATCTTTGAGAAAGCTAGATTAGGCTCATGTCCAATATATCTATAATATATTATCTTTCGGTTGTAAATGGGACAAGACGCATTTATCGCAAGCAAGAATGATATTTTCTATATTCAGAAATGCGGTTACATTTATTCTGAAACAAAACATTGATACATGTATCGTTTTCCTGGTTAATAGAAGTAACTTTTATTTCTCGTTCTGTTTTGAGACTCTTAGAAATTCTTTGTCATAATTATATTCACCTGAAGATAAATCGATCAAAGGCTTGGTGGTGTAAAATAATATTGCTATTTGCATTTTTCATTTTTTTTTTCAAATTATTGATGAACTGACGGTCGCCGACAATCAAATGTTGATCATCAATTGCCTTTAAATTTTAATTATTGATTTTAATTTTCCAAAACCGACTGTCGATGAGCGAGACTCTTCTTCATCGATTTCTTTCTTACAATCATTCATTTTGTCTGTAAAACATGGACATGAATAATATTTCATTTTCTTCCGATTTTTTGTTCAAAGAAATATAACAATGATACGTTTATTTGTATCCTATGGAATCCCCGACAATATCCAAAGATTCAATTTCAAACGTCATTAGAGTCGCGACAAAATTTAAATTAAAAATAATTTCTGATTATACGGATAAACATCCAGACTACATCTACTGTTACTAATATAAGATACATCTTATCATTTTTCTAAAATTGACTAAATAGTGTTTTTCCTGATTTTGGAGTTAGTAGCTGACTAGACAGCAGTTGATCTGTAAGAGCTGAGCTCTCTAGGCTAAGAAGAAATGGTTTTTAAGAAAGAATTATACATAGTTACAAATGTACCATTGACATATATTGAATGTATTTAGTTTGGCCCTTCTCTTTATTAAGCATCTTTGAATAAACTCAATACATGTAATTTAATATTAGCCAAATGAAGTAAACTTTATAAAAATTTTACCTTAAAATCCATTTGAATGATTTTGTCATTGTAGCTGCTCTCAGTCGGGAGAGTTGGCAAGTTGATTTATTTTTTCTGTATCGTTTTGCGATTACAAATCAAGAGTTTTGTGCATAAAAGTTTCTGCGACATTGATGATTCTTGGCAACAGAAAATGACAATATCAAAAAGAAGACTTGTCTATCAAATTAGTTTAATTTGATTTTACTTGTGTTTCTTCTATTCTCAAATAAATTTTAGTATCTTATTCCACATGTACTGTAATATGAATAATTTGCGTTCGGTTGTTTAAAATAATGTTGTTGTTATTTGTTACTTTTATTTCAACTTTTGTTCCTTTTGTGTGTCGCCTTAATTCACTTCTTTTATGCCCATGCGTTTCTTTATTTTTTTTTCCTTTCGTTTGTGTGTTTGTCTGGCTGTCTTGAGGACTCTGTTTATTTGTCCATTTTTTTTTCTCATGTTTTTATAATTTTTATGTCAAAATTCATGTAAAATTCTGAGTACATGCTTTTATTTCTCTTTTCAATGTATTTCTTTTTTCAATGTATTACAATTACATCCATATCAGTCTGCATGCAAAAAACATCTGTAACTGTAAATAAAATTTCAATGCACAAAACTACCAATAAGAAAAGCAGTGGTCAAGATTGATACTGCCATAAGATTTTTTTTACTGAAATTACATCTTAGAATTTAGTTCCATTCAATAAAAAGATGATAATAGCGCTATTAGTTAAATATTCCACTTGATCTACACCCTATCTTTGTTTTGTTTTTAAATTCTGATTTTTGAATTCTGATTTTTTGCTGTATGTTTGACTTTCATCCACTGTTACTACAGTAACCGTGTATTTGTTATCAAATAAGTTCTCATTTCTAAGAAAACAAAGATTATTTCTGTATTTACTATTAATTGAAGCTTGAATATTTTCGCATGGTGATATTTCGGTGTTTTGCAGTTGATGCAGCAATCGAGATTTTGTGGAGAACCCTCCCTTGTTAAAAGCTTTCTGCTCACTCTCACAATAGGTTAAAAAGCAAAAAGTAGTTTTTGATTGTTAAAAAGACATGATCTTGTGTAAAAAAATGATTTAATGTCCCTCCTCTCCCTCTCCTATTTGGAAAAAAATCATTGAAAGCATTTTTTAAAGTAACAAATTTTAACATTTATTCATTTAAGATATTTTTCTTTCTTTTTTATCATTAGTTAATTGATTACATAAAGTTGATGTCAAACATAATTGAGATTCATAGTTATGAGAATCCAAATTTTAAAGACACATCAATTTCATTTTGTACCCTTTCGTGGTATATTCAACATTTTGAATATTTTATGTAGTTTCTTTTTATCTATTTTTGTAAGTCTCGCTATCTTTTTGTCTTGCTGTGTGGGGGTTGATCAATTAAGATATGACAACTGATTTAATGCATTATCCATTCATTTTTTCTTCCTCTTAGAATCCTTACAACGAGCATTGTGTGGTAACTTTTGTCATTTATCTTTAAAATAATTGAGATGAAATCTCATTACAAATGATTAATATCTAAACTTATGAAGCAATGCATTTGTCGACAAAAGTTTAGTATGCAACCTTTTGATCAAATATCATCACTATTCTACATTCTAAAAAAGGTTGATATTTTACCTAAACATCTTCAGAATATCGAAGAATTTGATAACTGAATTTCAACTAAATATCTAGTTATTCTAAATATTATAGGAGAAAAATTGCCGAAGATGCAACTACATTCCACCCCCTAAGAATATATTTTGAAAAAAAACCCCATAAAATAAGAATATTTTTCTGGATACATACAAAAATATATTATCAGATATGTATGAAACCCTCTGAATAAACGTAGTCAAACGTCAAAGTCATAAATATGTGAAAGACATAAATGATATTCTAGAAGTTTTTCAAGGAATAACATTAGTTATTACGAATCATTTATTAATTAATTTTATCGTCAGTGAAATTTACGAATTACATTATTGAATTAAAAAAAAACTAAAAAGAATATTATTATTATTTCTTTGTTTGTTTGGGTTTTTTTTTTTGGTGATGAGAAAAATATCTATTAACGTTGATAATGTTGAATCTTATTTGTATATAAAAATGTACCTCTTTTTTTTCTTGTTTTTAACACCAATTTCATTCATTGAAAATTCTTGTTAGAGAATTATTACATAGTTATAGCAAAGTATTGTAAGTAGATACATTATGTAACCTGTAACAAAGGAAAAATGTTTTCTTCCCAAATCAATTATTGGTACATGTATACTAAATGAGTATTTTGACAATATATATCTTCTGCAACACTGTAGAGACAGTAATTGCAATCCCAAAATTGATCAGTAATTTAAGTTGTTTATTTTGTTTAGAAATATGTAACGTTTGCCCTAAGATGAAATTCCATCTTCAGATTTTTATTGTTTTTGAATTTTACCATATGCACATGTCTCTTAGAGCATGTTCATTTACTGTACAAAATAATTCTAAGATTTTTTTTTTGTAAATTATTGAAGTCCGATTATCTACGTCCAAATTGAAATATATATATAATAATAATAATAATTATAATTCATATTTTGAATGCTATCAAGAACCAGAAAAAAATGGGCTCGCTCAGAATGTCATTTTCTACATTTGATTGCTTTTCAAGATAGGTTTTAATCATCGTCTACCACAAGACAGCAAAGTATAACAAAGAGAAATATTTCGCATGGTGAAGTTCTGTTTTGTATTTCTTTTTACAAATTCGTAAGCCTTCCGATTGTAGTTTTTGGAATATGGATTCAGCTTTTGTGTTTTACTCTCATTCACTGACATAAAATTGAAATGAAAACAAACCAGGTCAAAATGCAAAGAATGTTAGGTTGTAAATAAAGTTGTAGATTGAAGTTTACCCGATGTTCATTACAAAAGTTAAATCATACCATTCTATAAATCTATAATAATTTGTACTTGATCAACAATGTGTTTCCATCGAAAATTCAACATGAGTAGTCCGTGCACTAAATTTAAATTTGTATTTGCACAGTTTTTGTTCCTTAACAGAACATAATTCACTTTTGATTTGATACATAAAAGACCATTTGAAGTGTAGAATACTTTTAGAATTTTAATGGTTGAATAGAATAACATACATTTCAAGAAAAATAGTTTTGATGTTAAATATAGTAAAATTGCACATAACAAACAAAGCAGAGATTCTTTTGATGAGCAAGAGAACATATTTATTTCATGGAATATCTGATTTTTCAGGAGCGGCTACACTTAAAGCAAGCGACTTGTTACTTACTTCACTTGACAATTGCTTAGACCTATTTATTGTCAGATCCGTGGACAGAGAAAGCACAGATGGATTACCTAATGTTGAGGAGTCAATGTTAGACACAATGGTTGTCGGCATGTTCCCGTGTACAGAGGCCAGAGACAAGGCCGAGATCGGCGAAGGTTTGATTGGTAACGGGAAGGCTGGTCTCACATAGGGGTCCGTATGAGGATGTGCCTTCAGTAAACTTTGGTAATCTGTAGGTATACAATAAGAACTGGCTAGGTTAGTCAACAAGTCTGTTGAAGAGTATGGTGTCACGAGACCAGAACAATTCAGTCCATTTGAAAATTGACTTGCGAAAGCTGGCAACGGCGTTGGAACAACCGGCTGCTGAATCGCAGAGCTAGATTTCTGTTCTGGTGCTATAATGTTCTCTATTGTAAATGGTTGTTTTCTCCTTGGCACCGTCACGTTACCACTCAGCTGACTGTACGAAGCAAACCTAGAAGCAGTACCAAGCTGTTGAAGGCTAATTCTAGCCTGTCCTTGTAGAAATGACGTCTCCATTTCATGTTTAAAAGGATTGCTCATAGCAGCAAGATGATTGCGAAACTGAATTTTAAATCTTTTACGTCTTCGAAGAAAACTTCCATTTTCAAACATGTCGCCACACATTGGATGCAAAGCCCAGTAGCTTCCCTTTCCCGGCCTATCTGGCCTCCTCGGAATCTTTATGAAGCAATCATTGAATGACAGATTATGACGAAGTGAGTTCTGCCATCTTTGAGTATTTTGTCTATAAAAAGGAAACCTGTCCATGATAAATTTGTAGATTTCATTCAATGGCAGCATTTTTTCTTCTGAAGCCTGGATGGCCATAGCCGTCAGAGCAATGTATGAATAAGGTGGCTTCTGTTCATTGTAAGTATTACGTCCTGGTCGTGGCATCTCAAAGTCTATACGGATTCGAAAATAAATATGTCAGTTTATTCCTTTCAGAGAAAAATATTAAACAGTTCAAGAAAGGCAATACATCTAATTATCAATACTTTCGTCTTTTCAGTTATCTTCATCACTTTTTTGTTTCGACATCCAGAATAGAAATGATGAGGTCGGGAGAAATTCGTCACTCTTATAAACTATCAGATGTCGCAGTGTTTTCTCTTAGTGTCATTTTTCAAAGGAAACAAAATCAACTTTGTGTACAGATAGTTGACATTAAACCCTAAATTCTCCCTTTCATTGCGCATCGCATTATCCAACAGAAGAAGGGATTAGAGAGCATCAATCAATCTTCGGTGGGCTATTTAGGAAAGGTTTTGTATCCCCGGCCAGCCAATGGCATCATCCCGGAGGCGGGTTTTACTGACAAGAAGGTGAAAGTGGATCCAAATGGGCTTTTATGTCGCGACTAAGGATCTTGGTCAAAGCATGGCAGTCTAATGGCTAAGTTGTCTGAAGACATCAGCTATCTCCAACATTACTAGGAATGTAGATATATTCACAAGATAAAGATTAAACTATTGTTCTGTTTCATCGTTTAATAAGAAAACTAAAATTGTTTCCATTGATATTTAGGAAAACCTGAAAAAGATTCATTACAACTTTGAAAAATCTGAAAGGATGCAAAACCCTTTTCGACAAGCTGCCTTTTCTCCTTCTTTGTTTAGGTTGATTGCTTTTGTACTGGTTTTTTTTTATTGTATAATAATAGCTTTTACTTGTGGTAATCATAAATTGCTACAGTGAAAATCGTGTCCATTTCGAAATTAAGCTGAATGTAAGTACTTAATTTTTTTCACTTAGGGGCTTTAACAGAACTCGTACTCAGACAAATCATAAGTATTCTGTAAATGTCTAAAATAATTAAAGAATTAAAAAACGATCATCTTTGTAAATTTTATGCTCACACCTCTTTAGGTGATTGTGGTATTGATGTCAGGTTAACGTTTTATAAGAGTGAAATAGCCTTTGATATATGTAATATTTGGCAATATTAACTACTTAAAATGTACATCTTTCTCAACACCGTTATTTGTATATTCAAGTATTCATCGGAACGGCAAACTGTACTTAATCAAACGGAAAAATGCTACAAGCAAGATCAAATAAACTAGAACCATTAAATAAATATAAATTTATGGGAAAATTTGTGATATTCCTCTACGTCTTCCGACTGAGCGATCAAATCCGTCGTCAATCCGCGAGCGGCGTTAACAAATCTTTTAAACCGTATTCAAAAGTCGTTAGCGCGGGACTAAATTAAGTGTGAATCGGAAAACGACGATTGGATTTTCCTTTCAAAATAAGCCCTTGATTCATATTGTACCATGTGCGTTATGTACTGTTTACTCTCCATTTGTCCCAAAACACATTTGTTTTGATTCCTGACTTTTTAGCCCGTCAGATGCTGATAAGGAAACTGTGTTCAAAGGTCTAAATCTTCATAAACATTTATAATGGTCTTTTTCCTCCTCAGTTTTTGCAACATTTCATATAAGAAAATTATGCAAAAAATTTAAGAGGCATTAAGCTATTCAAATAGGAGCGTATGGAAGAGAGATTGAAATGCATGTTGACTATTTATTGCTAGATATTTGTGTTCTTTTCTGGCTTTGGGAAAGATATAGGTTTTTAATCTGCTAGACAAAAAAAAAAAAAAAAAAAAAAAGAGAAAAAAAAAATGAATTTAATCGAGTTTTATCTCCTATCCTTATATAGCATTGTTAATATATATTGTTAAGCTAATCAAAATTGTAGCTGCTTTTGAACAGTGTGTGGTTTTGTCTTTTCAGATTGACCCCTTTGATTCTGATTTATATTTTCTTTTAAGCTATAATATCAGAAACTATCAAACAAAATCCAATCATTCTAAAATCATTTTCTCCATCTAAATGATATCACAACTGTCCCTGTTTATATCTAGTAGATAATAAAAAAAATGACATCTACTTTCATGTAGTAAACCTTGTTTCCTTCACCGACTTTTGACTTCAATTTTAAGTTTTTTAAAAGTAAACAAGAATTAAATTGTTCTCCATTGACCTGTTAATCTAGCTGTTTTTATCGTCCATTATAAATGGAAGGACATTAATATCCAACATATCATAGAAGCGATGTATTTAAACGGACGAAGTCAATATTTAAGGATATTCACGGTTTGAAATCCAATCAGAGACTGCTGTTTTATTACGTTATTTTGATGTTAGCATTAAAACTGATCTTAGGTAGGCCAGCACAAACAAGAACCAAGACCAAAATAATATTAATGAAAAAAAAAACAAATAGTCAATCAAACCTGCAAGATATAGATTATGACACGGCAGACAAATAAAACACCTTCCATATGTTATTAAGGGGGTCCAGAACAGTATCCGAAAGAACCCCATTGGAAAGCTCTGGATCAATTATGACGTCACAATAGACAAATGAAAAAAATAATATCAAGTTTTCAGGAAGAATAAATGATAGGGTTTCATATAAACGGACTTTATTATTAAAAATCAACAACTCAAAGATGTTCTGAAAATAGACATAAATTTATCTCCTTTCGACAATTTCTTTCAAAAGCCTTACTGATCATTTATAATTCTACTCATATCCGATTGTCCACAACATATCTAGATGAAAAATACAGAACTTACTAATATTCTGTCTCTACAGAAGATTTGCAAGTGTTTTTCATTCCCTAAAGTGTGTTAGTTTGAACGTCACATTTACGGCCCATTTTAGGGCTTTCAATGGGTATATATGTTTGTTCGTAGCTTCAAAACTAACGGTAAAAAATTGATGAAACTTTGCAAGTAGAAAAAGTATGTTTCAATTATTAACATTTATGATTTTTATGAAAATTAAATGATAGGATCAGTATTTAGTCTGGCTGTCCTGGACCTCCTTAAATACTCTATATATGTTTGAAATGATAATTGTGTTATCTTATTGGCCATAGGTTAAATTATTGAATTACGAGTGAGTATTAAAAATTAGGCCAATATGTTAAGAAATATTAACGTCATTATAGCATTCACTTTGCTTTGAAACAGTTGCAGGGAAATTAAAACTCGAAGAAAGCCAACTACGTATTACATATTTTTCTATTCATTAAAACAATTTCTTATCTATCTTTTAGAATTTGCTTGTTCCATGATCTGTCTTTCGGAAATATACATTATGTGTAAAATAAGTTCTTTTTAATTTGAACAAGACAGCAAAGTCGAGAATCATATGGTGAATCGTATCGAACAAGGTAAAGTCAATGAAAAGTCAAGCACAGAACCAAATTTCTGAATTACATAAAACATGTGAATGTGAAACACGAATGCCCCTGTCGGCATCTTTGTTAGTATTAACACCATTTTCTGTTCAGTAGGTGAAAGGTCAAGTCACAAGGTAAAAAAAAATGTTGGTATCGATGGAAAGGTCTGGTCACAAGGAATACACATGTGAAATACCAAAGCTCTATCACTTACCATTCAAAAGTTATGCCCAATGTTAAAGTTTTTGAAAAGTAGGTCAAAGGTCAAGGTCACAAGTTAAAAAATATTAGAATCATTTGAAAGGTTTTGTCACAAGAAATATCAAAGTCTTATAACTTACCATTCAAAAGTTATGCCCAATGTTAAAGTTTTTGAAAAGTAGGTCAAAGGTCAAAGTCATAAGGTAAAAAATATTTGTATCAATAGAAAGGTCTTGTCACAAGGAATATACATTTGAAATATCAAATCCCTATCACTTACCATTCAAAAGTTATGCTCAATGTTAAAATTTTTGCCACAGACGGACAGGCCAAAAACTATATGCCTCCGAATTTTTGATTCCAGGGTCATAAAAATCATATCAAGGGGAATAAGAAACCTGAAAAATACAAAAGTTAACAAAGTGTCTTAATCATTCTGCAAAGGAGACAAAGAATGTGAAGATTTCACAAGGTACTGGGGAAAGCAAGCATCTCCTGCTTGTAACATTCGTAGCGTTAGGCAAAATGATTAGAATTCCCATAGGAACGGCTGCGAACCTCGGATGAGGTGTTTTGTATGGCTCTTATCTACGATAATTTTCAACATTGTGTACAATAATATGTTACGGTGTTTTATATTTTTTCACTTGTATTTATTCTTTGTTGAATTCCATTTGTTTTTACCCCTCCTTTCTTTTTGAATTAAAAAGTCAGTCGCACCCAAATATATCCTTGGTTTAGTAGTTTCGTGGTTGTAGCTTTGCCCTCAAAATGAAGCCGTTCTGGCAAACAGAAGATTCTTTATTCTCCTCGGGCAACTGATCTCATCTCTATGGGGGATTCACTAACGCTTCTTTGTAGAATGTATAAGTTGATTGTATTATTTTTTGTGAAAATATTTTCTCTGTTTTTCACTCTTTGTCAGTGTGTTTCTATTTTGAAATACTCGTAGCAAATATCAAAAGTATAGTTATTATGTTTATCAGGCTTTGGTGTCAATGGAACTGTATTTTCTGAATTATAGTATACATCTAATTTCTTCATAGAATTTATTCGCGCCGCTTACAGTGATTTCTCTATTCTAAATTCTGATACCAGGGCAAATGAGCGAAAGCATTTGGTTTTTTTTTTTTTTGGATTTCGGGTTTTATGTTTGACTTTCATTCACCGACTAAAATGACTATCACTCAGTGATTAATGGATTTGCTCTGAATTAGCTACTTAAGAAAGTGAAAATTTTAATCTTAAGTTGAAGTCGTCACTTTTGTCATACAAGTATATTGAATTACTCAGATGACAATTGAAGTTAAAAAACAACAACATGGGATCAAAATATGAAGCGGACTTGATGCCTCCAGTGGTCTACTACTTCTCGAGTTCACATATACAGATTGCGTGTATGTAATTCGGAAAAAAATTGATTATTAAATGAGAGCATGTCAAAATGTATCTAAAAAAATATATATATTTTTTTCACTTTTTTTTTCGATAGAGAGTAAGGCTTAATACTCTCTGCTTTATATGAGTACAGAAAAATACCAGCAAAAGATTGAGCAGAGTTAGTCCTCATTGGAATTCAAAACAATTTGCTGGAAACCATTCCCCAAAACACGACAAATTTATCATCGATCAGAAATTATATCTTGACAGTATTTTGATAGGAAATCAGAAATCAACCAGAGTTACAAAAACAATCTATCATTAGAACACAGCAACAAATTTTCAAAAGTATTTGGTCTAAATACATGGTCGGATAACTTGTTAGGTGCGGATGGACATATAATTTCGAATTTTATGGCCATCCAATTAAACAGTCAAATCTCTCAGCTTCAATGTACAGCACTACGATGAATTATTGTCTCGGTGTTTTAAACCAGAACATTGTTCATTATCTTAGACAGCAACAACATTCCTTATTCTGAATAATACGTAATAGTAATAAAAGTACGGAAGTGTTCCTACTCTTTACCTACTTGAAGACAATTTCAAACCAATTTAAATGCGACAGACACGTGTTTCAGATAGCAAATACTGACACATTTGGGACAAATATATTGAAGTAGCGCCCTCTGATTTTATTTTTTGAATTCAAAAGAGCATAGAACATTTATTGAGGTCATACTCTTTGTCGAAAAAGCAATCAACATAAATTGTACACAAATTAGAAAATATTCAGTGATCAAGGCGTGCTTGTTGATGAGTTTGTTTGGTTATATGTTTCCCTCTTGGTATTGGTATCATAGGGTCATGTTTACGTTTAAGCAAATGCACAAAAATAAAACCAGAGGGCGCTACTGAATCTTGAGGCTCCTTAAAATCACTTTGACTGGAAGCATCACTGATGAATATTTTAAATATCTCAAAAACGTGTAACACGTGTCTGGTGCATGAGTATGGGTTTGAAATTTCTTCAAGAAGGTATAGAGTTGGAACACTTTCATTTTATTTTCATCATCTGAGGGAAAACATGTACACAAATAGATTTTAATTCACAGGCAAAATACGCATTTTTATAATAATATTTTACATGTCTAATTAGGATTGGAATATTTGCAAAGCCTTGACTGTATAATGTAGACCATACTTTCGACGGTGAAGTTTTTGAGTTGTCCCTTTCAGTTATCTTGATAACATCACACCTGACCTCATCTCCATTGGGGTTTCTTTTTTGTTCCTTTGCATACTACTTTCATTGTTTTGTTTGATTTTTATTTTTGTGATTTTTTCTCAACTGATTATAATATTAGGTTTTGTGTTTCATTTACTTTCATTCTCTGATGGTGAAGTGGTATTCTAACATCTTTTTTGGCATATTACATTGTTTAGATTTAGGATCACTGATGAGGGTTAAGTACCCGAAACGTGCATGTCTGGTCCACGTTGCCAATTTATCTGTTCTTAAATGATGCTATTCAATTTGAAGACGTTTACATTTATACCACTTGGTGAGTGTCACTGCTGGTGGACCAGGAGTCCCCGAGGGCACATGTAGCCAAGTTCGATCAATTTCGGTTGATCGTTTCTTCAACGCATTGTAAATTTCTGTTATCAAAATTTCTTGAAATTTCTAAAAAGTGGGTCCTGTAGCATCATATCCCACCCATCCTGCAATGTCTTTCGGTACACTTCTTCGACATAGTAACTTTCATACTTTTTTGGCACATTACATTGTTTAGATTTAGGATCACTGATGAGGGTTAAGTACCCGAAACGTGCATGTCTGGTCCACGTTGCCAATTTATCTGTTCTTAAATGATGCTATTCAATTTGAAGACGTTTACATTTATACCACTTGGTGAGTGTCACTGCTGGTGGACCAGGAGTCCCCGAGGGCACATGTAGCCAAGTTCGATCAATTTCGGTTGATCGTTTCTTCAACGCATTGTAAATTTCTGTTATCAAAATTTCTTGAAATTTCTAAAAAGTGGGTCCTGTAGCATCATATCTAACCCATCCTACAACGTCTTTCGGTACACTTTTTCGACATAGTAACTTTGATACTTTTTTGGCACATTACATTGTTTAGATTTAGGATCACTGATGAGGGTTAAGTACCCGAAACGTGCATGTCTGGTCCACGTTGCCAATTTATCTGTTCTTAAATGATGCTATTCAATTTGAAGACGTTTACATTTATACCACTTGGTGAGTGTCACTGCTGGTGGACCAGGAGTCCCCGAGGGCACATGTAGCCAAGTTCGATCAATTTCGGTTGATCGTTTCTTCAACGCATTGTAAATTTCTGTTATCAAAATTTCTTGAAATTTCTAAAAAGTGGGTCCTGTATCATCAAATATAACCCATCCTGCAACGTCTTTCGGTACACTTTTTCGACATAGTAACTTTCATACTTTTTTGGCACATTACATTGTTTAGATTTAGGATCACTGATGAGGGTTAAGTACCCGAAACGTGCATGTCTGGTCCACGTTGCCAATTTATCTGTTCTTAAATAATGCTATTCAATTTGAAGACGTTTACATTCAATTAACATTGTAAAAATGTGTTGTTTATCGCCTGATTAGATAACTATTAGTATCCATATGTATATTAGTATCATTCATTATTTTCGGCGATATGTGCTTGTCCTGCAACTTGTACATATTTTTGTGTATTTACAAAAACTGAGGTCTTGTCATTTACGATTACTATCTTCTTTCTACATGTACATACAATGTATAAATGTATAGATAATGGATTACAATGCAAGCGCCAACGAAAAAATATGTATTTACTAGTAATAAGGAACTCTAGTTTAGTGACTGGAATCTTAGACTGCTTAAAAAGTATAAATTTCAATCAAAAAAGCATGAAAAGAATGACGATCAATTAGTAGTAAATAAACAAAAGGGAACCCATACAGGATGCTATTATTGGAATTCTGTCAACATTTGACATGTTCGGGAAACTTTTACTATCAAGGCGCACAGTAGGGTGTTTCTGATTTTATTACGAAACTGTTTCAGAATTAAAATAATTGAAAATATTCATCCATGCAAGCGTCTATTAACATGGAAACTGATAGGGACAACAGCACAAGAAAGTCAGCCCCTTATGCAGTATGAGTAATCTTTGTAGTATTAAAATATATTTGTTAGAGTTTTAGAGATCTGTTAAAGATAAGGAAATGAATTCAAATACATATTTTCACAAAGTCAAAGTTTTTATTTTCTATATTTGTACATTTTTTGCCTCTGTGATACATAGAAATACACAGTTGTATTTTTATCGGAGTACATCCACGTTCATTCGACGCATTCAGAATGTATTTTGGAAAACTGAAGTCTTCTTGTCAGGCTTTCTATGGTGTAATGTTGTCGTCTCCGTCTGTTTTGTCCTTCGCGTTTGTATGGTGTAATGTTGTCGTCTCCGTCTGTTTGTCCTTCGCGTTTCTATGGTGTAATCTTGTCGTCTTCGTCTGTTTGTCCTTCGCGTTTCTATGGTGTAATGTTGTCGTCTCCGTCTGTTTGTCCTTCGCGTTTCTATGATGTAATGTTGTCGTCTCCGTCTGTTTGTCCTTCGCGTTTCTATGGTGTAATGTTGTCGTCTCCGTCTGTGTGTCCTTCGTGTTTCTATGGTGAAATGTTGTCGTCTCCGTCTGTATGTCCTTCATGTTTCTATGGTGTAATGTTATTGTCTCCGTCTGTTTGTCCTTCGCGTTTCTATGGTGTAATGTTACTGTCTCCGTCTGTTTGTCCTTCACGTTTCTATGGTGTAATGTTACTGTCTCCGTCTGTTTGTCCTTCACGTTTCTATGGTGTAATGTTGTCGTCTTCGTCTGTTTGTCCTTCACGTTTCTATGGTGTAATGTTATCGTCTTCGTCTGTTTGTCCTTCACGTTTCTATGGTGTAATGTTATCGTCTCCGTCTGTTTGTCCTTCACGTTTCTATGGTGTAATGTTACTGTCTCCGTCTGTTTGTCCTTCACGTTTCTATGGTGTAATGTTGTCGTCTTCGTCTGTTTGTCCTTCACGTTTCTATGGTGTAATGTTACTGTCTCCGTCTGTTTGTCCTTCACGTTTCTATGGTGTAATGTTACTGTCTCCGTCTGTTTGTCCTTCACGTTTCTATGGTGTAATGTTGTCGTCTTCGTCTGTTTGTCCTTCACGTTTCTATGGTGTAATGTTGTCGTCTCCGTCTGTTTGTCCTTCGCGTTTCTATGGTGTAATGTTGTCGTCTCCGTCTGTGTGTCCTTCGCGTTTCTATGGTGTAATGTTGTCGTCTCCGTCTGTTTGTCCTTCGCGTTTCTATGGTGAAATGTTGTCGTCTCCGTCTGTATGTCCTTCATGTTTCTATGGTGTAATGTTATTGTCTCCGTCTGTTTGTCCTTCGCGTTTCTATGGTGTAATGTTACTGTCTCCGTCTGTTTGTCCTTCACGTTTCTATGGTGTAATGTTATCGTCTCCGTCTGTTTGTCCTCTTTTTCTCTTCTTGTGAGAGGATGTTCCGCTGTTTTACAGCTGGGAATCTCCTGAATATCTTTGTTTTTCAAAATTTTGTATGGCCATTGAGTTTCGTATTTCTTACATTGAGACATTTGCTCAAGAGAAAAAAGGGAAAGTTTGGTTGAATATCCTCAAATTACGAAACTGTCATTCCGGTGTATATACATATATCTTATACATATATTCGATTTCATTTCCGGAACCGCTTGAAGGGTTTTGAGGAACCCACTGTGGTTATTTCTTGATCTCACAATCTGCCTTTTAATCAAAATAAGGAGGATCAGATGTAGATAGAATTGTCATCCAAGATAATCGCCATATATACTGAGTTTATGATCCTGGTATAACCAGAATTACACTCTGCTTGGCACTTGACATCCACAGTCAGTCAAAGAATGAAAGTCAATCACAAAACCAGAAATCAGAATCCAAAGTCACAAAAGGCTTACAAATTCTTGAAAAGAAAATATAAAACAGGCCTTTCTTACGAGAATAGAAAAATGGAACAAACAGACAGAGACAATAACACAGCACCGCAGAAATACGAAGGACAAACAGACAGAGACAATAACACAGAACCATAGAAATACGAAGGAAAAACAGACGATGGCAATAACACAGTACCGTAGAAATGTTGTGAAGCGCATATAATGCAAAATTACCGACAACACGTAAGTAAATGACGAGGGGCAACTTTACAATGTCACCACGCTCCCGAGTCACATAACCTTGAATACAGGAATGTCTGTCCAAGTCCATGGTCAATCAGCAATTAAATTGTACATGTAACTACTCAGGTTTCAAGGTAGTTTGACCACATGTCAGTTAAGTAACGTAGATTACATTATGTACGTACAGGTGAAAGTTATATGTCTGAGATCTTATTAGTGCCCTAACCGGGTTCTAAATGCCATTCTACTACAGGAAAACGAAGGACAAACATACAGGGACAAAAACACAGCACCATAGAAGCACGAAGGACAAACAGGACAAACAGACAGCGACAATAACACAGTACCATAGAAACACGAAGGACAAACAGGACAAACAGACAGCGACAATAACACAGCACCATAGAAGCACGAAGGACAAACAGGACAAACAGACAGCGACAATAACACAGTACCATAGAAACACGAAGGACAAACAGACAGAACCAATAACACAGCACCATACATGTAGAAACACGAAGGTTTAGAAATTATACTTGAATATTGCATGAATAATATTACATGTACATATATAATGCAATTTATAGTATCTACGTGTAATTCAGAAGGATTGAAACAGGAAGCTTCAGACATATTTCAATGCACTCTGACTGACTACGGCGACGTAACTCCGTGACTACCCCCTCCAAACCTCGTCAGGGAAGATATATTCCCGACCACCTGTCATCGGTAAATGTATGCATAAGTTCGCTCCTGCGGCAGAGCACGTGTACTACATGTACTAACGTTGCATATGGCCGTCCTATCTGAACACCGATTATCTATCTAATTGGTCTTGTTGGTTTATGAATAGTGTTTGTTTGTTTGTTTGATGTTTTATGTATTCTTTGCTTTTTAGTCTTTCTTGTCAATGCTGTGTCGCTTGTTGTGCCTGTCTACTCTGTTATCGCAGGGTGTTTCAGTGTTTGGCTGTGGGTGCCGTGACCTTTGGGATATCCCCTTCTTTTTGTTAGGAATACAGAATGCATTCAAGGTCCCGTGTCGAAGTTATCCAAATTGTTTCAGGGATAAGATGTACCAAAATTCCGGAAAAGGAAGACTTCATAAAAAAATCTCTTCCTGTCTAATAATGGAATATGGTATTACAATCAATATGGATAAGTGTTTGGATAAAGGTCCGACAAATAGAAATATGCATTTTTGAAGACTATAAGGACTCTGTCAGTCATTTCATTAATGCATTATCATTTTGAATAACTCGATAAATGTATGGTTTTGTACACATATTTACAGTATGTTTGTCATTTGAATTATTCGATACTTTGAAGTATATTCTGTATGAAAATACTGTCTCTCTCTTAGAATTTCACAACCTTTTTATCTCATGTAAAATTGGAGGGGCTGTTTTAGCTTCCCTGGAATCTTTGAAGGGATTTTTATGAACCTCGGTAGGAATAATTAAAAGAACTTATAAATAGTTTACTACACAAACATTAATATTATGGAAATGAAATCAACCAATGACCTGAAATGAAATCAACCAATGACCTGAAATGAAATCAACCAATGACCTGTAATGAAATCAACCAGTGACCTGAAATGAAATCAACCAATGACCTGAAATGAAATCAACCAATGACCTGAAATGAAATCAACCAATGACCTGAAATGAAATCAACCAATGACCTTTAGCACAGCCCACAAACAAGTGGAAATAGCGAGATTAATGTAGCTTTTTTTCATTCTTTTCTCCTGATTTAATATTTCATCATTTAACGTATCCATTGTACAAATGGAGATCTCGCGGACGTCTCGTCCATTTAAACTGTGTTAAAATTACCTCGGTCATATTCGGCAGTGTCTCGATAGTTTCCGTGGCTTAGTTGGTGGTTTGGATGTTGACCTTTGATGTTAGACACCAACTTTTATGTTGCATTGTGGTATATTTAGGTAAAGATATGCCGTAATTCTATCTATATAATACACTTCATATTTATTTGTGGAACGGATACCTTAATATTCTGCACAATCACACGCAAAATCTGCGTTGTGATATCAAAGCGCACGATTTAGTAAACTGGTTAAGCCGGGCTTCCACTGTCGCGAATGCAGAGGCGATAGGGCTACGATTAGGTGATTTTGTTTAATCGTAGCGCATTCTCCTCTCAATCGCGGGCATTCTCGTCTCATCGTGTCACTATCGTTTCATAATCTCCTGCATTCTCCTCTGTTGGCGACACAGACGCGAAAGCTTCAAACTGTTTAAAACATTCGCGTCTGATTTCTTATTCGCCTCACACTCGCGGCACATGCACAGCGCATTCGCCTTGCATTCTCCTCCATTCGCAGCGCGTTCTCCTCACGTTCGCGTGCATTCTTGTTCCCAAGTTGGAGGAGAATGAGCCACGATAGAGCCCCAATAGAGCCCCGACAAGAAAGAATCTGACACGAATGTGATGCGAATGCGCCGAGAATGTGACGCGAATGAAAAAATTCAACGCGAATCAGTCACGATTTTGACACGATAATGACACGATATTGCCACGATAGTACTACATACACACACGACAGTGACAATAATAATTATCTCAGAGTTGATGTAAAAGTGTGCGGATCAATATTTTGAAAACTTTGACAATACCTTTCAAGAGAAAACAACCTGGAAAGAGGTCAAAGTCAACAAGCTCCTGGATATGTCAAATGATTTTGATTTTGCTCATGTCACATTCTTGTCATGATCGCAGCGCTATCGGGTTAAAGTCGTGTCTCAATATTCTGCATCGCAGCGCTATCGGGTTACAGTCGTGTCTCAATCTCCTGCATTCGTCTCTCATTCGCCTCAGTATCTTTTTATCGTGGCACATTCGTGTCGCATTCTTCTCTATTCTTATCACACTCGCCTCACTGTCGTAGCGGACGCGTAGCATATTCTTGTTGCATTCGTGGCGCTATCGTGTGCCTATCGCGCCAAGAAATACTTCATGAGAACAGACAACAATGTGACACGATTGTTCATTCGCCTCTGATCATAGCTCATTCTCCTCTTCATTCGCGACAGTGAAAGCCCGGCTTTACGATTTAATAATTTTTTTTCTACATGTCCGCTTACAGCCACCGTAGTTGAAAACTAGAATGTTGGAAGCTTCCTTTCGTTTCTCTCCTGTCTATTTCACTTTCTACATTCTTGAACGAAAGTTGGATTTTAGTTTATGAGTTCAATTTTCGAGTCCTTTTACGAAGTATTAGGAGTAGATCGGAAGAGGAATGATCAGGTTGACTTATGTTTGTAAATAAGAAAACGAACAACAACCAATCATTTCTAGATGTCTCAGCAGCCAAAATTCAAATTTTAGATGTATAATATGTACCTGTGAATGAAAACATCGATCAAAGTCTCATATCATCTTCATCTTTTACAATTCTAGTATGATTTATACGATAAATATTTACATTTCAATCGAGAGCGTATCTTTCGCTCTGCGGAATCCGCACTTAATTTAAAAAGGAACGAAAATTGCTTTTAATACCCGCTGATTTTGATTGGGATTCGTCGTCTTTGCAAATAGTTATTTCCCCTCCATTTTATATCATTTTTTGCCTCGAATTGATAACACTAATTTTCTGCTTGGATTACAATTTGGCAATTATGAATATCTCTTGGATTAGAAATACATTTTAGGTAATATTTTTTCAGTACCAAATTTCTGTCCAGACTGTGAAAAAAGTAGGGATTGATTTTATTTCTCTTTGTTACTTTGTTATAAAGGCTCTTCAATCAAAGTCATTAATTATCTTTGTTGGTCGTTCTCCTATCCCGGCGCTTTTTTGATAACCTTCCGTCTTAATCATACATTTCGGACACGATTGGCGATCATTAAGAAGGTGTTTGTATAATCTTAGTTCAAATATTGTCAAGTTATTTGACTGGAAAAGCGAAATATAAGGCTTAAGTGTCATAACATTCTTGGATTAGCTGTTTTCTGTCTGTTGGGGTAAATTGCAAATTTGATGCAACATTTCTTACGAGTTTTCAGTTTATATGATTTTATCTTATTACTGTACCTTAATTAATTTGTCCTCTTAAACAGTTTAGAAATATATTAATTAATTAGATCGTTTTACAAAGTAGATAAATAAACACGCAAAAGCGAATGAATGTTAAACGTTGAATGAATACCAGGATAGGGAAACAGACAGACAGACAAACTTATATTCTATATTGATACTTTTGTCATTAAAATATTGTTCGTGTTATAAAAGTCTATGATTATGAAAGTTATCTGCGCATACATGCACACCATGAGTACATCATAATATCACCGATATTATATTGGAGCTGGTGGGTCGGCATGAACTTGCCAATAGCACATATAATGCTTTAATGGAATTTTTGCAGGTGTTTAGGCGTCAAGTTCCTTCAATTTTCTCTTTTGTTCGCCATCAGACTCAGTTCATTTCTTGTTTAAATATTTGATCCAATAAAAACTTTCAATTATTTTGATTTACATGGCGCCTTTGTACAAATGTTACTGTAACATGGTTTATTTATTTACCTTTCTCATTGCTTGAATAAATACGTACAAGAAGCTGGATGGATTTTAATCATACCAGGTGTAGAGATCGAGTCGTCATCAAAGGGACACTGTTATTGCAGAAAACTTCCGACCGTGATGGCTGAATACAGATTTAAGGTTGTAAAGAGGAAGATGAAACGCCAATCTAACTTTGGAATTAAGTTTTATGAACTTTCCAATCTTCCTAGCCTAAGTAGAAGAAAAGAACGTGAACTAACAGTAATTGGAAATTCTCCTGAATCAGTATACTCTGACTATCTGTATGAGGACATTGCCAGATTAATATTTTTGGTATTTTATCCGAAATCCTGACAAAATAGAGAAACCTTATTCAATTTTACTGAAATTAGAATAAATTATGTCCAACAGATGTGGAAATTATATTTTCGACAAAGGTAGAAAGTAAGACAAAAAAGAAAGAAAAAAGAATTTACGTATAAGACCCCTGGCGAGTTAATTAGCTTTGATTACTGTAATAATATTGCGATTAGACATTTTCCTAATGGAACAAGAATGTTATCGGAGGAACAAGCTTCCGTTTTCAATAAAAGCGATCGTAATGGACTTGAAAAGATCACCGATCAATTTGTCGAAAATAAATAAAAAGATAACAAGGGGAATCCTTATTCCGTTTTCTGTCAATATTTGCCTTATTTGGCAAGGTTTTAATTCACACTTTACTCATTCTATACATCGATCTGTCACGGAACCGGAAAAACATCATTGTTACAGGACCGCGGTAACTGGAAAAATCCGCGAATTTATTGTAATTAAATTCAGATTGACAGTTTTATTTATTGGTAATGATTAATTAACGGATGTAATTCTGCATGGAGTCTACGAGAGATTGTCGTCATGTTTGAAGAATGTAAGCTTTTAAAATAAAGGTTATACGAAGGCATGTCAACCAGCATCAATATTTGATTGAAACATTTTTTCATTCTAGAAAAGATTACGTAACGAAGCTAAGACAGATAATTTGATAATAGAAAATCGCTTTTATATTTTTTTTCAATTATAAACCATGCGCACATATAAAATGTGCATGGTTTGCATGTTGTGCCATTCGATATATTATATAAAAAAACTTTTTTTCATTTTCAAACGGAACGAAAAACGTTCGAGTTTAAATTATTCCTGCCACCGAGGTAGGTTTTTTTATCAACTAAGACGATAAAAATTTGTCGTAATATTAAGAGGTAGACAAGAAGATCACAGACAACAAGGTGCATTCCATTATGGACCACATTTGATTGTTACTATTGAAATTCTACGAAAATGTCGTTTTCTCCAATCAATTTCTTTGCTTTTGAGCTCACCTCATCAAAGCCCAAGTGAGCAATTATTATAGTGCACCGTCTGTCGTCCGGCGTTAATTTTTAACATTTTCCGTCTTCTCCTCTGCAACCGTTGCACAGAATTTTACAAAACCTTAAAGGAAGCAATTATTTAAGGTCGTCTACTAAGTTTATGTTTTTTTCATGCCGATCGGTAAACAAATATAGCTGCCGGGGGCTCTGATTGGCTGGAGCATTACCGAATTCTCCTCTGCAACCGTTGCACAGAATTTTACTAAACCTTACAGGAAGCAAGTACTCAAAGTCCTCTATCGCGATTTTGTTTTTTGTACCGATCGGACAACAAATATGGTCGCTGAGGGCTCTGATTGGCTGACGCAATTTCGACTTCTCTGGAATTTCTGCACAGAATTTTATGAAACCTTACAGGTAGCAAGTACTCAAGGTCCTCTACCAAGTTTGTGTTTTTCGTGCCGATCGGTCAACAAATAAGGCTGCCAAATTCTGATTTGCTGTCGCATTTTCAACATCTCTGCAACCGCTGCATAGACTTTCGCAAAACCTTACACGAAGCAAGTACTCAAGGGTAAACTAAACGTATACCGACGACAATATCATCCGGATGCTTGGGTTTTTGATTGACAACATTTTTGTGGTGTTTGGAGAAACCGTACTCCAGCAAATAGTTGGCATCCCAATGGATACCAATAGCGCCCCACTGCTCGCGGACTCATTTTTATATTCATATGAAGCTGACTTCATCCAGAAAGCACCTCGCATCTTAGTTCAATTTTACCTTTAGATACACAGATCACGTGTTGTCCATCAATATCCGAACATTATAAATATTTAAGCTAGTCACTTAAATGTGACTAGCTTATTCAACAGACCACAAAGAAGACCTCGAAGTCATGGCATTCGTAAATATAATAGGCCTGAGATACATAGTTTCTACTTCGATGGCTTGGTTCCATTTTTAAATGAGCCTCTAGGCCTACATTATATTTTTTTACTAAATTATATTCTGTTCCTTTACGGAAGTTACACGAAATCTACGAATATACGAAGGACCTTATATTTACCGATACACGTTCCCCAGAATACAGACTACAAAGAGTCATCTTGGACATTTCTACTTTTCGTTTATTTCAAGCAGTTAGATCAGATAAATCAGAAGAGAAAACAGACTGTCCTTTCATTAAAGTAAGATTTGCAAACAAAGGTATTGATAAATTGAATCTCGGTCAGATTTTAAATCACAAAACTGTCAATGAAAACATCCCACCATATTTCAAAAGAAAAGAAACTCCTTGTATTTCATACAGCTACACACCAATAGTTGCATCTAAAATTTACTATTACAAACGATTCTTGCAGTGTATTGATTTAAGTAATCCCTCACAACATCCACTTCCTTGTGAATGTTCTTCATCGGATTTCAACTACTCTCCTTGTGGACACGTTATTACTGGTGACCTCAGTATAGTCAAGAACTACAAGTTGAGAGAAATGTTAAAAAAGGGTCCCAAATACAGAGAAAGTATGTCCTTTACATGGAACCAAAATTTCAAAATTATCATGGACTCTTGTGAGGAATATGCAAGACGTTGGGCAAAGAAAGGATGTACAGCTCGACACCATTTTCGAATGGATAAAGTCCATCAGAGGGTTACTGTGAACACCAGATTCGAGTCTATCCTTAAAGATGACAAATATGGATAATGACCATATCCCTGCATACAGACCATGATGTTATCACAGAGTTTGCCCACCTCCAAATCACACCAGCAGACAAAGCCTCAAATGATTAAACATTTACTTGCAAAAAGTACTATTTCGACAGTCTAGTTGAAGAGTTGGATTTAAATTCGACACCTGGAAATCCCACTTATACCCAATAAACCTTTCTGCCTCTGAAATAATAGATAACCACAAATCAACTCTTGCTTCCTTTGGCTTCGACACTTACAATTTAGATTTAGATTTACCATACTTTTACTGTATACCTATAATGCATAAGAATCAGTACCAATAACGTTTCATCGCTGGTTCCTCAAAATGTTCTACCAAATCTGTATCGATCTTACTCACCAAAGTTTTATCTGAAATCAAATCGGGGCTTCAAAAATATTTTTCGACAATATATTCTCGCAGCGGTATCAACCAGATGTGGATTTTGAAGAATTCGAAGAAACTTTTAGAACATCTGAAATCCATTTTAGTAGAGTCCTTTAAGTAGAGTCCATACGATCAAAGTCTTTGATTTTTTCGACACTTTACGCTACAATCCCACATTCTAAATTGAAAGAAAGACTTGCGAGAATTATAAGTAATGCGTTTACAAGTAAGAACGGCAATCGCAAATACAAATTTATTGTTGTTAACTATAACAAAACCTACTTTGCAAAAGAAAATTCCGATTCTGAAAGTAAGTACACTAAAACAGATATTATTCAGATGTTAAACTGTCTGATCGACAACATTTTTGTGGTGTTTGGAGGAGAGGTCTTCCAGTAAATTGTCGGAATTCCAATGGGGACCAATTGTGCCCCACTCCTTGCCGACATTTTCCTTTACTCGTACGAAGCTGAATTCATTCAATCTTTGGTCTCTGAAAAGATACTTAGCTTCTGACTTTAACTTCACTTACAGATACATACTAGACGATGTGTTGTCCATCAATAATCCAAAATTCGCGGATTACCTGAGCAGTATCTATCCTTCGGAGCTGGAAGTCAAAGAAACTACAGAGACCAAAAATTCAGCATCCTATTTTGACATAATATTGTCCTACGACACTGTTGGTCACATGAACATCTCACTCTATGACAAACGTGACGACTTCAATTTCAGCATTACAAACTTTCCTTTTCTGAGTAGCAACATCCCTTCATCACCTGCTTATGGAGTGTTCATATCTCAGTTGATACGCTATGCCAGAACAAGTACCAAATATACGGATTTTGTTCTAAGAACTAGGCGTCTTTCAGATAAGCTTCTCAGTCAGGGATATGTACATGTATGTGACCGACGAACATCGTCACTGAGGAAGATCTACGGTTGATAAGGGGAACTCGTCATACACTATGAAATCCCACTCTCCAGAATGGTTGATGATATTCTGTCATAGACCATTTGAACCATCCAACCAAAGATAGTACTTTATGTCTTCCGAAATGGAAGTAATCGGATGTGACAGTTCTATCGAATTGAAGCGGCGGGTGTTGCATGCAAGCAGAATATGCTTACTCTTCCTGGGCACCTGGTCTCACTCCCATATCGGGAGTTCGCTTCTGGTTGGGTTTTTTTGTTTGTTTGCTTTGGATCCTGTTTTATCCTGATTTTGTATGCCTTTGGTTTCTGATTTTCTGAATTATCGATTTTGTGCTGTATACAGGGATATGGTAATTATCCATATTTGTCATTTAAGGATCATCTACATGAAATCTATCGTCATGAACTCGAGATCAAGGAAACAACCGAGAGCGACAGATCCGCTTTGTTACTGGATATACTTCTATCTTTCGACGGCAATTTGAACACCTCACTAAAGCCCTGGTCACAACCCGCCGTGCGTGCTTTTAGGACGTGCGTGTTTATGGAGGCTAGGTGTGCTACGTTTTTCTGAAGACACAAGGAAGGAAGTGACAAGAGTACGGAAGGAGTGCGTCACGCACGTCGCACACACGGTTATATGGATTGTTACATGCATCATATGTAGCGCAAAAAAGTAAGTACGTTATTGTAAGGATGTCGAATTAACACGTACTGCTAACGCACGGAGTCCTCACTTCCTTGCGTCAAAGGTGCGTTGCACGTACTTGTAACGTACTTGCAACGTGCGTATCGTACTTCTTGTTGAATTCTTAGACAGCACGCAGACAGGACGCAGCGAAAGTTCTGTGTGCACTAAAACTGCCACGTCCTGTCTGCGTGTTCCCAAATCCGCAAGGAGGACGTACGGGAACGTACTGATAACGCACGGACACCGTACGGGTACCCAAGGTTTGCCTACGTTTTTGCACGCAGACAGCACGTACGTGCATGTGCGGCGGGTTGTGACCACCGCTTTTATGACAAGCGTAAATGATTTCAGCTTTCATATAACTAACTTCCCTTTCATGAATAGCAACATCCCGTCTTCTCCCTCCTATGGCGTTTTTGTTTCTACGCTGATTCGGAACGCCAGGGCATGTTCTAAATACGAAGATTTCATCGTTAGATCCAGACGGGTTGCAAGAAAGCTTCATTTGTACTTGTTCAGGGTTAAATTATACAACGACTGAAATCATCTTTGAAGAAGTTCTTCGGTCGCTACGGGAAAACAATAATATAATATAATATATGATACAATATCAGATTTACCCTTTCTAAAACGATCAGTGCCATTCTGGATTGCGATTGAATGGCTGACATCATCAATAAAAAAAAAGAAATATTTACCAGATGTGTACATCAATATGTACATCGAGACAATTACTGAACTTGACAAGTTTTCGCGACGGTTGTTGCATGCAATCAGGGTACACTGACTCTCCCCTGGCAACTGGTTTCACTTCTGAATGTTATTCATTATGAATAATGAATAATAAATAATGAATGAAAAAATAAATAAATAATGAATAACTTTTACTTCTGAATGTTATTCATTATTTCCCCTGGCTTGACGGTGATGTTCCTAGATTACCGTCCTATGGTATCTATATTTCACAGCTCATCCGGTATGCTAGAGCATGTAAGATAAGCTTCTCAGTCAGGGATATGTTTGTGACCGACTAACATCGTCACTGAGGAAGTTCTACGGTCAATATTGGGAACTCGTCATACACTATGATGTCCCACTCTCCAGAATGGTGGATGATATTCTGTCATAGACCATTTGAACCATCCAACCAAAGATTGTACTCTATGTCTTCCGAATACAAAAACTTGCATGCAAGCAGGAGATGCCTACTCTTCCTGGGCACCTGGTCTCACTCCCATATCGGGAGTTTCCTTCTTTTTATATGGTGGAAGTTTTTGTTTGTTTTCTTTGGTTCCTGCTTTTTCCTGATTTTATATGCCTTCGGTTTCTGAATTATCGATTTTTTGCTGTATACAGGGATATGGTCATTATCCATATTTGTCATTTTTACCATTGTTCATGTGTCACTGCTGGTGGACAAGTTGTCCCCGAGGACACTTGTCGGACAGTCTTTTGCTTAAATGGATAGAACTCAAGAGACCTACAAAGTGGCTGGGGCGTCGTCCACTATAAAAAGGCCCCAACCTGTTGCGTCTACGGACACATACGCAACAGGTAATTGAGGTGTCCCTAGAATTAGTTTACATGACATTAGAGATGAAACATTTGTAGTAAGTAACAAACACGAGTTTTGGTATAAACATGCAGATGGGTATATTAAAATCAAGCCCTGTAAGATTGAAGTGGTCGATATACTAAAAGAGAACCAGTTTGTTTTCACCAAGCGATTGCTCAATTTCTAAGTGTGGCACGAAGAACTGCAAAACTTGTAACATCCTAATAAGAGACACTTCATTCTCAAGTAATCTCACAAAACAAACATTTAACACGCATAGTTTTGAACACCTAAACTGTATGACATCTAATGTTGTGTACGGAATAGAGTGCTTACTTTGTGGATTGATTTATGGGTCAGCTCCGAAAAAGAATGTCAGGACATCGGTCAAAAAAAAAAAATAATAAAGGAAGTCAACTTCTGTACCGACAATTTGACCAGGCCGATCATTCCGTTTTATCTATGAGAGTTAGAATCCTGGAGAAAATATATCACCCAACAAACAATCCCAATTTGAGCACACCTTTCCGTCGCAACAGAGAAGAATTCTGGATAAAAATCTTAACACTGCAGCGCCCTATGAGTGCAACGATGATATCAGCACCATAGGAAACTTAAGAAGTCCCGGTTGTCAATCGGTTAATATGACTAGCTTATTCAACAGACCACAAAGAAGACCTCGAAGTCATGGCATTCGTAAATATAATAGGCCTGAGATACATACTTTCTCCTTCGATGACTTGGTTCCATTTTTTCCATATTCTGTTCCTTTACGGAAGTTACACGAAATCTACGAATATACGAAGGACCTCACATATACCGAAGAAAGGAGGGGATCTCCAACAACACTAGGTTGCAGCACCCACAGCAAAATCCCAAAACACCTATGCAAAAAACACAGAACAGATACCCACAGAAAGAGACGCAAAAGGGACAAGGAACACCAACTCACAACATAGAAACATGAAACATAAAAGACTACACATAAACCAACGAGACCAATGGGCAACCGGTGCCGACTTAGGACGGCCATCTGCCACGTAAATAGCAGACGGTGTGGTTATCCTGGATTACGTGCGCACAACCCTCCCACTATTCCGATTTCCCAGAGGTCTCGAAGAACGCACAATTATGGTGTAAAACAACCTCCTCACTGTTAGGTGACCACACACAAACAAGACCGTAAACACAGGGGTCCAAGCAACACAGATGAATATGTAAATGGATATAAAAAGAGGACGTGCGTAAAACAGTCCGTGCTCTGCCGGCTGTAGCGAGCTCATATATGTTATCACCCGAGGAGTCCGACTGACATTCAGAGAGGACAGGTGGTCGGGGCCCTGTCTTCTCTAAAGAGGTTTGGACAGGGCCTGTCATGGAGTCCCGTCGTCACGGTCAGTCAGAGTGCAAGTCTTAAGAATGCGCTCGTACAAGACTGTATATTGGTCAAGTACCAAGCTTAGTGTCCGTCTGGTGACATTAGGATCATATCCACGGTATAAAAGGCGTTTGATGACTCTGACGCATTTTCGATACATATGCTGTCTACCTTTGATCCTTCTTATTTTGTTAATTATGTCACCATAAAATGCAGGTTGTGAAATACCCAAAGTAATATACTCCGTTGCTTGTATGGGTCCGAATTTCAAAAGAAGTTGATCATAATTTTTGTAAAATTTCCAGAAAGTCTTTACTAGTTTGTGAAAGCGAAAACCTTGACCTAAAAGTTTCTTTGTAATTTGTAGAATTCTATTATGAAAATCCAAAACATCAGTACATGCTCTAGCATACCGGATGAGCTGTGAAATGTAGATACCGTATGACGGTAATCTAGGGAACATCACCGTCAAGCCAGGGAAAATTTACTATGTTGAATCCAAAATCATCTCGTTTGTCATATACACTTGTATGAATTTCTCCATTGACAACTTTGATATTTAGGTCCAAAAATGGTGTTTCAGTGTCTGTAAAGTTTGCCTTGTTAGAGTAAATTCTTGTGGATAAATAACATCTTTATATTTTTCAAAAACAGGATTATCGATAGTAAGAATATCATCCAGGTACCTAGAAGTACCAGTGAAGCATTTCACATCATCATGTTTTCTTTGCTTTTGAAGATTTTGAATAAATTCCTTTTCATATGTGTATAAAAATAAATCTGCAACAAGAGGCGCACAATTTGTACCCATAGGAATCCCTACAACCTGCTTGTAGAGATTCTCACCAAATCTTACATAAATGTTGTCCAAGAGGAAGGACAAGGCACTACACAGGTCGCTACATGTCCATGATTTGTATGATTTGTATTCTGTAGCGGAAAAGAAACCCTTTGATTCAGATGTACAAATATAAATTTTCCCCTCTCGATTATAGCACCATTTAATGAGTTTGGACAATTGATCATTGATCTTGTCGTGAGGAAGCGTGGTGTACATATTTGAAAAATCGTATGAAGCAATCGTATTGGCTTGAAAATTTCTAGATTTTATCTTGTCAATCACATCCCCGGAATTTTTTATAGACCAAAATAAATTTACATCATTCCTGTTAAGAACAGTTTCACAATATTTTGCAACGTGTTCCTTTACCGCCGTGAGGGCTGACGTCAGATGTCTAGACAAACTTGTAGTTGAGCAGTTGCTAGAATTAGCAATGTATCTTTTGTAAGGAGATTTGTGCAGTTTTGGTATGCAGTATATTGTAGGAAGATCCAATTTAGAAATAGGGATGTTGAACGAAGAAATTTCACTGCTATGTTTGCTCAAAATGTTAGGGACACTTTCATTGCTTTTGATATAAGTATTTGTAGACGAAAGTTCCGAAACTAAAGTTGATATATAGTAAAGTTTTCATATGATTATGGTGTTGTTGGCTGCTTTATCTGCAGGAGCGAAGACAAATTTTTCATGTAAATTACGTAATTTGGATTTAAAATATCTTTCAGGTCTAGAACTTGGATTTTCAAAAAGATGAGGATTTTTGTGGAAGTTGTCTATTCGAATGTCAGTAATGTCCAAAATGAGGTTATTCCTGTCATTCAGAGAATGCGATTCGACTCCTTCCGATTTACACCATCGTTTGGTATAGTTATCTAAGGCTTCCTTTAGTACTTCGCGACATTTAATAAAATCTATCTTGGATGGGATTCTATACTTAGGTCCTTTTTTGAGAAGACCACGGAGCTGCCTGTCTTGGATAATTGAAAAGTCACCTGTAATAATATGACCAGCTGGTTTATATAGATATTCAGATGTTGCACATTCTCAAGAAGCAGGACATGATTCAAGTATTTTAGGATCTGATGTAACTTTGTTGTAGTTAAAAACGAAATTTCGAATAGGTCTCTTATATTTGTAACAAATAAGAGGAGGTTCTAAATTTTCAAAATATTGAGGAATAGCACTTTGTACACGATGATCCCGAAAAATATTAGAGATGTTAAGAAGATCGAATCCTTTGTTAATAAATGAAATTTTTAAGAATCGTTTTTAGGTGGGATGTTTTTAACAACTGGATAAAGTTTATTCTGTGCGAATGCAACAATGATATTAAGTCTGAATCAATCAGTATTTCTTAAGAATGCAACCAGTGCTTCATCCAAGATAGATTTCAATTGAACTGCTGAACTGATGAGAGAGCATGAAGCAGTTCATGTCTGCCGCCGTTGCGAGCAATGATCAGAAGATCGTTGAGGGTACAGGTGTAATCTAGATCTTATTCTGAGTTTTCGGTTTCTTCGTCTTCCGTGAGACCTTCGCTTCCGTTTAGTGTTTGGGCGGATTGAAAATACATTAATATTAGTTGACGTCGAGGAAATGTTTCCTTGTCGATAAATTTGATCGTTTAGACCAAGGGGGTACGCAGTTTGGAGTTTTGTGATCCAGGCAAGTTCAGCTTGTAGTCGGCGTTTTTTAATTTCCATTTTACTAAGATTTTTAAGTTTAGAAAAAGACTGAACCGGTGTAATAGTTATATCCGAAATGGAATGATTGTATTTAACGAAGTGATTATAAAGGAAATTTCTTTGTTTTTTGTAATGTGAGTTTCTTATCTGATACGAATGACTTCTAAAACGAGATTTTAAGGCCTGACCTGTTTCTCCAACATATTGGGCGCCACATCCCCTAGCGTTTCATGTTATAACATAAATGACATCTTGGTACGATCAATCGATGTCGTTTTCAATCTCAATTTTAAAAGTCTGCCCGTTAACACTTGATTTAATTGTGGAATTGCAATTGATGAGCGGACACATACCGCATCTTTTCCCTTTGCACGTAGAAACTGCTGAGAACCCTCTATGTTTGTTGTTAAATGTAGAGCCTGCAGATGGAGAAGTAGGTGTAATACGTCTACGGGATTTAAATTTAAGAGGTGAAAGAAGTACTCTGGGTGAGGAAAAAAGTTTATTACTGTTAAAAGTCGATGATGGGAAAGTTACTGTAGTGATAGAGGGTAATCTCAAAGGAGTAAGTTTAATACGAGGCGACCTTAAAAATGCCATAGTGAGATGATCAAAGATACACGTTCCCCAGAATACAGACTACAAGGAGTCATCTTGAACATTTCTACTTTTCGTTTATTTCAGGCAGTTAGATCAGATAAATCAGAGGGGAAAACAAACCGTCCTTTCATTAAAGTTAGATTTGCAAACAAAGGTATTGATAAATTGAATCTTGGTCAAATTTTGAATCACAAAGCTGTCAAAGAAAAAAATCCCACCATATTTCAAAGAATAGAAACTCCTTGTATCTCCTATAGCTACACACCAACAGTTGCATCTAAAATTTACAATTACAAACGATTCTTGCAGTGTATTGATTTAAGTAATCCCTCACTACAACCACTTCCTTGCGAATGTTCTTCATCGGATTTCAACTACTCTCCTTGTGGACACGTTATTACTGGTGACCTTAGTATACTCAAGAACGACAAGTTGAGAGAATTGTTAAAAAAGGGTCCCAAATACAGAGAAAGTATGTCCTTTACATGGAACCAAAATTTCAAAATTATCATGGACTCTTGTGAGGAATATGCAAGACGTTGGGCAAAGAAAGAGGATGTACAGCTCGACACCCTTTCCGAATGGATAAAATCCATCAGAGGGTTACTTTCATCTAGAATTAATCGATAAAAAATCAACGGTGAACACCAGATTCGAGTCTATATGTAAAGAACCTGATGTTATCACAGAGCTTAACTACCTCCAAGAACAGTATGTCATCACACCAGCGGACAAAGCCTCAAATAATTACACATTCACTTGCAAAAAGTACTATTTCGACAGTCTAGTTAAAGAGTTGGGTCTAAATTCGACACCTGGAAATCCCACTTACACCCCAACAAACCTTTCGGCCTCTGAAATAATAGATAACCACAAATCAGCTCTTGCTTCCTTTGGCTTCTACACTAACAATTTAGATTTAAATTTACCATACTTATGCTGCATACCTAAAATGCATAAGAATCCGTACAAACAGCGTTTCATCTCTGGTTCCTCAAGATGTTCGACCAAATCTGTATCGATCTTACTCACCAAAGTTTTATCTGAAATCAAATCGGGGCTTCAAAAATATTTTTCGACAATATATTCTCGCAGCGGTATCAACCAGATGTGGATTTTAAAGAATTCGAAGGAACTTTTAGAACATCTGAAATCCACCCATTTTAGTAAAAGAAAGGAGGGGATCCATTCGATCAAAGCCTTTGATTTTTCGACACTTTACACTACAATTCCACATTCTAAATTGAAAGAAAGACTCGCAAAAATTATAAGTAATGCGTTTACAAGTAAGAACGGTAATCGCAAATACAAATTTATTGTTGTGAACTATGACAAAACCTACTTTGTAAAAGAAAAATCCGATTCTGAAAATAAGTACACTGAAACAGATATTATTCAGATGTTAAACTTTTTGATCGACAACATTTTTGTGGTGTTTGGAGGAAAGGTCTTCCAGCAAATTGTCGGAATTCCAATGGGGACCAATTGTGCCCCACTCCTTTTCGACATTTTCATTTACTCGTACGAAGCTGAATTCATTCAATCTTTTGGTCTCTGAAGGGAAAAGATACTTAGCTTCAGACCTCAACTTCACTTACAGATACATAGACGATGTGTTGTCCATCAATAATCCAAAATTCGCGGATTATCTGAGCAGTATCTATCCTTCAGAGCTTGAAGTCAAAGAAACTACAGAGACCAAAAATTCAGCATCCTATTTGGACATAATGTTGTCCTACGACACTGATGGTCACATGAACACCTCACTCTATGACAAACGTGACGACTTCAATTTCAGCATTACAAACTTTCCCTTTCTGAGTAGCAACATCCCTTCATCGCCAGCTTACGGTGTGTTCATATCTCAGTTGATACGCTATGCCAGAGCAAGTACCAAATATACGGATTTTGTTCTGAGAGCTAGGCGTCTTTCAGATAAGCTTCTCAGTCAGGGATATGTTTGTGACCGACTAACATCGTCACTGAGGAAGTTCTACGGTCAATATGGGGAACTCGTCATACACTATGATATCCCACTCTCCAGAATGGTGGATGATATTCTGTCATAGACCATTTGAACCATCCAACCAAAGATTGTACTCTATGTCTTCCGAAATGGAAGTAACCGGATGTGACAGTTCTACCGAATTGAAGCGGCGGGTGTTGCATGCAAGCAGGAGATGCTTACTCTTCCTGGGCACCTGGTCTCACTCCCATATCGGGAGTTCGCTTCTTTTCATATGGTGGACGTTTTTGTTTGTTTGCTTTGGTTCCTGTTTTATCCTGATTTTGTATACCTTCGGTTTCTGATTTTCTGAATTATCGATTTTGTGCTGAATACAGGGATATGGTCACTATCCATATTTGTCATGTACTGATGTTTTGGATTTTCATAGTAGAAATTTACAAATTACCAAGAAACTTTTAGGACAAGGTTTTCGCTTTCACAAACTAGTAAAGTCTTTCTGGAAATTTTACAAAAATTATTGTCAACTTCTTCTGAAATTCGGACCAATACAGGCAACAGAGTATATTACTTTGGGTATTTCACAACCTGCATTTTATGGTGACATTATTAACAAGATAAGAAGGATCAAAGATAGACAACATCACGATCGAAAATGCATCAGAATCATCAAACGCCTTTTATACCGTGGGTATGATCCTAATGTCACCAGACGGACACTAGGCTTGGTACAGCGCATTCTTAAAACTTGCACTCGGACTGACTGTGACGACGGGACTCCATGACGGGCCCTGTCCAAACCTCTTTAGAGAAGACAGGGCCCCGACCACCTGTCCTCTCTGAATCTCAGTCGGACTCCTCGGGTGATAACATACATGAGCTCACGGCGGCAAAGCACGGATTGTATTACGTACGTCCTCTTTTTATATCCATTTAAATATTCATCTGTGTTGCTTGGGCCCCTGCGTTTTGCGGTCTTGTTTGTGTGTGGTCATCTGACAGTGAGGAGGTTGTTTTACACCACAATTGTACGTTCTTCGAGACCTCTGGGTAATCGGAAAAGTGGGAGGGTTGTGCGCACGTAATCCAGGATAACCATAACTTCTGCTATTTCCGTAGCAGATGGCCGTCCTAAGTCGGCACCGGTTGCCCATTGGTCTCGTTGGTTTATGTGTAGTCCTTTGTGTTTGATGTTTCTGTGTTGTGCGTTGACGTTCCTTGTCCCTTACGCGTCTCTTTGTGCTTGTCTGCTTTGCGTTTTTGCATTGGGTGTTTTGGGGTTTTGCTGTGGGTGCTACAACCTGGTGTTGTTGGAGATCCCCTCCTTCATTATGAGGTTCGCAATTGTTCCAATGGAAATTCTAATGGTTTTGCCTTGCCTTCTTGACTCTGAGACTGGGTGACTGATGAGTACTTCTTTGATGTTTATTATTATTATTAGCTCTGAAAAAAAACATACTCGAAATAGAAAGCATTGACCTCAACACGAGGTTTCTTACTAAAGTCAGAACATAATAATTATTGATCGAATTTCAAGAAATCGACCTTTTGATCCACATCAGAAGACTTCTAACAAAAGGAAAAGATTGCCAGCATGGTTTCTCTTTACATAGAAATAGAGACACCATGCATTGGTATGTAATACAAAAATATGGCAACTGAAAAAGATGGCGCCACTAAATGAACAAAACCTTCTGTAGCAGTGAATAAAATAACATTGATATAATAATAATTATTGCATTTCAACAAATAATGGATAATAAATCATGCTCATACAGGCCAAATACAAGAAAGCAAAAATAGAATATATAAAGAGATAAGTTTTGAAAATATCCTTCATTGTAAGGACAGAGCTATGCATGAGGAAGATATCTTTAAGTTTTTGTTATGCTTTATCCTATAGAAAGCTTTGTCCTTTCATCTGAACTACAAGCTTCATGTTATTCGCTTGGGTACAAATTGTTCGTGTTGTTTATGATTTTGTCCACACACATGAAAGGGTATAAACAACTTCAGTAATTCTTGCAGTATGTTTTGATGGTATTTTGTCACACTGCAAATAAATTTCTAGGAATCTCATTGGTTGTTTAGCCGTAATTATGAAACTATGTTTCCCGTCTTGCATCACAACGTCATAGGCTCAGCCTGTTCCCAATATGACCTTGCCCGAAGGGGTATTTTTGGAACTCCCCATCTTTTTCCTCCTTCTCGAGATCACTATGAATGTGTCCGTTATTATTCTATCTGAATGTTTCCGTTATTATACCTACGCCGCTGCTTTCGGTTGCTATGTAAAGAAATATGAACGACACACCGCCAACCAGATGCATAGTAACGTTGGCGTCATTCGAATTCCGAACTCATTGTTGAGCTGGGTTCTGCTCATCTTGGAATGTTAGACATGGTACCAAAGCCTGGCCTTCTCAGTGGTATTCATCTCGCGTTTACGAAACCGGAAGAATTGCCCCGAAAAAGAAAAGAGTAGCAAATTTGACTACATCTTTGACGGACGGGTTTCGCAGTGATACGTCTGCCAAAACAAGTTATGACAGCCGCCATAATTCAAACAGCGAACTGTCGTCTCTCTATATTTTTCGAAAGAGGACTAGTTTGAGCAAATTCCACATGCACTGTTAATTTTTGAGTAAGTAGAAAAGAAATGATACCCTTGAAAGGATAAGCAAACATCAACAAATTGTATTTTCAGCAACGATTTCATCGGTGTTCGAGGCAATCCCCGGTTCTAAAAATAGTGCTATAAATAGACTTCCGTGAAAAATTATGTTGATCGATATATCAACAAAATTTCTCGGCCAATCAGAATCTTTGTTTCTTGAAAATGACAGTGGAAATTAAATGATATTGTATGGAGCGCCTACCGGAATGAGATACGCCTTGGAGACCAAGATGATGACCTGTCTGCAACCGTTAATATGGAACTTTGTGACGTCACTGATACATGTACCTTATTGTTTCTTGACGTCATAGCGAGCATTTCACATAAAACGTTCAAACGTTTTGAACTTTTCTTTCGCTTTAGATGTTAAACGTCTTTAAATTCAATAGCATCATTTAAAATCTGATAAATTTACAGCATGGACCAGACATGCACGTTTCGGGTACTAAATTCTCGTCAGTGATCCTCAGTCTAAACAATGTAATATGGCCAAAAACTATGAAAATTATTATGTCAAAAAATGAAAAAAAAGACGTAGCAGAACGGGTGGGATATGATGCTACAGGACCCACGTTTTAGAAATTTCAAGAAATTTTGTAACAGAAAATGTCAAATGCGTTGAAGAGACAGACGATCAATCAAAGTTGATCGAACTTGGCTACATGTGCCCTCGGGGACTCTTGGTGCACCAGCAGCGACACTCATCAAGTAGTTCAAATGCTAAACGTCTTTAAATTTAATAGCATCATTTAAAACCTGATAAATTTACAGCATGGACCAGACATGCACGTTTCGGGTACTAAACCCTCGTCAGAGATCCTTTAGTATTATTTTTCTGCGTAAATGAATTTCATTCGGTTCATTCATTTTGAATAAACCATTTACGGGTACGATCTTTTTAATGGCGAAGAAAATTTTGCAATCCATCTGCAAATGGAATTTCACAGTTGCCGCCGTTTTGGAATGACAAATTATAAGTGATTTGCAGTATGACAAAAACGTTATTACGGTTCTAGACCGGTTATATGGTCTGATATGCTTTGTCTGGAATTAAATAAACTTCTCAGTCAGGGATATGTTTGTGACCGACTAACATCGTCACTGAGAAGGTTCTACGATCGATACGGGGAACTCGTCATTCACTATGATGTCCCACTCTCCAGAATGGTGGGTGATATTCTGTCATAGACCATTTGAACCATCCAACCAAAGATTGTACTCTATATCTTCCGAAATGGAAGTTACCGGATGTGACAGTTCTACCGAATTGAAGCGGCGGGTGTTGCATGCAAGCAGGAGATGCTTACTCTTCCTGGGCATCTGGTCTCACTTCCATATCGGGAGTTCGCTTCTTTTCATATGGTGGAGGTTTTTGTTTGTTTGCTCTGGTTCCTGTTTTTTCCTGATTTTGTATGCCTTCGGTTTCTGATTTTCTGAATTATCGATTTTGTGCTGTATACAGCGATATGGTCATTATCCATATTTGTCATTAATATTAGCATGAACATTGGCAAAGCCATAATAAGGTAGCAGGATGACAATGAAAAATACATGTAGAATATATAACCGAAAATTGAAAATGCATATGTATGAATTAGAAATAGATGAATAAATGAGCATGTTAATAGACCAGTGATAGGTAAATAAATAGATAACGGTGTATGTCTGTACGACTAATACCATGCTCACTGTGACAGAAAATAGTCTTAGATGGGGAGATTTCTATGTAAGTTTTAGCTTGACGTCGTTGACAATCTCCATAGACTCGTTGTTAAACATCGGCGACGTCGTGCCAAAATTAACATAGAGAACACCCTATCTAAAACTATTTTATGTCACCATGAGCGTATTATTGGTCGTAGATAAATATAATTCAAAGCGTTCGTTACGAGAGTTCGAGATATATCCCCTATATATATATTTTAATCGCAAAATATGCTAACAAAGTAGAGGAAACTTCAATTTTCCGATTTCTGAAGTGAGCTGCGCAGACAGTAGTTTCTTTTCTTGGAAAACGAACAATATTCTGCCTCAATATTTCCTCGTCCTACGAGTTGTTTCTAGTTTGTCATTAACACACATAAGAAATAAAGAAATAGAAACAAAGCGTAAGACGGGCGAAATGTTGAAGCTAAAACAAAGGAGGGGATCTCCAACAACACCAAGTTGCAGCACCCACAGCAAAACCCCAAAACATCAAATGCAAAAACACAAAGCAGACAAGCACAGAAAGAGACGCATAAGGGACAAGGAACGTCAACGCACAACACAGAAACATCAAACACAAAGGACTACACATGAACCGACGAGACCAATGCGCAACCGGTGCCGACTTCGGACGGCCATCAGCCACGGAAATAGCAGAAGGTGTGGTTATCCTGGAATACGTGCGCACAACCTTCCCACTTTTTCCGATTACCTAGAGGTCTCGAAGAACGTACAATTGTGGTGTAAAACAACCTCCTCACTGTCAGATGACCACACACAAACAAGACCGCAAAACGTAGGGGCCCAAGCAACACCGATGAATATGTAAATGGATATCGAAAGAGGGTATAAGTAATACAGTCCGTGCTCTGCCGGCTGTAGCGAGCTCATGTATGTCATCACCCGAGGAGTCCGACTGAGATTCAGAGAGGACAGGTGATCGGGGCCCTGTGTTCTCTAAAGAGGTTTGTACAGGGCCCATCATGGAGTCTGACTGAGTATATATACAAATGATCGGACTTTATATGGACTCTTTATATGAACTTGATATGGAATTTAACATCTTAGCACCATCCCTCCAATGCTATTTTGAACATAGATATTATTTGGATATGCTACTGAATCGACCCTACAGGAAATTTGGAGCCGCGCGCTCTATGTGATGTAAATGTAAAAATCAAACTTCAAAAAATTAAAGAGGGCGCTACTGAAACTACATGTATTTATGGTGGCGCCGCTGAAAGCATCACTGATGATAATTTATTATTCGAAACACGTGTCTGGAGCATGTAAATTGATTTGGAATTTTCTTCAAGAAGGTAGAGAGCTGGAACCCTTCGACATTATTACTATACTTTATATGGACTTCATAACTTTGAATATCTATTACTACAAGTACCATCTTTTATATGTGACTTACATATTTTGTACATATCTTTATATATATTTTCTGTAAATACGTTAACGAGGGCCACATGGGAGAATAGCGAAAATGCTAAATGTGCCACCCTAATAAAGTATTATTATTATTATTATTTAATGAGCTTACATGTACAAATTCTTAAAAATAATGAAACAGAACTTTCTCAAAAGACAAGAAAAAGCGAACAAACAGATGATATTACACGAAGGACAACACAATCCAATGAACAATCCCCCAAGACAAGTGCAAGAACGGAATTTACGGGTGGCGCTCGCTGTGTATTTACTATTTCAGTGTAAATATCTTTATTCGAAACCTATATGCAACATGTAATATAGACAACAAACGAAGTGATCTCCACGTTGTTTCTAGTTTGTCATTTTCACACATAAGAAATAAAGAAATAGAAACAACGCGTAAGACGGGCGAAATGTTGAAGCTAAAACAAAGGAGGGGATCTCCAACAACACCAGGCTGCAGCACCCACAGCAAAACTCCAAATACCCCAATGCAAAAACACAGAACCCACACCCACCGAAAGAGAGAAGCACAAAAAGAGACGAATAAGGGACAAAGGACACACATAAACCAACGAGACCAATGTGCAACCGGTGCCGACGTAGGACGGCCATCTGCTACGGAAATAGCACAAGGTGTGGTTATCCTGGATTACGTGCGCACAACCCTCCACTTTTCCGATTAAACAGAGGTCTCGAAGAACGTACAATTGTGGTGTAAAACAACCTCCTCACTGTCAGATGACCACACACAAACAAGACCTCAAAACGCAGGGGCCCAAACAATACAGATGTATATGTAAATGGATATATTAAGAGGGCGTACGTAATACAATCCGTGCTCTGCCGCCACGAATGTTATCACCCGAGGAGTCCGTTTGAGATTCAGAGAGGACAGGTGGTCGGGGCCCTGTCTTCTCTAAAGAGGTTTGGACAGGGCCTACCATCGAGTCCCGTCGTTACAGTCAGTCCGGTTTAAGAATGCGCTGGTACAAGACTGTAGATTGGTCAATTACCAAGCCTAGTGTCCGTCTGGTGACATTAGGATCATATCCACGGTATAAAAGGCGTTTGATGATTCTGACGCATTTTCGATAGTACAGATAGTTCATAGTTCACGAAACTATGTTATTCCTTCTATATGATGACGTTACAAAGAGGTTTGGACAGGGCCCGTCATGGAGGCCCGTCGTCACAGTCAGTCCGAGTGCAATTTTTAAGAGACTGTAGATAGGTCAAGTACCAAGCGTAGTGTCCGTCTTGTGACATTAGGATCATATCCACGGTATAAAAGTCGTTTGATGATTCTGAAACATTTTCGACAGTGATGTTGTCTATCTTTGATCCTTCTTATCTTGTTAATAATGTCACCATAAAATGCAGGTTGTGAAATACCCAAAGTAATATACTCTGTTGTCTGTATTAGTCCGAATTTCAGAAGAAGTTGACAATAATTTTTGTAAAATTTCCAGAAAGTTTGTACTTGTTTGTGAAAGCGAAAACATTATCATAAAAGTTTCTTTGTAATTTGTAAATTTCTACTTTGAAAATCCAAAACAGTACATGCTCTAGCATCCGGATGAGCTGTGAAATATAGATACCATAGGACGGTAATCTAGGAACATCACCGTCGAGCCGGGGGAATTTACTATGTTATATCTAAAATTATCTCTTTTGTCATACACACTTGTATGGATCTCTCCATTAACAATTTTGATGTTTAGGTCAAAAAATGGCGTTTCTGTATTTGAAACGTTTGCCTTGTTTAGAATAAATTCTTTTGGATAAATAACATTTTTATTCTTTTCAAAAACAGGATTGTCGATAGTAAGAATATCATCCAGGTACTTAGAAGTACCAATGAAACTTTTCACATCATTATTTTTTCTTTGCTTTTGAAGATTTTGGATAAATTCCTTTTCATACGTGTATCAAAATAAATCTGCAACAAGAGACGCACAATTAGTACCCATTGGAATCCCTACAACCTGCTTGTAGAGTTTCTCACCAAATCGTACATAATATGGTCCAAAAGGAAGGACAAGGCAATACACAGATCACCACATGTTCATGATTTGTATGATTTGTAATCTGTGGCGGAAAAGAAACCCTTTGATTCAGATGTACAAATATAAGTTTTCCCATCTCGACCAAAACACCATTTAATGGGTTTGGACAGTCGATCATTTATTTTGTCGTGAGGAAGCGTGGTGTACTTATTAGAAAAGTCGTATGAAGAAATCGTATTTGCTTTAAAATTTCTTGATTTCATTTTGTCAATCACATCCCCTGAATTTTTAATAGACCAAAAGAAGTTGACACAATTCCTGTTCATGACAGTTTCACAGTATTTGCCCACGTGTGCCTTTATAGTCGTGAGTGCTGACGTCAGATTTCTAGACAAAATTGTAGTTGAGCAGTTGCCAGAATGAGCAATGTATCGAAACTTGTAAGGAGACTTGTGAAGTTTTGGTATACAGTATATTGTAGTGAGATCCAATTTAGAAATATGGATGTTTGTTCAAAATATTGGGAACACTTTCATTGCTTTCGATATAAGTATTAGTAGAGGAAAGTTCCGAAACTAAGGTTGATATGTAGTAGCGTTTTCAAATAATTATGGTGATAGTGGCTGCTTTGTCTGCAGGCGCGAAGACATATTTTTCATGTAAATTACGTAACTTGGATTTGAAATATCTTTCAGATTTAGAACTTGGATTTTCAAAAAGATGAGGATTTTTGTGAAAGTTATCTATTCGAATATCGGTAATATCCAAAATGAGGTTTTTCGAATCATTCAGAGCATGCGATTCGACTCCTTCCGATTTACACCATTGTTTGGGCTTCCTTTTAGCACTTCACGACATTTAATAAAATCTATCTTGGATGGGATTCTATACTTAGGTCCTTTTTTGAGAAGACCACGGAGCTGCCTCTCTTTGATAATTGAAAAGTCATCTATAATGATATGACCAGCTGGTTTATATAGATATTCAGACGTTGCACATTCTCAAGAAGCAGGACATTATTCAAGTATTTTAGGATCTGATGTAACTGTGTTGTAGTTAAAAACGGAATTTTGAATAGGTCTCTTATATTTGTAACTAAAAAGAGGAAGTTCTAAAGGGTTAGGGCCACGAGACCCCTAAATCGGCCCTTGATTTTTCTCTTAAAATAAATTTCATGAAGAATACTTGATATCTCTCATGAAAATACAAGAATGTCCACCGCTTTTCATGAAAAGAATAATATCACCAAACAATGTGCCATTTAAGTGTAATGACGTCACGAAGTGACGTCATTTTGACGTTAATGACATAATATGGCGAAAATTGCTGGGAATTTTGTCTTTTGTCGTAGAATTCAATGTGGCTGCATGCGTTAACTGAGATAAAACGTTTATGACAAACGGATATAATGATTATCTTTCACATATAAATTTTCCAACATAGTTAATGCATGCGGCCATTGCTAATTTAATAGAAATATAGAGTTTTTGCATCAATTTCGCCGAATATGACCTATTTGGTGTTTTCAAAGGGCTAAAAGGTGTTGATAAAAGCAATGTTTACAAAAAGTAGATTCGTGATTCAGTAGAGAGCATTTCAAAATGTCAAATAACAGTTAAAAATTCTATGAAGTACAATGTTCAAAATTTATCAAAATTAGGGCCAATATCGGGCTTCGTGGCCCTACCCCTTTTCAAAATATTGAGGAAAGGCACTTTGTACGCGATGATCCCGAAAAATATAAGAGATGGTCAGAAGATCATAAATGGAATTTTTATGAATCGTCTTTTAGGGGAGGTGTTTGTTACCAAAGGATATAGTTTATTTTGTGCGAATGCAACAATGATGTTTAGCCTGAATCAATCAGTGTTTCTTAAGAATGCAACCAGTGCTTCATCCAAGATAGATTTCAATTGAACTTCTGAAACTGAAGAGAGAGCATGTAGCAGTTCATGTCTGCCGCCGTTGCGTGCAATGATCAGAAAATCTTTGAGGGTACGATGTACTCTAGCTCTTTTTCTGAGTTTTTTGTTTCGCCTTTCACCGTGAGACCTATGCTTCCGTTTAGTATCAGGGCGGATTGAAAAGGCATTAATATTCGATGAGGTCGAAGAAATGTTTACTTGTCCATAAATTTGATCGCTTAGACCAAGGGGGTACGCAGTTTGCAGTTTGGTTATCCAGGCAAGTTTAGCTTGTAAGCGGCGTTTTTTTTTAATTTCAGCTTTACTTTGATTTTTAAGTTTTGGAAATTGACTGAACTAGAGTAATTGTTATATCCGAAATTGAATGGGTATATATAGCGAAGTTATTATATAGGAAATTTCTTTGTTTTTTTTCTGACGCGAGTTTCTTATCTGATACGAATGACTTCGAAAACGAGATTTTAAGGCCTGGCCTGTTTCCCCTACATATTGGGCGCCACATCGTGTAATGTAATGACATAGATGATATCTTGATACGATCAATCAATGTCCTTAGCAATCTCGATTTTAAAAGTATGCCCATTAACACTAGATTTAATTGTGGAATTGCAATTGATGAGCGGACAAATACCGCATCTTTTCCCATTTCACCTGCAAATGGAATGTATGTTAGAGTGTTCAATCTTAAAAGCAGGACTTTGAGAGCTTATATATTTGCTCGCTGTGGTCATTTAAGAATGGTTCGTTCTCCGGACGCTGGGCCAGAATTTCGAATAAGAAAACTGCCATAATTCATTGTAGATGGCATTACTTTACATAAATTTCATGAAGAAATACAGATGTACACAATTCTCCAAAACGGTATTCCAGCTATCCTAAAGCCCGCCAAAGATATTACCTTCTGGTAGAACCTGAAACACGATGAACACTGAACTAAACTGTATACAACTACAGACTACAACAACATTTAAACGAGTGACCATGTGTTTCTGCTTCCTTGATAATCTTGATACTTGGAGGCAAATTCAATACGATTTCTTACTTAAACCTAAGTAAACTCCATTCTCAATCAAAATGCATGCTACAAAACGTATCTATTTTACTCTGACGATTCCACGTATGACTATATTTCGTCGTTTTTTTCATACATATCTTTTTTTCGGATATAATTTGTCATCACTCTTTCTTTTTTCTTTCCAATTGAGTACAGGTAACGGCACAAATTCGATAACCAATTAGAAGAAAGTATCCACGAAACGGCGGAATATGGTAAATGTTCAGCGAAATATGGTGCTTTGATCTACATGTTTCCTTTATTCAGCATCTATTCTAAATTTTGGCAAGGCATGAAAATAAACATCGAAGAAGTATCCGTTTGTTATTCAGAAAGTCCAGAAGGCAAGGTAAAATTATTCGAATCTCAATGTTTGCGAACCCCGGAATAACCATTTTTCCGAAGTGCGACCAGGTGCCCGGATAGAGTAAGTGTCTCCAGTTTGCAAGCAGCAACCGTCGCAAAAGTTGTCAAATTCGATGTGCAAATAATAAAATATTTTTTTAAAACCTAGTTTGATGGTAGTTTTAATGTTATTGGTCTCCTTTATGCTAGAGCATGTACTGATGTTTTGGATTTTCATGATAGAAATTTACAAATAACAAAGAAACTTAAAGGTCAAGGTTTTCGCTTTCACAAACTTGTCGAGACATTCTGGAAATTTTACAAAAATTATTGTCAACTACTTTTGAAATTCGGACCCATACAAGCAACAGAGTATATTACTTTGGGTATTTCACAACCTGCATTTTATGGTGACATGATCAACAAAATTAGAAGGATCAAAGGTAGACAGAATCGAAAATGCGTCAGAATCATCAAACGCCTCTTATACCGTGGATATGATCCTAATGTCACCAGACGGACACTAGGCTTGGTACTTGACCAATCTACAGTCTTGTACCAGCGCATCCTTAATACTTGCACGCTGACTGACTGTGACGACGGGACTCCATGACGGGCCCTGTCCAAACCTCTTTAGAGAAGACAGGGCCCCGACCACCTGTCCTCTCTGAATGTCAGTCGGACTCCTCGGGTGATAACATACATTAGCTCGCTACAGCCGGCAGAGCACAGGTCGTATTACGCATGCCCTCTTTTTATATCAATTTACATATTCATCTGTGTTGCTTGGGCCCCTGCGTTTTGCGGTCTTGTTTGTGTGTGGTCATCTGACAGTGAGGAGGTTGTTTTACACCACAATTGTACGTTCTTCGAGACCTCTGGGTAATCGGAATAGTGGGAGGGTTGTGCGCACGTAATCCAGGATAACCACACCGTCTGCTACTCACGAGGCAGATGGCCGTCCTAAGTCGGCACCGTTTGCCCATTGGTCTCGTTGGTTTATGTGTAGTCATTTGTGTTTTATGTTTGTCTGTGATTTGACGTTCATTGTACTACTGCGTCTCTTTCTGTGCGTGTCATTTTTGTGTTTTACAGTGGGTGTTTTGGGAGGTTGCTGTTGATGCTGCAACTAGGTGTTGTTGGAGATCCCCTCCTTTCTTTGTTGATGTGGTAGATTTGAATGACTAGTTTGATGGTAGTGTTTTGATGTGATTGATCTTGTTTGTTGACATAGTAGATTTACATGTCCCCTTTTCTTTTCCCTTCTAATTCGTGTGTGTTCCGCTGCAATCACTGCTGTCTTATGTCTTATTGAGGATCATCTACTTAGTTTCATTAATTTTAGTGACTCATTCTCTCATAATCATCGAAATGGAAAGAAAGATAACCCCTCTATCAATATCTATTTCACTAGAGGAAACAAGTACCTCGACCAAGGACTGACCTGGTAAAAGCGAGATAATCCATTCTGATCTTCAATCTTACATACATAGCTTACGGTGCTAAGGTCTGATAACTTTCTATCTTAAATAATGCAAAGTTTCATTGTAAGAATAGGACCAATGATATATTTTCATATCATATACATGAAATATGATTTTCTATCTCATACGGTATTTACGAGTTTCATAAATACCGTATGAAGAAGACACATCATTTGAAATTCTTTTCATCACATGGAATACACCATTATTGATCGAAATAAGATTCAGATGTTATAATATAGACTTCACCTCTAAAGCGCTCTTTTTGTGACGTCAAAGCTCGAGACATTTTACCCACAATGATCCAAAATATAATGTGACTCTTGTAATAACACAATAGCTATTAATTGGCGATACGAATACAGGGGGTATCTATTGATAAATAGAAAAACCAAATCCAGCAATGATGGCAAAACTATATTGAATTTTGGCGTAGAAAACTACACCTCAAGTAAATGGTAAAGAGATAAGGGTATTTACAATATGATTCCAAAAAGCATCCCCCAAAGAAAATAAAAACAACAACACTCGGTTGCAGCACCCACAGCAAAATTCCACAACACCAAATGCAACAACACAGAACAGACATCCTCAGAGAGAGACGCAAAAGGGACAAGGAACACCAACTCACACCATAGGAACATGAACCACAAAAGGCCAGACATATACCAACGAGAATACCAACGAGACCAATGGGCAACCGGTGCCGACTTAGGACAGCCGTCTGTCACACAAGTAGCAGACGGGTGTGGTTATCCTGGATTACGTGCCCACAACCCTCCCGCTGTTCCGATTACCCAGAGGTCTCGAAGAATTTACAATTGTGGTGTAAAACAATCTCCTCACTGTAAGATGACCACACACAAACAAGACCGAAAAATGTAGGATCCTAAGCAACACAGATGAATATGTAAATAGATATAAAAAGAGGGCGTGCGTAATACAGTCCGTGCTCTGTCGGCAGATAACGAGCTCATGTATGTTATCACCCTAAAAGTCCGTCTGAGTTTCAGAGAGGACAGGTTGTCGGGACCCTGTCTTCTCTAAAGAGATTTCGACAGGGCCTGTCATGAAGACCTATCGTCATTGTTAGTCAGAGTTCAAGTCTTAAGAATGCACTTGGTCAAGTACCAAGCCGTGTGTGTGTCTGGTGTTTTATGATTCTGACGCATTTTCGATGGTTATGCTGTCTACCTTTGATCCTTCTTATCTTGTTAATTATGTCACCATAAAATGCAGGTTATGAAATACCCAAAGTAATATACTCTGTTGCTTGAAATGGGTCCGAATTTCAGAGGAAGTTGACAATAATTTTTGTAAAATTTCCAGAAATCAAAAACCTTGAAGGTTTCTTCGTAATTTGTAAATTCCTACTTTGAAAATCCAAAACATCAGAACATGCATACATGATGAGCTGAGAAATGTAGATACCATATGACGGTAATCTAGGAACATCACTGTCATGCCAGGGAAAATTAACTTTGTTGAATCCAAAATCATCTCTTTAGTCATACACACTTGTACTGTATGAATCTCTCTATCAATAATTTTGATATTTAGGTCCAAAAACGGTGTTTTTGTTTGTAACGTTTGCCTTGTTTAGAGTCGATTCTTGTGGATAAATAACATTTTAATACTTGTATAAAAATAAATCTGGAACAAGAAGCGCACCAGTGGTACCAATAGGGATCCCTACAACCTGCTTGTAGAGATTCTCACCAAATCTTACAGAAATGTTATCCAAGAGGTATTCATTCTGTGTCGGAAAAGAAACCCCTTGATCCAGATGTACAAATATAAGTTTTCCCCTCTTGATTAAAGCACAATTTGATGAGTTTGGAAATTGATCATTGATTTTGTTGTGAAGAAGCACGGTGTACATATTTGAAAAGTCGTATCAACAAATCTTGTTGGCTTGAAAATTTCTAGATTTCATTTTGTCAATCACATCCCATGAATTTTTAATAGGCCAAGAAGGGAGGAGATCTCCAACAAGACCCCGTTGCAGCATCAACAGTAAAACACCAAAACACCCGATGCAAAAACACAAAAGACGAGTACAGCACGAGACGGAAAAGAGACACACGACATTTAAACATCAAACACAAAAGACTACACATAAACCCACGAGACCAATGGGTAACCGGTGCCGACTTTGGACGGCCATCTATCACGCAAGTAGCAAATGGTGTGGTTATCCTGGATTACGTGCGCACAACCCTCTCACTTCTCCAATTACCCAGAGGTCTCGAAGAACGTACAATTGTGGTGTAAAACAACTTCCTCACTGTAAGATGACATCACACAAACAAGACCGCGAAACGCAGAGGCCCAAGCAACACAGATGAATATGTAAATTGATATAAAAAGAGGGCATGCGGTATACAGTCGGTGCTCTGCCGGCTGTAGCGAGCTTATGTATGTAATCACCCGAGGAGTCCGACTGACATTCAGAGAGGACAGGAGGTCGGGGCCCTGTCTTCTCTAAAGAGGTTTGGACAGGGCCCGTCATGGAGTCCCGTCGTCACAGTAAGTCAGAGTGCAAGTCTCAAGGATGCGCTTGTACAAGACTGTAGATTGGTCAAGTACCAAGCCTAGTGTCCGTCTGGTGACATTAGGATCATACCCACGGTATAAAAGGCGTTTGATGATTCTGACGCATTTTCGATGGTTATGCTGCCTACCTTTGATCCTTTTTATTTTGTTTATCATATCACCATAAAAGACAGGTTGTGTAATACCCATAGTAAAATACATTTACATCATTCCTGTTTAGATCAGTTTCACAATATTTTTTTCTCCGTGTTCCTTTATCGCCGTGAGTGCTGACGTCAGATTTCTAGAAAAAAAAATCGTAGTTGAGCAGTTGCTGGATTTAACAATGTATCGAAATTTGTAGAGACTTGTGCAAAACCCGAAACACCCAAATGCGAAAACACTCAATAGATAAGCACAACAAGAAACACCAGGTAGACCAAAAACAAAAGACCTTACATAAACCAACGACCAACGAGATCAATGGGCAATTGGAGTTAATATAGAACAGCTACCTGCTAAGATATTCGGATCGCGTGCGCACAACGCTCCATTTGTCTGTTTATCAAGCGGTCACTTATTGTCGACAATAGCCCCCTCGCAAACAAGACAGAAAAAAACAGGGCTCAAAGTAACAAACATAAAGATATGTAAATTAATATCAAAAGCATAAGGGCCTACGAAAAATAGTTTGTGCTAACCTGGATGGAGCAAGCTCATATATGCAATCATTCGCGGAGTCCGTCCAACTTTTAGAGAAGACAGTCATAGCCTTGTGTCCTCTGATGAGGTTAGGACAACGCCCGGCACGGAGTACCGTCGCCACAGTCAGGTAGTATGCAACTCTTACGAATGCGATGATTAGAGGCTTAAGGTGGGTTAAGAGTCAAGCAGTGCGTTATTCTTGTATCATCTGAGTAAAATCCACGGTATATATTGCGATTAGTAATTGTGACGCATTTTCAATGGAAATACAATCTACATTCGAACCTCCTTATTTTGTTTATCAACTCACAATAAGAAAAAGGTTGTGAAATTCCCAAAGTAAAATACTCTGATGCATGTACTGATCTGAATTGCAATTTTGATTCTTAAAACATTCATGTAAAACACTTTAAACATAAATGTAAAGTGCTCGACAACAGTTTATAATAACGCCAATATTACCCTATTACTTCTAGCTTATTTGCATCCTATCAGTGCAAATTAACAGTAATATGACTTCTTTAATTTGAATTTTAATCAACAGAGAAAATTCCAGAAAGTCCTTCATGACCTATATGTGTCTTTGGAATTTCTACAGTGAAGGTATCATGACGCAATCGATAACTGTTGTTGAAACTTTTCATGTTTTTGAAATAAACTAGGTTCTTAGAAATTTTATGTAAAGCACCTTAAACATACAGTTAACGTTTAAAAAAAAAACAGTTTAGATTAACGCTAATATTCCCTTAACACTTCTAGCCAATGTGCATCCTTTTCAATGCAAATTAATGGTTATATGGCAGATGGCCGTCCCAAGTCGGCACCGGTTGCCCATTGGTCTCGTTGGTCTATGTGTAGTCTTTTGTGTTTCATGTTTCTATGGTGTGAGTTGATGTTCCTTGTCCCTTTTGCGTCTCTTTCTGTGGGTGTCTGTTCTGTTTTTTTTTTGTATGGGTGTTTTGGGATTTTGCTGTGAGTGCTGCAACCTAGTGTTGTTGGAGATCCCCTCCCCTCCTTTCTTTTATGGCTGCTTTAATTTTAATCTTACTCCTCCAAGGAGTTAAAGAAGATCCTGACGATAATCTCAACAAATCTCACAATAGAGCACCAAATTGAGCATCGACGGACCACTAACTAGCTAGAGGTGGGACCGGGTACCCGGGAGGAGTAAGCATCCCCTGTTGGCTAGCCGCATCCGCCGTCGATGTTCATGCACGAAAATAAAACAATATACAAAATACATGCATTGCACTCTCTGAGGTTATATCTATATAGAATGCGCTAAGGCGACCATGTCGGGGAAAATATTCGAAACACTAATTGTCAAACCCCTTGCGGGGAACATGTACATGTAAATTAGGGAAAACATATTCATTGATCAATCCGTTTTTCATTTATTCAATTTTGAATTTTATCATATTCTTTTTGCAACCGGTGAACCTTACTCAGAAAACCTTTTCATATATAAGAGGTCATTTAATTCCTTAGGGTAATGATTGTTATAATGTAAAAGAGACATATTTCAGATGGTTTTTTAAATCCCTAAAATTACAAATTCTACCACATTTTTCAAATTTCTAGCAGTTTAAATTCTTAACGTCTTAAATTTCAGAGTATGCTCGCCTTGATGCTTTTTCCATCGAGTGTTTTGGTGCTTTGCTGTTGGTGCTGCAACAGGGTCTGGTTGGAGATCTCAGCCCTTCTTCAATAACATCATTTGCTATACCCTTGTCAGTATCTCTATATAAAATCCCCATAGGAAAAATGCCTATAAATTCGAATATTTTACCAAACGGTCAATATTTACATCAATATTGGCCCTAGAGCAATATTTCAAAAAATATTGACCGATAAACGGTACATCGTTTGTGACGTCACGTCATTGATGACGCTGTAAGCTCTACCTATTTTTACGCGCTCTTTCTCTTATAGAAGAAAATGAACGTAAACATGCCGGGCTAATCGGTTTGTTGCTGCAGAATTGATGTAAGGTATAACAAAAAAATTCGGCCTCGGGCAATATTTTATCTTCAGGTCCAACAAGTCATACATTGCCCTCATTCCCAGTCAATAATTGTATACTAAGGAAGAAATCATAGGCCTATTCACGTACTGGCTATGTATTATGTATTCTCGCCTACTTCCCTTATTCGTCATAATACACGTACTTGAATCGAAACAGCATATCTCTGAGCTCAAATTATACGAAAATTGACAGTGTGATTCTATACTTATTTTTTAAAGTTGAATACATGAAATATGCATTGGTCTTTTTTACGACACGTAAAACATTCATGACATTTTAACTTATAAAATTTATGTGAATAATTGAATGTGAAGTCGTGAGTTTCATTTAAAAAATGTAGATATTTTCAATTTAGTTGGATATATTTAGGCCCCCTTAGTTTAAAATGAATTAGATTTTACAAGTATATGATGACAATGTTCCATAAATGCTTATGTCTATCTATTTCGTGATCAAATATAATTTTGTTGGATTTACTTATTATTCCTGTCCAGGTCGATATGGATCCACATTTATCTTTTCTTTTTGTCCCGTGCTTTCATTGTTTTCATGTGACATGTACACGCATTTTATGCGTTTGAAAATAAAATTCAAAATTCCAGGATTCTCAAAAGGAAAGAAAATTATGTTGAAAATTTCTGTTTGATGATGAAATGGTAGTTTGAAGAAACCCTCAGTTATTTAGAAAAAAACTTTACTTCTTGTATTTGTTATCATGCATGTCTCTTTCGTGCATTTCCTGTTCTCTCTGAATGTTGGTCGGACCCGTTGGGTGATCAATTTCTTGCTGTGTATACCTTCTCTGTGTTCTCACTTAGGATGTTTTGATGTTCTGCTGTTGGTGCTGCAACCAGGTCTTGTTGGAGACCCTCCTTTCTTTCATTGTATCAGTAAATGAAAGTCAAAGACAGAACTCACTATCAAAATGCTTGAAAATTCTTTAAAAGATTTAAACAGAAAGATCCCACGAGAAAAGAAAATAAGACAAACAGACGGAGGCAATATCGCAGCCCCATAGAAAAACACAGGACAACCTGAAACAACAATATTTTTGGATTTCCCTTTTGCTTTTGCGTCTTCTCTGTGTTCTTTTTCTTTGGGTGTTTTGCTGTGTTTGCTGTAACAGAGTCTTGTTGGAGATGTCCTCCTATCATTTAATTAGATTACAAATCAATATCACACGTCATCAAATTCATATTATCATTTAAGAACAGATTAACATGCAGCATGTCACAGACATGCACGTTTCGAGTACTCAACCCTAGTCAGTGATCTGAATCCAAGCAATAAAATGTGTCCAAACTTATATCCAAAAATACCGAAAGACGATAGTCGGACAGGTGGGATATGACGCCAAAGGTCCAATTAAAAAAATTGTGAACAGAAATTTTTGAATGCGTTTGAAGAAAACAATAAACAGCAGCCGGCGACAATAAAACAATTACACAGCACAACCGACATCTCATTTTATGTTGTTATTTTCATTGTTTACCTTCCCCGCGAGGGGTTTGACGGTAAGTGTTTTGAATATTCTTCCCTGACATTGTCGCCATAGCACTTTCTATATGGACATAACGTCAGATAGTGCATGATTTATATATATTTTCATTTCCATGCTTCATTAACATCGACGGCGGGTGCGGCTAGCCAACAGGGGATGCTTACTCCTCCCGGGCACCTGGTCCCACCTCTAGCTTGCTAGGGGTCCATCGATGTTTAATTTCGTGCTCTATTGTTAGTGTTGTTGAGATTATCGTCAGGATCTTCTTTAACTCATTCCAATTCTTTTGGACATAACTTTCACAGTCTTTAGTCATATTTTATTGTTTGGGTTGAGGATAAGTACTAGAAACGGGCATGTCTGGTCCATGCTGTAAATTTATATGTTCTTTAATGATGCCATGGATTTGAAGACGTAACATTCCAGCCAGGTTATGTTAGTCTAAGGAATTCTTCCTTCTTCAAATGTGAGTTACTTTTCTTGGACCGAACATGGTATAATCTATTTTCTTGAAAGAGACGTAAATTGTTTTCCGTTTATCGAATTTTTGCCCATCCTATAACCTCTTATTAATCTTTCTGTGAAAATCTACTGGGGAAAATGGTAATTATTGTAGGCGAGAAATACAAATAGTATCCCATGAGATTTAACTTCTAAATGTCTTTGAAATTGTACCAAATTGAATACATTCTCAGATGACAAGAAAAAATGAGAAAAATATGCTTCGATAATGATGTCATTTCATCTAACATTTCAAAGAAATATTTCCTAAACAACAAGTTGTTTGTCCCATGAGGTCTATTGCCGTATTCGACTGTTCAAAACACATAATTCCTCATCCTTCCAATGTAAACGTCTTCAAATTGAATAGCATCATTTAAGAACAGATAAATTGGCAACATGGACCAGACATGCACGTTTCGGGTACTTAACCCTCGTCAGTGATCCTCAAATCTAAACAGTGTAATATGCCAAAAAATGATGAAAGTCACTATGTCCAAAAAGCGTACCGAAAGACGTAGCAGGATGGGTGGGATATGATGCTACAGGACCCACGTTTTAAGAATTTCAAGAAATTTTGATAACAGAAATTTTAGAATGCGTTGAAGAAACGATCAACCGAAATTGATCGAACTTGGCTACATGTATACTCAATCTTATGAACGATCTATTTTGACTCCTAAGAGGTAATATTTTCATCTCTACCCGGTTACAGCGCCCCGAAAACCCCGAAACACCCCATGCAAAGCTCAGAAAAGAGACGCACAGAAAGACGAAAGGGGTACAATGAACACAAAAACACATTGAAACGTCAAATACAAATGACCACACATAAACCAACGAGACCAATAGACTATCGGTGCTGACTTAGGACCTCCATCTACCACGCCAGTAGCAGGCGGCTTGGTTGTCGGGATTACGTGCGCACAATCCTCCCACTTTCCCGATTACCCAATCGAAGAATGTACAACACTGGTGTAAAATAACCTCCTCACTGTAAGATGACCATAAAAACAGCATGACGCAGGGGCCCAAGAGACACAAGTAAGGGATATGTTAACGGATATAAATAAACATTAAAGAAGCACCGATCAGTTATTCAGTCTCAAAGTCGAGAAGGCAAGGCAAAATCATTAGATTTTCCATAGGAACGGTTGCGAACCTGGGAAATGAATAAAATGAATAAATAAAGTGAGATCAGGTGCCCGGGAGAGTCAGCGTCTCCTGATTGCATGAAACACCCGTCGCAACAGCTCCATGGAAACTTGTCAAATTCGGTGATTGTCTCGATGTACATACTGGTGTACACATCAGGTAAGTCTTGTTTGGTGATGATGACACCCATTCAATCACAATCCAGAATGTCACTGATCATTCTGGAAAGGGGGATCTGATAAAAACAGAAGGGAGGACGGTTGCAATTCACGCTGTTGCAATTCCAACAGCAAAACAAAGGAGGGGATCTCCAACAACACCAGTGAGTTACTTTTCTTGGACCGAACATGGAATAATCTATTTTCTTGAAAGAGACGTAAATTGTTTTACGTTGTGCCTTATCGAATTTTTGCCCATTTTATAACCTCTTGGACCTCCAAGGGGATCTCCAACAACACCAAAAACACCCACTACAAAAACACAAAGCAGACACACACGGAAAGAGACGCAAATGTTACAAACACAAGGCACGCCAAATCACATAGAAACATCAAACACAAATAACTACACATAAACCAACGATACCAATAGGTAATCGATGCCGACTTAGGACGGCCATGTTTATCTGGATAACGTTATAATTTTTATTTTTTCTATCAGTGATTGAGAGTTAGTACTCGACCACCAAAAATTTCAATGCTTATCTTTTGTAATTTAGTTATCTATTATAAAGTTATATTTAAAATAATCTCCATCAGTGATTGAAAGTAAAACACAAAACCCAAAACCAGAATCTCAAAATCGCAATAAATGGGCATACAAAGCTCCGAGGAATTCAAAACCGCACAAACAATTTTAACGAGATGAACAATACGAAAGTGTTCCAAGCTACATGTCCATGTATCTCTTGCTGGCTACATATACATTGTACCAACACCCTTCATCTTAAGACGTAAATAAGGTCAAAACCGTTGATTTTGTTATTTCGCTGTTTTTGGATGGCTCTTATCATGTGTAACATGAAACATATACATATAAAGCGGAGTGAATAATGCCAGTGGTCTCTTACGGATAGATTGTGTTGAGATTATTTAGCTAAACATTTAGCCACCATCACGCTAGGACTGCGTTCTCATGTAGCTGAAACAGTTTCATTGTAAAGTGGAAAATGTCCTGGAATAAACATCACAGAAGTACCTATCAGTTATTCAGTCCCAGGGTCGAGAAGACAAGGCAAAATTATTTGAATTCCTATTGGAACGGTTGCGAACCTCGGCCAGACATGCACGTTTCGGGTACTTAACCCTCGTCAGTGATCCTCAATTCTAAACAATAATATGCCAAAAAAGTATGAAATGTACTATGTCGAAAAAGCATACCGAAAGACGTAGCAGGATGGGTGGGATATGATGCTGCAGAACTTACATATCAGGTAAGTATTTCTTGTGTGCTGATGATAACGCCATTCAGTCATAATATCTACATACAATATGGGAATGGGACGAAGGAGTAGGGATTTTTTAAGTAGGAAGTTGAGCTCATCACTTTTGTCATATATTGAATAACTGCATGAGTTTGTCATTCAAAGATACTATTATATCTAAATGATCATAAAAAAGTACCTATCGGTTATTCAGTCTCAAAGTCGAGAGGGCAAGGCAAAATCAGTAGAATTTCCATTTGAACGGTTGCTAAATATGAGGTTGAGTTAATGCTTGTCTCTTACACCTCTACTTCACTTAGATTGATTGTGCTAAGAAATTTAGTTAACCTTTAAGGAGACTACATTGTTACACTAGGACAGCATTCCGACGTTGCTCTCGTGGCGCACTGGAAAAACGAAGTAAGCCGTGGAAGTAATGTGGAAGTGGAATCGTAGGCAGAGCTCTGGAAACGCCATGACATCACAGAGAACGTTAGCATTAGATGTCAAATAAATGCATTTGTTTTTAGCATGCACAAAAAAGTCGACGATTAAAAGCATACGAGCAAAAACGGTAATGTTGCTTGCATAGCGCAATGCAGTCTCCTTTTTACTTTGAGATCTGCGACATATCGCGGTTGAAACTCAAGGTATGTCTGTTTGGAACCACACTGCGAACCTTATGCTTTATTATATTTTTCTAAAAACACCAGAGACATGTTAACAATACACAGACAGGGACATTTTAGAACATAAATGAGTATACGTTAAATGAGCCGTGCAAGAGAGGCTCGAACCAGCAACCCCTCGGTCGCTGGACCGGCTCCCCTACCACTAGGCCACGGCGCCGACGATATATGCGTTATTCTGTTCATATATAATTCCAGCGGCTAATATTTTCGATGCTTTCAATTCTTGCCATAAAAACCCCGTTTATTTTTTCTACGAAAAATTCCCTATCAGTCAGCTAAACAGTTTTTGACAAGTGATTAATGAGCCATTTCACAAGTAATTTTTTATTCTGTACAACTCTATTGTTTCCACCATATCAGAAATATTACGCAAACAAATAGGTGAAGCTGTAGAAGTAGAAAACAGGCTGTAAAATAGCAAAGCAAGTACACGGAACGGGGAGGAATTAGGAGGAGATCTGAAGAATATTAGCCGATCTGAAAGGATGAAAGGGAAAAAAAAACTTAAAATGTGTCGATAGGAATTAATTCTATTATTGTGAGAAAATCATGAGAGAAAGAATGTAAAACGTCTTCAAATTCAATAGCATCATTTAAGAACAGATGAAATTTAAGCATGGACTAGACATGCACGTTACGGGTACTTAACCCTCGTCAGTGATCCTCAATCTAAACAATGATATATTACCAAAGAGTGTGAAAATTATTATATTGTCAAAAATTAATATGTCCAAAACACGATAAAGTATAAGGATATCAGCTGGCATAGGTAACAAAATCAACGTATGTGCTGTAATCTACAGATATATGATTGAAAAACATAAGTTCTTAAAAATATAAATAATAACAAATTACGGAGTATATCTTCATTGTCATTCTAATATTTGTAAAAGTCTTGATCACTTGTACTATACAATTCCATGCAATAAAATAAATATATCATTCAAAATTTCAGATCAGTTTTTCACACAGAAAATATGAGCATTACAATAAATACTCCTTAATTAAATGCACTTTCTCTAAATCTTGCATTAAATTATCCTAATTAGAAGAAAATTAACGCATTTCATATCACGTATTATCAGTTATAAAATTATACTAAATATGAAACTTTTTTCTAGTGAAAGGAAGAAAAGAGATATATTTTCAGATTTATCAATAATATCATGTACAAAGTTAGAATACCCAACGATACAGCTCAGAAAGTAAAAGATTATCTATTTTACGTATGTTTGGCTTCATTTATTTTAGTGTCAATCCTCCCCCAACGCACATATAGAATGCAATGGACTTTTTAAAAATGTCATAATTCCTCTTTTCTTTCGGTAATAAGTTTCTGAAAGTGGTTAAATTTCTAGATTAATTCTTTGCAGGAATGAAATTCACGACATCAACAGAAAAGGGAGTTATCACTGTAGAACAACGATGGATTACATGCCAACTCATGGAGGCATTGGTGACTATATACATAAAGAACAGAATAAAGATGTGCCCCGATGTCGACAATGGGCGATACTTTATTTCTGAACAGCAAAAAAGCAAAACTGAATCGTTTGGTCAAAACATTCATAAATCTACCGTCTTTCAAACAGAAGATACATATCATGCTATTTTGTTAATAGCATGACAGTGAAATGATTCTAGCATTATAAACAAGAAAATCGGGAGGACGGACATGTATACCCTTATTCTATTCTGAAGGAGAATGGAGTACCGACTGTTTTGTAATTTCTCATATCCGATCAGATTTATATCAAGCTTAAATGTGTTACCCAAAAGAAAACCAACAACCACTGGTTGTTGTAGGATGTTGTGGTCAATAACAAATGTTTACTTGACCAATGAAACGACTCTTGATTAACGCATATTTACATGCTGTTTGTTCCGAATTTGATTTTGACATATTTACAGATAATTCATAATTATGCATATATTTCATACAGTTGATTTTTAATCTGAGTGATATGTACAAGCAAGTATCAACCCATTTGAGATATGTTAATGTAGTCCTATATACTCGAACATTTTTGTTTATTCTATTTGTTTTGAAATTGAGGTATTTGGAGTACTTGGAGTTGATGCTGTTAGCTTTCAAACATCAAATCGAGCGACAATCTGAATGTTACGTATAAAGTTGAGCAAACAAGTTTTAATCAATGTCTGAAAAGGCAGTCGGTCATACTTGATACATAAACATTAATACAAGATCATATTTATGATTCAATATTGTTGAATATACTAAACTGATTTCCAAGTCATAGATTTATTTTACTGATTTTGTTCGTATTGTGAGCTGCCTTTCATGATAAGTGTTCGTGATATGCGTTATCGTTTTCCAGCACCAAATCTCATTGGATGAGCTCGTCCCACGTGATATATTTCATCGGATCCATACATCTCTAATAGCACATCTAGTAAGTCATTCAAACTGTAGTCTGTTCCTGTAAAATTAACATATTTTCATAATAGTTTCTTTTGCGAATGCTACAGAGACAAAAAGCTCCATTTAAAATCAAACAATGTTATACAGTGTGCAATTATCTGCCTCTCCTATACAAAGGCAAAGGAAACGTAGAACTTGTCTTTTTGATTCGGAGAATACGTGTCTTCATTGGTATGCAACACACAGCAAGTGCATTTATCGTACGTGTAATGCGCGTTAGCGCATTTCATCAATAAATGCACTTCCTGTGTGTTGCATAACACAAATTATGACATGTATTCTGTATACATGCAACACAGTTGTCTGTTTCATTCTAGTTTTCTGAAATAGCGTTTTCTAAGTAAAAATATGACGTTAAAATTCAGGTCACCGCGGATTCAGTTTGCAGTTAAGAACAGCCGTTGGGACATGGTTTTTTTTTTTAGATCTTATTCATTGTGATGTCACGAGCGTAACATCCGAAATGTAACACGTTCCTTTCAATAGTTTCATTTCAGGGATCTACATTGGTTGTGCGTATATACTGGCAATTTGGGAGTTCTAGTTGTAAATATATATCATGAAGCTTTAAAAAACCTTTCCTCTTGATATTGGATATAAACTACTAGTACTCAGATGATATTAGATCACGGTAGCAAACCACGTGGTATACACATGATCTCTTTCATCTCTTGGAAATCCCCTTCAATTTAACAAGTAAATTCTGTCTAATAATGTCGAAGGGTTCCATCTCTCTACCTTCTTGAAGAAAATTCCAAATCAATTAAAATGCACCAGACACGTGTTTCGAATATTAAAATCTCATCAGTGATGCTTTCAGCGGCGCCATCATAAATACTTTCAGTAGCACACTCTTTAATTTTTTGAAGTTAGATTTTTACATTTACATCACAGAGAGCAGCGCGGCTCCAAATTTCCTGTAGGGTCAAAATCTAAATCTATCTAATATGAATTTATGGCAAATATGGATAATGACCATATCCCTGTATACAGCACAAAATCGATAATTCAGAAAATCAGAAACCGAAGGCATACAAAATCAGGATTAAACAGGAACCAAAGCAAACAAACAAAAACCACCACCATATGAAAAGAAGCGAACTCCTGATATGGGAGTGAGACCAGGTGCCAAGGAACAGTAAACATCTCCTGCTTACATGCAACACCCGCCGCTTCAATTCGGTAGAACTGTCACATCCGGTAACTTCCATTATATTATCATATTATATTATCCGGTAACTTCCATTATATTATCATAATAATAATGCGCATATTATCATATGCGCATTATTATTACTTATAATTCTAGTCAAGAATAGAGGTCTTGAACAGATTTTTTTTCATGTTATGATACTGTGCACGTAAATAAACAAAATTTTCTGTTCTACTTACTATTAATATACACATTTTTATACATGTACAAAGTTTCTAATCTACATGTTTTATTTTTTTTGTATATCAACCAAAAAAAAAAAAAAGAAAACAAACAAACAAACCCAAAACTAAAATTAAAATAAAATGAGTGCATTTCAGTACTTTTTTGTACTTTCTTTACAAATGTGCTATTTTTAGCTATAAATTTCGGAATTTTAGGCAGTTTCCAATATAAGCAAAAATCTTGATTTTTAACACTGACCTATCTATTCATTTTCCTTCATCCAATGATTCATTGGCATGAATACTATAATTTCAATTGGTCATCATAAAATCGATGTAATTCCTTCATTTAGAAATGACATGCCCTAAGTGATCTCTTGATATACCTCTATTCTTCACTAGAATATATTACCATTATATTTGATAATGATGCTCTCTAATTAATGTAAGGTAGATTTAGACAGTGTTTACCTTGTTTAATCGAAGGGGATTCCCGTGTAAGAGATTATGTGTACATCACGTGATTTGCTACCGTGTAAATCAACCCTTGTCTTTATTGGTTAAGAAATTACTTCAATTTTTCTAACTTAAAACTAAATCACACCCAAGAGGACACACATCACGTTTCTTTTAGCTTCTTATTAATATACGAATCATTTTAAAGGATATGAGATCATGTTACGTAAACCGATTCATTCAATTTTATTACCTCTTTTAGTAACAGTGTTGGCCTTTCCTTGGATACCAGATCTAATTAGGGAGTGGTACAATGCCAATCCTGCAGATTTGACTGAAAATTGACGTAATGAAGATATCAATGAAAATAGGTGAAATTTAGACTTTTTTAGTTAGCACCAACTTAAGAGAGTACGAATTTAAAGTGTCGCAAAGGTATGAGGTAAGAAACTGCTTTTACATTGTAATGATTCTGAATTGTAAAATATAGTCCATAATATACAATGTAACACATTTGGGATACATGTACTTAATTCCTATTATTAGTAGATCTAGTAGTACCATCTAAGATGAGCTTCTACATTCTATAGGGGCACATAAGATACATTTCGACTTCGGTTTGCATTACGACGTCTAGAATGTATGTGTTTATCGTGTCCAAAATGTACGTACTAAAACATTATAAAAGTGTGTCAACCGATAAGATTGCAAACCAACACATCATTATTATAAGACAGACATGGTAAAATGCTGGTTATCTTTTGTACCATTGTTCATAAAAATTGAAAACTTTCACGATGAATACAATAAAGGATATCGGTAATATATATCATGGTGTTTCCTTGTCTACAATGTTGAACAATATTTAACTTCAAAAAAAAAAAAAAAACCGAAATCTATTACATTCACAGGTTTTGACCTATTCTATACTGCTGAAGTGAAAGGTTATATCAGCATGCCGGAGATGCTTACTCTTCTCGGTTACTTGATCTTATCTCCACAGGGGATAGGCTGTTTTACATGTAATTCTTTGTAGAATGTTAACTTAGTCTTGTTACAAAGTTTTGTATGCCAATTGAGTATCTCTTTGGATTTTCACTAGTGGTTTTGTGATTGAATTTCACCCAGGAGGTGGTTACAGTGTAAAAAGGTTGGCGTGGGGGGGGTTAACTTACTAGCATCATCGAGGTCCTCCAGAGTATTTTCAGTGATGTCGTCTCTATAACTTGATTCAATATTTCCAAATATTCTTCTTTCATCCCTCTTAAAATGATCGTCAGTTTTCGTTTTGTCTATGAAAAGAAGAGTCATATAAAAATTATTTGTAAAAGAAGTATGAAAACGAAAGCTGCATGTAATCTCATCTTGATACGTTGCCCTATAACATGTCTTTTGATTTGGATTATATCTTAATTCCATAAATCTAACAAATGGAAGATTTCTATGTTTTTCTGTGTTATCAATGATGTGATGAAATTGCTCGTGTTGCCTTTACTTTTGACTGTTTTTCTTTTTTGTTTAAAGTACCTGCCCAGCTGTGATTTGCTTATCTTGCTTTCTTAAAACAGAGTTCTTTTTCAAAATTAATCCATTTACTCTTTTGAGTTTTTCTTCATTCATATTTTCTTTATCAATGAAATTAAGTCACACGTCGGACGCTAAGGTCTACGGCAACGTTATATCCTGCAGGGTAATTACCGTTGAATTTATACGGTATTCTCTTTGCTAATGTTAATAACTGTTATTAGGGTTTCTGATCATAAAAAAATCATACAGAATAATAGTCTAATCAAATATGAACTTTCAGTGCTCCATGTTGTACCCTGTAGCATATACAATTATAGTACAATGTATTCGTTTGTACCAAATTAGACTGAATCCTTAATCTAACATGGTAGTTCCCATACTGATTGCATTTCAACGCATACAGTAACACAATAACATATTTCTTCACTACCCAGATAAATCATATGCAAAATAAAAAAGTTAAAAAAGAACAAAATAATTTTTAACTAGCTAAAGGGTTCAGCTTCATCATTTATGAAAAAGGAAGTCGATAAAGGTTTGTACAGTGCTTAAGGTTGGAATTTCTACTACAGCGAGATACCTCTGCTTTCATATGACATAACATTTGGAACCAACATAACCGATAAATGTTATGAATTCAGTCTGATACAATATTTCAGAAAAAAATAATAGCACTTGAAATATGAATTGCTAAATGGGTATTTTTGGAAATTACATATTTCATAATGGCAAATAGCAAAAAATAGGGAAAAAATCATTTTCGCATGAATCAAATGTTCAATCATCAGAATATGTTCTATGAATTATACTCTTAAAAAATGAGTTAATCAAAAATTCGAACTATAAGTCAAACTCTACGTTTTTGGTTAAAAAAAGTCGATTTTTGCTCAAATGATTGTGCTATTTATAGAAACTATAATTTTGCTCAAAAACTAATTTTGGTATATATTGGTTTGACTGCTTTAGGAAAAATCACTATCACAGATTTATGCATAGAAAAAATTAATACAACTGTGGACCTTCTACAATGTAGCTATTAATAAAAAATTACAAGTCGTTGTCATGGCAACCATCAATTAATATCGTATTTATATGAAAAGTAAAGATACATATGAATTAATAAAAAATTATGCATTACAGAGGTATGTAAATTGCTCATGTCCACCATATGAAAAGAAGCGAAGTCCCGATATGGGAGTGAGACAAGGTTCCCATGTAGAGTAAGCATCTCCTGCTTGCATGCAACACCCACATGTACATGCAGACGTATCCATATTTCTTTAACGTCAACTCTATCAAAAGTCGCAACCCTACCAACCTTAAAATGTATGAACAAATCTTATATCAATCAAAAAGTGTTTGTATGTTAGGTTAGTTTGTATCTAGGTGGCCTAATCACCTATTGACCGTGAAGCTAGTTCAATTGTAACGTTGCAGGGCATTCTAACGTGATCTTCCGAGTCCTTTTCATATGCCACTATCTTATGTTAAGGATACGGCGAGGATACACTAATTCTAAAGAACAAATATAGTCAGAGCAGAAACAATGACTTTGGATCTGACATGTTAATGGATGTCCTGTTTTAGGTCTATTTACAACTCATTAACACCTTGCTTCTGACCATCTCCTGCTGTTACTGACTTATGTATAACGAATGGCTAAATAATTTATTCGTCAAAAAGATGAATATAATGATTATGGAACAGGTCTAAGGAGATCTCCTTTCTTCCAATATGTCATACACTATGAGCAGCACAGTCATTTTAATAATGATTTTGATATAATTTGTTTATTAACGATACTCCGACTGCCACTAGTTTAATATTGTTCCTGCACTGTTATTAAACAATGGATTGATAACTAGCTATCACATTTCTTTCCTCTTATTATGACTAGGAATTTTGTCAATCGTTAGAAAGAATGTTGTCAAACAGGAGAAACTAATATAAATATCAAAATAAAAACATATTTGTTAAAACACGTTATTGGGGAATAGGGGTATACAGTTTTGTCTGTCAATGTTAACCTTTTTCATATTAAGCTTACTCGATCTTTAAGGTTGATCTATTGTTGAAAAATGTTCACATAAGTAATAACTTTTCATTGATAATTGATGGGACTATTCTTTCCAGTAGTATAAGATTTTAGATGTTAAACGTCTTCAAATTCAATAGCATCATTTGAGAACAGATTTTACAGCATGGGACAGACACCTAGACTTGGAGTTGCCCATTAGTCTTCTTGGTTTATGTGTATACTTTAATGTAAAGTGTATTGGTTATTATATTGAAATATATGTTCTATTGTAATGTAATAATTTAGTGCACCATATGCGCATTTTAACAATTAATGTATCATCAGTGATGTTCGAGGCTGAAGGAGAGGAAATCTAGATAGAGTGTATACGAAGAGCGAAATTCTAAACATGACCTAAAATGTTTGCCAAAGAGCCAGGATATTATGGAGATACTCCTTAGCTTCAGAATCAAATCTACTATAGGAAAATGCAGTAGACTGAAATATTTTCTCCAGAGGGAAGGGATAATACAAATGAAATACAGACACTCAAAAACACAAATTTTCGACCATATGATCTTTATCCAGTGTAAAAGAACGACAATGTAAAATTGAGAATTTTTCGTTTTTTACACTGGTTAAAGGCCAAAATTTTTGTACATGTATTTGAGTGGTTAAGTTTTTATTTGTAATACATAATGAAAGTGCACAAATATATTTTAAATATTGTCTTTGATGTTTTGTTTTATTTTTATCTTTGTTGTTTCTCTTGTTGCGCTTGTTTCCTCTGAGTTTCCACATTTAGGTCTTTGTTGTGGGTAGTACAACCGGGTTCTATTGGATATCCCCTTCTTTATGTTACCTTGGCAATACATTTTGAATAGAAAATCATAGGACTTTCTTATTTCACTTAATCGTTTAATGAATTCAAGATATACAATGTCTCTTCCTCAATGCATGGCTCGGTCATTAGCTGGCTTTGTGGCATATTTTAGGTCATTTTTTATGATTTCGCTCTCCATTTATTAACATTTTGAATTTCTTCAATTTCAAAGGTTTTAAGCTTTAAAAAAATTCACAGCAATTGTTCAAACTAATTGAAGAACACAATAGCTGTGATTTATTAAGGAACAACAATATTATGATAAAACGAAGACTATCACGGATAGCATGCCTTTGTTATTCAGAATTTTCCTCCCAAGACGTAGGAACATATTACAAAGAAAAATCGAGAACATGGCAGTCATAATCAGATATGACAGCGATACGCCTGCATATGACAAGCTCAATAATTGAGGTGGGATGAACTTATTTTACCTAAAATCAACTTCATCTTCCTGATACCAATGATAATTTATTTTAAATAAGTTAGGTTTCGTTATAATTATTAGGTTAATTTCAAATTTTAACAATTTTAATAATCTCTATATTATATTGACATAAAGAATTAGCGTTCTGATTCCAAAGAAATAAATATATTAACAATTGCATCCGTACACGACCGCATTATACATATATATATATATAACAAGAAAATTAAATCTCAAATCATGACAATTACATGGTTTACCTGGAATGTCTATAAGATCTTCTACCGTTCCATCAGGATTCCATGAGCGTCTTATCAAGAAAGCACTCACACGGTGCTGCTGCACACAATAAGGCAACTATCCATAACACTGCACATGCTTGCATTTTGATTGGGGTATCAAAGTGATAGATTGATGAATGACTTGTCGAAAGAAGATAATTGACTTCATTCGCCCAATATCACAAGATTTCTATGCCTTGCATACTGATATCGGTATTTTTGTTTAGACTCAATAATTGTTCCACCTTATATATAGGCTGTGCTAATACCCAAGGTGTAGTTTACTCCTACTCGTGCATGTTGGGGCTTTGGGATTGTCATTCATAATGAATAATTCATCGCACCGATGTGGTAACTCATTTTTGATTTCAGCTAACTGATCTGTGTTATACTTCATTTAATTTGGAATAATTGTGTCAAAATTGCTGAGAGAAACATTGCTTTTCACTTTTACCTATCAATATGGAACAAGTTTTATAACATCATATTTGCGCAGAGCACTTATACATAAGATCCATATAGACTAAATTTTCGACAGTATCTTGTCAAATTTTTATTTGAATGATTTTGTTTTTGATATTTGTACGGTGTCGCATTCCTCTGGGTAGCATAACCTATGATAATTCCAGTTTAACTCCGTGGCGATTGTGCATATCGACAATGCTGTCCGTCATGTTTCTAGTGTGTGATGCTGTTGTCTTTTTATTTATTTTTTTTTAAACACCACAGACACGTAAACAATGCACGGACAAAAACATTTTAGTATATGCCACAGAACATAGATAAGTATATGTCGGCTGACCCGTCGACCTAGTGAGGCTCGAAATAGCAATCTTAGAGTCACTAGCCCGGCACCCTTGCCACTAGACCACGACCAGACTGTGTTATGCTGTTGTCTTCATCTGTTGATTCTCTATTTCCCTTCTCGTGAGGGTTTCACTGTTGGGTATTTCATCCGCATCTTTGGGTTTCCTTTATACAATTTTTGTTTACTTAAAGTTTACTTTTGATGAGGTCTACTCGTGACTATACAGACCTTGTCAGGTATTGGTTGACCGATGCCGAGGTTAATCAATGCCTGACCAGGTCTGTATAGTCACGAGTAGACCGAAATCAAAAGTCAATAACTGCTTTATTAAATTATCAGGATTTTATTAACATTTGCATTGTAATGATACGCGAAGTCAAAGATCTAACACTACAAAAATCAACGCACGCGCTGGTCCCGCACGCGCTAATCCCGAATAGACCGCTTTGGAGCGTTAGCGGTCAACTCACTCTTGAGGTACACTCTTTCAAACAGCGTCTCCGCCAATCAGAAGTAAGCAAAATCGGCAGTAATTCCTGATCATTCAATAATTGTTTTGAATGCCCATTGACAATGATTTTTGGAGTCTGAATTTTAAAAGGTTTTGATTAACTTTCACTTATCTATATTTCTAAAGTCTAATCTTGTCTAAATATTTATGTAAGGCTAAGGATTTCATTATCTTGTTCTAACACCGTTGTAGAATGAGTTTTCTTTTAATTTTTACTAGACAATGCTTTGAGTTCGTTTTGAATTGATGTAAATGCTTAAGAACATGTTAACCTTGTGGGAAGGTGTTCGGACATTGTCCGAATAACGATCCAATTTGCTGTCTTGTCGATTATTTTCGTTTTTGTAGTTAAAAATATAAAAATCATCGAATCAACAAATTTACATTAATGTTCTTGTGATAATTGGTTCAAATCTTGCTCGTTGGAATCTATTTTTACAGTTGCTGACGTCGACGAATTACAATGATATCCTCCTCCCTTTCACCTTTAATTCAAGGTTTTTTTTTTCTCAAGATATTTAAAAGAAAATCCAATATTCCTGCTCGACCAGCAAACTCCAGATATCTAAGTATTTTGAAGCCAATATTTTGGACAACGCATCTCTAGCTACCTTTAACATATACGAAACGAGAAACTTCTCAACCAAAATTGAAAGATTTTATTCATAAGATCCATAATAAAACAGAATTTGACATATTCACTGGATTTAACTCTTCCTTCACGGCTAAAATGACTTGTAGGCATTAATATCAAAATTGTTTATGGAGAGATTTCAACAATACAAGTGTGTATAGCAAAAGAGATAATTTCTGATTCAACATAGAAAAAATTCATTGGCTTGACGTCGATGTTCCTAGATTACCGTCATACGGTATCTACATCTATCTGGTATGCTAGAGCATACACTGATGTTTTGGTTTTTACAAATTACCAGGAAACTTTTAGGTCAGGGTTTTCGATTTTACAAAGTAGTAAAGACTTTCTTAAAATTTTACAAAAACTATTGTCAACTTCTTTTGCAATTCGGATCCATACAAGCAACAGAGTATATTACTTTGGGCATTTCACAACCTGCATTTTATGGTGACATAATTAACAAAATAAAAAGGATCAAGGGTAGACATAATACCATCAAAATTGTGTTGGAATCATCAAACGACTTTTATACCGTGTGGATGATCCATCTGTCATCAGACGGACACTTTGCTTGGTACCTGGCGACTCCACAGTCTTGTACCAACGTATGCTTAATAATTGCACTCTGACTGTGTGTGACGACAGGACTCGACGTCATGCCCTGTTCAAACTTGTTTAGAGAAGACAGGGCCCCGACCACATGTCCTCCCACCGTAGGAACTACCTCAGTGACGATGTTAGTCGGTCACAAACATATCCCTGACTAAGAAGCTTATCTGAAAGACGCCTAGCTCTCAGAACAAAATTCGTATATTTGATACTTGCTCTGGCATAGCGTATCAACTGAGATATGAACACGCCACAAGCAGGCGATGAAGGGATGTTGCTACTCAGAAAAGGAAAGTTTGTAATGCTGAAATTAAAGTCGTCACGTTTGTCATAGAGTGAAGGTGTTCATGTGACCATCAGTGAACACAGAAACGATATCTTTGTACCTGATTGCCAAAGTTGTTAATGGAGAGGTTTACACAAATGGGTATGACAAAAGATAAACATTACAGAAGTACATGTACCCATCAGTTATTCAGTCTCATAGTCGAGAAGGCAAGGCGAAATCATTAGACGGTTGAGAACCTCGGAATGAACAAAATTTCGAAGTGAGACCAGGTGCCCAGGGAGAGTGCAGCGTCTCCTGATTGCATGCAACACCCGTCGCAACAGCTTCATGGAAACCTGTCAAATTCAGTGATTGTCTCGATGTACATTTTGATGTACATATCAGGTAGATATGTCTTGTTTGGTGATGATGACAGCCATTCAATCACAATGTAGAATGTCACTGATCATTCTAGAAAGGGGATCAAATATGCTTTTATTACATCCCCGTAGAGACCGAAGAACTTCCTCAATGATGATTTCAGCCGTTGTGTAATATAACCCTGAACAAGTAGCTTACTTGCAAGCTGCCTGGCTCTAATGATGAAATCTTCATATTTGAAACATGATTTTGGATTCAAATTAGTAAATTTCCCCTGGCTGGACAGTGATGTTCCAAGATTACCGTCATACGGTATCTACATTTTGCAGCTAATCCGATATGCTTGAGCATATACTGATGGGTTTTTTTCATTTTGTGTTTCATGTTTCCATTGTGCGAATTTGTGTGTCCTTGTCCCTGTTGCCTCTCTTTCTATGAGTGTCTGCTCTGCGTTTTTGTATTGGATTTTTATGGCCTTTTACTGTATGTGCTGCAACCGGAATTTATTGCAGTAAGCAGTATTTTCATTTTAAACAAATCCCAGACGAAGACAGCTTAATTTCGTATCATGTCCAAATTCGTAATTATCCCCTTTTGAACGTCATGTATCTCGAACTTCTTTGAATAAGCTTCCATCACCAATGTATTAACCATTAATATACGAATTATTGCACAGTGATGAGGTCGATATGATGATTAATGGAGTGATAAAATCAATATCAACCGAGGCCGAAGGCCGAGGTTGATATTGGTTTTATCACTCCGTAAATCATCATATTGATCCGAATCATCTGTGCTATAATTGTTTCAGCATATACATGAAAACTAGAAGAGAAAAGGGTAACCATAATGTCTTGCTTCCCTAACACTGCTCACTTTTACATTTTTTTCTTTCAGATAAACATTTTGTATTCTAGTAAAATGTTTTACACTTCATCTTTAATTATATTTTTCATTAGAAAATGCTGCCAAATAGCATCCTCAGTCATGTCAGAAACACACAGTTTGCTGCCGACTACCATTTTCCTCTAATACACAAAACCGGAAACGCGTCAATATGACCAGTTCAATACGACGATTAATCGCATTGCACGTGACCTGCGTTTTGGCCAATGAGAAAGCTTGTAAACGGTAACGTAAATTAGAGTATATGATAAATTTATTACCATATACCCTAATTTACATAACCCTTTATAAGCTTTCCTATTGGCCAAAACGAGGTCACGTGCAATGCGATTATTCGTCGTATTGAACTGCTTCCGGTCATATTGACGCGTTTCCTTTTTTGTGTATTAGAAGAACATTGTAGTCTAGTCTGCAGCAAACTTGAGTGTTTCCGACATAATTGACCGTGCTATTTTGCTTCACTTTAGATAAAAAGAAAATAAAAGATGAGAGGTCAAACATTTTACTATAATACAAAATTTTTATCTTAGGAAAAGTGAAAGTGAGCAGTGCTACAGAAGCAAAACAGAAGTTACAATTTTCTCTTCAAATTTTCATGTATATGATAAAACAGTTATAGCACAAATGATTCGGTCGATATGATGATTTATGGAGTGATAAAACCAATATATAATATCTGATATGTCAAATCGAGTCATATACCTTATAGATTAAAATTACAATAAGGACGCTTCCTTTATGTTTGTATTGTTGAATTTCAGAGCACAAAATGCACATTTCAACAAGTTAGTGATGTTCGATGCCTATCTTAATGAAATCCCCGTAAAGTATTATGACCATGACCTTAAATTGATGTCAAAGAACCAGCTAACGAGATACTGCCTAATTTTAATTATCGTCATAGATTTTATTTAATTATGCCACTGAATCGGCCCTACGGAATATTTGGATAAATTAGGAAAAAAATAAACCTAGGAGGGGAGCTTCTAAAATAAATTTGACTGTTCCTGAAAATCACTTTGGCAATAAAATGAGAGTTGATACGCTTCCATAGTCAAAAGGTTGTGTAAATGTTAAATGCTTTTGTTAATAAAAAAACACGAGTTAATAGAATAGGCAGGGTATTCGGTAGTGTGGATTTGGAACGCGGTTCAACATTCAACATTCGAATGTTGAAATGCGTTCTAGAACGCAGTTCAACATTCAAAAATGAGCGATGTCTAATTTGTATCAACCAATTATTTATAATGAATAATTCAATAAATTTAAAAGAGAAAACATTATTTTTTTTTACTGAACAGTGAAATAAGAGACCGCATTGTAATACATGTAAGTACATGAAAATTTAGAAATATACAAAAATTAATAGTATTGATAGATGAATTCGATAGTCTATTACCTACATACCATTTTCACGTAAATAATTATGTCATAGAAAATGAACATTTAAACAGGTAATAATATTTGATCACGTGACTGACACATATCCAAATGTTTTCAGCATATACATACCGTAACAGTGTATTTAGTCCTACATACAATAAAAGAGTTCATGACATATAAGAGTTAAAGAAGATCCCACCGACAATCCTAACAGCACTCACAATAGAGCAAAAAAGTGAGCATCGACGGACCCCTACATGTAGCAAGCTTGAGGTGGGACCAGGTGTCCGAGAGGATTAAGCAACCCCTGTTTGGCTAGTCGCACCCGCCATCGATGTCCACGTACGAAAATGAAAATAATATTGTTGTGGGTCATGTATTATTTTAGTTTTACTTTATGTGTAGGTACACATGTACTTAGTCATGTTATTTAATGATTTCATAATAATTCTTTCTAGATTTTACTATGTCATGTTTATTTCATTAGAGAATATTCCAGTATGTTCTTTGTTACATCATTATCATCACATGACTGTGATTTCTAGAATTTACTCTATTGTTAATCATTTGTAATGAGTCATTGTTCTAGAAGCTTCTGGTTAATTCATTGTTATTAAGTATAAATACCTCTGAGGAACTGTGTTGAAGGGACATTCGTACACATTCGTAGACACGATTCATTCATCTATTCTGATATACTGTGACACTTTACACGGCTCCGAACCTTATTATGCAAATTATATGCATACAATCGGAAGAATCTCGAGTCAAGATTTTACCTTACACACGACGGAAAAGAAAGTCCGTTCCTATTCTAATTTTATAGTAGTCTCGTCTAAAACATTCTCTCGTGGACTTCCGTTCGAAATTTGAACACGTAGAAATGCTTCTTTCATGCAAGTAAACCAACTGTTCAAGAATACAGACACATGGCTCATCTTAAGGTATGTTTTTAAATTGATTTATGTATCACGTGGAACACATATGATGGGATTTTAAATTATTCTTCTTATCAGAAATTCTCGACCTGGGAGTGCTCCATGTTTTCGTGTGAATGAGTTTCATGATTATTTATCGGTGTAAGCGAATATCTCACAAATATTTGTTCTTTAAGGCCATTCCTGTCTTTCATTACATCTTCATGAACATCTAAATATAAGTACACACCATGAATTTGAATAAATTTGATGTCAGTGTTAGTTATAATCAGTATCAAATATCAGTTCTGTAGCTTGGTGCTGTAGTGTTGGTGGAAACAGTATTTGAATGGTTTTAAAATTATTTAAAGGGGATGAATTTCAAATCAATTGAATATTTCATTTATTCTTTACAGTAACAACCATAACTGCCAGACAAAAGAAGGAATATACTCTGAGAAAAGTCTTCATGCGCATGTGTGCATCAGATCCAATGAAAGAAAGTGCATCAGAATAGTGGAATGCTTATAGTGCTACTAGTACCATACTTGTAAAGTTGAAGAAATACTGTGGAATATAATATTACAATTGTACTACCATATATGATGTTGGCCACCATGGTGTGAAAATAATTCACTTGTGAAAGGAGAATGAAGAAAATTGTTCAAGTGCATATTTCTACACGAAAAACATATTCAATGTGTACATCGACAACATTTTACTTGTGAAACTGTGGTCCAGTATGAAATGAGATTTTGTGTTATAATGTAGAGGAATTCATCATCAATAGAATAGTGAGATCGACAGATGAAACTGTATCACAGCCTCTTGCAGTAAACATGCTGATATAGCACTGAAGGGTAAGTTGTACATATAAATGTATACTACATGTAATATACATGTTCTAATAATTTTGTAAATCTAATAATACAAGTACAAATAACATTGTATTTATCATCACATGACTGTGATTTCTAGAATTTACTCTATTGTTAATCATTTGTAATGAGTCATTGTTCTAGAAGCTTCTGGTTAATTCATTGTTATTAAGTATAAATACCTCTGAGGAACTGTGTTGAAGGGACATTCGTACATATTCGTAGACACGATTCATTCATCTATTCTGATATACTGGGACACTTTATTTGTTGAGACTTTAATCCATTTAACAACGTTTGGACACCGATCTTTCGAGAACATTTGTGATTACCGGAAACCATACATTCGATAGACTTTGTGGACCGTAACGGACACTTTGATCCGGACATTGTATTGTAAGTTGTAATCATTGTAAATATATATATTTTGTACATAATTAAACTTGTAAATTTATATTCTGTCTTTGTCTGATTTTTGCTGGCGTTTTGGGGTATTCTGACCCATAACAGAATTGGGGGCTCGTCCGGGATAGTAATCTCTGCATATTTGCATTTTTACGTAAAGTTCGTTTTTTGAAAAAAAGGAAAATTTTCAAAACTTTTGCCAGCAGAAATCAATCATGGTATTTTCGGTCACTGAATTTTTGAAATCGCCGACTGTAGATGAGTTCGAATCATTGAAAAAAGATGATTTGATTGGTTTAGGTCTTCACTTGAAGTTAGATGTAAAATCTTCTATGAGAAAACAAGAAATTAGAAATATTGTGGCTAAAGAGCTTTTAGCTAAGGAAATCTTTTCGTCATACGATTTTCCTGTTGAACCTGTTTCAAGCGAAACCAAAATATCAAAATATGAGTTTGAATTAGAGAAAATGAAAATACAATTACAATTTGAAAGAGAAGAAAAAGAAAGACAATTTGAAAGAGAAAAGGAAGAAAGAGAGAAACAGGAACGTATGCACGAGAAAGAACTCCAGTTTGAGTTAGAAAAGTTAAAGTTAGAGAAAAGCGCTAAGGAAAATCCTGTTCCTTCGCCTGTCAAGTCTGAATTCGACGCCGCCAAAAACATCCGATTAGTACCAAAATTTCAAGAAAAGTCCGTGGACAAATATTTTCCACATTTTGAGAAAATCGCGGCCAATCTGAAGTGGCCACGCGATTTTTGGCCAACTTTATTACAAAGCGTACTTATTGGCAAAGCGGCTGAAGTGTACTCGGCGCTCAGTATTGCTGATAGTTCAGACTATGACAAGGTCAAGGACACGATTTTGAGAGCATATCAGTTAGTACCTGAGGCGTACAGACAAAAGTTTAGAAAGTACAAAAAGTTTGAAAATCAAACATATGTTGAATTTGCTCGAGAAAATTTGCGTCAAATAATTCTGATCGAAGAGTTCAAAGAGTGTGTACATCAAGATTTAAGAACTCATTTGGAAGACAAAAATGTTAAAACTCTTGAAGAAGCTGCTGTTTTGTCTGATACGTATGCTCTAACTCATAAGAAAAATTTTGTGTCAAAAACTCAATCTAGCGATAGCGCAAAAACTTCAGATTTTCCAAAGAAAAATGTACAAGAGTATCAGTCGTCCATTAGTTCCCAGTCACCATCTCAAGGTGGTTCTACGTCCGGTCCTAGGTCCGAGCGTTCTGAGGCATCCCCAGGGGTGGGGTCGCTTCCTACATGCAATTATTGTAAGAAAAAAGGTCATGTTATTGGTGAGTGTTTGAAGCTTAAGAAGAAAAAAGAACTTAAGTCACAGGCCTGTGCGTCTGTTAGAAATGATAGGAAAGCCTTAGATTCGATTTGTTCTGACACTCCTGAGATTCAGGGTTCTAAGTCCAGTTCTGATGATTTTGTGGAGGATCATTATAAGCCCTTTTTATCACAGGGATTTGTTTCACTCAGTGATTCTAGCGAAGCGTTGCCTGTTCAGATTTTGAGAGATACTGGTGCTGCCCAGACTTTATTGTTAGAGGGTTCATTGCCTTTGTCTGAGCACACTTTTACTGGTAGGTCAGTTTTATTACAGGGTGTGGAGCTAGGCGTCATTGATGTTCCCCTTCATAAAATTTATTTGAAGTCAGACTTAATTACTGGACCTGTTATCGTAGGTGTTCGACCTACTCTTCCCGTTCAAGGCGTTTCCTTGTTGCTTGGCAACGATTTAGCTGGCGGCAAAGTTGTAGCCGATCCGATTGTTTGTGAGAAAATCACGTCCGATGTCGTGTCCGATGATGAAGACGACGACTTGTACCCAGCTTGCGCTGTTACCAGGGCGATGGCCAGGAACAGACTGAAAGAGGCTGAGAGTACTTCTGCACTTAACGAGGACCATCCCTCCGAAGATATAGACCTTTCTGACACATTCATGTCTACCATTGATGACAGCGTACCTGAGACGTCAGTACCACTTCATGTTGACAAGTCTCCAACAGTACCTGGTGATGATTCCCATCCGCCATTAGACAGAGATACAGATGCCTTAAGCCGTGAGCAGCTCCTCTCCGAGCAAACTAAAGATCCGGAGATCATCCGACTAAGCAAGAGGGCCCTTCCCCAAGAAGAAGCGGACAAAGTCGGAGAGTGCTTCTACATACAAGATGGCATCCTCATGCGGAAATGGAGACCACCCGATGCACCCCCTAATGAAGTGTGGCGGGTCGTTCACCAGATAGTTGTTCCAGTAGCGTATCGCGGGGACATCATGAGTTTAGCTCACGACACACCAATGGCAGGTCATTTAGGTGTCAATAAGACTTATAATAGGATTTTAAGTCACTTTTACTGGCCTAAGTTGAGAAAAGATGTGTCTGAGTTTTGTAAGTCTTGTCATAATTGTCAGATGGTAGGTAAACCCAATCAAGTTATACCACCTGCTCCCCTCCAACCCATTCCAGCCTTTGAGGAACCTTTTAGTAGGGTGTTAGTTGATTGTGTAGGTCCTTTGCCTAGGACTAGGTCAGGTAATCAGTACTTGCTGACAATTATGTGTACTTCGACTAGGTTTCCTGAGGCCATACCTCTTAGGAATATTAAGGCAAAGACCATAGTTAAGGCCCTTACAAAGTTTTTCAGTTTCGTAGGTGCTCCCAAGGCTATTCAGTCAGATCAGGGTTCGAATTTTATGTCAGGGTTGTTTCAGCAGGTTATGCATGAGCTAGGTATCAGGCAGTATAAGTCTTCTGTGTACCATCCTGAGTCACAGGGGGCACTGGAACGCTTTCATCAGACCCTTAAAACTATGATGAAAACATATTGTCATCAGTATGAAAAAGACTGGGATGAAGGGGTTCATCTCGTGTTGTTTGCGGCACGAGAAGCGGTTCAGGAGTCCCTGGGGTTCAGTCCCTTTGAGCTAGTTTTTGGGCATACGGTCAGGGGGCCATTGAAGTTGTTGAAGGAAAAATGGTTGACTGAGACTAGCGATTTGAATCTCTTAGACTACGTGTCTAATTTCAAAGAGAAATTATATAATGCTTGCAAATTAGCTCAAGAAAATCTCAAAACATCACAAATGAAAATGAAAACATGGTATGACAAAGATGCTAGAAACAGAGTTTTTAAACCAGGCGATAAAGTTCTTGTATTTTTGCCTATCCCTGGTCATCCTTTGCAAGCTAGATATTTCGGTCCTTATGAGATTGAGAGTAAAATTAGTGATGTTAACTATGTGGTTAAGACACCAGGTCGGCGAAAAGAAAAAAGAGTGTGTCATGTTAACATGTTGAAAGAGTATTTTGATAGAAGTGACCGAAATTTTGTAAAACCAGTTTCCACTTTGGCCAATGCAAATACATTAGAAAATTGTGTTGAAGCTGAATGTAATGAAGAGACTGTCGAAAAAGACTTTGCTCAAAGTGTCCGTTTAAAGAATTCTGATATTCTGACAAATCCGGAAGTGAAACTCGGACATCTGACCGTGCATCAAAAAGAGGAAGTGCACCAATTAATGCGGGAATATACGACAATCTTTCCGGACGTTCCAAAAAAGACGAATGCATCTCATCATGACGTCATTGTAGGTGATGCGTCACCTATCAAACAGCATCCCTATCGGTTAAACCCGATAAAACTTCAATACATGCGGAAAGAAATTCAGTACATGCTTGAAAATGACATTATTGAACCCAGCAATAGTAATTGGAGTTCCCCATGTATTCTTGTTCCGAAGCCAGACGGAACTTACCGATTGTGTACGGACTTTAGAAAAGTCAATTCAGTCACCAAAACTGACTCTTATCCGATCCCACGAATCGATGACTGTATCGATAACATTGGCAGTGCAAAATTTGTCAGTAAATTTGACTTGCTTAAAGGCTATTGGCAGGTCCCGCTTACCGAGAGAGCCAGAGAAATATCGGCATTTGCGACTCCAGATGGGCTATACCAATATAAAGTAATGCCCTTTGGTATGAAAAACGCACCAGCCACATTCCAGAGGATGATTCATTCGCTCCTAAATCACCTCGAAGGATGCGAGGCGTACATCGATGACGTTATCATCTACAGCGACACCTGGGATGATCATCTCCGAATCATGCGTACTTTCTTCGACATACTGGCGAAAGCAAACCTCACATTGAACCTTGCGAAAAGTGAATTTTGTCATGCGACTGTAGAATATTTGGGTCACAAAGTAGGTCAAGGTTTTGTTACTCCTATCATGGCTAAGGTGGAAGCTATTTCAAAGTTCCCGATTCCTACCAATAAGAAAGAGATAATGAGATTTTTGGGAATGGCAGGATTTTACAGAAAATTTTGTCCAAATTTCTCGTCAGTTGTTGGTCCACTTACCAATCTGTTACAAAAGAGAGTGAATTTTGCATGGACCAATGACTGTGACGAATCTTTTAAGAAAATCAAATGTGTTCTTATGAATAGTCCTGTCCTGTCAGCTCCAAATTTTGATAAGCAATTTAAGCTTACTGTTGATGCCAGTGACGTAGGAATCGGGGCTGCTTTGTTTCAAGAAAATGATGATGGTGTAGATAGAGTTGTTTGTTATTTTTCAAAGAAATTGACAAAATGTCAAAAGAATTACTCTACTATTGAAAAAGAGTGTCTTGCATTATTGTTAGCTTTACAACATTTTGATGTTTATTTGAATGTTACTTTACATCCCATTCTTGTGTATACTGACCACAACCCTCTCACATTTTTGCACAAAATGTCAAACAAGAATCAGAGACTTACAAGGTGGAGTTTATTGTTGCAAGAGTACGATATCATTATTAACCATATCAAGGGCAAAGACAATGTGATTGCAGATGCACTATCGAGAGTTTCATGAGTGATTTTTGCAGAATTTACCACCTAAGTTTTCATTGACATTCAAACTTTTTTTAAGGGGGGAGGTGTTGTGGGTCATGTATTATTTTAGTTTTACTTTATGTGTAGGTACACATGTACTTAGTCATGTTATTTAATGATTTCATAATAATTCTTTCTAGATTTTACTATGTCATGTTTATTTCATTAGAGAATATTCCAGTATGTTCTTTGTTACATCATTATCATCACATGACTGTGATTTCTAGAATTTACTCTATTGTTAATCATTTGTAATGAGTCATTGTTCTAGAAGCTTCTGGTTAATTCATTGTTATTAAGTATAAATACCTCTGAGGAACTGTGTTGAAGGGACATTCGTACACATTCGTAGACACGATTCATTCATCTATTCTGATATACTGGGACACTTTACACGGCTCCGAACCTTATTATGCAAATTATATGCATACAATCGGAAGAATCTCGAGTCAAGATTTTACCTTACACACGACGGAAAAGAAAGTCCGTTCCTATTCTAATTTTATAGTAGTCTCGTCTAAAACATTCTCTCGTGGACTTCCGTTCGAAATTTGAACACGTAGAAATGCTTCTTTCATGCAAGTAAACCAACTGTTCAAGAATACAGACACATGGCTCATCTTAAGGTATGTTTTTAAATTGATTTATGTATCACGTGGAACACATATGATGGGATTTTAAATTATTCTTCTTATCAGAAATTCTCGACCTGGGAGTGCTCCATGTTTTCGTGTGAATGAGTTTCATGATTATTTATCGGTGTAAGCGAATATCTCACAAATATTTGTTCTTTAAGGCCATTCCTGTCTTTCATTACATCTTCATGAACATCTAAATATAAGTACACACCATGAATTTGAATAAATTTGATGTCAGTGTTAGTTATAATCAGTATCAAATATCAGTTCTGTAGCTTGGTGCTGTAGTGTTGGTGGAAACAGTATTTGAATGGTTTTAAAATTATTTAAAGGGGATGAATTTCAAATCAATTGAATATTTCATTTATTCTTTACAGTAACAACCATAACTGCCAGACAAAAGAAGGAATATACTCTGAGAAAAGTCTTCATGCGCATGTGTGCATCAGATCCAATGAAAGAAAGTGCATCAGAATAGTGGAATGCTTATAGTGCTACTAGTACCATACTTGTAAAGTTGAAGAAATACTGTGGAATATAATATTACAATTGTACTACCATATATGATGTTGGCCACCATGGTGTGAAAATAATTCACTTGTGAAAGGAGAATGAAGAAAATTGTTCAAGTGCATATTTCTACACGAAAAACATATTCAATGTGTACATCGACAACATTTTACTTGTGAAACTGTGGTCCAGTATGAAATGAGATTTTGTGTTATAATGTAGAGGAATTCATCATCAATAGAATAGTGAGATCGACAGATGAAACTGTATCACAGCCTCTTGCAGTAAACATGCTGATATAGCACTGAAGGGTAAGTTGTACATATAAATGTATACTACATGTAATATACATGTTCTAATAATTTTGTAAATCTAATAATACAAGTACAAATAACATTGTATTTATTTCATATTTTATACGTGTATCCCTTGTGATTCACCTTAAATGGTAAGTTACATGCTTTCATATTTCATGTGTACATGTACAGTGTATTGTTTGAAACAAGACCTTCTCATGCATACAAAATTTGTGACCTTGACCTTGGAAAATGACCAACTTTTTGAAATCTTACACCATGGCCAGAACTTTTGAATGGTGAGTGATATATAGACATGTGCTTTTGCTGTGTAAATTTCCATGGATACCAAATTGTTGTCTTTGTGACCTTGAACTTGAAGATTGACCTACTTCCCTATTATTTTCTAAAGTAATATTATGCTTTTAAGTGATAGGGCTTTCATATTCTTATATATATTCCTTGTGATAAGGTCTTCGTATTAATACCAAAATTTTGACATTGCGACCTTGACCTTGAATAATGATCAATTTTTGAATAACTTTAACCATGTTACCTGTTACCTGTAACCTTGCCCTTGGTCATAACATGAATTGCAAGTGATAGTGCTATCATATCTTACATGTGTATCCCTTGTGGTAAGGCCTTCACATTAATACCTGAATTTTTACATAGAGACCTTGACCTTGGAGTGTGAAATACTTTTCTACAATATATCTGACAACAAGGGCATTCATGTTCCACAAAATAAAACATGGGTTTAATTTTTCTTTGTCCTAAGCGGGCTCTTACACATGACACCCGTTTTTAGCTCTACTAGTTATAGTCGAGCTTATGCGGTACCCCCTTGTCCGGCGTCCGTCCGTAAACAATTCTTGTGCTCGCAACTCCTGAAAGTATAAGAGACAGAAATGTAACTCTTTTTGCATAAGACTTGGTCTGTGGTCTAGTTGTGCACATGACAACTTGTTTGAGCCCCTGACTCCCAGGGTCTTAGAAAATGTGTGTGGTCATTTTCTTCTGTATGACTCTATGTAATCTTGTACTCGCAATTTCTCTGACACTAAATGATGGAGACTTTATCCTTCTTGCAATACAATGAGTCTGTATTCAAGTAGTGCACCTGATATTTTGTTTGAGTTCCTGGCCCCCAGTGACTAAGAAAATGGATGTGGCCATATTAGAATTTACTTGTCATTAAGTGAATTAAAAAACAACCAGGAGAGCTACAGTCTCGTCAGAGACTTCTGGTTGGGATTGGATCGGGCCTTTCAAATTGGGAAAATTGGCAATACATGTATTTTCTTCAAAATTGAATATGATAGATTTGGTCAATGGATTTAGGATTTTTTACTTTCTCTTTTTTTAGAATTTTCTATGAGGTACATGTACAGTATGTATCAAATTGGGAAAAATTGGTCAATAAATAGGGAAAATGATACTATTTTGCATAATTTGAGAATGGCCGATCGAAAGCCCTGTAATTATATTTGTATGTTAGTACTACTACTGAAACTTTACAATTACATGTCATGTAATTTATATACATGTACATCATTATGATATATACTACTGCTGCATGTTCTGGTAAATGTATGCAAAATTCATTCATTTTAGAGCTTATTTAATAATATTAAAATGAAGTTACTAGTATTCAATTTAATTCATTACATCTTTTACTTTCAGAGTGAGACTGACATCATCTTCTGTACATACATGATGGCTGGACAATAAATTCCTCATTTCTAGGTATCAGATTGAACATCTACCTCATCCTTAAGTTTTACTATAGACACTGGAGAAATCACTGTACTAGTATTTGAATATTGAACAGGTTTTGTGCTCACTTTCATGTGCTTACAGGTACATGTACATGTATGTACTAAATGTAGGTTAAATTGCCTCTAAATGCATTGAAAACTTTTTACTTGAGAATAGACCTGCACCTGTTGAATGGGGAAAAAAGATTTATTTATTTCATTATTTTCATAGCAACAATTTATGACTTTAATTTCTAGGTGCATATAGACTAGACATGTAAATTCATATAAAATATTAATTTCAAAAAGAAATAAGCATATGCTAAATTATAGAGAAAGAAAAATATCCTTTCGCAAGTACAAAAGTATTATGTTGTAAATTGATGATACTATTACACATATATATATATATACATATTGCAGTGATAATGATTCTTCTTTAGTGATTTTCAGAGTTTTGAATAAAATTTACAATAGTCCATTTTCCAGATAAAAGATTTTACCGTTCCTTACCTTGATTTTATACACACAGACACCAGACATCACATCATTTGGCAAAATTTTCCATTGTGACGTCATATCTGATCGCACCGTCTTGAGCACTTTGATGTGTTGTTATGCTTTTAGTTTGACGTCACAATGAAAATATCGCGAAATTTTGTGATGTCTGGTGTCTGTCCGCTGAACGAATCTACTGGAAAATCACCTATTAAACTTAATAAATCTTAAAAAAAAATTGATATTTTAAGTTCATTACTCTTCTACACAGTATACATTTGTGTAAGAATATCTAGTAGCCTTGACCTACTTTCCTAATATTTAGGATTTGCTACAACACTGGTCTTGCAAATGATAGATGATATGGTATATGTATGCATTGTGTCCGGAAATTAATTAAGATAGATTTAGATTCAATATGTGACCTTGAACTACACGTTTGACCTTTTCTTGGAATTAAAGAATCTGAACTTGGGAGTGATGTATATATTGAAGAATTTGAAACATTTAGTATCAGAGAATCCTGACCAAACTGAATCATTGACAGTTGTGAAAAATGTCCGAGAGTCTATTAGCACGTCTAATGCTGAAGATGCTGGAGAAAGATGTTTTTCCTTTCATTCCTCAGTGAATGCTTGATTTTTCCGCCAGTCATGCAGAAAAATATTTTTGCAAAATATTCCGAGCTGGATTTACAACCCCCCCCCCTTAAAAACCAAATGGTTGTACATGATTACAAATGCCTATTGGCATATGGACAAGAGAGAAAATCATGCGCATAACCAGGCGTACCATTAGAACGCAGTTGCTCCCACGTCGTTTTGCAAAAAAAAAAAAAAAAAAAGAATGAAAGAAACATTAACGTAGAAAACTGCCCTGTACATGAGCAAAATTGAATAGAATCTGAGACTTTGCCCCTTGAATATCCACAAGGGCTTCTACCTGGACCAGTACGCTGGCTAAGCGCCTGAAGATGAATGCATAGACATAAAATGTATACACTTCGTACGAGTGAGAGGGAAAAAGATTCCCGTATATTGTACATGCATGTATCTGTTAAAACGGCCAGAAACTATTGAAATTACATTTATTTATATATCGTATTGTGATTCTATGAGATGAAAGAAAAAATATGTTAGTTTGCTGTGATTGGGGGATTCATTTAATATATTGAAATTTATCAAAATTTTGGAAAAATTCAGAATATAATTACGGGGGACAGGTTTGAGTTAAGAGGGGGCGTGGAATACCTCAAAGCCCTGTAGTAGGTTCTTGGGGGAACCCCACTCCCCAGCGGAAAATTATCTCGCATGATATATAATGTATATAGCGAGCCAGCGAAATTTTTCAATTATCAATTACTTATAGTATATACATGTATCAGAAACAGACCGGTAAAAAAAAAACATAAAAATAAAGGTTGAGTCGTGGAAGGGGAAACATTGCTTCATTGGCTATTGAGCATGGAATGGACATATTTCTGTATCCCCCCTGTAAAACACTGTATAACTAATAATATCATGCTTATACCTTCGGAATTTTACTTCAAACCATGATATCGGTTAATATTCTAAATAAAGAAACATGGCGAGCGGCAGGGAGCCAGCGGAAACTTCTAAAATTCGATTTCAAACTACCAGAAATTATGTTTACACATACTTGATTCCTTATTTTTACGACTTTAGGGGAGTGGGGGGGGGGGGGGGGGGGATGCCCCGTGCCAATGGATTGGTAGGGAAAAATCAGGATAGAAAGAGTAAACTTGTTAGAGAATTTTAGCTGTAGGTGCCACCGTGTGCAACCCCCCCCCCCCCCACGCACACCCCGCGCTATTGAATCGGATGGGGGCTAATACACGAGAAATTATCATTGTTTTCCTGCTGTTATCGAGAAATATAAAATTAAAATCTTATGGGTACAAATGTATGCAAAATTGATAATGTATAGAATCGCTCAGTATTCAATCGAAGCGGGGTAAATGAACCGCAACGATAAACTTTGAAACGAACTATAAAAAGTGAAATTCGTGATTCTTCAGTGCAGTAACGAATTATCCATGGCTTGAATATTTAAATAGCAAAGTTCAAAAAAATTTGAATGACAATAACATTGGGAACCGTGCTTTATTTGTTGAGACTTTAATCCATTTAACAACGTTTGGACACCGATCTTTCGAGAACGTTTGTGATTACCGGAAACCATACATTCGATAGACTTTGTGGACCGTAACGGACACTTTGATCCGGACATTGTATTGTAAGTTGTAATCATTGTAAATATATATATTTTGTACATAATTAAACTTGTAAATTTATATTCTGTCTTTGTCTGATTTTTGCTGGCGTTTTGGGGTATTCTGACCCATAACAATATCTAAAATACATGCACTGTCTGACGTTATGTCTATATATAAGTGCTATGGCGACCATATGACCAAAGGAGTATCTCCCTTATGGCATTAGATAAAGTTCAGACTTTTCCTCTTCATAATTTCATTTTATTTGAATTTACTTTTTCTCGGTCTCTTGCATCACTGATAAGACGTGACTTATTGCAATGCGGGTATGACGCAACGACTTTTTTTTTCATAGAACATTTTTTTTCAATATTGACAAAGTACAAGAGTAAGGCGACGTTGCTTTCTATACTATATACATCATTTTAATTTTTTTCTTTTCTCTACATTGCAAATGTTGAACGTTAAAAGTCATGCGATGTTGGAAATTAAATAAATGTAGGATTCCAGTTTCGAAAATTCAGATTCTTTTTTATTTAATTTGCTTTGTTTATGGTTCAGACATAAGCTAAACATATCACAATTGATATATCATGACAGCTGGTTATACAATTTCTTCGCCCAACGTTTTAATATAGAACAAATATAACTTGAATTTGAAGACGTTTAACATTCAAAAATAAAATGAATTCTAGATCGATATACATTGTATCCTCCGGTAGCTCTGTGCTTACATATTAATGGCTCTTTGGCAGAACTTTTTTTAGAATTCCGTTCTCCATCTATTTAATACATTTAGGATTTCCTCAATTTTGGTATCAACGATGAAACATCATCATAATTATATGAAAATGCCCATATATAGGTCGCACAAATATATCATATACCATAATAACCAGGTTATAATACACAACAATTGAGCGCTCTTCAAGTTTTTTGTTGGTAATTGAAAACGTTACTGTAACAGAATTATATAGGTAAATGTGTAGTTTTTTCTGTATGGTATTTTGATATCGTATTATGTGTCCCTTGTCCCTATTGCGTCTCTTGTTGTGTAAGTCTACTCCGTTTTAACACAGGTGGATTTTCGGTGTTTTAGTTATGGTTGCTATTACCTAGTCTTGTTGAAGAACCCCTTCTTATATCAATTTGAGTATTACTTTCCAACGCCGGTTGCCCTATTAAGGACGGAATTGTTGTAGGTTGAATAGTGTATCAGTTGCAATATGAATAAACTAGAAGCAGGTGAAAAAGGAATGCTACTACTCAGAAAGTTAAATTTTTAGTTTTGAAGCTAAAGCTGAGCTGTATTGAAGAAAATTTGCTCATTCAAATTAAATTTCTGATGTATCATAAGTGGTGCTTAAGACCGCAAATGAGGAAATATTTGATAAATGTTAGTACCTAAATTTTATGCCGAAAATCAGTCTCTTTAGTATACTATAAACCATTGCTTCCTTACTATATTGAAACTGACAAAATACTCATTGCTTTTACTTCACATTGCACTACATAAAATCAGTACATGCAACTTGTTTGAAATATTTTCATTTATTGAAAAGAAATTTCATTAGAATTTGACGACAGGCATTAAAACTCTCACCATTGTTACATGAAAATGCCCCAATAAATTCTTGGCATGAATAATGAAAGTTATCACGTATCTTGATTTATGGTCAATCGTGGAATACACCATGTGCTATTAATCGCTGTAAATGAATTCGAAGTGGTGTTATTTTATTAAGATTTTACAATCAATTATATCAAGATTTCAGTCGACATCGATGACGATATTATGATTACAGATAATATAGATAAAATTACAGAAAATGTTTTATGTCTCCTCTTCATTTCCATCTAGGCAACATTAAAGACAACATGAGAATAAAGTTTGTCGAAAACTGTCATTTATTGAATGACGAAAAAAGAATGATTAAAGAATAGACAAACCATACAAAGGGGGATAATCAAACATTGTTTCAAACCTTGAGATATAATTAAAATTTGATCCCCCAATAATCATGTTAATCACAAGACTAATCTAAGACTAATTACAACATACATGTTATCAAAAATATTGGTGGATCCTTCATTTTGTTACGGAACAAAATTATCAAAGATTTAGAAGGAAACTGTGATATATTTCTGATGTACGTTTGCAAAGAATATGCCAGAATATGAAAGTGCGCAGATCATTTTTATTACGCGTTGCTAGCAAACAGGAGGTGCTTACTCTACCAGCTTCATCTCCATTTGAGATTTACTTTTGCTCCTTTCAGAATGTTTGGGTTAATTCTATTTATTATTTATATATATTGTAATTAAAATTAATCACAAGGAAAAGTCATTTTCATTGAGAATTTTATTCTTTGAAAAGTAAACCTCAAAGACATGCCCTACAGTTATTCAGAGGAGAAGTTTAGGCAAAATGATTAGAATTTCCATTTGAACACTTGCGATCAAATAGATGAAATTCATCTATTGCCAAATTTGCACCTTCATAAAACAATCCGTGCTACATTTTATATTATTGGGTAAAGTGACTCCAATTTAACTGCCTATTTTTTTTTTTATCTCTAATGTCCATGACTCTCTTTACTTTGTAGACAGACTGCTCTTAGCGTCTTACACTAAAGCCACTCAGAAGCCAACCGCCCGCTGCGGCGCATGAGAGGACAAAAATGGGTGTGGCCTTTTTCATTTTGTTGATTTAAAATAAGTAGCGAAACCTTGAATAATTTTTTGTGGTATAACATGTATTATTGAGTGTAAAAATTCTACTCCTGGCGGAACGTTCTTATTAAGTTATTGCAAGTACATGTACATGTATATTACATATATTGTTTCATCACAAAGAGATGTACAGTTTTACTTATTATGGAATACATCATCTGGATTCATTCCATTCAGTCAGGATGTATTTTGGCATTTTCTTATCCTACGTATGATACCATGCTCGTAGTACGACAACCCTTCATTTTTTATTAGAATTCATTCAAGTTCTCTGAGTATTTTAAGTACTTTATCTTAAGTACTTTAAGTAGTTTAAGTATTTAAAGTACCTTCTGGACTTTCAGACTGAATAAGTGATAGATACTTTGATGTTTATATCGATATCAATATAGCACTGCATTGAATAGACTGGCGCCACCTATGATGAATTGTGTTCTTACTTTGGAGTCTGTTGAGATTGTTCATAAGGAAAGGAAGGGATCTACAACAACAATCGGTTGCACACCCACAACAAAACACCCAAACATGTTTTCCTTCATGTTTCTCTAATGTGGGATTATTGCCTCGGCCTAGTTTAGTTTTTTTTTCATGAATTTGTATGCCTATCAAGTGTGATTTCTTGATTTTGCTTGGATTTCATTGTCTAACTGTTTGTTTGCCGTTTGAAATAATAGTTCTCATAACTCACTGTCTGTTTGTCTATATGTAAATGTAGAACCCTTCTGTGTGCTTAGCAGTCATCACTACAATAGTTTTATATATTTCCATTTGCCTTTTAGAGACTGAGACAAGGTAGGGATTCTGTAAATGAAAAACGCACATGTCGTTCCAAAATTAGCAATATTGAAAGAGATCTAAGGATTAGGATTATATTTACAGTTGAACATGTCGTGATATACCTCATTTAACAATACTGCGCCAATGCGAAGGTGTTATTTATTTCTTATGATTATTTTCTATTTATATGGAAAAACCACATTTGATTTCCATAAAAGATCATTTGTTTCATAACTTCAGTAAAATAGGGCAAATAAGATATCAGCAAAGTATTCGTGTATTACCTAGTATGACTTTTCATATAAATACAACAGCTCACAAAATATTCAGCAAAACGCAATCAAGTTATATTGATTCATTGTGCTATATAGTGATATGAAAGACATTTACATGATATACCTGCTATTCGATTACATAATGCTTTTTCATAACTTCGGAGTCTTTCTGTTGATATGACAAATGCTGCATATTACTTCGAAGCGTGGCATCAGAAAACCCTAAGACCGTTTTTACATCACAATTAAACAAACGAAACTTGCGCACAATTGAACTAATGGAAGAAATTAGGGGATTAGGATTTCAGTTCCCACAACAAAACACAAAAACGCCCCTATGTGCAAACACAGTAGACAAGCACTATAAGAGACATTAGTACCAAATGGTTTAGCTATCCGGATACCTCCCACTAGTCCGGATATCCAGTGGTCCCGAAGAACGCAAAATTGTTGTGAATAATACTCTCCACACTTTAAGATAAAGACACAAAGAAAACAGCAAAACGTAGGGTCCAAAGTGTGAATATATTAATAAATATCAAAAGCGTAGGGGCGCACGAAAAACAGATCGTGCTCTACCGGCTGGAGCGAGCTCATTCATGCGATCATCCGAAGTGTAATGAACATCTAGAGAGGACAGGTGGTTGGGACGCTGTCTTTAGACAGGGCCTGTCATGGAGTCCCGTCGTTACGTATAGTCAGTCAAATTGAAATTCTTAAGAATGCGCTCGAATAAGACTGTAGATTGATCAAGTACCACGCAAAGCATCCTTCTGATGACAATCATGTCTATTACTATTACGGTGTTTTTATGTTTTTAAAAGACATCTCAGTAGATGATGAAAAGACATCTCAGTAAATAACCAATCTACAGTCTTGTACCAGCGCATCCTTGAGACTTGCACTCTGGCTGACTGTGACGACGGGACTCCATGACGGGCCCTGTCCAAACCTCTTTAGAGAAGACAGGGCCCCGACCACCTGTCCTCTCTGAATGTCAGTCGGACTCCTCGGGTGATTACATACATGAGCTCGCTACAGCCGGCAGAGCACGGACTGTATTACGCACGCCCACTTTTTATATTCATTTACATATTCATCTGTGTTGCTGGGGCCTCTACGTTTTGCAGTCTTGTTTGTGTGATGTCATCTTACAGTGAGGAGGTTGTTTTACACCACAATTGTACGTTCTTCGAGACCTCTGGGTAATTGGGGAAGTGAGAGGGTTGTGCGCATGTAATCCAGGATAACCACACCATTTGCTACTTGCGTGGCAAATGGCCGTCCAAAGTCGGCACCGGTTGCCCATTGCTCTCGTCGGTTTATATGTAGTCTTTTGTGTTTGATGTTTACATGTCGTATGTCTCTTTTTTGTCTCATACTATTCTCGTCATTTGTGTTTTTGCATCGGGTGTTTTTGGTGTTTTGTTGTTGGTACTGCAACGGGGTCTTGTTGGAGATCCCTTCCCTTGTTCTATTCTATAGGATACTTCGAACCAATTTGATTTTGTGCCATCCCCATTTTAGTTTTTCAACTTGGCTCTGTAGAGATTACTCATATAAATGGTGTTGTCGTTCATGTTTCAATCATGTGATGTAATTGGTGTCGTTGTTTCCCTTTGTGTGTTCCCTTTTAGCTCACCTCATTCAAGGGCTAAAATTGACCTATTGTCATATCGGATCGTCCGTCTGTCCGTTCACCTTTAACATATTTTAGCTTCTAAAGGAATAATTGAAACTTGGTCTGAATAAAGTTCGATTAGCCCTCTACCAAGTTTGTTTATTTCGGCCCCATCCCTTCAGGGGTAGATCCAGAACGGGGTCGAATAAGTCCGAGAAAGTACGTTTCTTTAAAAATCCTCTTCTAGCGAAGTGTTCCTGCACTAAAATTAAAATAATTTCGACATTCTCTGTCACCAAATTCATTCTTTTTGTCAAACCAAACCACTGAAGGCCTAGCTCTGTCATCAGCTGATTCTTTGTCATATCGTTTTGGTTCTACTCTTCATATAGAGCATCGAACATCACTAAGAGACTTTAATTGTTGAAATACGCATGTGGTGCACTGAAATTTTTACAGTAGAATATGTATTTCAAAATAATTGATCATTACAACCTCTAACCAATTGGATGGTATTTTTGCTGTTGATCCGGTGGATATCGTCCCCCTATTTTCACAGTGTAACGGTAAAAGAAAATAATTCAAAATTATCCGCTACCAGATTTCAGCAATTTTTCAAAACCTTAGACGTAGCTGAACCCAATACAAAGCTTTGTTCTTAGCTGGTTCTTTAGCAAACGAGTGAAGAATGTTGTTCTTCATATATTCATTATTTTGATTGTCTTTATTCCGGCCTGGAGTATCACTGATGGGACATTAATTGGCGGAATCCGCATAGGGTGCACTGAACGTTTTATAATAGAAAGTGTATTTCAATATTGATAACATCTACATATTTCTTTAAAAACCTTATACATGTACATTTGTATATATATCAAAGTTCTTTTAGTACATGTATCATTTCGAGTCTTTAATGTGACAAAACTGCCGATACGTAGGAAATCAATTTGATCCTGAACTTATTTAAATGATGCCCACGAAGGATATGAGCTGAGAAAAATTGCTTGTTTATACTTGTCTCATGCGAGGAACTTTTGGAGTGTAAAAAATGAGTCAATGGCCGAGTATTATCGAATCAACAAGGATGGGTCATGCCAATAATATCCCAATGCACGGACATGCCACATCAAAGTAAAAACTTTTTGTTGGTACTTCGTACAATCCTTTTTGGAAATGATCATGCAAATGTATTCTTCCTCCTGGAAATAATGCTGCAGACATAAAAAAGAATTTGATATTGTGTATGCTTGATAGATCGTACAACATGTTAATAGGCATTGGACATTGTTTACCGCCAAATTGATCTTTGAATTTATTTTGTCTGCAATTTGATTCAAAAAAGGAATTATAAATCATTTTTCATTAATTGATGTATGTTGCTAGCTAGCCTACCAATGTAGATAATGAGAAACTAACTTTTCCTGGGTAATTGATCTATCTCCACATGTCGCAGTTAATTCTTTTTTCCATTTGTATATTTTTTCTATTTATGTCTTTTCTTTTTTTTGCTTCCTCCTGAATTTGCATTTCCAAAGTTTACTTAAGAAATGACTGTCTTACTTTTGGTGTTCATGGGTGTATAATTCTGGTTTAAGAAAATTTTGTATAAAAATGACAACTAACTTGGTCCTCATCTTAAGCTACTGAAATATAGTATATACTATTCATAAAAATGCCAATATTTGGGTTAAAAATCAATTGAAAATGGAAACGTTTGTCTACAAAATTGTTCAACTCCGAGTTAAGGAATGACACAGTGGTGAACAGTGTCCAACAGGCAAAATTAAAATTAAAATAAATAAATGAAAAACCTCGAAAGGGGGAGGGGGCGATGCCCGGATGGGCTACTTTTCAAGAATTGGTCGGTCCATGCTGAAATTCTATCTGTTCTAAAATGATGCTTTTTAATTTGAAGACGTTTAACATCCTTAAAGTGATTAAATTGATGAAAGTGTCCGATTTAATTTTGTCTATTCATCTAGTGGAGAAACAATTCTGAGTGCAATTCTATCAAATAGACAACAGATACGAATGAAATCAAACGATATGAAGTTGTCTATTTCTACACAGTGTGTATTTCGACCCAAAGAGCTTACAATGTGACTGTTTAGTACAGAATAGGACAGTTTTCACTTTCCGGATTGCGGAGTTTGCAGATTTTTATGGCTGTATTATCTTCAAAATAACTTTTTCTTCGTAACAATAATACGGAAGTGTTCAAACTCTTTACCTTTTTGAAGAAAATTAAAAAATATATATATTTTAATGCACCAGACATACGTTTCGAATAGTAAAATCCACATAATTTTTGTATATTAATGCATTGTTTGTTTATTTTCATATATTCACTACTTGGCGTTTTTCGACATTGTTACCCCCTACCTCTTCAAACGGGAATTAAAAATCTTTCAACACATATTTGTGAATAAAATAAATTTAAGGAACCTTCGAATACATTATATTTTATCCTAACCATCCTCTACCTTCAAAGGAAGGACATCACAGGAGTGATTTGAGGGCTAAATCAGGCCCTTATTTTTACAGCTCCTTTGCAAAGGAATATATTCGTCATTAAATACCATCCCTTAAATGTAAGTATAGTTTCAACGAACATGATGATAAATTTTATTTTGATAGACTTAGACTTTTCTATTTTCCTTATCTAATAGTCCGTTTATTTCAAGGGAGAGGAGGCTTCTTAATATCACTATCCCAGACAATTGTCATAATCCAGTTTAGGGCGAACAAATCGAGTGTTTACTGACACATTGCTTACAGATTGGTCTGTCATATCACAGAATGGTTCCTGACTTCGAGTAAAGTGAAACGAAGTATGAAAATGTCTCTATGCGCTAACTCCATCCAATCGAGCTGTTAATGGATTTATTTATGTCTAGATTTTGTCGTCACCACACATTACCGAATTCTGTACCTAGAATCCTTCTACAGCAGCTTTGGATTTCTGACTTATAATTTTATCAACAATTAAACTGTGTTACATATCGAATATCTTTAAACAAATGAAAGAATTTAAGGTAATAATAAGTTTTTGACCATAGTTCCATCCACTAATATATATAAGAGCATTATATTAAAAATTCAATTCATTTTAGTGCGTCACCTACATGTACATGTCAAACGAATGTCTCTATTACAAGAGAGATCCATTGATATTAATCATGTGTATGTTTGGCATTTTTATTGAGTATTAATCATGTGTATGTTTGGCATTGTTATCGAGTATTAATCATGTGTATGTTTGGCATTTTTTATCGTGTATTAATCATGTGTATGCTTGGCATTGTTATTGAGAATTAATAATGTGTATGTATGGCATTGTTATCGAGTATTAATCATGTGTATGTTTGGCATTGTTATTGAGAATTAATAATGTGTATGTATGGCATTGTTATCGAGTATTAATCATGTGTATATTTGACATTGTTTTTTTTTTATCGAGTATTAATCATGTGTATGTTTGGCATTGTTATCGAGTATTAATCATGTGTATGTTTGGCATTGTTACTGAGTATTAATAATGTGTATGTTTGGCACTTTTATCGAGTATTAATCATGTGTATGTTTGGCATTGTTATCGAGTATTAATCATGTGTATGTTTGGCATTGTTACTGAGTATTAATAATGTGTATGTTTGGCATTGTTATCGAGTATTAATCATGTGTATGTTTGGCATTGTTATCGCGTATTAATTATGTGTATGTTTGGCATTGTTACTGAGTATTAATCATGTGTATGTTTGGCATTGTTATTGAGTATTTATCATGTGTATGTTTGGCATTGTTATCGAGTATTAATAATGTGTATGTTTGGCATTGTTATTGAGTATTAATCTTGTGTATGTTTGGCATTTTTATTGATTATTAATCATGTGTATGTTTGGCATTGTTATTGAATATTAATCATGTGTATGTTTGGCATTGTTATCGAGTATTAATCATGTGTATGTTTGGCATTGTTATCGAGTATTAATCATCTGTATGTTTGGCATTGTTATTGAATATTAATCATGTGTATGTTTGGCATTGTTATTGACTATTAATCATGTGTATGTTTGGCATTGTTATTGAATATTAATCATGTGTATATTTGGCATTGTTATTGAATATTAATCATGTGTATGTTTGGCATTTTTATTGACTATTAATCATGTATATGTTTGGCATTGTTATCGAGTATTAATCATGTGTATGTTTGCCATTTTTATTGATTATTAATCATGTGTATGTTTGGCATTGTTATCGAGTATTAATCATGTGTATGTTTGGCATTTTTATTGATTATTAATCATGTGTTTGTTTGGCATTGTTATCGAGTATTAATCATGTGTATGTTTGGCATTGTTATTGAGTATTAATCATGTGTATGTTTGGCATTGTTATCGAGTATTAATCATGTGTATGTTTGACATTGTTATCGCGTATTAAGCATGTGTATGTTTGACATTGTTATCGCGTATTAATCATGTGTATGTTTGGCATTGTTATTGAGTATTAATCATGTGTATGTTTGGCATTTTTATTGATTATTAATCATGTGTTTGTTTGGCATTGTTATCGAGTATTAATCATGTGTATGTTTGGCATTGTTATTGAGTATTAATCATGTGTATTTTTGGCATTGTTATCGAGTATTAATCATGTGTATGTTTGGCATTGTTACTGAGTATTAATCATGTGTATGTTTGGCATTTTTATTGATTATTAATCATGTGTATGTTTGGCATTGTTACTGAGTATTAATTATGTGTATGTTTGGCATTATTATCGAGTATTAATCATGTGTATGTTTGGCATTTTTATCGAGTATCAATCATGTGTATCTTTGGCATTGTCATCGAGTATTAATCATGTGTATGTTTGGCATCGTATTGAGTATTAATTATGTGTATGTTTGGCATTGTTATCGAGTATTAATCATGTGTATGTTTGGCATTGTTATCGAGTATTAATCATGTGTATGTTTGGTATTTTTATTGATTATTAATCATGTGTATGTTTGGCATTGTTATCGAGTATTAATCATGTGTATGTTTGGCATTGTTATCGAGTATTAATCATGTGTATGTTAGGCATTGTTACTGAGTATTAATCATGTGTATGTTTGGCATTGTTATCGAGTATAAATCATGTGTATGTTTGGCATTGTTATCGAGTATTAATCATGTGTATGTTTGACATTGTTATCGCGTATTAATCATGTGTATATTTGGCATTGTTATCGAGTATTAATCATGTGTATGTTTGGCATTGTTACTGAGTATTAATCATGTGTATGTTTGGCATTGTTATTGAGTATTAATCATGTGTATTTTTGGCATTGTTATTGATTATTAATCATGTGTATGTTTGGCATTGTTACTGAGTATTAATCATGTGTATGTTTGGCATTGTTATTGATTATTAATCATGTGTATTTTTGGCATTGTTATTGAGTATTAATCATGTGTATGTTTGGCATTGTTATTGAGTATTAATCATGTGTATGTTTGGCATTGTTATCGAGTATTAATCATGTGTATGTTTGGCATTGTTATCGAGTATAAATCATGTGTGTATTTGGCAATGTTATCGAGTATTCATCATGTGTATGTTTGACATTGTTATCGAGTATTCATCATGTGTATGTTTGGCATTGTTATTAAATATTAATCATATGTATGTTTGGTATTGTTATTGATTATTAATCATATGTTTGTTTGGTATTGTTATTGATTATTAATCATATGTATGTTTGGTATTGTTATTGATTATTAATCATATGTATGTTTGGTATTGTTATTGATTATTAATCATATGTATGTTTGGTATTGTTATTGATTATTAATCATGTGTATGTTTAGTATTGTTATTGATTATTAATCATATGTATGTTTGGTATTGTTATTGATTATTAATCATATGTATGTTTGGTATTGTTATTGATTATTAATCATGTGTATGTTTGGCATTGTTATCGAGTATTAATCGTGTGTATGTTTGGCATTGTTATCGAGTATTAATCGTGTTTAAGTTTGGCATTGTTATCGAGTAGTAATTGTGTTTATGATTTGCATTTTTATCGAGTATTAATCGTGTGTATGTTTGGCATTGTTATCGCGTATTAATCGTGTTTAAGTTTGGCATAGTTATCGAGTAGTAATTGTGTTTATGATTTGCATTGTTATTGATTATTAATCATGTGTATGTTTGGCATTGTTATTGATTATTAATCATGTGTATGTTTGGCATTTTTATTGATTATTATTCATGTGTATGTTTGGCATTGTTTTCGAGTATTAATCATGTGTATGTTTGGCATTGTTATCGAGAATTAATCATATGTATGATTTGCATTGCTATCGAGTATTAATCATGTGTATGTTTGGCATTGTTATTTAGTATTAATCATGTGTATGTTTGGCATTGTTATCGAGTATTAATCATGTGTATCTTTGTCATTATTATCAAGTATTAATCATGTGTATGTTTGGCATTGTTGTCGAGTATCAAACATGTGTATGTTTATCATTGTTATGGAGAATCTATCATGTGTATGTATGGTATTGTTATAGAGTATTAATCATGTGTATGTTTGGCATTGTTATTGAGTATTAATCATTTGTATGTTTGGCATTTTTATCGAGTATTAATCAAGTGAATGTTTGGCATTATTATCGAGTATTAATCATGTGTATGTTTGGCATTTTTATCGAGTATTAATCATGTGTATGTTTGGCATTGTTATCGAGTATTAATCATGTGTATGTTTGGCATTGTTATTTAGTATTAATCATGTGTATGTTTGGCATTGTTATCGAGTATTAATCATGTGTATCTTTGGCATTATTATCGAGTATTAATCATGTGTATGTTTGGCATTGTTATCGAGTATCAATCATGTGTATGTTTATCATTGTTATGGAGAATCTATCATGTGTATGTATGGTATTGTTATAGAGTATTAATCATGTGTATGTTTGGCATTGTTATTGAGTATTAATCATGTGTATGTTTGGCATTTTTATCGAATATTAATTATGTGTATGTTTGGCATTATTATCGAGTATTAATCATGTGTATGTTTGGCATTTTTATCGAGTATTAATCATGTGTATGTTTGGCATTGTTATCGAGTATTAATCATGTGTATGTTTGGCATTTTTATCGAGTATTAATCATGTGTATGTTTGGCATTGTTATCTAGTATTAATCGTGTGTATGTTTGGCATTGTTATCGAGTATTAATCATGTGTATGTTTGGCATTGTTATCGAGTATTAATCGTGTGTATGTTTGGCATTGTTATCGAGTATTAATCATGTGTATGTTTGGCATTGTTACTGAGTATTAATCATGTGTATGTTTGGCATTGGTATTGAGTATTAATCATGTGTATTTTTGGCATTGTTATTGATTATTAATCATGTGTATGTTTGGCATTGTTACTGAGTATTAATCATGTGTATGTTTGGCATTGTTATTGATAATTAATCATGTGTATGTTTGGCATTGTTATTGATTATTATTCATGTGTATGTTTGGCATTGTTATTGAGTATTAATCATGTGTATGTTTGGCATTGTTATTGAGTATTAATCATGTGTATGTTTGGCATTGTTATCGAGTATTAATCATGTGTATGTTTGGCATTGTTGTTTAGTATTAATCATGTGTATGTTTGGAATTGTTATTGAGTATTTATCATGTGTATGTTTGGCATTGTTATTGAGTATTTATCATGTGTATGTTTGGCATTATTATCGAGTATTAATCATGTGTATGTTTGGCATTGTTATCGAGTATTAATCATGTGTATCTTTGGCATTATTATCGAGTATTAATCATGTGTATGTTTGGCATTGTTACTGAGTATTAATCATGTGTATGATTTGCATTGTTATCGAGTATTAATCATGTGTATGTTTGGCATTGTTATTTAGTATTAATCATGTGTATGTATGTAAATGTAAACGTCTTCAAATTGAATAGCATCATTTAAGAACAGGTAAATTGGCAACATGGACCAGACATGCACGTTTCGGGTACTTAACCATTGTTAACCATTGGCATTGTTATTGAGTATTTATCATGTGTATGTTTGGCATTTTTATAGAATATTAATCATGTGTATGTTTGGCATTGTTATCGAGTATTAATCATGTGTATGTTTGGCATTATTATCGAGTATTAATCATGTGTATGTTTGGCATTGTTATCGAGTATCAATCATGTGTATGTTTATCATTGTTATGGAGAATCTATCATGTGTATGTATGGTATTGTTATAGAGTATTAATCATGTGTATGTTTGCCATTTTTATTGATTATTAATCATGTGTATGTTTGGCATTGTTATTGAGTATTAATCATTTGTATGTTTGGCATTTTTATCGAGTATTAATTATGTGTATGTTTGGCATTATTATCGAGTATTAATCATGTGTATGTTTGGCATTTTTATCGAGTATTAATCATGTGTATGTTTGGCATTGTTATCGAGTATTAATCATGTGTATGTTTGGCATTTTTATCGAGTATTAATCATGTGTATGTTTGGCATTGTTATCTAGTATTAATCGTGTGTATGTTTGGCATTGTTATCGAGTATTAATCATGTGTATGCTTTGCATTGTTATTGAATATTGACTTCAACTTCACTTACAGATACATAGACGATGTGTTGTCCATCAATAATCCAAAATTCGCGGATTACCTGAGCAGTATCTATCCTTCGGAGCTTGAAATCAAAGAAACTACAGGGACAAATAATTCAGCATCCTATTTGGACATAATGTTGTCCTACGACACTGATGGTCACATGAACACCTCACTCTATGACAAACGTGACGACTTCAATTTCAGCGTTATAAACTTTCCTTTTCTGAGTAGCAACATCCCCTCATCGCCTGCTTATGGCGTGTTCATATCTCAATTGATACATTGTACGCTATGCCAGAGCAAGTACCAAATATACGGATTTTGTTCTGAGAGCTAGGCGTCTTTCAGATAAGCTTCTCAGTCAGGGATATGTTTGTGACCGACTAACATCGTCACTGAGGAAGTTCTACGGTCGATATGGGGAACTCGTCATACACTATGATGTCCCGCTATCCAGAATGGTGGATGATATTCTGTCTTAGACCTTTTGAACCATCCAACCAAAGATTGTCTTCCAAAATGGAAGTAACCGGATGTGACAGTTCTACCGAATTGAAGCGACGGTTGTTGCATGTAAGCAGGAGATGCTTACTCTTCCTGGGCACCTGGTCTCACTCTCATATTGGGAGTTCGCTTCTTTTCATATGGTGGAGGTTTTTGTTTTTGTTTGCTTTGGTTCCTGTTTTATCCTGATTTTGTATGCCTTCGGTTTCTGATTTTCTGAATTATCGATTTTGTACTGTAGACATATATGGTCATTTTCTGAATTTTTTGAAAATTGACGGAAAAATTGTAGATTTATCGTACAAAGTGTTGCTATTTTAAACCATGTTAATGCATCATAAAATTTTGTGATTGAAAAGTGTGTGTGTGGGGGGGGGGGGCACAAACATGACTGATGCCCCCCTTCTCCTACGCCCTTGAACATTCACAACATTTAACATTTTTTGCAAGATAATTATGTTGATATGCAAGATGAATATGTTGCATGTTGACAAAATAAGTTGCATGCTGACATAAATACGTTGAATGATGATATAAATAAGTTGCATGTTGACAAAAATTAAGTTGCATGTTGACATAAGTAAGTCGCATGTTGACATATTCTAAAGAAAAATATCTTGCATGTAGGGGACAGAAGTATGCCACCATAATTTCAAATAAAGCCTTTTTAAAGAAGAACTTTGAATAAGGTAAGCGTCGGATCTTGTAACGTGTGGAAAGTAAGAAATATTATGCGCATGCGGAATAAATGGTTTTTAAAAAGGGAGTTTTCAATTATTAGATAATCAAATGTTAAATGATACAGAACCCATAGTAACTACCTGTGATTACATATTGCACTATTGCACAACAGTACGACATAAATGCGCACGATATAACATAACTGACTCTCCTCGGGCACCTGGTCTCACTTCGGAGTGTTATTCATTCTGAGGTTCGCAGCCGTTCCAGTGGAAATTCTAATGATTTTGCCTCGACTTTTAGACTGAATAACGGACTTGTACTTCTTTGATGTTAATTATGTAATGTAATTGAATAAGGTTGATGGTGCTTTAGGAGGACAATGCTATAAAAAGAATTGATCAAGATTATTCTCTTATTCGGAGAGAGAATATGATATTATACATGTATCACATAAATATGATACTCTATCACTTATTTTTGTAATATGGTAATACTTATGATGTATAAAGACATATCAGTGTCCATGTAGACTGACGGTTATATCTTGAATGTTGATTATTGTGTGATTTAAAAGTAAAGCTGTATGTTTATAGAATAGGTATGACTTCCGTTAAGGAAGTTTGACGTCCGTTAGAGAGGTATGACTTCCGTATATATATTCTATAAATATACAGCTTTACTTTTTTACTGTTTTATTTCTTTTTTCACTTTAAATTTTTGGTTCAAAAAGAAAAGGCACATTTGGATTAAGTTTAAAACTATTTGGATTCATTTTGATATTGAATTCTAAATTAATTCTCGATGAAAAAACGCTGCCAATAAAGAATGAGGAAGATATAATATTTTTTTCCTTTGCAGGTTAAAAGGGAATGAGAGTTCCGTTGCAGCTTTTCCGGAATGTCACAACGTCTTTTAATGCTTTTTGTATATTGTTATCATTTTCGTGCATGAACATCGACGGCGGGTGCGGCTAGCAAACAGGGGATGTTTACTCCCCCCGGGCACCTGGTCCCACCTCTAGCTTGCTAGAGGTCCGTCGATGCTCAATTCATGCTCTATTGTGAGTGCTGTTGAAATTATCGTCAGGATCTTCTTTAACTTGTTTTCCTGACATGGTCGCCATAGCACTTTCTATATAGACATAACCTCAGACGGTGCATGTTTTGTAGATATTGTTTTCATTTACATTCGGCATGAAAATCGACGGCGGGTGCGGCTAGCCAAACAGGGGAAGCTTACTCCTCCCGGGCACCTGGTCCCACCTCTAGCTTGCTAGAGATCCTTCGATGTTCAATTTGGTGCTCTATTGTGAGTGCTGTTGAGATTGTCGTCAGGATCTTCTTTATCTCATTTGCGTCACACTTATGGCCTTTGCCGTGTGGAGCTCGTAAAAAGGTTCACCGCGAGGGGTTTGAAGAAAGTGTTTTAAATGATTTTCCCTGACATGGCCGCCATAGCACTTTCTATAAAGACATAACCTCAGACAGTGCATGTTTTGTAGATATTGATTTTATTATCGTGTGGCGGGTGCGGCTAGCCAAACAGAGGATGCTTACTCCTCCCGGGCACCTTGTCCCAACTCTAGCTTGCTAGGGGTCCGTCGGTGATTTGTTAGTGCTCTTAAGATTGTCGTCAGGACCGTCTTTATCTCATTTGTGTCACACTTATTCCCTCTGCCATGTGGAGCTCGTAAAAATGTTCCCTGCGAGGAGTTTGAAGTATGTGTTTAAACGTGGGTCCTGTAGCATCATATCCCACCCATCCTCCTAGGTATTTCGGTAAATTTTTGTACATAATAATTTTCATACTCTTTTGCAATATTACATTGTTTAGATTGAGGATCACTGACGAGGGTTAAATACCCGAAACGTGCATGTCTAGTCCATGCTGAAAATTTATCTGCTCTTAAATGATGCTATTGAATTTGAAGACGTTACCATTAAATGCTTTTCCCTGGCTTGGTCGCCATAGCACATTCTATAAGACATAACCTCAGAAAGTGCATGTTTTGTAGATATTGTTTTTATTATCATGCGGCGTGAAAATTGACGGCGAGTACGGCTAGCCAAACAGGGGATGCTTACTCCTCCCGGGCACCTTGCCCCACCTCTAGCTTGCCGATTTTGTGCCATGTTGTGAGTGTCGTTTAGATTGTCGTCAGGATCTTCTTTATCTCACTTTTATATCTTACATGTACCAAAGTACAAAGACATTGAAATTTATGAAACTTATAATATACTCTTATAGAATAAATCTAGTTTTGTGATACTAAGACCACCAGAATGTAAAACTTTACTGACATATGACTTTAGAAATAGCTTCAGTACTTCAGAAAACAAAGCAGTTATGAAAAATGCACAAAGGAGAAATGACATGTATCGAGTAAAGTAACATGTGAGTGGAAGTCAAACACAAAACGAGCAATGACATGTATCGAGTAAAGTAACATGTGAGTGGAAGTCAAACACAAAACGAGCAATGACATGTATCGAGTAAAGTAACATGTGAGTGGAAGTCAAACACAAAACGAGCAATGACATGTATCGAGTAAAGTAACATGTGAGTGGAAGTCAAACACAAAACGAGCAATGACATGTATCGAGTAAAGTAACATGTGAGTGGAAGTCAAACACAAAGCCCCATATCAGATTCCAAGATTATATCGAGAGGCTTACAAATCCTTTAAAAAATATAAAACATAACTTTCTCACAAGAAAAGGAAAATAGGACAAGGCGACAGAGACAATTACAGAGCTCTATAGAAACACGAAGAACAACTTTATTCAATGAATAATCTCCATAGTACAGTGCAAGTAAGGTATGTAATGTAGTGGCGCTTTAAATAATATTTTTTCATTGCAACTTATGTCAAACTTTGGAATAAAGAAAACTTTCTCAATGACGGGACTAGCGTATAACACAAATTAATGATCAAAATCCTGGGATATAAATAGTTTTGACCACGAAAAGTCGATTCCAAAGTAAGGACATAAAACGACAAAAGCTTTAAATTTCAGCTCCAAAGAAAGGATCCTGATCTAGAAAATGAATCTGCTGATACAGAAAAACACATACTAAAACACAAAGTAGACCAACACGGCAAGAGAAAGGGCCAAAGAACTCCGAATACCAATATGACCTATTGACAAAAGTCAAAATGACGACATAGGACGGTCATCTGCCACTATAGTAGCAAAATGGTTAAACGGATCACGCACTAACAACTTTCCTACACTTTCGGTTACCAAGAGGTCTCGAAGTTCGCACAATTATTGTATATTATAACCTCCTAACTGTAAGGTGACCAAACAAACAAGACAACAAAACACAGCGACCCAAGTAACACACAGATGCTTATATAAATGGATATAAAACAGAAGGCAAACGAAACACTCACAAACTTCTGCAGGTTGGAGCGAGCTCATGCATGTAATTACCCCAGGTAATACCCCAAAAACGAAACGGGGGAAGTTGGTCGGGCCCTGTTATCTCTTTTTTGTGCTCAGTAAATGCCCCCCCCCCTTAATTAGGCTTGTGCTAATGTGCGTAAAGGATGACGAATACTTAAGGGATTCAAGGTCAAAAGCTATTTAAAACTGCTTTAATTGATCAATGTAACCTAAATGAAGAAATATACAACAATAGTTCATCTCAATCCAGGGTTTTTATATATTCAATGGTCTGATGAGCATAATGGTAAAAAAACAGCAATGAGCGGACGTTATATTTCTAACGGTTTATGCCATAAAAAAATCAAAATTCGAAGCTTTTCAATATTTCCTTGATATATAAACAAATGACATTCGAGTTTTCACTTTATACTGAATATCTTAATTCATTTAGAGCAAAAACTTCATCAGTATAGACAAGTTTCAGAAAATACTTCGCCATTTTGCCTCCATGTACCCCATTAATAATAACGTAAAAGTACTCAACAGTACCATATAAATCGCACATTAAACAATAAAATCAAGGTCAGACCATGCAAAAATGGTTGTTGATATATTCTAATCTATAATATCATTTGATTTGTGAAGAAAAGTTTATATGTATCCATATAAATAGTAAAGATACAATGATATTTAACAACCCCCCCCCCCATTTTTTCTCGAAAACAAAAGATATATTGCAACCTATAGATTTTCACTGATATTGGTTTGCCACCTTAATATCAATAGAATATATTAATGATTTTATGCATACGCTGTCAGGCAATTCCATTGTAACGACCTTGATCATTGAGCTTGGTTTTTTTTACGTGTATATAAAAAAAAGAACTCAAACGCATTCATGTACAAGACAAAATGAAGCATAACATTCCCTTGCCTAGTGATAAAAACCTTGGACTTTTTATCTGTTATCTCTAAATTGGTTTAGTCAGGGCCTGTCATTGAAACCCGTCGTCACAGTCAGTAGTAGTACACTTCACAAGAAATCCGTACCTAATTCGCAATCTTGATCTGGTTTCGGGGTCGACATTAACTTACTGATTTTTATTCGCAAATTTTCCGATCGCCAACAATCCATTTTCTTTCAGCTTTCATTTTAATATTTCTAAAGGAGTCCTTGGACTTTCTTTTAGCTATAAAAATAATTCAGCCTCTTGGAAGAAGATTTAGTTCCGCCTTTGATTCTAAGTGAAGTTTGAACGGATAAATTTCGGCAGTATTATGCTTCTCATATTGTAGGAGATGCATGTGGGCGCTTCTATTCTTCATTCAAATAGCCTAACTAATTAACTATGTGTTTTTCGTATGAAAGCTGATATTACACCTTGCATTTGTGGGATTATTACATGTGTACTAGGTTATGAGATCACCAACCCACACGATATGTTCATATTAATGCATGGGTTTTTTTTAAATAAAGTCGTGCGTACTTTGAGATTATTGCGGAGTCAAATTTAAATTATTTCTTCAATAAGAGATATGAAAGTGATGTTAAAATACAATAATAGTTTACATGTAGGTACTTTTCGGAACTATAGAAGTTGACCATCCTCAAAGGTATGATCAATCCTATTGTACAGAAAATAGTCCAGTAATGATAACAAAAAAAAAACAAAAACAAAAACAAAAAAAACCCCAACATTACATAGGAAGTCAAAATTGTTCTAACTGATGTAAACTCCCCGAACACAGCAATTGTAATACATGAACATTTATCCTTTATAGCCATAGCTTTGCAAATAAAGCGTTCGTTATCAAATTCTCTTGGAAAAGAGTTCTTACAGAAACATGAGTTAACAAATTACCATGACCTTTAAGAAATGGCCTTCAGTGGCCTTTATCCAAATCTCACATCATTTTGTTCAAGTTGATGAGCAAGGTATTACATGTAAAAGTCATTCTCTGTAAGCATCAAAGTGGGGCGGAAATCGCATGTCTCAGATTTTTATGATTTTCACTATATAGCCAAGTTTGACCCCTGACAATGAAAATGACGAAATTAGCAATTTTTTTTTACAATGCTAGACTATACGTGGATAATATTTTGATCTAAGATTTAAAAAAAGTCTTTGATATGAGATTGAGGATCAATACCCGAAACGTGCATGTCTGGTCCATGCTGCAAATTTATCTGTTCTTAAATGATGCTTTTGAATTTGAAGGCTTTCTACATTTGTACTACTCGATGAGTGTCACTGCTTGTGGAGCAGAAGTCGCCGAGAGCACATGTAGCAAAGTTCGATAAACTTCGGTCGATCGTCTGACTCTTCAACGCATTCTTGGTGGATCCTGTAGCATCATATCCCACCCGTCCTGCTACGTCTTTCGGTACATTTTTGTACATAATAATTTTCACTTTCTTTGGTCTCACTCCCATTTCGGGAGTTCGCTTCTTTTCATGTAGTGGAGGCTTTTGTTTGTTTGCTTAGGTTCCTGTTTTATCCTGAGTTTGTATGCCTTCGGTTTATGATTTTCTGAATTATCGATTTTGTGCTGTATACAGGGATATGGTCATTATCAATATTTGTCATTTGGTCATATTGCATTGTTTAGACTGAGGATCACTAACGAGGGTTAAGTAGCCAAAACGTGCACGTCTTGTCCATGCTGCAAATTCATCTGTTGTTAAATGATTCTATTGAGTTTGAAGACGTTTAACATATAAACTTTTGGTCGAAATATGGAAAAATGATATTTTTTATGGCAAGGTGTCCATATTTTGATACATCATTTTTGGCGATGCATAGAAAAATAACGCAGCAATGTGAAAATCGGAATAGAGCCTAATGAATCATTGATCCATAATCAAAAAAATATATATAACAAATCTAGAAATGTCTTTTCGGTTAAAGAAAATGAAATCTTTAATGTTTATTCAATTTAAAAATGATAACCATGGGAATATCTGCATTTTACATGATATATGTTTTACATTAAGTATCTTAATTAATAGCTATTCTCTGTAAGCATTTGCACTTTTATGAAGGACGCATGGCACGGCATGTCTCAGATTTGGATAAATTTGTACATAAGGTTGAGTCTGACATTTTTAAAAATAACAATTATGTTGGCATTTTATCACCGGTTACCATTATAATCACGGCAAAAAGGTACAATTTTGACTTTTAATGCTAATTTTCCGTTTTTGTATTTCATGGCGTTTTTGTACATTAGAATTAAATTAAAGAAAAATTTCTTTGTTTTTCCTTTAAATAATGTTTCAATTTCCCAGAATCATTTAAATTCTGGAGAAATATTTGCTGCATTATTTTTCCATGCATCACCAAAAATGATATATATATTTGAATTTTTGGAAAACGCCAAAATATTGACTGTTTGCCATAGAAAATAATATTTTCCCCACATTTTGACCAAAAGTATATGTCTCATATGGAAGACCAATGTACATAATTTTTCATAACAGGTCACATATAACCCACCTCTAGACTATCATTGTAAGAGATAAAGAAGATCCTGACGACAATCCCGACAACACTCACAATATAGCACCAAATTGAGCATCGACGGACCCCTAGCAAGCTAGAGGTGGGACCAGGTGCCATGGAGGAGTAAGCATCCCCTGTTTGGCTAGCCGCACCCGCCGTAGAAGTTCACGCGCGAGAATAAAAACAATACCTTCAAAACATGCAATGTCCGAGGTTATTTCTATATAGAAAGTGCTATGTCGACCATGTCAGGAAAAGCATTTAAAACACTTTCCGTTATACGGACGTGAAAGTTGCTAATTTCGTGCTTGCCAAAGGCCATTTCCTGGCCAAAATGGGTAGATGTGCTTACCATTTCAACGGTTGGCCATGAACAAAAACTCATGTTATTTCTATTGTCAGGAGGTCAAACTTGGCTTACATATTGAAAATCATCAAAATCTGAGACATTCGATTTCCAAGTTTTCTGAGAAGTCTTTCATGCTTACAGAGAATGACTCTTAAAATAATCAGAGCTGACTATCACAAAATGTTCTTCGGTGGTTTAGAGCTGGATGGCAACGGAAAAATATTTTCTCATTGAACAATGAGAAAATAGATCGTCTGTATGTCGCCAAATATGCAATGCAATTGAATATGGAGGAGAGTGAGAAGAACAGCATACAAACAACTTAATTTTAAAGACTCGGAGCTGAAGAGTCGTCATTCATGCAGATATGTGTTACTCTGGTTTGAGGTAGGCATAACATTCTTTAATATTATAGACTTAAACATTATTAATGTAAATATTTGAATATCTGCTCCACTCTCAAATTTCAGTGCACCATATGGGCATTATTACCTCCACTATTACAAAACTGCAGATGAGAAATGTTACAAATTCATGTTGTAAGAAATTTCCTCATATGTCACTATTCAAAGAATCTCGATTTCATAGAATATAATTATTCTCTCAACGTCCATGAAAGACCAAATTGAAACAAATTCGCAAAGTAAAAAGCCGATACATCCTTTCTTGACAACTTAATTCGGCTTGTCAACTTATCTGCATTCCTGTTTGGTTTGGATCAGTTTAATTACGGATCCATCGCGTAAATGTGATTAATGAATACGGAATAAACAAAATGCAACCCAAAGGCCCCACATGGAATAGCTTTATTTCAGTTGGCTTGACAATGGACCAAAAGAAACATGAATGGAGTTACAAAGCCATGAAGGAACTTGTCCCGTCGTAGAAAATGAACTCATCATGGAAATTATATGGACGTTTACATTAAAAAAACTTTTCATGGTTCATGCTGTATGTACACTTAGGATTTTGACTTCAAACATTGGTACGTAGACAGTTAGTGTTTACTTAATAATTCGCCGATATAAAGTTTAGGATGTATTAACTAATGATAACCGTATCAATGTTGATATCGCTGTTACATTTGTATTACTGAGAATTGTATTTAATACAAATGAAAGAAGAAAGCGAATTAATCATTCTTGCACATGAAGCAGGTCATGCATTATCAGAATATTGTGAAGATATCTAAAAATAACATTTCTGGAAGTTAAGATAATGTGTTTCATATTGACTTTGAGTAAGCACATAGATTGGGATTATCATATCTAATATGAAATAAATATGAAATAAATTGAATATGAATTATACAAATAAAGTAAAAATAAATTCTCGATGTGCAAGGTTCAATTTAACCCCCCCCCCTCCCAATTACTATCTCTTTGTTGTTGTTTTGTTTGCCTCGTGCTCAATGCGGCTGAACATTTTTCCGTTCTTCGAAGACTGTCATTTTATTCACATTTCGCAAAAGACATGTATGTCATCAAGAATCTGCATACATTTTATAGTTTCTATCGACTAAAATATATATAAAAGCACAAACACTCGAATACACAATTTTTGGCCCCTTGGCCTTTATTGAGTGTAAAATACGACATATATAAGAATACCTGTCGTATTTTACACTTGATAAAGGCTTTGTGTATTCGAGTGTTTTGAGTAATGAAATAATTTTAAAGTTTTACATACGGATAGATGTTTCTCCCATTTGCCCCCATGTGGGATAGAGTTTGCCCATAGCGACGCGTCATGTAGGGTCACTGTATCCCACATGTACCTCGCGTGACATTTGACGTCGGCCGCATAGGCTGTATCCATATTGTGACGTCGCTGTTATGCATTGTGACGTCATGGTTTTTGCACCTAAAGCGGCGATCTCTCAACAAAAACGTCGTTTTAAAACTCTTTTTTTTACATTCTAATTCTTATTAAACCAATTAAGGCTAAGGACTACGGCTTATTCTTTTAGAATAAACCATTTTCGAGGGCGCTGAAAACGAATATTGGTTGCACTCCACCATTATTTTGACATTTCGCGTTATCGCAGACCCCCCACCTCTTATATTACTCATTATGGACAACCTAATGTGATGTCATACTATGTATTTGGTATCAATAGATTCAGAAAATTTCAAATTTTTAATTTATAGACAATTTAACAAAAAATTTAATATAAGAACCACATTACCTTTGCTGAAATGGCATGAAAATGGGCTGAAATTTCATGCAAAAAGTACCATATTGGCCCATGTTTTGGGCAATTTTTCACCAAGTTGCTTGATTTTTTCCAGAAATTTCAATTAATAGTCTGAAAGGTATATTCTTACTCTAAATCATATGGAAAAATCAGAGGGGCGGTACGGCTAGTTCTCGTGAAATCACTGTCGAACCGACTTGAATGATTTTTGACGCGGGGAAATTCCGCCAAAATTCACATGGTCCATCGCACGTTGTAGTGTTTATATAGGATACGAAACTAAGGATTCAAAAATTTTCAGTGTCCTGTTACAAACATATTACCTAATACTTTTCAACCATTTCATTACTTTTCACCCTTGCTTTATATAAGCTGTCTTATTCAGGGGTATATGCCCTGATAGCCTTTTACATTAATATTCAGTACCCCTAATTTTATACGAAATGGTGGAGTGCATCCATAAGGGGAATTTTTTTCCCGCCAAAGATATAAATTTGTGTTTATTTGAAAATTTAAGTTTTTTTTCGCATCTAACGGTACCATAGTTATAGCGCTACGCCTTATACTTTTGTCGCTACACAGTACCGAAGGGCGCGTGACGCGCCCATCCAAGTACCCCTTCATGACCATGATGAGGCTTACGTAGACAGACATGTCTATATTAATGTTCAGGTAGAGACACCATAGTGACTTTTTGTATTTATTTTGATTCATCATTTAAGAAAAAGATGAAAGAAAGCCAAAAATTCAGTTTTGAGGATGGTTGCTATGGCAACGACAAAATTTTGTTGCTTCGGAACCCGTTATTCGATTCCGCAATAAGGCCTGTATTGGAAATGGTTATATGCATCATTTGTGTTTTCAGGTCAATTTCGTTGCTATGGTAACCATTATTTTTCAAATATTAGCTTATTTACATAAATTTGAAATTTTCTTAATGTGTTGATACCTGTCATTATGTGTTAAACCTAATACTTTTGTCTCTTTGGTGTGCCAAATAAAGCATGAGTGCATAGCTTGTACTGCCCTTTTCTCCAAAAATAGTGCTAAAATAGAGTCAGCATCAATTTTCATAACAATCAAAAAATTTTCAAATTTGAAAGAATCCAACAATTATTGGTTCATAATGATACAGCAGGGTCATGACCTTTATGTGAGTAGGGTTGTTACCATGGCAACCAATTTTGAAATTTGAACCTAGGAAGCTATATGGTCAATATGGTTGCACTCCACCATTATTTTGACATTTCGCGTTATCGCAGACCCCCCACCTCTTATATTACTCATTATGGACAACCTAATGTGATGTCATACTATGTATTTGGTATCAATAGATTCAGAAAATTTCAAATTTTTAATTTATAGACAATTTAACAAAAAATTTAATATAAGAACCACATTACCTTTGCTGAAATGGCATGAAAATGGGCTGAAATTTCATGCAAAAAGTACCATATTGGCCCATGTTTTGGGCAATTTTTCACCAAGTTGCTTGATTTTTTCCAGAAATTTCAATTAATAGTCTGAAAGGTATATTCTTACTCTAAATCATATGGAAAAATCAGAGGGGCGGTACGGCTAGTTCTCGCGAAATCACTGTCGAACCGACTTGAATGATTTTTGACGCGGGGAAATTCCGCCAAAATTCACATGGTCCATCGCACGTTGTAGTGTTTATATAGGATACGAAACTAAGGATTCAAAAATTTTCAGTGTCCTGTTACAAACATATTACCTAATACTTTTCAACCATTTCATTACTTTTCACCCTTGCTTTATATAAGCTGTCTTATTCAGGGGTATATGCCCTGATAGCCTTTTACATTAATATTCAGTACCCCTAATTTTATACGAAATGGTGGAGTGCATCCTATTCCTTTATTTTTCGAATTCGATAAAGTTGACGATTTCATGATTTCACGGAATTTCAAGAAAGGCCCCTAGAAATGGGAGAAAAACGATCAACCATATGTTTGTCATGTGGGATGAGAAAAGCCCACCCTTGGGGTCTGGTTTCTGGTCAGGGAACTCGGCAAGCCTCGTTCCCTGACCAGAAACCAGACCCCTCGGGTGGGCTTTTCTCATCCCACATGACAGCATATGGTTGATAGTTATAATCTCTACAACGCAATGGTCATGAAAAAGATTATTCCCTCCTAGTATTTATTATCCTTCTCTGGAAGTAAAATATACAAAAATACGTGTACATGTAATTCCTTAGGAGTATATAGAAACATTTAAACTCAGCCAATCAAAGGCTATCAATGTGAACGTCTGAGTTGTGAAGAAAACAGAGTGTACATGAAAATAAGTTTCACCCGACAAGGTGCGCGAACTCGAGACCTCCTTCTCAACAGGTAGTTGCCACCTATGCAAAGCGATCTTAGTTGCAACGAATATATTGAATGTTGAGTTTTCCTTTTTAGAGTTGACTTGTTAATTCGGATTACCTCTTATTTCCATACGTGGCATGATAAAGCAAAGATATTCCGAGACCATGGGCGGAAGTACATAACCAACAATCCCCTGTCCGGCCATAATGAGTGAATGATTCGTATTACATGTACGAACAGATCAGAGCAAAATTAATCTATTCAGATGGTATCTTGATTTGCCGAAATTAATAGGTACATGCCCCCTCTAAGAAAAGGAAATATCTATATACCCATTTTATCAATTTTAAATTAGTTTATTGATATATGTCAGGGATTTATATCATCAAAATCAGTATGGAATATTTTGAAATGTGAGTCAGCTTTAAAAAGGAATATACCTAAAGCATTATTAAACGTAAAATAGAAAATATATAGTGAATGAATTAAGCGTACTGCATTTGCTCCGACGTAAACAATATTGAAGTTATAAATCCTGAAATACACCATCGTAGATTTAAAGATGACAGAATCTTGCTGCGAAGCTTTTAGCCTTTACCAAATTGACGTAGTGATGTGCCCAATCTAAAACGCCGTAAATCAAACTCATGACTCCAATATCATAAGTTTATCAATATCGACTACTGTTAAACTGTGTACATGGAGGACACATTTATCTTTTTCTTTTGTTATCCCTCAGTGTATTCGTTCGTTCATAGGATACTTGACAATGCAAGAGTTACTTATTTTAAAGCTTAGTTACAAAAAGCCATATCTATACAGAGAAAAATGCAATGAAATGCAAAACGTCAGAAGATTTAAGGCATTTTCATTGCTTTGATTAACATGTATACCCTTCCTAGTCAGAACAAACCTATTGAACAGTTTCTATGGTACAATATGAATACAGATTATAGTTAAGTTGTTATTAGGATGTAATGCATATGAAAGGAAAGGATTATGCACTTTTTTGAATGCTACATTCAGCATTTGGTTCGAATTTGTGTCTCAGTGAGGAACACTTTGTTACAGCGGGGGAAAGATAAGAATAAACATACACACTCGTCTTCAAATATGATGAATACTGAAACGTGCTACATTTGTAAATTTGTGATTATGATAATCTGTGTGAAAATATTTACAGTACCATCGTTTGGAAAGAGTACTCACACGGACGAACAAGCACTTCTGAAAGAGCTGGGGCTGTTCAATCGGCAAATATACGACAACAGTGTCCGCCCTGTATATAACTCGTCGGATAGTGTGGTCATCTACTTCGAGTTTTCGCTCACACAGATCATGGATATGGTTAGTAATTTTACATCTTCTCTTCTTCTACAGTTGATTAATGCATGAAAGTCAATTAACTAATCATATGCATCTAATTAATCCATTCGAGGTAAAAGAATTGCAGGAAGAGAAAGTAAGTGTACAGCTCTGCTCCCAAGATACAGCCTTCTACATCGGACATGCATTGACTCGGATAATGAATGAAAAGGGTCCCTGTAAAAAGGGAAACGAAACGAAACGAAACAGAACCAATCGAAACGAAACAAAGCAAATCGAAACGAAAAGAAACAAAACAAAACGATACGAACAGATCGAAATAAAACGAAACAAAACATATATCTTTAAGAACTTGGAGAAAAGCCATATAAAGGATGAAATGCCGCCGAGACCGATTACGTAAGATCTGCATGTTATTGCGTTTTGGTATTTCAGTTCTAGTGGCTAGAGGATTTCTTGAAAGAGTAAACGTTGACGTTAAAACATAAATGTTATGGTAAATGCCATAATTGCATTTGAGATGATTAGATTGGGGAGGGGTTAGATGGGAGGATGGAAAATATTATTAAGCAGGGAGGATTCTAATACAGAAGAGAGGAACTTTTCAATTCTGTATTTTTAAAAACTTTATCAAGAAGAATGGGGGAGGGGGGGGGGGGGCACATTTTGCTAGAAGAAGGATAATTTTTTTTACCCGAAATGTGTTCCCCCCGATTTATTTTCATTTTACGGTCTCATAACGAGGTAATTTATCCCCTCCACTTTAATCCACTAGAATACAACTTCGACTATTTCAAGATACCCTCTAGCCACTAGAACTTACGAACATGCAGAAATTGTCTTTAAATGTTTGTTCTCAGCAGCAAATTTCCTCTTTATGTTTTTCTTTCTCAAGTTCTTAAAGTTTTATTTTCTTCGTTTTGATCTGTTTCGTATCGTTTCGATTTGTTTCGTTTCGATTTGTTCCGTTTCGTTTCGTTTTTGTTTCGTTTCGCACTTTACAGTGACACAAATGAAAAACTTAGTGTGTCGCCCCAACGTTTAATTTTAGGTATTCATTTGTTAAAAATGAGTGGCTCCTGATTTTGTGTAGGGCTTATTCAGAAGCTTAAGTAAAAGAAAAATATTGCCAAACAAACAGCATTGGATAAGGGATAATGACATGGGATGATATATTTAAAGAGTTCAAAATTTATTATTACAATATAAAGAGGACGAGGGTAACATTTGTTCAATGGAGAAACAAACATACAATCACATATACTCGAAGACACTGACAACAAAATCATAACATCCATACCAATTATCTTCACATCGTCAACGCGCCACTTATACAGTGTGTAGATGCCATGCCAACATGACCAAGTTGATGAATTAGAAGATGATTATTTTCATGATGGTAAATGCAAATAATATGAGATTTTAACATTGGAGTGTTCCATCTCTATACCTTCATGAAGAAAATTCCAAACCAAATTTTCCTGCACCAGAAAGGGTAGTTCAAGTCATAAGGGAAATTCAAGTCAGCAAACTCATGGTACATGTAGCTGCGACATAGGAGCAACGTACATGAAGTGTTATGTCGGTCATGTTTGAATAACATCATTTATATAAGTGATAACGCATCTATTATGATTTTCACAAGTTATGGATTGATAAAATATATTTTGGCTGTATCTAAACATGTTGAGGAATAGGCACTTTGCGTGGAACATATCACATATAATGTTATAGTATTATGAAGAAATCAATTTACTTTTCAAAAACCATTTAAGATTTTCTTTGCTTTTTTTGCAGGATGAAAAGAATCAAGTTTTGATAACCAATGCTTGGTTGATACATGTAAGTTTTAAACACCAACAAAAAACCCCAGATTAATCTAAAATGTTTAGTCTGATATCAATTCATTGACAACTTAATAAATAATAGCAAAATACTGTTGAGGTTACGCCATTATTGTGGCATGTTCATTTGCCTCTCACAAGCATGATATTTTTCTTTAGATTTTGCCACATGCTAGTTTCTTATATTAAAGATAAATATGACAACAAGCAACTTATTTGTATGACACTAAGAAAAAAGATACAAACAAGTAAATGCATAAATGAGCAACACAAAATGATGACCAACGGTTACATGTACCTCATGCTTAAAAGTGTTTGGTCATCCCGAATCTTTTAGATTTCAGTTTCAATTCCCTCCCCATATTTCATATCAAGTGAGAATTCTAATCTGACATGAGATTTCCTCCCTATATGTACTATATCACTCGTCTTGTGTAAAATCTCTAACGAGCTAAGCTCCTCGCATTCTCGTCCTATGGAACTTGCCCGGTGAAAAATCTGTAAAAAAAAAAACCCCAGTATTTTAGGTTCCGCCCGTTGTCGTCTGCAGAATCAGAATAGGAATAACAACTAGCTAGCCGTGGTTCATTGTCATTGTCGCATTAACCATCCCAATTATCATTTAATTGGTTCATGCGACGCGGGGAATTACTGGACAATGAAACACGGTTAGCTAGTCGTTATTTCTTAAATTTAAAGATATAATTATATTGTATCTTTTTTTTCCAGAAATGGACGGATGATAGAATCAAGTGGAACATCACCATGTATAATGGACTAAAGAAAATTAGGATTCCAGCCAGTCTTCTATGGCTTCCAGATATTGTACTCTACAACAAGTAAGCACATGACTTACTTTGTTATTGTACTCTACAGCAAGTAAAGACATTACTTACTTTGTTATTGTACTCTACAACAAGTAAGCACACGACTTACTTTTTTATTGTACTCTACAACAAGTAAGCACATGACTTCCTGTTCTATTGTACTCTACAACAAGTAAGCACATGCTAGGGGTCTGTCAATGTTTAATTGGCCGGATTGCAAAGCAATTCCGGTCTATAGATTGACGATGTCCGTCCGTCCGTCCGTCTGTCCGTCCGTCTGTCCGTCTGCCGTCAACATTTTGGTTAAAGTTTCTGGTTGAGGCAAAATCTAAGGAACTATATGCAGTAGAAACTTTATATTATACATGAAGGTTGCCCATGACAAGACCTTTCAATTTATGCCGTAACATTTGACCTAGTGACCTTGACCTTGGGCTTTGACCTAGTTAAAGATTTTGGTTAAAGTTTCTGGTTGAGGCAAAATCTAAGGAACTATATGCAGTAGAAACTTTATATTATACATGAAGGTTGCCCATGACAAGACCTTTCAATTTATGCCGTAACATTTGACCTAGTGACCTTGACCTTGGGCTTTGACCTAGTTAAAGATTTTGGTTAAAGTTCCTGGTTTAAGCAAAATCTAAGGAACTGTACGCAGTAGAAACCTTATATTATACATATAGGTTGCCCATGACAAGACCTTTCAATTTATGCCATAACATTGGACCTAGTGACCTTGACCTTGGACTTTGACCTAGTTAAAGATTTTGGTTAAAGTTTCTGGTTTAAGCAAAATCTAAGGAACTGTATGCAGTAGAAACCTTATATTATACATTTAGATTGCCCATGACGAGACCTTTCGATTTATGCCGTAACATTGGACCTAGAGACCTTGACCTTGGACTTTGACCTAGTTAAATATTTTGGTTAAAGTTTCTGGTTTAAGCAAAATCTAAGGAACTGTATGCAGTAGAAACCTTATATTATACATTTAGGTTGCCCATGATGAGACCTTTCAATTTATGCCGTAACATTGGACCTAGTGACTTTGACCTTGGACTTTGACCTAGTGAAAGATTTTGGTTAAAGTTTCTGGTTTAAGCAAAATCTAAGGAACTGTATGCAATAGAAACTTTATATCATACATGTAGGTTGCCCATGATGAGACCTTTCAATTTATGCCGTAACATTTGACCCAGTGACCTTGACCTTGAACTTTGACCTAGTTAAAGATTTTGGTTAAAGTTTCTGGTTTAAGCAAAATCTAAGGAACTATATGCAGTAGAAACTTTATATTATACATGAAGGTTGCCCATGACAAGACCTTTCAATTTATGCCGTAACATTTGACCTAGTGACCTTGACCTTGGGCTTTGACCTAGTTAAAGATTTTGGTTAAAGTTCTTGGTTTAAGCAAAATCTAAGGAACTGTATGCAGTAGAAACCTTATATTATACATTTAGATTGCCCATGACGAGACCTTTCGATTTATGCCGTAACATTGGACCTAGAGACCTTGACCTTGGACTTTGACCTAGTTAAATATTTTGGTTAAAGTTTCTGGTTTAAGCAAAATCTAAGGAACTGTATGCAGTAGAAACCTTATATTATACATTTAGGTTGCCCATGATGAGACCTTTCAATTTATGCCGTAACATTGGACCTAGTGACTTTGACCTTGGACTTTGACCTAGTGAAAGATTTTGGTTAAAGTTTCTGGTTTAAGCAAAATCTAAGGAACTGTATGCAATAGAAACTTTATATCATACATGTAGGTTGCCCATGATGAGACCTTTCAATTTATGCCGTAACATTTGACCCAGTGACCCAGTGACCTTGAACTTTGACCTAGTTAAAGATTTTGATTAAAGTTCTTGGTTTAAGCAAAATCTAAGGAACTGTATGCAGTAGAAACCTTATATTATACATTTAGGTTGCCCATGATGAGACCTTTCAATTTATGCCGTAACATTGGACCTAGTGACCTTGACCTTGGACTTTGACCTAGTTAAAGACTTTGGTTAAAGTTCCTGGTTTAAGCAAAATCTAAGGAACTGTATACAGTAGAAACTTTATATTATACATGTAGGTTGCCTCTGACAAGACCTCTCAATGTATGCTGTAATATTTGACTTAGTGACCTAGACCCAGTTGGTGACAAAAACTTACTTTGCAATCCGGCCATACCGTCTTTAGCGGTGTTTTATTTTGTGCTCTATTGTGAGTACTGTTGAGATTATCGATAGGCTCTTCTTTAACTCATTTGTGTCACATTTATGTCATTTGCCGTTTGGGGCTCGTAAAACGTTCACGCGAGGGGTTTGACAGTAAATATTGGAATAGTTTTCCCTGACATGGTCGCCATAGCACTTTCTATAAAGACATTGCATGTATTTTAGATAATGTTTTAATTTTCGTGTGTGAACATCGACGGCGGGTGTGGCTATCCAAACAGAGGATGCTTACTCATTACGGGCACCTGGACCCGCCTCTATTTTGTTTGGGTCCCGTCGATGCTCAATTTTGTGCTATATTGTGACTGCTAATGGGATTATCGTCAGGACATTCTTAAACGCATTTGTTATTATATTCTACAACAAGTAAACACATGACTTACTCTGTTATTGTACTCTACAATTAGTAAGCACATGATTTGCTTTGTGATTATATTCTACAACATGTAAGAACATGACTTACTATGTTATTGTACTCTACAACAAGTAAACACATTACTTACTTTGTTATTGTACTCTACAACAAGTAAGCACATGACTTACTCTGTTATTGTACTCTACAATTAGTAAACACATGATTTGCTTTGTGATTATATTCTACAACAAGTGATTACATTCGATTGAAACGCAATCAGAATGTAGTGGAGTGCCTTATGTAAGAAAATAAGCTGCCGTGGGAATTTTATGATTAAAGCATACCACTATGATAAAAATATTAAGTATGGGCTAGTATTACAGAAAAAGTTTGATAGACCTCTGAGATATGTGGCAGTTGCGATATTTTGGGGGTAAAACACCCTTTTCTATGCAAAAATCATGAAAAACTGGAAATAATTTATAACTTTTGCATGAAAAATGTTAACAAAAATTAAAAGATGTAAATATACTTAAATTCTGTTGTTTTTTGAATAAAATAAGTTTCAAATTCAAATTTTGATATCAAATGTGGTTTTTCGGGCAAAAAAAACCTTTTCTAGGCTAAAATCGTGAAAAATTGGAAATAATTTATAAATTTAACGTATTAGCTGATTTGAAAAATTAAAAGATGTTTACATATTTAATTTCTGATGTTCTTTTGAATGAAATGAGTTTTCAATTCAGATTCTTATATTAAATGTGTTTTTTGGGGAGAAAATTCCCTTTTCTAGGCCAAAATCATGAAAAATTGGAAATGAATTATAACTTTTACATGAAAAATCAAATTCAAGGAATTGTGGTCCCCCGCTTTTGGGTGTTTGTCTTTAAAGGAATGCTTACAGACATCCCCCCATTCTTAAGTTTTAATAATATATCTCATATATTATCAACATTCTAAATATGAAAGATTAACTCCAAGAAAAGGTCAAAAGGTCCAAACTTGTGTTTTGTTTCCAAGGGACAGGGCTTATGAAAAGGTATGCACATGTGAAATATTTAAGACCTATGATTTAAATTACCATCAAAAACTTATGGTCGAGGTTGAAGTTTTTAAATGTGGGTCAACCTCCATGGACAAGGTCACAAGGTCAGAATGTTATTACCAACAGAAAGGTCTCATCACAAGGAATGCACATGTGAAATGTGAAAGCCCTATCATTTTCCATTAAAAAGTTATGGACAAGGTTATAGTTTTTTGAAAAGTAGGTCGAACTCTAAGGTCAAGGTCAAAAATTTTGGTATCCATGGAAAGGTCTTGTCACAAGGAATACACATATGAAATATCAAAGCCCTATCACTTACCATTCAAAAGTAATGGTCAATGTTAAAGCTTTTAATAAGTAGGTAAAAGTCCAAGGTCAAGGTCACAAGGTCAAAAATTTTGGTATCCATGGAAAGGTCTTGTCACAAGGAATACACATGTGAAATATCAAAGCCCTATCACTTTCCATTCAAAAGTTATGGTCAAGGTTAAAGTTTTTAATAAGTAGGTCAAAGTCCAAGGTCAAGGTCACAAGGTCAAAAATTTTGGTATCCATGGAAAGGTCTTGTCACAAGGAATACACATGTGAAATATCAAAGCCCTATCACTTTCCATTCAAAAGTTATGGTCAAGGTTAAAGTTTTTAATAAGTAGGTCAAAGTCCAAGGTCAAGGTCACAAGGTCAAAAATTTTGGTATCCATGGAAAGGTCTTGTCACAAGGAATACACATGTGAAATATCAAAGCCCTATCACTTTCCATTCAAAAGTTATGGTCAAGGTTAAAGTTTTTAATAAGTAGGTCAAAGTCCAAGGTCAAGGTCACAAGGTCAAAAATTTTGGTATCCATGGAAAGGTCTTGTCACAAGGAATACACATGTGAAATATCAAAGCCCTATCACTTACCATTCAAAAGTTATGCACAAGGTTAAAGTTTTTGTGACTGACGGACAGACGGACAGACGGACGGACAGACAGACGGACGGACAAACCGGTTTTAATGTCCCCGCGCTTTCGCGAAAGCGGGGGACAAAAATGATGACAAAAATTAAAAGATGTTAATGTACAAAATTCCTTATATGTTCTTTCCATTGAAATGAGTTTCCAAATCGAATTCCTATGTCAAATGTGTTTTTTGGGGTAAAAACCCATTTTCTATTCAAAAATCATGGAGAACTGGAAATAATTTATAAGTTTTGCATTAGAAATGATAACAGAAATTAAAAGATGTAAATGTACTTAGTTTCTGATGTTCTTTCATATTAAATAAGTTTCAAATTCGAATTCCTACAACAAATGTGGTTTTGGGGCGAAAAAGCCCTTTTTTAGGCTAAAATCATGAAAAATTGGAAATAATATATAACTTTAGCATATATACTGATTTCGAAAATTAAAAGATGTTTATACATTCAATTTCTGATTTTCTTTCACATGGAATGAGTTTTCAATTCAAATTCTTATGTTGAATGTGTATTTTGGGAGAAAATGCCCTTTTCTAGGCGAAAATCATGAAAAACTGGAAATGCTTCATGACTTTTGCATAAAGAATAGTAACAAAGTTTAAAGATGGTTATGTACTTTATTTCTAACGTTCTTTCAAATGAAATGAGTTTCCAATTTGAATTCCTACATCAAATGTATTTTAAGGGGGCAAAAATCCATTTTCTATGTTAAAATAATGATAAAACTGGAAATAATATATAACGCTTGCATAAAAAATGATAACAGAAAATAAAAAAGATGTAAGAATTCTGAATTTTTTATGTTCTGTCGGATGAAATGAGTTTCATTTCATATGACTATATCAAATATGGGGGGGGGGGGGGGTGGTGGCAAAAAGCCCTTTAATAGAAAAAAACATATGAAAATTGGAAATTATTTACAACTTTAGCCAGTGATCTGATTTAAAAATTAAAAGATGTTTTTTTACTTAATTGCTGATATTCTTTCGAATGAAATGAGTTTTCTGGGCAAAAAAAAAAAAAAACCAAAAAAATTGAAAAAATGTTAAACTTTACACAAAATGTACATACATGACTTCATTGTTCTTGACAAATAAATTTTGAATCCTATTTTCTATGCTTAATAAAAAACATAATTGGTTTACAGTAAAATCTCATGTAGCTTATTATTGGACATTGTTTTTACTCTAAAACACATGTGTATTGATCAGGGCTCTTGATCAGCCTAATTTGGGCCCGATATTTGGCCAAATTCTCAATGCAATATAGTATCTATTTTGAGACTAAATGTTATACATTTCTATTTTTATATACCCATGAGACATTACTTGTTGAAATGTTCTTATGATACACTGAAACACTGAAATTTTACAATAGAACAATCATATAATTTAGTATTTCAATTTCATAGTCCATATTAATGGACCAATTGTCCCAAGTGAAAACCTCTTGGAAAATAATAATAAAATCCCCAGGAGGTAAAAGCTCTATATTTCAAGTGAAAAGACATTCAAATTGATTTATAATTTTCCCGATCTTTGATTAAATGCTGTTGTTTTTTCCAATTTCAAAGGCCTCTTATACAATAATTCAAATTTGAAACTTATTTCATCCAAAAGAAGATAAGAAATAAAGTACATTTACATTTTTTTATTTCTGTTATCATTTTTTTTTTATGCAAAAAGTATAAATTATTTCCAGTTTTTCATGATTTTTGCATAGAAAATGGATTTTGTCCCCCCCCCCCAACATTTATGACATAGGAATTCAAATTGGAAACTCATTTCAATGGAAAGAACATAAGGAATTTAGTATATTCACATCTTTAAATTTTTGTTACTATTTTTTATGCAAAAGTTATCAATTATTTCCAGTTTTTCATAATTTTGGCCTAGAAAAGGGCATTTTCTCCCAAAAAACACATTTGATATAAGAATTTGAATTAAAAACTCATTTCATTCAAAAGAACATCAGATATTGAAAATATAAACATCTTTTAATTTTTGAAATCAGTAAAAATGCTTAAATTATGTATTATTTCCAATTTTTCACGATTTTACCATAGAAAAGGTCTTTTAGCCCCAAAATACACATTTGATATAAGAATTCGAATTTGAAACTCATTTAATTCGAAAGAACATAAGAAATTAAGTATATTTACATCTTTTAAGTTCTAATATCATTTTTAATGCAAAACTAATAGATTATTTCCAGTTTTTCATGATTTTTGCATAGAAAATGGATTTTTGCCCCCAAAAAAAGACATTTGATGTAGAAATTCGAGTTTAAGACTCATTCCAATTGTAAGAACATAAGAACTTATGTATACTAAGATCTTTTAATTTTTGTTATCTTTTGTTATGCAAAAGTTATGAATTATTTCCAGTTTTTCATGATTTTGGCCTAGAAAAGGGCATTTTCTCCCAAAAAAACACATTTGATATAGGAATTCGAATTTAAAACTCATTTAATTCGAAAGAACATCAGACTTTAAGTTCATTTGCATCTTTTTATTTCTATTATCATTTTTAATGCAAAACTTATAATTATTTCCAGTTTTTCATGATTTTTGCACAGAAAATAGATTTTTGCCCCCAAAAAAGACATTTGATATAAAAATTTGAGTTTAAGACTCATTCCAATTGAAAGAACATAAGAAATTAAGTATACTAATTTCTTTTAATTTTTTTAACTTTTGTTATGCAAAAGTTATGAATTATTTCCAGTTTTTCATGATTTTGGCCTAGAAAAGGGCATTTTCTCCCCCCCCAAAAAAAACACATCTAATATAAGAATTTGAATTGAAAACTCATTTCATTGGAAAGAACATCAGAAATTGAGTATGTAAACATCTTTTAATTTTTGAAATCAGCTATTATGTTTAAGTTATGAATTATTTCCAATTTTTCATGATTTTAGCCTAGAAAAGGGCTTTTTCGCCCAAAAATACACATATGATATAGGATTTCGAATTTGAAACTCATTTAATTCGAAAGAGCATCAGAAATTAAGTAAATTTACATCTTTTTATTTCTGTCATCATTTTTAATGCAAAACTTAAAAATTATTTCCAGTTTTTCATGGTTTTTGCATAGAAAAGGGGTTTTTGCCCCCAAAATATCGCAACTGCCACATATCTCAGAGGTCTATCAAACTTTTTCTGTAATACTAGCCCATAGTTAATAACTTTAGCATAGTGGTTTGCTTTAATCATAAAATTCCCACTGCATTACATAAGGCACTCCACTAATGGTCAAGATTTCAGTAAATATCAAAATAATTAGATACCATTTTCGATATAGGCATTATGAAGATAAACATTGAATACTGCATAATAAATCGTCAAATAAAATACATTCGTATGCGAGTACTCTTACACCGAATACAAACAAGAATTTGACACCTCATACATGTCAGATTGTATTGCCAAACTTTAATGGAGACAAAGGTACAAAAAGTGGACTCAGCATGTTCTTTGATATAGCTCCGGTAGCCATATAAGGAAAAGGAAATGTCATTCTCCCACATAGTCAGTCCATTGACAGGTTTTAATCAGATATGTGTGATGTTAGTAATGAGACTTCTTTCATCTTTTGACTTGGGTTCATATTGCATATTCAAAACTATTTATAAAACAAAAGCAAGATTCAATATCAAAGCAAGAGACATCTGACTGGAATAACATGGATCAGAAGAACCCCTCAACTAATTAGTCTTATTTCGATCTTGATATTATCTTTGAGAGTAAAATAACAAAATAAGAATGACAAAATGCAAGGTGTGAGCATTTTCTAAATTTTTTTTTCTCATTTCATGTACATCTATATGTACAGATTTGATTTGCTAATGAACATTTCATTAGAACATTATTGTTCCTTGTAAAACTGGCTATGTAAAACGTGAATAGCAGGAAACAAATTTTATTCACAATGTTTTGCCTCAATCAAAGTACACAAAAGAAAGGTAGATTTTTTAACAAGTTTTGATGACAATTTTATACATACATGTATTATGTTTCAATTTGATACAGACTGAAATTTGTATGACATTTGATATATTATTAGTATCTTTTTATTTATTTATCTTTTCTGAAAAAAAAATCGCAATTGGATGATCTGAGAAAGGAGGGGATCTCCAACAATAGTTGGTTACAGCACCAACAGCAACACTAAACTCCCCAAGTGAAAACACAGAGAAGACACACACAACAAGAGACAAGGAACAGCAAACGAGACATCAAACATCAGACATAAAAGACAAAACAAAAACCAACGAGAGCCATGGGCAATCGGTGCCGACTTAGGACGGCCATCAGCCACGTAAGTAACAGATGGTGTATTTATCCTGGATTACGTGCGCACAACCCTCCCACTTTTCCGGTTACCCAAAGGTATCGAAGAACGCACCATTGTTGTGTAAAATAACCTCCTCACTGTAAGATGACCATACAAACAAGACAGCACAACGCAGGGTTTGCAATATATTTAAAAATATATTGTTTGAAATACAAAGAAAAATTTGTATATCCACAATTAACCTCGTACGTATCACACCACCGAAACACTAAATTAGTGTCGGGTCTAAGTGATTCTTGCAAGAGGGTTGAAATTCATCCCTACTCCATCAAACAAGAAGGCACAAAATCTTTTGATAAAAATTTTTTGATGAATTTGCTCGAATAATGCAATGCAAGTACATGTTTTCTAATGCCAAAGGCACACCGCATCCATTTCGCAAGAAAAGTGGATTTCAACCAAATGAAACAAATCATGCACTGCAAAGCTATATTGATAAAACAAAACTTGAACTTTCTTCGATCGAAGTACAAAAGTTCACTGACAATGTTCAGAAAATCGAACGAGAGGCAAAAAGATCACTTCGAAATAATGATGATGTCATTAACCAAATAGCTGAAAAAAAATAACATGTATTCTAATGAAAAAGACAGATTATATCAGAGAAGGTAAACGCCAATTGAACTCTATATACTACGAAGAGTTACATGAATTTGATATTGAGCATTCTAAAATCTCAGATATTATTGAGAATATGAATTATAAGGGTACTTTTGACAAAACCACATATGAATTTTTTAGTGATACAAAAACTACTTCTAGGGTCGGCAGGTTATATCTGCTCCCTAAAATCCATAAACTTGATAATCAGGTATTTAAATCTGTAATTACAGATGGTCTTTGCAAACAAAAAGTTTCTCCGCCAGGAAGACCAATAATTTCCTAGAATGGGTCACCTACTGAACGTATCAGTCAGTATGTTGATTACTTTTTAATACCTATCGTAAATACTCATTCGACCTACATCAGGGATAGCTCTGACTTCATATTGAAAATGGAAGGAATAATACTTCCTACAGAGTGTCTGCTGGTCAGTTACGATGTAACCTCTCTTTACACAAACATGCAATTCGATGAATTGATAACAGCTGTAAAGAATGCATACTCTCAATTTGATAAGAATGTTTACCCGTACCGCCGATCAATGATCTGGTAATTTTGCTTAGAAAGTACTTGAAAACAATGTTATTGAGTTTAATTCTAAAATATATAAACAAATAATTGGATGTGCAATGGGATCAAGATGCAGTCCGTCTGTTTGTGATGTACGGATGTACGAAATCATAACAGAAATAATCAAGTCATTTACGCATAGACACAACATTTTATATCATGGTCGCTACAGAGATGATGGATTTAAAATCTATCATGGAACTGAGCGTGAAATTCACGAACTGTTCACATTAGCTAATAGCTATCATCCCCTTTTGAAATTTACATATGAATTATCAAATGAGCAAATGAACTTTCTTGACACTACATTGTTCAAAGGTGCAAGTTTCAATGACACTATATATGTCAAAACATATATTAAACCAACAAAAACATTTCAATATTTGGATCGCAATAGCGCACATCACCCCTTTGTATTCAGAGGCCTAATTAAGGGAGAAACAATTAGGTATTTGCGCAATACTAGCGATAAAGATATTCTTACCACTATGCTCAATGACTTCAAGTCAAATTTAATCAAAAGGGGCTATGACTTTAAGGAAATTTAGAAATCAATTAGCAGTGCTGTAGAAAAAAGTGACCGTGTTGTTGCCCTGAAAAATTCAAGTAAAAAGAAAAACCAAAATATCCCTTTGGTTTTTATAACTGCATATAACCCTTGCATAAAAGACATCAAAAGAAAATTAATGAAATATTGGCACATACTTAAGAGAGATGCAGAATGCAGACAAATATTTAGGGAAATGCCTGTTGTAGCATATTGCAAACACAACAACTTGAGCGACATGCTCACATCAGCGAAAATTAAGTGAAATATATAATACATTGGATAAATGCAAAGGACTCCTGACGATGGCGGATTTGCAGTATATATAATACATATACTTAGAGAAAAAATTATACTATGTATAAGAAATATTGAATAACCTCGTATCACACCGCCGAAACACTATATTAGTGTCGGGTCCAAGTGAACGGAGGTGCGTGGCAGGTGGGAGCCACTCTTTAAAAACATGTCTCGTTGTAGGATTATGGGATAAGATCTTTTGCACAATTTATTTTTAATTTCAAAGTAACCTGCAATTTCCAGAATAGCTAGTCGCCCATCACTGTGAATCACGTCACGATCTTCATTAAAAAGCAGTTCTTTCTTAAATAGAAAGTCTTCCCTAGCGCATACCATCCTGCAAACAGTACCTAATGTCCAAAAATTCTCTTTACCGCTTGAATACTTGCGAACAGCTAGTTCTATCATGGTTTTGCGACTGTGAAAGGAGTACATGGGTCTCTGTCGGTGTTTTTCGGAGGCCTACGCAAATTTTTAACACTGCTCTCTGCTCCGCCTTTCGAGAAAATGTCATTTTTTCGAACAATGACGATAATGTCTTTTCACTTTCAGATCCGGTTTTCTCTTCTATCTTGAAACTTGAAACTTGAAACGTGCATGTCTGGTCCACGTTGCCAATTTATTTGTTCTTAAATGATGCTATTCAATTTGAAGACGTTTACATTTATACCACTTGGTGAGTGTCACTGCTGGTGGACCAGGAGTCCCCGAGGGCACATGTAGCCAAGTTCGATCAATTTCGGTTGATCGTTTCTTCAACGCAATCTAAATTTCTGTTATCAAAATTTCTTGAAATTTCTAAAAAGTGGGTCCTGTAGCATCATATCCCACCAATCCTGCTACGTCTTTCGGTACCCTTTTTCGACATAGTAACTTTCATACTTTTTGGCATATTACATTGTTTAGATTTAGGATTTAGGATCACTGATGAGGGTTAAGTACCCGAAACGTGCATGTCTGGTCCACGTTGCCAATTTATTTGTTCTTAAATGATGCTATTCAATTTGAAGACGTTTACATTTATACCACTTGGTGAGTGTCACTGCTGGTGGACCAGGAGTCCCCGAGGGCACATGTAGCCAAGTTCGATCAATTTCGGTTGATCGTTTCTTCAACGCAATCTAAATTTCTGTTATCAAAATTTCTTGAAATTTCTAAAAAGTGGGTCCTGTAGCATCATATCCCACCAATCCTGCTACGTCTTTCGGTACCCTTTTTCGATATAGTAACTTTCATACTTTTTGGCATATTACATTGTTTAGATTTAGGATTTAGGATCACTGATGAGGGTTAAGTACCCGAAACGTGCATGTCTGGTCCACGTTGCCAATTTATTTTGTTCTTAAATGATGCTATTCAATTTGAAGACGTTTACATTTATACCACTTGGTGAGTGTCACTGCTGGTGGACCAGGAGTCCCCCAGGGCACATGTAGCCAAGTTCGATCAATTTCGGTTGATCGTTTCTTCAACGCAATCTAAATTTCTGTTATCAAAATTTCTTGAAATTTCTAAAAAGTGGGTCCTGTAGCATCATATCCCACCAATCCTGCTACGTCTTTCGGTACCCTTTTTCGACATAGTAACTTTCATACTTTTTGGCATATTACATTGTTTAGATTTAGGATTTAGGATCACTGATGAGGGTTAAGTACCCGAAACGTGCATGTCTGGTCCACGTTGCCAATTTATTTGTTCTTAAATGATGCTATTCAGTTTGAAGACGTTTACATTTTTACCACTTGGTGAGTGTCACTGCTGGTGGACCAGGAGTCCCCGAGGACACATGTAGCCAAGTTCGATCAATTTCGGTTGATCGTTTCTTCAACGCAATCTAAATTTCTGTTATCAAAATTTCTTGAAATTTCTAAAAAGTGGGTCATGTAGCATCATATCCCACCAATCCTGCTACGTCTTTCGGTACCCTTTTTCGACATAGTAACTTTCATACTTTTTGGCATATTACATTGTTTAGATTTAGGATCACTGATGAGGGTTAAGTACCCGAAACGTGCATGTCTGGTCCACGTTGCCAATTTATTTGTTCTTAAATGATGCTATTCAATTTGAAGCCGTTTACATTTGAACGTTCATATTTTACATATGTGATGTCATTAATATAAAACAAAGGAGGGGATCTCCAACAACACCCGGTTGTAGCACCCACAGCAAAACCCCAAAACACCTAATGCAAAAACACAAAGCAGACAAGCACGGAAAGAGACGCATAAGGGACAAGGAACGTCAACGTACAACACAGAAACATCAAACACAAAGGACTACACATAAACCAACGAGGCCAATGGGCAACCGTTGTCGACTTAGGACGGCCATCTGCCATGGAAATAGCAGAAGGTGTGGTTATCCTGGATTACGTGCGCACAACCCTCCCACTTTTCCGATTACCCAGAGGTCTCGAAGAACATACAATTGTGGTGTAAAACAACCTCCTCACTGTCAGATGACCACACACAAACAAGACCGCAAAACGCAGGGGCCCAAGCAACACAGATGAATATGTAAATGGATATAAAAAGAGAGCGTACGTAATACAATCCGTGTTCTGCCGCGGGGAGCTCATGTATGTTATCACCCGAGGAGTCCGACTGACATTCAGAGAGGACAGGTGGTCGGGGCCCTGTCTTCTCTAGAGAGGTTTGGACAGGGCCCGTCATGGAGTCCCGTCGTCACAGTCAGTCAGAGTGCATGTTTTAAGAATGCGCTTGTACAAGACTGTAGATTGGTCAAGTACCAAGCCTAGTGTCCGTCTGGTGACATTAGGATCATATCCAAGGTATAAAAGGCGTTTGATGATTCTGACGCATTTTCGATAGTGATGTTGTCTATCTTTGATCCTTCTTATCATGTTAATAATGTCACCATAAAATGCAGGTTGTGAAATACCCAAAGTAATATACTCTGTTGCCTGTAATGGTCCGAATTTCAGAAGAAGTTGACAATATTTTTTGTAAAATTTCCAGAAAGTCTTTACTAGAGTGTGAAAGCGAAAACCCTGTCCTAAAAGTTTCTTTGTAATTTGTAAATTTCTACTATGAAAATCCAAAACATCAGTACATGCTCTAGCATACCGGATGAGCTGTGAAATATAGATACCATAGGACGGTAATCTAGGAACATCACCGTCAAGCCAGGGGAAATTTACTATGTTAAATCCAAAATCATATCTTTTGTCATACACACTTGTATGGATCTCTGCGTTAACAATTTTGATATTTAGGTCAAAAAATGGTGTTTCTGTGTTTGAAACGTTTGCCTTGTTTAGAATCAATTCTTGTGGATAAATAACATTTTTATACTTTTCAAAAACAGGATTGTCGATAGTAAGAATATCATCCAGGTACCTAGAAGTACCAATGAAGCATTTCACATCATCATTTTTTTCTTTGCTTTTTAAGATTTTGGATAAATTCCTTTTCATACGCGTATAAAAATAAATCTGCAACAAGAGGCGCACAATTAGTACCCATTGGAATCCCTACAACCTGCTTGTAGAGTTTCTCACCAAATATTACATAAATATTGTCCAAAAGGAAGGACAAGTCAATACCGTCAACATCACAATATAAAAATAATTGTTTTATCGGCGGGATTTTACGAAACGCAAATGCAATGAATGAAATTATCAACAACATATTTTGGTGAAAATTTACCGTGCTCCGGGTCACCCTCCTATGTCTTATATCGAAGTCATAGTTGTCAAAATGAAATCGAAATATCATAATTGTTAACATTTCGTAATTCGCAAATAGTATATGATATTAAATATACTAAAAATAAATATCTTTGATGCCAATTTTCCTTAATTAAAGACCTGTCCACGAACTTTACGGACAGCCCTCGTATATATAAAAATAGGGTAGGGGCGTACGGAATACAGTTCGTGCTCTGCAAGCTGTAGCGAGCTCATGCATGTCCGACCGACATTCAGAGAGGACAAGTGGTCGGGGCCCTGTCTTCTCTAAAGGGGTTTGGACAAGGCTTTAGATTGGTCCAGTACCATGCCGAGTGTCTGTCAGGTGTTATTAGGATCATATCCACGGTATGCAAGGCGTTTGGTGATTCTGACGCATTTTCGACGGTTATGCTGTCTGCCTTTGATCCTTCTAATTTTGTTTATTAAAATAAAAATGCAGGCTTTGATAAACCCAAGGTAAAATACTCTGTTTCTTGTATAGGTCCGAACTTTAAAACAGGCTGACTGTAATTTTTGTAAAATGTTCAAAAAGTCTTTACTAGTTTATTAAAGCGGAAACCTTGACCTAAAAGTTTCTTGGTTGTATGTAAATTTTTACTATGAAACTCCAAAATATTAGTGCACACTCTAGCGTATCGGATGAGCTGTGATATGGTCCTGTAGCATCATATCCCACCCATCGGTATATTTTTGGACATAATAATCTTTGCACTCTTTGGTCATCTTACATTGTTTAGACTTAGGATCACTGACGAGGGTTGAGTACATGAAACTTGCATGTCTGGTCCATGCTGCAAATTTATCTGTTTATATATGATGCTTTTGAATTTGAAGACGTTTAACATTTTAACTGCCTGGTGAGTGTCACTGCTGGTGGACCAGGAGTCCCCGAGGGCACATGTAGCTAAGTTCGATCAACTTCGGTTGATCGTCTGTCTTTTCAAGGCATTAAAAATTTTCTGTACCAAAATTCAAGAAATTTCTAAAATTTTAGTCCTGTAGCATCATATCCCACCCATCCTGCTACGTCTTTCGGTATATTTTTGGACATAATAATCTTCACACTCTTTGGTCATCTTACATCGTTTAGATTAAGGATCACTGATGAGGGTTGAGTACCCGAAACGTGCATGTCTGGTCCATGCTGCAAATTTATCTGTTTATAAATGATGATATTGAATCTGAAGACGTTTAACATGTAAATACCGTATGACGGTAGTCTGGGAACGTCACCGTCAAGCCATGGGACATTTACTATGTTGAATCTAAAATAATATCTTTTGTCATAAATCCTTGTATGAATTTCTTCGTTTGTAATTTTGATATTTATGTCCAAAATGGTGTTTCTGAATTCTTATCGTTTGCCTTGTTGAGAGTCAATTCCTGTGGATAAATTTCATTCTTATATGTATCAAAAACAGGATTGTCAATATTGAAAATATCATTCAGGTACCTTTCTGTTATTTTGAATGTTTTGGATAAATTATTTTTCATAAGTGTATAAAAATAAATCTGCAACAAGAGGCGCGCTATAAGTTCCAATAGGAATACCTTCAACCTGTTTGTAAAGATCCTCACCAAATCTAACATAAATATTGTCCAAAAGGAAGGACCAGGCATTACACAGGTCGCTACATGTCCATGATTTAAATGATTTGTAGTCTGTTGAGGAAAAGAAATCCTTTGATTCAGATGTACAAATGTAAGTTTTCCCCTCTCGATCAAAATACTATTTAATTAGTTTAGACAACTGATCATTAATTTTGTCGTGAGGAAGCGTAGTATACATATTAGAGAAGTCGTATGAAAAAATGGTTTTGGCTTTGAAATTTCAAGTTTTCATTCTGTCAATCACATCCCCTGAATTTTTAATAGACCAAAAGAAATTAAGATTGTTCAAAGTTTTTTTTTAGTTTTAAGTCTCTTTAAATTATTTCATAACAAACCAGTGCAGATGATTATACCTCAGGATTCATGCCTATCAACGCCATGGTGGAGTATGACGGATCTATATTTTGGTCACCGCCATCACGACTAAGAAGCGCTTGTAAAGTGGACATAACCTACTTTCCTTTTGATAGTCAATACTGTCAGATGAAGTTTGGTTCCTGGACGTACGACAAAGCACAAGTAGATCTAGTCCCTTCAAGGTTTGTCGAATAAAACGTATAAATAGTTCACTTTTTTTTCAAATCGCTTGATTTCTTTTAGCAAAAAGAAATTTATAGTATCTTGAAAGGAAAGAGATTTATCCAGAAAAAAAATATATAGAGAAAAGATAATATCTAAGTCCTTGTTGAAAGATCCACATAGAAACCTATATAGGAATAGAGTATGTACTGGCAAATGACAAATATGGATAAATACCATATCCCTGTATACAGCACAAGATCGATAATTCAGAAAATCCGAAACCGAAGGCATACAAAATCAGGATAAAACAGGAACCAAAGCAAACAAACAAAAACCTCCACCATATGAAAAGAAGCGAACTCTCAATAGGGGAGTGAGATCAGGTGCCCAGGAAGAGTAAGTATCTCCTCCTTGCATGCTACATCCGCCGCTTCAATTCGGTAGAACTGTCACATCCGGTTACTTCCATTTTGGAAGACATAGAGTACAATCTTTGCTTGAATGGTTCAAATGTTATATGACAATATCATCCACCATTCTGGAGAGTGGGACATCATAGTGTATGACGTGTTCCCCATATCGACCGTAGAAATGATATGGTTATCCAAATTATTTGGGAGAAACCCTCTAATACGGACCGTAGTACAATCATGCTCTGCCACCGATTGAAATGTTGAATGTTAAAATAAAAATACATACTTATTATCCTGGTATAGAACTATACTACTGTAGTATTCATATCGCTCAAAGTTTTTAAATTATTTGACCGAAGGTTACATGTATGTGGCTAAGGTGAATGTCGCTTGTTCTTCTGTGCACTATTATCTTAAAGAATTCTTACCTTTCTGTTGTTTTCTGTTGATATATCAGCAACACAGCGGCGACATTTCTTTTATTATGATAATACTTTTTCTCCTAATGTTGACTTTGATATCCATGGAAACGCTTGGAGAAGATTTCCTTGCCTCAACCCTATAGGATGAGATAACATTTTTGCGTGCCTTTTGACTGTAACGTCAATTATGACGTCATACATGATTGCTGCGTTTACCCATCAAAATATGAAAAAAGAATACTTAAAATCTCATTTTTGAGCGTATTTAGACAGTGTGAGAAAAATAATCATCCCAGATGTGATCAGTGACACGGCAAACCACGTCGTGGTACAAGCAAATCCTGGAAACTTGGGTTGGATTCCCTTATCCCTGATCACATCTGGTAATAGATTCTATTACACGTAATCCGAAGGAAAAATTATTTTGTAGTACATGTCCACTCTGCTATTCTTTTTCAGTGATATTGTTGATGTTGGAGACTACACTACAAATGGCGAGTGGATGCTGAAGAAATACACAATCCACAGAGAGGAAACCAAATATCCAGCAAGCACGGAAATATATAGCGATATCAAAGTGACTTTGATCATCCAGAGGCGCATCTTGTATTATGTATTGAACATAATTTTTCCTTGCTTTTGGCTTAACGTTTTGAGCGTGTTGACTTTCTGTTTACCGCCGGATGCTGGGGAGAAGATCACACTTAGTATCACTGTCTTATTATCTTACTCAGTGTTCATGCTGCTTGTAGCTGAAAGTATGCCACCCACATCGGAGTTTGTTCCTCTTATTGGTAATACACCCTCACAGCTTTGAGTTGGCAACATAATATTCTAGCCATGCACATAAGGAAAACAGCCATTTCAACACAAATGTTTTTGTTCAGTAAAGATAATTATTCAAGCTTAACATTTAGTATTTAAAAAAAACCCTCTGAAAGGTCTCCATCTTAATTGCTACTTTAATTATAATCAATCGAAATGCTAAATAAACAAGAATGGAATGATGATAAATTGAATGGAAAATGGGATAAATTCCAACATAATTCAAATGAAATATACATCTCAGAAGTTTGACTTTGAAGAACAATGCATATATATTTATGTAGATTTTCATCTATACTAAACCATCAACATTTTGCAGGTATTTATCTAACAGTGTCCATGGCGTCAGCGTCGGTATCTGTGGTTCTCACCGTGCTGGTGTTGAAGCTCCATCACTGCTCACCGAAACAGACTAGAGTACCGGGTATTATTAGGGTAGCCGTCTTAGGGATACTGGCTAAACTCGTCCGCTGTAGCTGTAAAGGAGGGGTCAAAAGTATAAAACGTGTGTACAAAACACGTAGGTGAACAACGGAACAAAGGTCAAGGTGACAGTGACTCTGTGACTACAGTGATGGAATCACAACTTGTCTCCAAATTCCAACACTCAACATTAAAGAACGATACATGCGATACCAATGTGCATTTGATAACAACCTACAGGGACTCCCTGAATACAGACGAGACAATATCTTTACTGGAAGGAGATAAACCTTGTCCTGCAATGTCAAGGGAGTATAAGCCATCCACGCTGGATACCATCCTTAAATACATCAAAACGATCGTGACCAAACACGAGGAAGACGAAGAGGAGGAAGAAATCGTAGATGAATGGAAGCAGGTTTCTCTAGTAGTGGACCGTCTCTTGTTCTGGATATTTCTGTTTATTACTTTATTTTCTACTATAATCATTCTTGTTGTCGTACCAAGTTTTAGTTACTCTATGACAGGTGGGATATAAAGTATAACATTTTATACATATATAAAAGAAATCCAGTAATTTTATCAGAAATTGTATACTGTAGCATTTGTTGTATTAAAAGTAGGCTACTTTTGCATCAGGAAGCATTTAAGGACCTAAAATCTGAATTGATTTAAACATGATTACTTTTATAATATATTCCCTGCATAAAACATGTACGATAACTTTCATAGTAGTTGCCTACGAAGGGAAAAATGAGAAATAAGACAATGTACTATAGAGTTGAATTCCCCTTGGTAATAGTAACTATCAACCAAAATATTGGAACTGAACCGTACCATTCCTTCATGCTTTATTGAGATTTCAACTGTATTTTGGTCTAGACGAGGAACTTACAGAATGTATAATCAATACTGACCAGAATTTTAATTAGTGTCGAGGTGCCAGTCTTCATGTTTTGGTTATCTTTCTTTGACTGTGAACAAACTAACGTGTATCCAAATAGGCATAAGTTGATGTAGTTTTCATATGTTCTTCGTTATATTTTCATGGTTGTTAGCTGGATCTTGTAACTGTAGGTAGTTGAGTGTTTCGAAGATCAAAACATAACTACCTGACCTTGTTTTTTTCCTTATCAATTAATTGGTTTGGATTTCATTCTATATAAGCTACTGTAATTGAAAAATATTGTGGTCGTTATTATGAATGTTTGTAATTTTTACATCCTGTCTTTAAGGAATATTTCAAATTTATTTTGCCTTATCGTTTCTTAGAGAAAATAAAGAGTTGGAACACTTCCGTTTTCAATTTCTTATTATTGCTTTATGTACAATTATACGTTGGGGATGTAAATTCGTGAATGAGGCTATCCACGAAAACCACAAAAATTGAGACCCCACAAAATATAATGATTTCACTGTAAACACATATTTTGGTTTCTAAATGAAAAAAAACCCCAGAGATTAAGCTATTTACCCCTTTTACAATATTTAATAGTAATTTTCACTGGGGGAATTTCGCGAAATAACCATTGCAGCAGAACGCATGAGGCTAATTTTGTATTCCCTTTAGTCTTTTATACTGGCTGTAATTATTTTCGCGGTAATTATACAATCGTGAAAAGCGCGAAAAATCCCCCCACGATTTGTACGTTTACAAACTAAGAAAGTACAAGCTTGCCTTAACTTTAAACCTCTTTTTAAACACCATTTTTTCCAGCGTTTCCCAGATTGAGCATGTTTTAAAAAATCTTCCCGACAATGTGGACATCTAGCGCCTGTCGTGTAGCGTCGTCGTCGCAGTTGATCAGTGTGAAATGTTGGAAATATGCCAGTACAAAATTGTCGTATGACCCAATTACATAATTCATGTTCTTTTTCAGAATGACTTTAGGATCATATCCTATGTAAAGACTGCAGACATTCCAAAATATTATACTCTGATGTAGGAATTGTTCACAATCAAAAAGGAGTATAGAATTATTCCTGTCAAATTTCCAGAAGGTTGTAACAAATTTATACATGTAATAACGAACTTCTTGGAAAAAGGAGGGACATCCAGTATTACTTACAAATGATTTTCCATTGTGACCTGAAATTGGATTATATGTTAATCAAAAATTCATAACGGGTATGTTATACAACTTTACTGTTTTTTGATGTGCACAAAAACAGGGTTTTGCGCACGTAATCCGGATAAGCACACAACTTGCTAATAACAGATGCACACTGGGTGCACATTGGTCTCCTTCCTTTAATGTGTTGTCATCAATGTTTGATGTTTCTGTACGTCTTTTGTTCTAGTGAATATTGTTGTGTCTTTTTGCGATTTGTAGTTTTGTATGATGTCACGTATGTGTCACTTTCTTGTGGGTTTGTTTCGCTGGATGAGTGCAGGGTGGTCATGCTGGAGATCATTCCCTTCCGTTCTGATTCTCCCATGTTTTATCCTCTGATCCTGTGACCAGTGAGGTAGTAATAAACATATTGAAAAGGTCTCACTTCTCACTGACATTTTTTTATGTTAATGGTTCGAAACTGAAGTATCGTTCAATTAAGAGGACAATGAAATATTGTATTGTTAAATATTTTTTAAAGTTCGTCAAAAAAGTTTCAAATGACAGAAATGTAACTCTGGTTGATATGTTTATAGGTAACTCGTCTTGCCTTCACAACACAGTCGTAGTTTGAGCTTGCTCTAGTAATAGCGCGCGGTATCAACCGCAGTATGAATACATCATAGACAGGGGACGATCGAATGATATACAGAGGACAAAGAATAGAAATCCTCAGACAGAGGACTGATGAATAATGTGCAGAGGACTTTGCTGTTGAAATCGTTACTTTTTTCATCTTCTTCATTTCTAGTATGCAAGGATCAATTGTTCTTGGATTATCTATTAAAAAGACAAAGTCACCAATGTATCTGTATTTGAAATTGAATTGATGTTAGGAATCCTGAAGTATTTTCGGTAGAACTTTGAGCAAATCTGGTTGCAGTATGTGCTCAACTTTGCAAAGGCAAAATAATATATATACTTGCAATTTGGTTGCAAAAGACTAAATTAATTACCTAGGTACATGTACATGAAAAATCAAGCATGTCTTCAGAATTTATTGAAACGAATGCTTTGTAAAATTGTTATTTTTGCTATCAATCTTCATGTTAAAAAGAATCAATGTTTAGCAAAACAAAACCAGCACACTACATTGATTGCGATATCTATGATTTCCAAGTGTACATTCTCTAATGGTTTTCTCTTGTAGGTAGTGAGTTCTTGTTCTGACGACGTCTAATGGAATAAAAAAATATTCCACAGATGTGTGATCGAACCTAAATTACCTCACTCTTCAGGCAAGCATTTATGTCAATCGTGAACCCCTTGTAGCAATTAAATGTCCTTCCAGAACTTATTTGTATGCTATTATGTCTCCATTAGAGAACAGGCGAGAATAACCAAGTACCTAATGACATCAGTCTCTACAAGTCTAAAAGATTCAAATCAAAATCCTCCAGAAGATGCTGTGATGATAGCACTTGATTTATATTTCCCTGAAAATTCCATTATTATCACATTAAGTGCGTATGACTTTTTCAAATTCGATTTATTTGCTTTCGTCTCTTCCAGCAATTTAAACAAAAAATGTCAAATTCCCAGATTATTCCTTCAGTAGCAAAAACCAAACATATGAGGACTGTTCTTATGTTCGTAAATGTTAATTGCTTTTGATAAATATTTACATAGATTTGTGTCACATGATGAGGAACCTGGGGCTCAACGTATTACGTTTTTTTAAGTAAAGTCACCATACATTCCTACAATGAGAAAGCTGTTTTGTTTATTCACCAGCACTCTCAGATGAACAAGTGTGAAGTTTTTTGCGCTCTTGCGTATTAATCTATTGGACTTATGTATTGCCTTCGAATGTTAAACGTCTTCAAATTCAGTAGCAATATTAAAGAACAGAAAAAGTTGCAGCACAGACCAGACATGCACGTTTCGGGTACTTAACCTCGTCAGTGATCGAAAGACGTAGCAGGATAGTGGGATATGATGCTACAGGACCCACTTTTTAGAAATTTCAAGAAATTTTGATAACAGAAATTTTCGAATGCGTTGAAGAGACAGACGATCAACCTAATTATATTAATGTTAAACGTCTTCAAATTCAATAGCATCATTTAAGAACAGATAAATTTGCAGCATGGACCAGACATACACGTTTTGGGTACCTAATCCTCGTCAGTGATACTCAATCTAAATAATGTGATATGGCCAAAGAGTTAGAAAATTATTATGTTCAAATATGTACAGAAAGGCTTCATGGTTTGGTGTGTCTGCTTTAATTATTTGTAGGATAGTTTTGTGTTGGTGTATTATGGCCCCCTGTTGTTCTTTGACATTGTTTTGTAAGATATTTAGTCCCCTACCGGCTCGCTGGAGGGGACTTATAGCTCTCTCCGTCTGTCTATCTCGCTTCAGTTATCCGGACTTTTTTCTGCCGTTCTTGCATATATTGAACTCATTTTTGGTATGTAGATATATCTTAATGTGATACAGATCAAGTACGAATTTGTTACGATTTACCTATTTTTACAAGAGTTATGGCCCTTGGACGTAGCAAATTTCATCAAATTTTAAGTTTCCCGGACTTTTCTTCGGTACTCTTGCAGATAATGAACTGAATTTTGGTGTTTTTGTGCGGCTTCGCATTAGATAATCTATTATCTACCTATGGTAAAGCACGGTCTTGCACTTTAACTCTGCGGATATTGCTCAGATATAAATGTACTATAATTGTGGTGTTGTTTAATTATGTGATGTTATTTTTCTCGTTGTGTCCGTCTTGTTTTTTTTTCTCTGGTGTGATCCGCTGTGATCACAGGAGCTCCATGCCAACAACCCTCAATGACATCCGCCCCTTCCCATCTCTCTCTAGTCAAAGTTCAAGGAAAATCACGATTCATTTCGGAAATATAGTGGCCAACTTGATCGATATGATTACACAAAGTAAATAAATTTTGCAAAAGAAATCGTATTTGCTATATCCTTTCTTATTTTTATTCTTTTCAAAATGTATAAAACTTTGAAGGGTTTGACAGTAAGTGTTGTGAATATTTTCCCTGACATGGTCGCCAAAGTACTTACTATATATATGAGTTAAAGAAGATCCTGACGATAATCTCAACAGCACTCACAATAGAACACAAAATTAAGCATCGACGGACCCCTGAAACCACAGACAGTGCATATATTCTTTATATATTGTTTTCATTTTCTTGTATGAACATCGACGGTTGGTACGGCTAGCCAACAGGGGATGCTTACTCCTCCCGGGCACCTGGTCCCACCTCTAGCTTGCTAGGGATCCGTGGAGCTCAATTTGGTGCTCATTTGTGACGCACTTATGCACTTTGCCGTGTGAAGCTCGTAAAAAGTTCCCCGCGAGGGGTTTGACAGTAATTGTTTTAAATATTTTCCAAGACATGGTCGCCATAGTACTTTCTATATAGATGAAACCACAGACAGTGCATGTATTCTTTATCTATTGTTTTCATTTTCGTGCGTTAACATCGACGGCGGGTGCGGCTAGCCAACAGGGGATGCTTACTCCTCCCGGGCACCTGGTCCCACCTCTAGCTTGTTATGGGTCCGTCGATGCTTAATTTGGTGCTCTATTGTGAATGCTGTTGGTTTAAACAGTATTTATTCATTAACTTACAATTTGTTTAATACATTACAATATTGATAATATGAGGATTGAGTAACAAGATGAAAATCTTATGTAAAACTCTCTCCCAAAGAATGCTGTTAGGATTATCGTCAGGATCTTCTTCAACTCATTTGAAATATTACATCGCAAACCAATGTAAACAAGCCATTAAACGTGATCGATTGACAGAATGGACTCATCTTTTTCGTGTGCAACTTCGAAGTAGACCGGAAATACGTACGTAATGTAACTAGGAAAGCTTTTCTCTGATTGGTCAAGTATATCTAGGAAGCGGTAAATTTAGAATAGAAAATGTCAATACATGAGTCATGTCAATTAACGGCATATTTCTTTGGTGAGAAATGTATTGTAGATCGATTTTTTTACAATTCCTTCACAAAGAATATGGACCTTATCATAGAAAAGAATATATAACAAAAGATATTCGATTCAAGATAGGGAAATCCCCTCTCTGTATCTATTTCTAAACTTCCGGTCTACTTTGACGTTGCACTATTGAACTTGAGAAGATCCTAAACAGGACAACGTTTCAGAGATCACAGCCACAGGAGCTCGATGCCAACGATCCACAAGAATATCCGCACCTTCTTTTATATAAGGAAAGTAGGGGCGGATATTCTTGTGGATCGTTGGCATCGAGCTCCTGTGGCTGTGATCTCTGAAACGTTGTCCTGTTTGGGATCTTCTCAAGTTCAATAATAAGTTCTAGGAACTAAAAAAATATTTCATTATTGACTTAAATGTCAGAGAATTGATTGTTAGCACACTTTCGATGTCATGGTATAATAAATACTAATTCATATCAAACTTTACAGCATAATGAAACCTATTAAATGAATTACATAAAGCCTACATGTACTCCATACTTTCATTTGACTAGACATTTCTATGTATATTGGGAGTTCTATGTTGTACATTGTATGTTGTTCTATGTGCCTATGTTGTATATTGGGAGTTCTATGTTGCATGTTGTTCTATGTACCTATGTTGTATATTGGGAGTCCCATATTGGGAGTTCGCTTTTTTCATGTAGTGGAGGTTTTTATTTGTTTGCTTTAGTTCCTGTTTTATCCTGGTTTTGTATGCTTTCGGTTTATGATTTTCTGAACAGTGATTATTTTGCCATTTTTAAAAGCCACCCCTTCCCTTTTGTTTGGGAAAATATGCGACATTTTTGCTTTAATCGTGAAATCTTAGACCAAAGCTACTTCTTGTACTGAACACTCAAAAACTTGTTAAAAATCATGTTATGAAAGATTTGGGTAATGTAAAACACTCAAACTATCATTACATTCAATTTCTGTAGAAGATTCTTATTGCAAATGATTTATACTTCAAAACGAAAATTTTAGGACTTGCAAATTGGGAATTTATACTTAATATTTTGGGGGAAAAAAAGCCAAATTTTGACAGGGGAAATAGCCGAAATTCGGTGGTAAATTGGGCCCAAAAAATCACTGCCTGAATTGTCGATTTTGTCCATATTTCTCATTACTGAACGACCATTGATGCCATGAGCAAATATGTTCGTTTCCAGTGATCATCTAAGAGCTTCTGTTCTACTTTTTTGTTTAACAATTTGTTGTTTTTATATTTCGTCAATGCCTCTGGTTTTCGAGAAGTATGATTTTTATTTGCGATAAAATCAGAAATGGATAAACAATCAATTTTTCATTAATAAAAAGTTCAGAGCGATTTCATAACTATTGTTTTTAGGCAGATTGAATTCCGCTTAATAAATGTTTGCTTTTTGGTTCCTTTTAAATTTTGATTCGAATTGACTCAAGGTTTTACTTAAAAAACATGGAATTTTCATGGACGCGTCAAGTAGGCATCACAAATAGATATATTTCTTTTTATGTAATAGGTCTTCACAATGATCGAATCATTAATCAAAACAGGTCAAATTTCCAGAATGGTCCAGACATGCACGTTTATGAATCATTTATAGAGAACCCTATATGCTAAATACAGACATGTATCATTCTTAGATGGATAGAGATCTAAAGTATGTGATTGTATTTAAGGTTATAAATCATTATTACGATATCCAAGTGTTTCAATAGAAATCAAAACTTTGCTGCATCCCTTTGTGTTGTCTGAACTTGGGTTGCATACCAGCATCTCAATTAATTTCATCGTAACATTATCTGCATACTCGTAAAAATCTTTTGATTTCATCCTCAAAGCAAGCGCGATACTAAAAAAACATAAAATAGTTACGCATTTCTTATTTGCTTTCTTTGCATTTAATATGAAAACCAGATCTAGACATTACGAAAGAGAAATGATAGATGATTCCGGACTCTCAACAGTTGTTAAATTGAGATAAACCAATCTTAAACCAATACTCTATCTTACTGGAATAAATCGAACTCATAAAAAAGGTAAGCCTCTGTTTGATTTGATTTGCATTAAGATTGTCCATCCGTTGTCTAAAAAACAATTCAATTATAAATCTTAAAGATTGAACATTGTTTCAAGAATACAAAATGAGTCTATACGGACACCCTCTGGCAGCAGAGGTGAAAACAACTTTTTTTCACTTAAATCCGATCCCTGGATTTCTTTATAGCATATTTGGTAGATTTTATGTGTACAATGTTGTTCAAATCAGTGAACGAAAATCAAACACAAAAGCTGTAACCAGATTCCAAAATCACAATTGAAAGACTTACGAATTCTGGAAAAAAAGCCAGAACTTTCTACGCGAAAAGAAAACTTGGACATAAAGAAACACAACTTCTGTTAAAATAAGCGGTTGATCAAAAACTGTGACTTTATGTTGTTTTCGTGTCTCATTGTCCACTGTTGTTTGCTGAAGTTACTTTGATGTCCAGTTCTGCCGTGGCCAGTGCATTGCGGAATGACTGATTCACTTACACATGAAGTACTTGATGGCTATAGCTACCATTGGCAAATATGTCATTGGTCATGTTGGTATAATGTGAGTGATTAGTTTTGTTTTCGGTTTTTGTTCATGTTGTCATGTTCATACATACATACATTCGGACAGATAGTGAAATATATGACTTCGCTGTATAGAAAACGAGCCCCGCTTCTCTATGAGTGGATTTAATGAGAATCAGGACTATTTGAGGGGTTGCCTAACATCCTTTATTCAAGAAAATGCAATGTTGCTTAGGTGGCGGTGAAGACCCCGCGGCCTGTTTCGCTTGCATGAAAGAAGACTAAGCATCAATTTCTAATATGGTTACCATAGAAACTGTTTTACAGACTTAATTTTTTTGTCAAAAAAGAAGAATTCAAACTGTCATTTCACAAATTAGTATTCATGTATACAACCCCAGGGATTATACATTCAAAACATGCCCCCAATAGTAGAAATTGGAGCAAAAAATGGGCCAAAAAATCACTTTTTCACCCAAAATAGCAAGTAAACAAAAAAATTTGTGAAAATCTGCTACTATGCAATTACAAGAAAAAATCTTCCTCTTTCCATACATACCAAATTTATATGATGTTTATCGGTTTGTTCTCTCGGTATTTTCCATGAAACAAGCAGGACCACAAAAATACATGTTATTTCTGGCATTGAAATCAGCACATGTGAGAGTCGCTCAAACCGAAAGTAGAAAGTGTGTACTAGCTCTCAGAACATTTCATACTTCTGCATATGGACTTTTTACCATCTACAAGTCTTACAAAATCATCAGAAATACTGAAAAACTCATTGTGATTACTCATATCCTAGAAATTCTATCACAGAAATCCACTTTCAAAAATCAACAGTGGTGACTTTTACGAAACTATGGCTAAGGGTCAAGGTCAGGTCTTCACCGCTACCTTATAGATTAATTCCCTCATACATATAGTTCAAATGTTCAGATTTAGAACAGGCGCATTTTTGTCATAAAATATTTTTTGACCACAGCAATCCGGAAATGGAATAATCCGACGAACTAAAGATAAAATTGTTATTGCCTTTATTTGCTTAAGGTATGCTCCTCTCCATCGATGAAAAGTTCTTGGGAAAAAAAAGCATAATTTAAATTGTTCGTAGAATCTCGTGTTGGCTTTAGGTTATGTCTACAATAGAAAAAAATAACAGTTAGGCTTCACCAATAACCCAGGGCCTTAATAGAATTTTCTCTATTTTGACCTCGAAAATCACAAAACAGACATGATAGCAAAATTTTCATATGCCCTACTGATAATGCTGAAATGGTATATATGTCCAAATGATGATAGAGTATCATGACTCTAGATAACAGAATTGTGAAGATTTTGATAATATCAGAATTCAGTCTAATATACACCTAATGTAAAGTTTTTGTACACATAGGTACTGATAAACATAGCATTAGAATTAGACTAATTTACAAAATGTAGTACTGTTGCTTATCTGAAATGTTCATACATACAGCTGTCCTCCAGAACGGATGTATATGATCTCTTTTTAAAATCTACAATGTTTATACCAGGTAAAAGGGCATTTTTACATACGAAGCTGCCTTTATTCACATAGTAGGCAATATTAACTGCGTGTTTAAACCAGATGAAAATGTAATTTTTATACTTAGGGAGAAGGGATAAATCGATAGTTTTCATGAAAAAAGTATAATTTTTATCAATCTTAGTCAGAAATGACGATTTTGCAATTTCCAATGTCCTTTCTAATAGTCGCTTTTATTATTCCAAAACGAAAGAAATTGTTGAATGCATACTGATGATTTCAAATTTTAAAAATTGATAATATTCTTCTTGCCATTTTTTTATTTGAAGAAAAGGAATTTTCTATCTGATCATTGACCATCAAACAATTAAGATATTTGTGAAACATCAAAGACTACCATATATTAACGACTGTCTACAAAGGCGTCAGTTTATGATACCCTTACAACATTGTTGCGTGTTTACTCACAATAAAGAATAAAGGAACTTCCTTTTGGCTCTCTAAATACTTCCGGAAAGCATTGTAAATATTATAGTTTTGCGTCCGTCAGGCAGTATTTCTATAGCAATAATTCATATCAATGTATACGTATTTCGAATTCATTTACAGATTGATTTGATGTTGACCCTTTTAGGGTGTACTTTCCTACATTTATTAATATATTGATTGGTTTTCCTTAGAATTCGGTTGAGAAGGCCGCCACGTGTAAGATACATGTACATGTATATTGTATTCTAAATTTCCGACTTCTCTGCAGCATCTGATAACATTTTGACCAACGCACGAAATATTTCTCCACAGCTTTAGGATTAACATGATTATGCTACTGTTTTATCATTTTACGTTATCCCTTGAGTGTTTAAAGCTGAAAAGACATAAAATATTCCTAGTTCCTTCACCTCTGGTTAAGGTCATCGAACAATACATGTACATCACTTATAAGACATAACCAAGTGATTTACAGCGGACATTTTGATGGAAATTTTTTTTTTTCGTAAATTAATTGTGCGAAGAAGTAGTCAGTGACACTTTTTTGTTTGGCTTTACCACATTGCATGATTTTGTCTTTTAAGACTCATACGTAGTAAAATATTCGTAAATTGGTCATTTTTTTATTTAACCTCACAGTATGCCACAATTCAGAAATAGTGACAATATGATTATGCATTTAATTATCATTATTAATTAATACAATTTGTTCGTGTACTCATTGTTCTGAAACAATGTTATTACGAAAATGGCATCAGTATATCCCTCCTAAACATTTTTCTAACTTTTCTTTTTAATACGCTACTCACAATTTGGAATTATTCATCCACTCTAAGATAGGATTCTAAGTGACACTACTTCTTGCAGATCTGTAAACGGCTAATTCTCAGAGAATAAAAAGGCACGTTACAATGTTTGTCCGACCATATGGGTGCTTTTTTAATAGGTATGGAATAAATATTGGATCTTCCATGGTACTTCCAACGGAATTCAAGAAATGAGTTATGTGATTTTACATTTGCAAGAAAGAAGATCCTGACGACAATCTCAACAGCACTCACAATAGAGCACCAAATTGAGCATTGACTGACCTCTAGCAAGCTAGAGGTGGGACCAGGTACAGTACCAGGGAGGAGTAAGCATCCCTGTTTGGCTTGCCGCTTATAATAAGCTTATAAGATAAGGCATAAAATCAGACATGAAAAAATTTTTGTAAGTGGAAAGTTCGAGAAATGTATTAAAAAAAACTGAACCGTATTACTTATACTGGATCCAATAAGAATCTGAATGAATGTAGGGGATCTCCAACGAGAATCAGGTAAAACAACCAAGTTCGACTACATCTGTTTGCATGATAATGAATTTGAAGACGTTTAACATTGCTTATACATGTGTTTCCCGATTGACATTAATACAAATGGATTGTTTTCAATAGAAAACGGAAATATATTCTATAACATGCCCCCCCCCCCCCCCATTGGATACAAACTGACACTTTTACTGGGGATGTTTATCAATGAAACAAATACAAGAGAGAGAGTTTACGTGTATAATTAAGGTATGTACTTATTATTCCAACGATTTCTTCGAACTATACCATACCAAGAAACGGAAAAGAGACACACGACATATAAACATGAAACAAAAAAGACTACACATAAATCAACGAGACCAATGGGTAACCGCGGTGCCGACTTTGGACGGCCATTTGCCATGCAAGTAGCAAATGGTGTGGTTAAACTTGATAACGTGCGCACAACCCTCTCACTTCTCCCATTACCCAGAGGTATCGAAGAGCGTACAAGTGTGGTGTAAAACAACATCCTCACTGTTAGATGACCACACACAAACAACACCGCAAATAACTGTTGAAAAGCTTCTCTTTTTATCACAGAAGATCATAAAGCAGGAATTTTATTTCAAAATATAGAAACATTCATGGTGAAGTTAACTGAAATCTGCTCATAGATAATCTGTTGTTATACCACAACCACAAAACGCATGAATAAAAAAGATCTTTCAAACAACAAAGGGTGTCAGAAAATTATTCCATTGCCTGCGCCTCGCTTGACTCTATATACATTTTATAATTGAATGGATAAATCAATCATTTCATATAGCCTGATCCCCGACATCTCCTGATAGCCACGCAATATGAGAGAAATCTTTTCCCTCTCTAGCAATTTAATCAAGGAAGCCTTTTTGAAATCGTGAATCCCCCTTTAAAGCCATGCTATCACACTTGATATCTCCCCAATGCTATCACTGCAGTGACCGTATAATGCGATGCGCTGGAAAAATACTTACCAGTGTTCGATAAAAGAAGATTCTGAAATGGATAATTGAAGTGTTTCATAAAGCTCTGAAAACAACAATTATATGGTAAGTAATTATTTTATGTCACCTCGTCTTTTTATATAAAAAATCTAATTTTAAATCATTTTTTTCTAAAATACAATTAAAAAGTTTCGTTTTGTTTTGGTCCGTGTAAAATTTTCATCTATTATGTAAAATAAATTACGTTAAAAGTTCTTCGAAGTTGCTATGCACAAAACAAACAAGATTAAAATCAATTAGAATGACTGGTTTACGTAATTGCTGTAAAAATCGAGTCTAGGGATTAAAATGCTATCATATAAAAATTTGTGAGAGCAATGCGAAAAATTTACGAGGTTTCCAATTATTTTAGACTCTGCATATTGTTAGAGCCTCATAACGTAGAAATTGTTGTATGTTTATATCCACTATTATTTGTTAGCGTTCACCATTTCCTACTTATTTAATGTATACCTACTGGGAAATGAGGTGTTAAGCATGTTAGTATCACCTCCATAGATTGAAGGATAATTGGTAGCAGACATGATGCAAACAAATTCCTATAACTTTTTTATTTAAATACCTTCACTGTGGTTTAGCCCCAAAAATCGAATGAAATATACTTGCTTGTTACCTGAACTGCGAAGAAATTGGAGTCTGGAATGTTAAAAAGTGACACAAATATTTAAGCATTTTTGTCCATTGTCAAAACCATAATTATGATTTGTAATTATGCAGTTAACAAATTTCAAGGTTTTTTTAAGGTTGCTTTTTTATTTTCTGTATTTATTTGCACAGTTCTGTTACTTTATCTTACCATTTATTTATCCATATCTTCGAGATAACTTCAGACCATGTTATCAATCCTTAGAGAAAAGTAAACCGAGACTGGACACGTGCTTCATGTGTTGATAAGATACTCTTTTATGCGTGTGTCTGAATTTTTGGTAAAAAAGGAAATTATGTCAAATGTTAAGAGTACAACGAAATATAGCTGATATTGATTGTTGAAATAAGACATGTAAGATTTATTGGCGTACAGTTGTCCCCTATGCAAAAATGATCCATGACATCACTCCATGCATATGCCTTACAGAAATTGTCTAATCTTAGCAGAGTTATGTCGACAAGTATTGTTCTTGAGCTGTCTAGTCATTGTGGAGTTATATTAATTATTTCATTCATTTTTGTATTCAATTAATGTATGTTTAGTTTGCGCTGAAGTATTCATTATCATTATCATTTTACCTCACTAATACATTTTATGGGTCGTCTTATCAACATACATTATATATGAAAAGAGGTATTATATATAACGGTTTCGCATTGTTTTGAAAAATCACGATGCTTTATTGTGTTGAATATACAATATACAGAAAAATTAGAATTGACTAAAAAGGAATACAAGCTGAGGCTGTTTAATCACAGTGGATCATTAAAACAAGCCTATATAATATGAACATGAATTGCATTTGTCAGTTTCTCATATAACGATTATCTAGCTTGGCTTGAACATCGTCTTTGCATTTGGGCAGTGTCTTTAAGTGATACTTCTACATTTCTTCGAACAAAATTCAGAATAAAAAGATTCCATCATTAAGGGATTATCTAACTAACAAAGAAGTTAGAGTCAGAATCTACATTTAACCTACATTTGTAATATCCACGCTTAAAATCACAAAATAAAATTAAATAAAATCTTAAGGTGCTAATGATATCCATGTAATGTATCAAATAATGTTTTGTCGATTAACCCTTAGCGTGTTGATTTTTAAATTCAAAGGAGGGGATCTCCAACAACACCCGGTTGTAGCACCCACAGCAAAACCCCAAAACACCCAATGCAAAAACACAAAGCAGACAAGCACGGAAAGAGACGCATAAGGGTCAAGGAACGTCAACGCACAACACAGAAACATCAAACACAAAGTACTACACATAAACCAACGAGGCCAATGGGCAACCGGTGCCGACTTAGGACGGCCATCTGCCACGGAAATAGCAGAAGGTGTGGTTATCCTGGATTACGTGCGCACAACCCTACCACTTTTTCGATTACCCAGAGGTCTCGAAGAACGTACAATTGTGGTGTAAAACAACCTCCTCACTGTCAGATGACCACACACAAACAAGACCGCAAAACGCAGGGGCCCAAGCAACACAGATGAATGTGTAAATGGATATAAAAAGAGGGCGTACGTAATACAATCCGTGCTCTGCCGCCGCGAGCTCATGTATGTTATCACCCGAGGAGTCCGACTTTTTCGACACTTTACTTGCATTTGTACATCTGAATCGAAGGGTTTCTTTTCCTCGGCAGACTACGGATCATACAAATCATGGACATGTAGTGACCTGTGTGGTGCCTTGTCCTTCCTCTTGGACGGTGTTTGTGTTGGATTTGGTGAGGATTTATACAAGCAGGCTGTGGGAATTCCTGTGGGTACTGGCTGTGCGCCTCTTGTTGCGGATTTATTTTTGTACACTTATGGAAATGAATTTATCCAAAATCTTCAAAAGCAAAGAAAATTTGATTAGCTGGGGTGTTTCAATAATACTTCTAGGTGTCTGGATGATATTCTAACCATTGACAATCGTGCTTTTGTATTATATAAGAATGAAATTTATCCACAAGAATTAACCCTTAACAAGGCAAACCTTTCAAGTACAGAAACACCCTTTTTGGACCTGAATATCGAAATTGTGAACGGAAAGATTCATGCGGGTGTGTGTGGCGGAGGGGGTGATTTTGGATTCAACATAGTAAATTTCCCTTGGCTTGACGGTGATGTTCCGGGATTGCCGTCGTACGGCATTTGCATATCACAGCTCATCCGGTGCGCTGGAGCATGTACTGATATTTTGGATTTTCACAGTAGAAATTTACAAATTACCAAAAAACTTTTAGGTCAAGGTTTCCGCTTTCGTAGGCTGGTTGAGACTTTCTGGAGGTTTTGCGGGGATTACAGTCGGTTTTTTTTAAAATTCGGATCTATACATGCAACAGAGTACATTACTATGGGTATTACACAACCTGTCTTTTATGGTGATATGATAAACAAAATAAAAAGGATCAAAGGTAGGCAGCATAACCATCGAAAATGCGTCAGAATCATCAAACGCCTTTTATACCGTGGATATGATCCTAATGTCACCAGACGGACACTAGGCTTGGTACTTGACCAATCTACAGTCTTGTACAAGCGCATCCTTGAGACCTGTACTCTGACTGACTGTGAAGACGGGACTCTATGACGGGCCCTGTCCAAACCTCTTTAGAGAAGACAAGGCCCCGACCACCTGTCCTCTGAATGTCAGTCGGACTCCTCGGGTGATTGCATACATGAGCTCGCTACAGCCGGCAGAGCACGGACTGTATTAAGCATGCCCTCTTTTTATATCTATTTACATATTCATCTGTGTCTCTGGGGCCTCTGCGTTTTGCGGTCTTGTTTGTGTGATGTCATCTTACAGTGAGGAGGTTGTTTTACACCACAATTGTACGTTCTTCGAGACCTCTGGGTAATTGGAGAAGTGAGAGGGTTGTGCGTACGTAATCCAGGATAACCACACCATTTGCTACTTGCGTGATAGATGGCCGTCCAAAGTCGGCACCGGTTACCCATTGGTCTCGTCGGTTTATGTGTAGTCTTTTGTGTTTGATGTTTACATGTCGTGTGTCTCCTTTCCGTCTCGTGCTCGTGTACTCGTCTTTTGTGTTTTTGCATCGGGTGTTTTGGTGTTTTACTGTTGATGCTGCAACGGGGTCTTGTTGGAGATCTCCTCCCTTCTTTTTACACTACAATTCCACATTCTAAATTGAAAGAAAGACTCGCAAAAATTATAAGTAATGCGTTTACAAGTAAGAACGGTAATCGCAAATACAAATTTATTGTTGTAAACTATGACAAAACCTACTTTGTAAAAGAAAAGTCCGATTCTGAAAATAAGTACACTGAAACAGACATTATTCAGATGTTAAACTTTCTGATCGACAACATTTTTGTGGTGTTTGTAGGAAAGGTCTTCCAGCAAATTGTCGGAATTCCAATGGGGACCAATTGTGCCCCACTCCTTGCCGACATTTTCCTTTACTCGTACGAAGCTGAATTCATTCAATCTTTGGTCTCTGAAGGGAAAAGATACTTAGCTTCTGACTTCAACTTCACTTACAGATACATAGACGATGTGTTGTCCATCAATAATCCAAAATTCGCGGATTACCTGAGCAGTATCTATCATTCGGAGCTTGAAGTCAAAGAAACTACAGAGAAAAATAATTCAGCATCCTATTTGGACATAATGTTGTCCTACGACACTGATGGTCACATGAACACCTCACTCTATGACAAACGTGACGACTTCAATTTCAGCATTACAAACTTTCCTTTTCTGAGTAGCAACATCCCTTCATCGCCTGCTTATGGCGTGTTCATATCTCAGTTGATACGCTATGCCAGAGCAAGTACCAAATATACGGATTTTGTTCTGAGAGCTAGGCGTCTTTCAGATAAGCTTCTCAGTCAGGGATATGTTTGTGACCGACTAACATCGTCACTGAGGAAGTTCTACGGTCGATATGGGGAACTCGTCATACACTATGATGTCCCACTTTCCAGAATGGTGGATGATATTCTGCCATAGACTGTTTGAACCATCCAACCAAAGATTGTACTCTATATCTTCCAAAATGGAAGTAACCGGATGTGACAGTTCTACCGAATTGAAGCGACGGATGTTGCATGGAAGCAGGAGATGCTTACTCTTCCTGGGCACCTGGTCTCACTCTCATATCGGGAGTTCGCTTCTTTTCATATGGTGGATGTTTTTGTTTGTTTGCTTTGGTTTCTGTTTTATCCTGATTTTGTATGCCTTCGGTTTCTGATTTTCTGGGTTATCGATTTTGTGCTGTAAACAGGGATATGGTTATTATCCATATTTGTCATTCAGAGAGGACAGGTGGTCGGGGCCCTGTCTTCTCTAAAGAGGTTTGGACAGGTCCCGTCATGGAGTCCCGTCGTCACAGTCAGTCAGAGTGCAAGTTTTAAGAATGCGCCTGTACAAGACTGTAGATTGGTCAAGTACCAAGCCTAGTGTCCGTCTGGTGACATTAGGATCACATCCACGGTATGAAAGGCGTTTGATGATTCTGACGCATTTTCGATAGTGATGTTGTCTATCTTTGATCCTTCTTATCTTGTTAATAATGTCATCATAAAATGCAGGTTGTGAAATACCCAAAGTAACATACTCTGTTGCCTGTATTGGTCCTAATTGCAGAAGAAGTTGACAAGAATTTTTGTAAAATTTCCAGAAAGTCTTTACTAGTTTGTGAAAGCGAAAACCTTGTCCTAAAAGTTTCTTGGTAATTTGTAAATTTCTACTATGAAAATCCAAAACATCAGTACATGCTCTAGCATACCGGATGAGCTGTGAAATATAGATACCATAGGACGGTAATCTAGGAACATCACCGTCAAGCCAGGGGAAATTTACTATGTTAAATCCAAAATCATCTCTTTCTTCATACACACTTGTATGGATCTCTCCATTAACAATTTTGATATTTAGGTCCAAAAATGGTGTTTCTGTGTTTGAAACGTTTGCCTTGTTTAAGAATCAATTGTTGTGGACAAATAACATTTTTATACTTTTCAAAAACAGGATTGTCGATAGTAAGAATATCATCCAGGTACCTAGAAAGAAGGGAGGAGATCTCCAACAAGACCCCGTTGCAGCATCAACAGTAAAACACCAAACACCCGATGCAAAAACACAAAAGACGAGTACAGCACGAGAAGGAAAAGAGACACACGACATGTAAACATCAAACACAAAAGACTACACATAAACCGACGAGACCAATGGGTAACCGGTGCCGAGGTCTCGAAGAACGTACAATTGTGGTGTAAAACAACCTCCTCACTGTAAGATGACATCACACAAACAAGACCGCGAAACACAGAGGCCCCAGAGACACAGATGAATATGTAAATGGATATGAAAAGAGGGCATGCGTAATACAGTCCGTGCTCTGCCGGCTGTAGCGAGCTCATATATGTACAGTGTAATCACCCGAGGAGTCCGACTGACATTCAGAGAGGACAAGTGGTCGGGGCCCTGTCTTCTCTAAAGAGGTTTGGACAGGGCCCGTCATGGAGTCCCGTCGTCATAGTCAGTCAGAGTGCAAGTCTCAAGGATGCGCTTGTACAAGACTGTAGATTGGTCAAGTACCAAGCCTAGTGTCCATCTGGTGACATTAGGATCATATCCACGGTATAAAAGGCGTTTGATGATTCTGACGCATTTTCGATGGTTATGCTGCCCTGTCCAAACCTCTTTAGAGAAGACAGGGCCCCGACCACCTGTCCTCTCTGAATGTCAGTCGGACTCCTCGGGTGATTACATACATGAGCTCGCTACAGCCGGCAGAGCACGGACTGTATTACGCATGCCCTCTTTTTATATCCATTTACATATTCATCTGTGTCTCTGGGGCCTCTGCGTTTCGCGGTCTTGTTTGTGTGATGTCATCTTACAGTGAGGAGGTTGTTTTACACCACAATTGTACGTTCTTCGAGACCTCTGGGTAATTGGAGAAGTGAGAGGGTTGTGCGCACGTAATCCAGGATAACCACACCATTTGCTACTTGCGTGACAGATGGCCGTCCAAATCGGCACCGGTTACCCATTGGTCTCGTCGGTTTATGTGTAGTCTTTTGTGTTTGATGTTTACATGTCGTGTGTCTCTTTTCCGTCTCGTGCTGTACTCGTCTTTTGTGTTTTTGCATCGGGTGTTTTGGTGTTTTACTGTTGATGCTGCAACGGGGTCTTGTTGGAAATCTCCTCCCTTCTTTTTTTGTCACAGGGGACACTCAAATATCATAATTAAACGATAGAATTCCACTGTATTCCATTGATTATATTCTTTAAGTTGCAATTTCATGGCAATCTAATTCATTTAAATCAAGAAGTACTTTATGTCTATGAAGTATTAGTCTTAATTAAATGTTCTGTACTGAATCTATAGCAGAATACCTTCTAGTGCTTACGCGATAGATGGATATTAAATTGGCATATGTAAATCTCTCTCTTCGGATATCGCAAAAAAAAACTTATTTCGTACAATAGCGTTCCTGCACTGTGAATATAAAAGATGACCGTTTTGGTTGTTTTAAGTTATCATCAAACAGACAAGACGCGTAGAAATACTCATATCATTTACTTAATTCTTATTCTTGTATATTTAAATCAATATTTCGACTTACGTAAATAAAATCATCTCCTCTATTCTAAAAATGAATCATTCTCTTGATAAACTGTTTAAATCATATAAAAAAAATTAGTCGTAACCATACTGTGAAATAAAGACATTTATACATTCAATAATAACACATCTTCGATTCAGGAAATTCCGTTAGGAGGTAAGCTAAATCTGTTTGTAATCCTCATAAAAGAGAAATGTATGGAGAATTAAGATGTATACTCCTTTTTGAATCGTAAGGCTGTAGAATACATTTAAATAAATTGATATTCATTCGAAATCCATTATATTCATACCAAGACTTTTTTTAATTAAAAAAATATTAAAACGTTTTAAGATTCTGAGAAAGTTAAACAAACGACTTCATAAGGTCTTCTCTTAAATTTGTTTGTGCAGCGCCTGTCATCAATTTTTTAGTAGTAGTACCTGAAAGAAATTTCGATTTTACTACATTGATAATTTTGTCACACCCAATGAATGGTAAAATAGCTATGAACTCATATCTAACGTTTATAAATAATATTATGTAGTAATCATGTAGTAATACGGAAGTGTTCCAACTCAATACCTTCTTGGAGAAAATTTCAAACCAATTTACATGCACCAGACACGTGTTTCGAATATTAAATTCTCATCAGTGATGCTTCCTGTCAAAGTGTTTTTCATACGCCGCCCAAATTTATTTCACACGCGCCCTCTGGTTTTGTTTTAAGAATTTTTTGCTTTTGTATTTACTTTATAGAGAATACGCGGCTTCAAATTTCCTGTAGGGTCGATTCAGTAATCTATGTTCAAAATAGCATTGAAGAACTGGTGCTAAGATGACAAATATGGATAATGACCATATCCCTGTATACAGCACAAAATCGATAATTCAGAAAATCAGAAACCGAAGGCATACAAAATCAGGACGAAACAGGAACCAAAGCAAACAAACAATAACCTCCACCACATGAAAAGAAGCGAACTCCATTAATGTTAGCCTCCTTTAAATCCGATGATATTTTTCAATAAAATTGCAAGTTTCCGAAATACTAGTAGCAAGAAAATATATTTGATGTCAAGTTGATAAAAGACCAAGACAAAGCTTCTTTCAGGTGACCAAGATGGAAAGAAGTAAATACACTTAACAAACATAAATGAGTTAAAAGAAGATCCTGACGACAATCTCAACAGCACTCACAATAGAGCACAAAAATGAGCATCGACAGACCTATAGCAAGCTAGTGGTGGGACCAGCTGCCCGGGAGGCGTAAGCATCCCCTATTTGGCCAGCCACACTCGCCGACGATCAAGTCAAGGGGAACGATTTAAACTGCTCTACACTGCAACAAGAAATAAGTGTTTATATTAATAATACGGAAGTGTTCCAACTCTACACCTTCTTGGAGAAATTTTCAAACAGCTAATAGGACTTTTTAATGAGACAAACCCGTTAAAGGCTTTAATGTTATGATACTTCACACCTAAATTATGTGAAAGAGATCTCCAGCGAGACTACCCTGTATGGACCACAGCGGAATACAAGACTGTCAAACGTAGGGGTCCAATGTAACCCAAACAATCTGTCATAAGATATCAAAAGTAAGGGACATACGAAAAAACAAACTGTCATGTGTTGTGTTCGAAGCGTTGTGTAAATTTAACGCTTATTTGTATAATAATCTATACACGTATCTTTTGCTCCTTGTACTTTGTATACGTCCTTAATGTACCTTGAAATGATAAACTATGAATAGGGAGGAATATTTGAGCAGAAACGTCACTCGAGCTGCAATAGACCATATCTTTATAATTTATGGATTTGATATTGGTGTCTGAGAACTCTAACCGTACTGTATTGTTGATGAAATAATGAATTCGATAGTTTTACTCTACTAAAAAAAATCAATATTTTATCAACCAATGTTAAAGACCACAGCAAGATGTAAATCGACAAGACAAAATACATTTTGACATAATGGTTTTGCTTCTGATACATGACAAGGTTTCATAACGGAAGAAACTTTCGTACAGATGAAACATACGACAAAAAGCAAATGTATTTGAATCAGGCACTTTTATTATTATCGTAAAAATAATCTAGTGCAGTTTTATAATTTATCTTCCTGTCTTCAAAAACGTGTTAAAAACAAATCTAAAACATCCTTATCGCTTGAACAAATAATGTTATACCTAAGACATGACAGCATCTGATAGACGCGGATCTTACGTCTATAATAACGCAAATGTGTACTTGATGTTTCTATGAAAATCCTTCCTCTTAATCGTTTTTATTGGTTGACAAAAACTTCATATTTCTAAATGATTATTAACAAAAATGGATGATGAATGTCTTTTGGAATTTCCAAATAATACATCAAAAAGAAAATTAAATGTTTCCAATGAGTTAATGTAGGCTTCTGTTTTCTGGCTTGAGACAACAACATAAAAAAATGTTCATTTACACTACGGAGCATACCGTTTTAGGCTTGTCCGATGTCTGTACGCTTGTCTTCAAATATTGTCTTTATTTATTTATTTATTTATTGGCGAAAGAGTGCTCCTACTACATATATATTTTTTTACATCAACATTTTAAATCGATGATTTTTACGATTGGATATCGTCTACCTAAAGATATATTATTTTACCATTTTTTAAAATGTTTTAATGCTAATGGTTTCAGTTTTCTTTTCCATCTATTGCAGTCATTTGTACCTATTACATAGCCATTTGCATTTGTCAAACTTTTCACTTTGATCACAATTTTCCATAAATGTCATAAAAGAAAGGAGGGGATTGCCAACAGGACATCAGTGCAGCACCCATAGCTTAAAGACCTAAATGCATGACGGGCCTTGATCAGTACTTTTCCTAACAAAATGGATAGTTTGATAGTGGTCATTCTGGAAATCCTCTCCATCTCCTTACGTAATAATGGAAAAGTTGTGCGATCAATGCGTTAGTTTCGCATTCTTACGTGAAAGTTCTGTGATATAAAGTAAACAAATTTTTCTCCAATCTAGATCTTTATGAGCTTTCTTACCATCGAGGTACATTTTGAATGAAAAATTTAATATCGATGTTTCAATACAGGAAAATAATTTAGGATAAGTAAACTTTTCTAAAGATTTAATATTCATTTTGTTCTCTACATTCCTTAACTCCTACAATAAAATACCGCCTACGCTCTTTATAACCGTCAAATAAACAAAATTAATGATTTTGCAAATTCAAAAATGCCCTATCTTAGTCTGTGCAGCAACTATCTTCATATCTGTTCATGGCAATTAATTTGGTTCCGGGCATCTTAAAAGGAAATCTCAGCTTGCACACTGTGCCAATTATCCAATAATATGCCCCATTATGGCTACCAGTCTTATCCTAGCATGAACAAAGCTTCACCGATCTGGTTTCGCACCGCTTCTTTATTCTATAATCAATGATTTAGTAACGCTTATAACTGATGCATCATAATTTCTTTCGTGTGATGGTGACTTAAATGATGTTCTTACGTAATACTTCAGTTAACTTCATATGCAGTTATTCCGCTTTGTAAAAATGATTTTTTTCCTGAAATTTTGTTATATTCTATAAGCAATATCAAAGGGAGTTCATACACGTGTATTTGTCTTCGTTATTTTGTGCAACAAAAAAAAACTTTATGGGAATGATATCATCTTGAACATGATAAGGAACAATTACGCTTTATTTTTGCTTAACCATTGAGTAATTTATGTGGGATGTACAAAATTAGTAAGGGAAGCCAAACGAAAATTTGGACGTTTTTTTTTTGTATTATCTTTTTTATTTTAGTACTGGTGTATTTATCTATCTATATTTCCAATTTCAGAGTTGTATCTGAGAGTACTTGCTAAAAGCGATTCTCAGAAAGGAATACACTTTTTATAGATCGAGCTCAAATTGCTCTTCGATTAGATTTTGTTTTTGTCTCCTTTGTTCATATGTAGATTTTGGTATCATTATGTTGAAATTGATGTTCCTTGTCCATTTTGCGTCTCTTGTTGTGCGTGTCTACTCTGTGTTTTAGGTTTAGGTGTTTGCTGTGAATGATAAAACTGGGTCTTGTTGGAGATCTCCTTTTTATTGATAGTACATCTTGCCTTAAATCATAATCAGTAGATTTCGAATTTCTTTTGTGAAACTAATTTCCGCGAAGGTGGAAAAAAATGTTAGAAAATTATTTCCTTATAGGAGTATTCTTATCTCAGTAAGTACGTCTAATGATTCAGAGACAGACTTTGCTTTAATGCAAACGTCTTTCACATGAGTACCATCTAAGTACAGAGATATGCTTAAATGAGAGACCCCTTAGTCATATATAATTGATCAAATTTTATGATGGTGAAGTGATGTTCAAAGATTACCGTCATACGGCATTTACATATCACAGCTCATCCGGTACGCTAGAGCATGTACTGATATTTTGGATTTTCACAGTAGAAATTTACTAATTACCAAAAAACTTTTAGGTCAAGGTTTCCGCTTTCATAAACTAGTTAACACTTTCTGGAAATTTTACAAAAATTACAGTCAACTTCTTTTAAAATGCGGATCTATACATGCAACAGAGTACATTACTATGGGTATTACACAACCTGTCTTTTATGGTGATATGATAAGCAAAATAAAAAGGATCAAAGGTAGGCAGCATAACCATCGAAAATGCGTCAGAATCATCAAACGCCTTTTATACCGTGGATATGATCCTAATGTCACCAGACGGACACTAGGCTTGGTACTTGACCAATCTACAGTCTTGTACAAGCGCATCCTTGAGACTTGCACTCTGACTGACTGTGACGACGGGACTCCATGACGGGCCCTGTCCAAACCTCTTTAGAGAAGACAGGGCCCCGACCACCTGTCCTCTCTGAATGTCAGTCGAACTCCTCGGGTGATTACATACATGAGCTCGCTACAGCCGGCAGAGCACGGACTGTATTAAGCATGCCCTCTTTTTATATCCATTTACATATTCATCTGTGTCTCTGGGGCCTCTGCTTTTTGCGGTCGTATTTGTGTGATGTAATCTTACAATGAGGAGGTTGTTTTACACCACAATTGTACGTTCTTCGAGACCTCTGGGTAATTGGAGAAGTGAGAGGGTTGTGCGCACGTAATCCAGGATAACCACACCATTTGCTACTTGCGTGACAAACGGCCGTCCAAAGTCGGCACCGGTTACCCATTGGTCTCGTCGGTTTATGTGTAGTCTTTTGTGTTTGATGTTTACATGTCGTATGTCTCTTTTCCGTCTCGTGCTGTATTCGTCTTTTGTGTTTTTGCATCGGGTGTTTTACTGTTGATGCTGCAACGGAGTCTTGTTGGAGATCTCCTCCCTTCTTTTGATAGAGTGTACCTCAGAGTGAGTTGACCGCTAACGCTCCAAAGCGGTCTATTCGGGATTAACGCGTGCGGTATCAGCGCGTGCGTTGAATTTTGTAGTGCAAGATCTTTGACCTCGCGTATCATTACAATGCAAATTTATGTTAATAAAATTAAAATAATGATAATTTAATAAAGCAGTTATTGACTTTTGATTTCGGTCTACTCATGACATACAGACCTGATCAGGAATTGGTTAACCTCGACCTTTTGCCTCGGTCAACCAATACTTGACCAGGTCTGTATAGTCAGGAGTAGACCTCATCAAAAGTCAATAATTAGGGGATAAACGTACTGTGTTTTGTGGTTCAGACAGGTATATGTAGTATAGACTGTTGGAAACGCAGTTATACCGTCGGGGCTTGTCCCCGACGGTATAATGTATGTTTCCAACAGTATATCCAACATATACAAATGTACCTGTCGAAACCACAAAACACAGTACGTTTATCCCTATTCTAATTCATGTGACATATTTTAACTTTTTATACCCCTCGAAGGGTCTCACATATCGCTTTAGAGGTGACGTTGCTACGGAGGACTAACAACGACCAACAGAGATTATTGCGCTGCAAAATATGAAATAAAACTGCTTCGTATTTATTACAATGGCGAAAAATCAAAGTGTTATTAATAATAAACTTACTTGCTCTGTTGTTTACTTAAGAATTGAATGTTTATTTTGCCATTTTATTGGATGATGAAATGTCAGTTGTCGTATCACAAATTGTGTAAAACCGCGTAGCGTAGCGAAAATAAACATTCAATACTTATAATTACCAAACATATGAATTTATTAAAAATTTTTACATATTCTCAGAAAATAAACGATTGAGTACGTGGTGTATGAAAATATTAAACTGGTACGAACTAGTTCCCTAACAACAAAAATGTGCGAGAGGAAAAAAAAAAAGCAAGCCGACATTTAATCTGGAAGAAAAGCATTTCCCCCTTCAGAACCTCAGCATGTTTTACCTATTTGCACTTACTGCTGTACTCTTATGACGTAATTTGTGACGCGTTGTTTATCGAAGGCAGCAGACCAACTTGCACATAACGACATAAGCGGCACAGGTTTGCAATATACTTTTCGTGATGTAGTCTTTGACGGAAGTAGATAGTACGCTTGCGTGGAAGTTGGGCAGCAGACATGACAGTTGAAAGTAGAACAAGAAGCAATTTGTGTTGGGATTTATACGGACTCTCAAACCGCATATCTTGTACCTGTAGATCTTATGTGTGAAGGAAAAACACGTTGTCAAAATGCTTAGAATCAGATAAACAAACACATTTGGTAATTATATGTGGAGAACGCCATTTAAAAGCTCATACCTTGTAGTTTTACGTCACAGTATGACGTCATATGAGCGAAGAACAAAGGGAGGCATGACGTCATACATAAAAAGTGCGCTTAAGCTTGTAACGTGCAAATTTACGTAGGAATACATTTTGAAGTATGTCAAGAGAGTCGGATTGCGGCAGGTATACCGTCGTTATACATGCTTGTAGAAATCCTCTGAACCAATCAGAATGCGTGAAACAAACAGAATGAATTAGAATTGTATATAGTAACATGACAAATATGGACAATGACCATATTCCAATACACAGTACAAAATCGATAATTCAGGAAATCACAAACTAAAGGGATACGGAATCAGGATAAAACAGGAACCAAAGCAAACAATCACAAACCTCCACCAAATGAAAAGAAGCGAACTCCCACTTTGGAGTGAAACCAGATGACCAGGAAGAGTCAGCATCCCCTGCTTGCATGCAACCCCCGTCGCTTCAATTCGGCAGAAATATATCACATCCGGTTACTTCCATTTCGGAAGATATAAGTATAGTCTGTGGTTGGATGGTTCAAATGGTCATTCTGGACAATGGGATACCATAGTAAATGAACAGTTCCACGTATCGACCGTAGAACTTCCTCAGTGATGATGTTAGTCGATTGACTGAGCAGCGTATCTGAAAGACGCCTAGCTCTCATAACAAAATCTGTATATTTGCTACATGTTGGAGATCCCCTCCTTTTTTTTTCTTGCTCTGGCATAACGTATCAACTGGGATATGAACACGCCATAAGCAGGCGATGAAGGGATGTTGCTACTTGAATACAAGATTACTTAATTGACTTGTCAATTTGTCATTTAATGTAAAAAGTAATACAAATTGCATTGGATTCTTCGACTTATAAGTGGTGAAAAAAGGGCCTCATGGGCCTTAAGGTCCTTTGTTCCCTTTTTTTTTGGAATTACTGCCCTTTGCAAAACAGTTAAAGTCACCGTTATTTAGTCATGCTGGAGATCATCCTTGGTTGAAATATAGTGTAGAGTTAAAGAATATTGTTACAGTCCTATCAATTTCAATTTATTTATTCAGATAATCCAACTTAATGGAATACAGATATAAACACTATATACACATTTTCAAATTGTTCATGGTAATATAAATAATAATAAATAGTATTACTAATTACATGTATTATAATACATTTGCAATAGAAAAATCTTATCAAGGAGGACATACTTTTGAATTATTGACTCTGCTGTATTGACAGGGAAACTTCAGATTGCGGTACATCAGAAATGCATGTTTTAGATGACGAATCCTTATCAGTGGTACAAGTTTGACAAGCCAAAATAATTCAAAATGACAAAATACGTTACATGTAATGAGAAAAAGGGGAGCAATGAAACTGAGAAAACGAGAAAATTGGACCTTGGCAACGTGAATTAAGACAAAATACGAAGTTTTAAATTGTTAGAAGAACAAGTCAACTTCTATATATCCCTTGTATGTCTTTAGTATATTACGAAAGTAGCTACTTAATTATACAGTATTTCATTAAGTTTGAGTATAATTTTCAATTAACCCAGTCTTCAGATGTACATGTACAATGTTCAATCCCTACATCACCCTAAGTATGACATTAGCCCTTTCTCCAAGCTGTAACTAAGACTCTAGTTACCATCATAACAATTACATGTACAGATATGTAGATTGGAAAATCTCAATAACCAGCCTTGCTATTACCATTTCCCATAGAGTAAGAATACAAAATCTGTGCAAAATGTATTCGTCTGTAACAATTACATGAAAACCATGTGATCCATGATGTACATATACAAAGTGTTTCCTACAAAAACGGAAGAAACTGTATTTAGCGTTTCACAAAGCCGACTTCACATACAATAGCTCACAATTGAAAGAGACAAATATAAATCAAGACTCATTTTGAACATGAATGTTTTTTGAATGCTTGCGCAAAACAATCCGAATCGACTTGACACGAAGAAGTCACGACCTCCAAGTAAGACAAACTGCGTCTTGTGTGTCTTCTCGGTGAATTAAAGGAAGCAAGATTTGACCCAAATTCGTAAAGTATTTACTGAATTAACTTACAGATATGAGATTAGATTGACAATACATTTATAAATGTTCGTGTTATGTAAAATCTCTGCTTCCAAATATGATTTATTTCAGATTTTCAGTCGTTGATATTTAATTCTTTATTGCTATAGCAAAAATTAATGGTTCGACATTTTGAATGTAAAGTGCGTGTAGTAGATTGTTGATGCAATGAATTTTCCAAGTTAAGGTTCTCCGAGTGTCACGCATAGTCTATAAGTCGGAGATCAAGAACATAAACAGAATTACTGAACTAGTTTGTGGTGATGTTTTTCATTTTATAACACAAGTATCCGAAGTTGAAAGTTCAAACGAGGAAACTGAACTTGCTGAACAATGGCAACGTTTTCCATAAAAAGTGTCTTTATTCAGTTTGCAAAGACTGTTTCGATTTCCTATTGTGTTTGCTTGCCACTGGCAGCTATGCAAATAATTACAGGCAATGATGGGTTTTGGAAGATATGAAAGCATTGTTTGTTTGCATAAACTGTGATGGGAAACAGTTAAGATAGCCTTCCAAGACGCCGAGCAAGATTTCCTCAATATGGATTAATTGAAATCGCCGTAGTTTAACCTTTTTCTTTTCGTTTCAGTCACAACATTATAGAAACCTTTGTGGTCCTGATTGGCAGTTCACCTTATAAAATGACCTCTTATAGAAGTTAGAAACAAAAATACTTAGAAGAAAATAGCAATACCATCTGTTGTCAAGTTATATCAATTGAAGACAATGATTCATTTTATTATATGTACAAACTAGGCTACTTGAGTCATGTACAGATCTGCTGAGACAATGAACGTAAAAAGGATACATGTTGTTTAATTGGATCGATATTAATAGTCTTATATCCAACTGGATTAATTTCCATTTCATTCACTGTATAAAGGTAAAATCATCAGAAAAAATAATTCTAAATATGCCTTAAGGTATAGTTTCAGAGACAAAATTTTTTTTCATACATCCATCTGCATTATTAAAAAAAACAATGGAGAAAGTAAAATAAAATCTTACAGGATATAATAAAATATCGTACTAAAGCTTTTGCTAACGGAGGACACTACTTCATTCTTTAAAGCTTTTGCAACAAATCGAAATTTTTATTTTTAGCGATTTTCTGTGAATATCTATAATATCAATCAGGAATCCATGATGAATGATGGAAATCTGGAGCAGTTATCATTAATGAATGAAATATATCATTGTATATGCCAGATGTTTACATGGAACTGAACGAACATTGTTGTATTCGGAGCTATTTTTGCTATGTTAATAGATCAGAGGTCAATTACAAGTGTAATTAACATCTTAGAGATAATGAACGTAAAAAGTCTCCATTCTTTTCAATATCTCCGAGATAATGAACATATGTTTTGAACGTTTGCAGTTTGTGTCACTATCAGTTACACAGTCTATCTTGTTCCATTTCAGAATAGTAATTGGTTCCGTCAGATTTCAATCATAATGAATTCTTGGATAGTGCGCTTCTTTCCCTTGTTATCATCGATGATTTTCTCAGCAGGTAAGACCGTTAGAAAAAGATTTTAACCTCTTTAAAAGATTTATCTGATTAAATATTTTAATTTCCTGTCTGAATTTGATGAATGGTTACTTCCTAGTTCAAACAGAATATTAGACTATACATAATTAACTCTGATAATTATACAAATTTTATAAACTGAAAGACTTGTCTTTAACATGAACTTGGATTAACTTTTTGACTTGGTAAGGCTCATTAAGATAATTCAAAATTATTTCATGTTACCTTCAAAACGTGTTTAACTGAAATTTTTAATTTCCTTATAAATTGTTTTCTTTTTCCCTTATACACTTTTCACATTGAAGAGCTTCTATCCTGTATCCCTCTCAGATTATGGAGCACACACTTTTGGTATTTCGCATAGAACATCAATTTGCCTTGATTTGAAAGGATACTGAATACATTTCTGAGATATAAGCAACGTATTCTATATATTTATATATCTTACATGTTGACACTGGATTAACTTTTTTCATGTAAGGTTCATTTTATTTCATCGAGAGATTAGTTGGACTTTTTCCTTACTAATGTATAGAAAAAAGGGGACGATCTCCAGCATGACCACCCTGCACCCACCTTCCTTACCAATGCATTTACCCTTCTTGTTGCTGTGTACGTACTTGTTATAAGGATCTCTCTCTCTCTCTCTCAAAAAAAAAAAAAAAAAGACACCCGCACTCACATTATGCTGATCGCATAGCATATGTATGTACGTCATTGCTTAAATTTCAGGAAAAGAAGTATTTCTAAAACTGTCGCGTGGCATCATATAACAGGTGTACTTGTGTGTGTTGAAGAATTATAATTTTAACTTTTCGAAAAGATACGATCAAGTATAGACTCATTGACGTCAGATTATTTTATACTTGTCAGAAACATCGGGGATGGATAAGTATACAAATAGTATTCAAGTGTAGCATCGAAAGCTTACAAATAGAAAGCCATGTCAGAGAAAAGCTATCAGTTAAATCAAATTGATAGAAATTTGACTTTGAAAGCATGAGATGTAAAAATTGCAATATGAAATTATGAAAATTGAATGTGCTCGCAAGAAAAGATGACATTAGACAACTCGTGCATTTTAAGATATTTTCACATTTCAACATGATCATTTAATACAGACGCATAGAATTTGGCTCTTTAGAATTCGCACAGCATTGGTATCTTCTGCATTAGTCACTTTTAAACAGTACTTTCAACAAAATTGGCCCAATTCATTTCTAATTTCAATATTTCAATTTGCATTAGGTCAGTTGTTATTACACGAAAATAAAAAGAACGAAATATCTCTAAAAAGACGACTGTGAAACCGGGCATACAAAAAAATAAAATAAAGAGATGGAGAGACATTACATAACGCCTTGTCAGATCATGACGATAACAGATGACATTTTGAATAATCTGTCAAATTTTCTACGTGTTAATTTGCTCTTTACTATTCGCGCAGCATTGGTATCGAATGTACAAAATTATTCTTAAAGTTCACTTTTAACAAAAATGTACTTCTTCATCTTCAATACCTATTTGCGTTAAAGAAGTCGTTTAAGGTTAATTGTCATTAAATGTGTAGATATTCTTCAGGACGACTTTGCAATGTCCACAGAAACCGAACAGAAACAACAAGCACATATGAATGTTTAACGTATTCAAATTCAATAGCATTATTTATAAACGGATAAATTTGCATCATGGACAATAAAATTTCAGATACCAAAAGGCAGCAGCAAAAACATAATCCAATGATACAAACAATTGGAGAGAATAAGTCATTAATAAGATAAAAAAAATAATTTGAATGTGGCACAACTGAAATAAAACACACAAGGTTTTGAAGACAGACTTGGGGGATAGTTTCATAATTAGTGCTATCTATATCTGTTAATACAGCATAGAACGCTAAGTCCCTTTAACCCTATGTGAATGAATATCAAGCACAAAACGGTAAAACAAGAGTCCGAAAATCAAACTCAATAGACATAGAAATCCTTATAAAAATACATGTTTAAAACAAAACAAAGATAGGAAGAAGATCCCTAACAGTGCAATACATTTTAACGAAAAGAGAGAAGCGGGTAATCAGACGGATGCAATAAACAAGAAACAAAATAAAAAAAATAATATTTTAAATGAGACAATCCGAACAGCACTCACAATACAGTACCAAATTGAGCAACGGAGCAACGTCGGAAAAGAACAATCTCCACAGAGTCCAATATGTTCGCCTGTCTTTTTTACATGTCAAAAACTTGAACTTAATAACTTTGAATCATGTTAGACACATATTGGACATGGTGTTAAACGTTTTCATATTCAATAGCATCATTAATTTTAAGAACAGGTACATTTGCAGCATGGACCAGACATGCAAGTTTCGGGTACTTAACCCTCGTCACTGTTCCTCAATCTAAAAAATGTAATATGGCATAAGAGTGAGAAACTTTTTATGTCCATAATGTACCGAAAGACGTAGCAGGATGTGTCGGATACGATGCTACATGACCTTCAGAAATGTCAAGAAAATTTTTGAATGCGTTGAAGAAACGATCATCCGAAGTTGATCGAACTTGGCTACATGTGTCCTCGGGGACTCCTGGTCCACCAGCTGAATATACATGTATATCGTGAGAGGACATCTCAACTTATTTCTTTATGTTTTTAGATTGACCCTGGGTTATTAAAAGAATACGAATTCCGGTACAATAACAAACCAACACTTTACTCATTTAAATATTTTTGAAAGATTCTCTATTATAGCTATGACATAAAAGGGTGACGTCGGGCTTTACCAAACAAAATGATATCAACTTCGTCACAGTTTTAAGTTGTGGCGGAAAAAGCTAAGATATAATCTCAAAAATGTTTTCACAAACAAATCTTTTTGTCTTTTATATCAACAAGATTATTTAAAATGGCTGCAGCACTTGTACATTTGCATCATACATGTACTTAAATAATTATGCATTTAGCTATAGATAACTGTAGCTGTTCCTTGGCCATGTACATGTACCATCATCAAATTCATAGTGTGTATGTATCAATCCCTGAAAATATCAGCCCCCCCCCCTACACAGGAGATTACCATAAAGTTGTGCATAGAATTTTTTTGAGAGTTTGTCAGAATTTAGAAGTTCTCGGCCTCATTCCTCGGTAACTAGGCCATGTACCCTCACAAAATTCATAGCGTGTATGTATCCATACATAGGCATGAGTCCCTGACAATATCGGCCTCTTTACTATAACTATAAGATTTTGGACTTGGAATTTTCGGAGAATTTTCATAAATTGAAGAACGAATGGTAATAATTCTCGGTCTCATTCCTTGGTAACTAGGACCTGTACCCTTATCAATTCATAGTGAGTATGTGTCTATGCCTAGGTATGCATCCCCGAAAATATCAGACCCCTAACCAGGCGATTACTCTAACATTTTAAGTTAATATCAACGGCTTGTATTGCTTACGCTTTGTGTTTTATGCTTTTTGTTTCTATTGGAAAAGGGGTGGATTAGATTGTCTAAGGTTCCGAATGTAACAAATCTTTTTTTTTAAATGAGATTGTTAATTTTGGCTTTAGAAAATTTGCATTTTTTTTTATTTCGGAATCGGAATTGTCAACTGTATTGAGGAATGCAGTTGACAATTCAATTGTCAATTGTCAACTGTATTCCAAAATATGTTTGCCATTGTAAAATGACATTTAATTTTGATTCCTTGATGTCAATAAGGTTGTTAATAAGAGAAGGGAGGGGATCTCCAACAAGACCCTGTTGTAGCATCAACAGCAAAACACCAAAACACCCGATGCAAAAACACAAAAGACAGCATAGTATGAGACGAAAAAGAGACATACGACATGTAAACATCAAACACAAAAGACTACACATAAACCGACGAGACCAATGAGCAACCGGTGCCGACTTTGGACGGCCATTTTCCACGCGAGTAGCAAATGATGTGGTTATCCTGGATTACGTGCGCACAACCTTCTCACTTCTCCAATTACTCAAAGGTCTCGAAGAACGTACAATTGTGGTGTAAAAAACCTCCTCACTGTCAGATGACCTCACACTAACAAGACCGCAAAACGTAGAGGCCACAGCAACACAAATGGATATGTAAATGAATATAAAAAGAGGGCGTGCGTAATACAGTCCGTGCTCTGCCGGCTGTAGCGAGCTCATATATGTAATCACCCGAGGAGTCCGACTGACATTCAGAGGGGACAGGTGGTCGGGGCCCTGTCTTCTCTAAAGAGATTTGGACAGGGACCGTCATGCAGTCCCGTCGTCACAGTCAGTCAGAATGCAAGTCTCAAGGATGCGCTGGTACAAGACTGTAGATTGGTCAAGTACCAAGCCTAGTGTCCGTCTGGTGACATTAGGATCATATCCACGGTGTAAGAGGCGTTTGATGATACAGATGCATTTTCGATGGCTGTGTTGCCTACCTTTGATCCTTCTAATTTTGTTTATCAGATCACCATAAAAGACAGGTTGTGTAATACCCAAAGTAATGTACTCTGTTGCGTATAGATCCGAATCTTAAAAGAAGTTGACTGTAATTTTTGTAAAATTTCCAGAAAGTGTTAACTAGTTTATGAAAGCGGAAACCTTGACCTAATTTTTTTTGGTAATTTGTAAAAGTCTACTGTGAAAATCCAAAATATGAGTACATGCTTAAAACATAATATGAAATGTTTGATTGTGACATTACTTCTATTTGATATTTTGACCTTTTTCCATGTTTCGCAGACCTTAAGAGACACATTCCCTTCCTACAATGAGAAAAAAATCAAAAGGAACATACAATTTCACAAACGAAATATATTATCTTTTATATTAATCAGATTTTTAAAATGGCTAAAGTACGTGTACCTTAGCATCTTACCTAAAAAGCGCGTTTAATTAATTATGCATTTTGGAATAGATAAGTTTAGCTGTTTCATTTTTAGAACATTTATGAGAATTTATGTATGCACTTTTCCATCATTCTGCGTAGTGTACGGACTCTACCATCTCTTAGCCCTAAGATCACAACAGGTAGTGGTGATATCTCTCCACTTGACATCGATGTTTTGTTTAAGATCACAATTGTATTAACCAAAGGAGGTAAATAACTGACATGGAAGACTTGGCTTATCATCGGTGAAAGTCTATTAAGATAACTGTACAAATACAATTTGATTTTATGTAATGACACGAATCCTCCTACACCCTAATCAATTCCTGATATCACAGAAACCATCATCATGGAAGCTTATTAAATGATCCCTATCTGTGCAGCGTTCCCCGTTTCAAATATGCAATTTATACAAATGTTACCATATGTTGTTCAAACAGAGATATCTCAGATATGTGGTTTGATATGCACTTCTTAATTATCAGGTAATTACTTATCGTAATCAGGCCCACGTTCCATTGAAAAGATAACAGGTCAATTAAGTGGTATGCTTTGCTTAAAAGCGTTTCTCGTATAACGAGTTTTCTTCAAACTAAAATAAGATCAGTGACGTTATGTATAATAAAATAACTATAAAACAATGTAACTAATCTTCAAACCTCTCACAGTTAAAACAGTAAGAGTACATGTGTACATATTGAATGTATAGCTAGATTGATACAATTCTAATATCATAAAAACGAAAAAGCCCTAATTTTGAATATATCACTATTCTCAAAGCAAAAACAAAAACCTTTAACAGTTAGAAACCCTGAAAAGTTGCAATTGGAATATAACAAAATATACAACACATAAAAAAGAAAATTTCCAATACATGTATAGTACAAACCTCAAAACATAAACATTGGTCAATTGGAGTACATTTGTATTAAGCAATCCCTAAATCTTAAAAATGTTCGAATATAATACAATTCTCGAATCATGAAAATGAAATATTCTGATATATCACAATCCTAAAAACTTAAAAATGTTCAACTCAATACCCAAATAATTAAAAATGTAAAGTTTTTATTAAAAAATATCCAATATCCTGTGAAAACATAAGAAAATTAAAATTTGGTATATGACATAATCCATAAAACATAAAAGGGACACTTAGGTTTTAATTTTGAATATTGTTTGAAAATATAATTATTGCAATACAACATTCTTCTTTTGACAATAAGTAGAAAGATCTTACTAAAGTTAATTTTTATTATAAAGTATGTATAATTTTGTTTATATAAAGCACTCTGGATTTTTATGGGGATCTTTATAAATACCATTCTTAGTGTTATGTTCCAAACTAAAATCAAAAACATTTAAATAAATCAAAGCTTATGCTTCTTCTTAACGAATCACAAAGCTGAACAACATTCATATAGTTATACACAGATGCCACTTGCTTAATCGAACACAAACCGATCCCATTATATCTACTCACTTTGGTATAAAACATTTTTGTAAAGAAAAATAAGCTTCACTGATTAACTGTTACGTAACAATACAGAGATCTAAAAAGCTTTTGCTTCGTGCAGACTTTTTTCAGGTGCCTATCTCTAATGTAAGACATATGAAAAAATCAGATATTATTCTGATATGTGGCTCTCTTAAAGGAGCTTTGTGTGAATGATTTGACGCTAGCTTAGATAACGATTGCTTTATTTACTAATATTACATAATTTTGTGATAAGAACATGCATTATTTTACAAAGTTAGAAGTAAATCCCCGAAAATTCGTATCCTGTCTCATTAATTAAGAGAGATATGACATCGAAAGATTATTTATATATTTTGTTTTGCAAGCGCGATTGCACTTACGAGTAGATCAACCCGAAGCAGCAAAACCCTGTCTTCAGCGACCGTTAGAAGCAAATATCTTGATATTACATGAAAAAAAGTTGTTACTTTGTACAATAATAAAAGTCTTTGAATTCATGTAACAAAAAAAAAATCACAAAATTATATGGTCATATCATGGATCAGGACAAGGGGAGTAGTGTCCAGTGGTCAAGATTAAAATCATAATATGATAACCTCTCCTACCATTTCCTTAAATATTTTCTAGAACCCTGCATGCAACAGTCAATGTAAAGTAAATAAAATAGTGTGTGTTTGTCCGACATTCCAGTGTCAACCTTACAGTCAAATGGTACTAGAATCCATTCATCTTCCAGGTACTTATCTTTTACCGGTGGATAATGTCAGTCATTAGTACGTGAGGCTTATACTGACATCAAAAGATAAGATTTGTTATCTTGATACTTCATCATGATCTCATGTCTGTATGGATAAGCACGGAGACTCTTGTCCTCAGATATTCTTTGACTTCACGGTTAGAACACTTCCTGTTTCCTTAATCCTGTCTTTGTCCAGTTTGAGAGGGAAATAACAGAAAAGGCGAACGGTTAGAGCAAATTTGAAAAAAAAATGAAATCAATTTCAATTTTATCATACTAAACCAATTTCTCGTAAGATTTCTGTTTACCAGAACATAAATATAATTATGATAAGGTTTTAGTATCTTAAAGATCAAAGTTGGTATGTTTCTATTTTCATCATTATACGGTAAGGAGATAAATTAATATAGCTAACAACAAATTTGAATGTACGATTGTTAAACGTCTTCAAATTCAAAAGCATCATTTAAGAACAGATAAATTTGCAGCATGGACCAGACATGCACGTTTCGGATACTTAACCCTCGTCAGTGATCCTCAATCTAAACAATGTAATATGGCCAAAGAATGTCAAAAATTATTATGTCCAAAAATGTACCGAAAAACGTAGCAGAATGGATGGGATATGATGCTACAGGACCAATGTTTTAGACATTTCAAGATGTTCAGAAATTTTCGAATGCGTTGAAGAGACAGACTAAGTTGATTGAACTTGGCTACATGTGCCCTCGGGGACTCCTTATCCACCTGCAGTGATACTCACCAAGTAGTTCAAATGTTAAACGTCTTCAAATTGAGTTTTTTAACATCAAGACAATAAAACTACTTAAGGTAATGATATATGTGGTCATCCTTGGAAGACATACTCGGATGTATTTTATAAACTTCCTCGACGAAATTTTTCGTGTTTAATTACCACATGTTTTTATGGGAGGTTTTCCACGAAGAATGTCCTTAATACGAGGGGAGATGAAATAAATTGCGCATTTGCGTCATCCATAAGTGCATGCATTACAATGCAAACTCAGCAACATAAAACGTATTAGAAGATGTAAAAACTGATAATTATCACCATAAGCCCACTGTTATATAACTATTCAATTCAATTTTACAAATGGATATTAGAACATAAGAAATATATGTTCAAAGAAAACTTTTTTTCAATATGTATTTTGATATTGGATAAAAATCAGTATGGTTTAATAAATTTTGTACTCTTGCTAAGTAGACCCACGCAAAATTTCACATCGAAAGAATTGTTATGTGAACTATTATAACATTTAATCATAATCTCTGATTATTGAAATTTACGTGAGAAAATTCCTTAAGATTTTGCAATTAATTCTGTATTTATAAATTGGCAAGATCAGCTTCTCTCATACTTGAGTTTCATTGGAAGTAAAGTAGATTTGAAGTTATCGCCCAATCACATGCCAAACAAAGTGACTGTTGAAATATATGGCCTAAGCGCTCGCTGAAAAGATAGTCGATGCTCGATTGGCGGATTCCATACTTCATTTATATCTATTAATGTTTACTTGAGATAAGATATTTGGATAATTTTTTTTTCAAAAATGTTTGTCCATGATGAGAAAGATCTGAAGACAAGTACAGAGAGAGTCAGCTTGACTATGCTAATTGATTGGGTATAAAGTTTCCATTGCACACTTCTACGGATGTTATAAGAGATATTTGATTGCTTTCTAAACCAATTTATCCAGAGGAATCCTGATGTAGCTCAGATGGGAATTCAGGAGAATTTTCATTCAAAATGCCTTACATGGCTTTTATGTGTTTTGTGATAGCATATGGATATTTTCAAGTGGTGCGATCCGTACCACCTGATGAACAAAAACTTTTGGAAACAGTTCTGTTTAACTTACAATCCAGCCTCGCGACCAGTCTTCAATGCATCAAAAATTGTCATCGTCAAATTTGGAATTACTCTTATACAGATTTCAGATATGGTAAGTTATTGAGAATGTTTGTTTTTATTTTGTTTTTCAGCCAAATTGTCGCGGATTATTCCTGATGAACAGCGTCTTCTAGAGACAATTCTTCTCGACTACAATACGGCGGCCAGACCTGTATACAATGCTTCCCGTATTGTTTCTGTTTTGTTTGGATTTACTTTAACTCAGATAGCTGATATGGTGAGTGACTTTACAGAGTTCAAGAATTATGATTTATTTTGACATTAAAAGAAAATTGTTTTTTTTAAAGATCCTATCCAAGAATAACGCAACAAAAAGAAACGATTAAACTAAATTTTTCTATGAGATTTGTCTTCAGAACAATAAAATCTATGCATGTATCTTATTAATAATATGATACGACGTGTCAATGCAGGGATACCAAAGATTTGTCTTTATGTGACGTTAGGGATTTATCAGAAGGGCAAACCCTTCAGCACTATGGACGATTGAATGCCATTTAATTCCTTTTACCGCTATTGTGTTTACCTTCGGATTATTGTTCATGACTGCAAGATTGTGTAAAAAATAGATTGTTTTTCTCATCTTAGAAAAGTACAAGTAAGACGCTCTCCTTAAAACTCCCTGGGAACTATTCTTCTTCAATTTTTATGGATATAGTTATTTACATGGACTCTTCTTTTACGTAAGCTTCGCGAAATCAAAGCAATTTAAAGTTGTGCTGCAAAAGGCAGCCCCTGGCACAAGGCATGCTGTTCCACTCTATTGTATGGAACAGCGTGGGTTACCCCGGATCCAAGATGAATTCATCACTTCATGCTGTGAAATGATAATGGCTTTTATATAACATCGTAGCCATTTAGTAATATATAGACCACAATTAAGTTCCTGAAATTATTGTGACCTCTAGACATACAAAATTTCTGTTTGAAAGATAATAAAATTGTCCTACATCTAAAGCTCAATTATCTTAAAATATAAAGGACCAGAGCCACGAACGGCAAAATCGGCCTAATTTGCCACAACGTTCATCTTTTATATTTTGATAATACCATATTTCAGCATTTCAGAACTGGCCAACTTTGTGATTTACGGTCTTGCCGAAGCAAAATATTTTAATGTGAACTGAGGGTATGGTATATTGTTTGCGACGTCATTTGACGCCATTTTCACATATGACGTCGAATAATGTCAGGACAAGTACCATGAATTACTAAATATTAGAAATGACAAGAGAAAATTCTAAATTGAGAAAATGTGTGAAATATTAATTTAAAGAAAACATATTTTAAAAATTTCTATAAATACAATATGTGTACAATTAATTATGTACAATCCGTGTTTGTTTTGCCTTTGCTCGAAATCACAGGCTGAAAATGTTCGTCCTGGAACTACAGTATGCATGTCTTCAATGTAATACTTTTACTTTTTGCATTCGTTTAAATCGCGTAAGATGTAAGCTGCATAGTTCCACAAGAAATTGATGTCATTATTTATGATTATATGAAAAAAAAAATCAAAGAAAGACTTCATGTTTACCATCTTCATGAATCGCGGATCCGATACGTTCCAATTGTCCTAGAAGAGTGTTAGGCTGTATCAGATCAGACAAAGGAATACCATGTATGCTTCTTCATTTATTCTTCATTTATTTCGAAAATTTCTGAAATACCGTTAAAAAAATGTCATAATTCATTACATGTTTTTCCTTATAAAATCAGTGTGTAATACCCATTTGCCGAGGTTGTGGCGGATACAGAAATTAGGGGGGGGGGGGGGGGGGGGGGGGGGGGGGCGGGATATTTCTAACATAAAAGCGAAGGGTCCCAATCGGGTCAATGGTAGCGGACTTTGAACACAGAGAAAAAAACGATGGTTGCATTTTGAATATGTCGTATTTTAAATTACTTTTCATGCTCCCGTTCTTATCATGCCATATATAATTATTGATTAGAGAAATACGTGAGACTCTTCTCACATGTATGTGTTAGTTTTAGTATAAGTGTTGGGCAATCGGAAGCTAAATCATAATCGATAAGCGGAAATAATCGGATGGCCATAACCCATTATTATTATAATCGGAACATTCAAAACATTTCTTTTTTCATTTTGCAACCAACAATGAATTGAAATAAACACCAAATCATTATTTCTTTGAATAAAATTGTTTTATTGAGTAAAGCACTTTCAATCACAACTATTATGAATACCCTATCAATTCGTTCAAGCTTCTTTTTCTTGAGTACATGTACCATGCAACAGAAAATGTCATACACTAGTATGTACTTTGAAGTACTAGGAGAATAATAATAGTATAAAAAAAGGAAATACACGAATTTATCAAAACCAAGATACTAAATCGGACAATCCGGTAATCAGCAATGTCGGCGACAATCGCGTTTAATTTTCAACATCGATTAGTAATGTTCATCGCTGGCAATTCAACGACCGACAATCGATCGTCAGTGATAATCGTTTCATAACTAAACTAGAATCCGTTGCCATGACTCCCATTCTGATACATTTTTAGTGTCATTTTGTGTGAAGAGAGAAAATTTTTCAAAGAAGTGTATTTACTCCGATTAATCGATTCTCAGAGATAGAATCAATAGTCGACGAGTTGAATATTTTAGAGACGATAGCGACGATGGCTGCGACTATCGTTACAATAATACAGCGTGTATTAATGTGAACAAGATAGAGATCGAGGTATGGAATACGAATACATGTGCGTAATGATTCGCGCTTAGAGGAATGTAAATTTAGGTACGTTACACGAATAAGAAAACCACCAAACCAAATCTGCCAGAACAGTACCATGAATGTGACAAAACGATGTCATAGATGCACAACATTATTACATGTAATTTCTGGATCGATGGACTGTAGCCTAGGTGATTAATGTTCGAATGTTATGAATTGCAGCGTTCGCGTACTTTTTAAGAATCAAATTTTAAATTTTTTTCTCACATTTTTGCAATATCGAATAATTGGCGAATCTAAAGGGAGGTATGAGGCCAGGGCGAGAAGGGGAGCATGTTCTAGACTCTCTCCTTTTTGCGGTCAACATTTTTGATGACGTGGTTTTTGTTTTCAGAACTTGATGATAAAGCTTTTATAACAGTACGGTGTCCTTGAAAATTATTTAATTTTACAAAATTTTTAAATGCAAAATCTTTCTTTTCATATGAAAGTTTACGTTCTCATCTATATAAATTCAAATTTTTCAGGCGAATCTAACGCATGCATTCGCAGCTATAGCCGTTTGAAAACGTCATTTTTAATTTGGGGTGCGCAGCTCTAATTCATTTCGCTGGCGCCACCTACAATGTATTGTGTTTTTATAATAGAGGTTTATGGAGATTTAGTTTTACAAATTCGACAATATTATGGTCGTTACTCCATATTTTGAAATAAAACTTTTTATGTCTCCTTTTTTTTCTCAACCCAGACCCGTCGGAATAAATTTAACGTTTTCAATAAAATTTTATTTTCAAGAAAATGGTATCTTTGAATAAATTATTATATCAAGGTCTCCTATCCCCTGTAATCCTTTATAATGGCGCTGGACTTTATATTACATCAAAATAAACGGACAGAGAATTGATCCAGCATGGTCTGAACCACAATCAAAATTCGCTGGTTCGATATCGTTTGTCAATCATCTATTTCAAATTAATCATTTGATTTCAAGTTTTCCATCTTTTTTTTTTCTTTTTATGCCCCCGGAATCAAAGATTCGGGGGCATATAGTTTTTGGCCTGTCCGTCTGTTTGTCTGTTTGTCTGTTTGTCCGAAAAACTTTAACATTGGACATAACTTTTGAATGGTAAGTGATAGGGCTTTCATATTTCACATGTGTATTCCTTGTGACAAGACCTTTCCATTGATACCAAAATTTTTGACCTCGTGACCTTGACCTTGACCTTTGACCTACTTTTCAAAAACTTTAACATTGGGCATAACTTTTGATTGGGAAGTGATAGGGCTTTCATATTTCACATGTGTATTCCTTGTGACAAGACCTTTCCATTGATACCAAAAATTTTGACCTTGTGACCTTGACTTTGACCTTTGACCTACTTTTCAAAAACTTTAACATTGGGCATAACTTTTGAATGGGAAGTGATAGGGCTTTCATATTTCACATGTGTATTCCTTGTGACAAGACCTTTCCATTGATACCAAAATTTTTGACCTCGTGACCTTGACCTTGACCTTTGACCTACTTTTCAAAAACTTTAACAATAGGCATAACTTTTGAATGGGAAGTGATAGGGCTTTCATATTTCACATGTGTATTCCTTGTGACAAGACCTTTCCATTGATACCAAAATTTTTGACCTCGTGACCTTGACCTTGACCTTTGACCTACTTTTCAAAAACTTTAACATTGGGCATAACTTTTGATTGGGAAGTGATAGGGCTTTCATATTTCACTAGTGTATTCCTTGTGACAAGACCTTTCCATTGATACCAAAATTGTTGACCTCATGACCTTGACCTTGACCTTTGACCTACTTTTTTAAAAACTTTAACATTGGGCATAACTTTTGAATGGGAAGTGATAATGCTTTCATATTTCACATGTGTATTTCTTGTGACAAAACCTTTCCATTGATACCAAAAGTTTTGACCTCATGACCTTGACCTTGACCTTTGACCTACTTTTCAAAAACTTTAACATTGGGCATAACTTTTGAATGGGAAGTGATAGGGCTTTCATATTTCACATGTGTATTCCTTGTGACAAGACCTTTCCAATGATACCAAAATTTTTTTTGACCTTTGTGACCTTGACTTTGACCTTTGACCTACTTTTCAAAAACTTTAACATTGGGCATAACTTTTGAATGGGAAGTGATAGGGCTTTCATATTTCACATGTGTATTCCTTGTGACAAGACCTTTCCATTGATACCAAAATTTTTGACCTCGTGACCTTGACCTTTGACCTTTTAACCCAGTGACCTCACATACAAGTACTTAACAGAAAATAGTGTTCATACTAACAAAGATGCCACCGGGGGCATTCGTGTTTCACAAACACAGGCTTTATTTCTTTTTTTTTTGGGGGGGGGGGGGGTCTTCAAAATCCCAACCTCCTCTTTAAAAGAATTAGATCATAAATGTTTCTTCTTGGGTGTCGATCTATTTTCCATTTTTATGCTGCATTCATATTACGTCTTTCTTTTATGTTTCGAATTCTTATTATTTCAGTCACGTTTTCTACCCCTTATCTTCCAATTTCTCTATCGTATAGGATAATTGTAGAAAGGCGATGAATTTTTTTGTTTACATATTTCATTCCCGTATTAGGAACATTTTAGGAAATAACATACATATATATAACAAACAAATAAACCGAAACCCCCAAAATCCCACATACATTATATATGCCATCTTTAAAAGATTTCTAAATTATTCTCTTATTTTTTCCTCGTAGCATCAAGTGTATACATGCCGATATATACAGGGAAGACATAGAGTGGTTCAAAAGATTTAGGTATATGTATCGTAACTACTCGAGTGCGCAACTTGACATTTCAGGAAATTCATAAACGTCAATTTTGATGACGTCATTGGTATAAATGACGTCACAAATACTATCTACTATGGAGCAGTTTTCTGAAGGATTGGAATAGTTTGAAATAGGTGTAAAAGTAATCAACCGCCAAATTTATAAAATTTTACATAATTTTAAAAGCTTTCAGATTATCTACTACCTATATTGAAATACAACTTCTCATTTTCATCGTCTTGGAAGTCTTTTTCATGACGTTCTAACCATTTTTGATGAACAATTTGTCAAGAAATGTGCCAACAGAGAACTCATAAAAGTTTAATTTTCGACTACGGTCGGACCTTCTACCAAAAAAATCTTCATCGAAATAATCACTGGTATAATCAAAGAATATTTCAATATAATTATTATTTTGGTAGAATGTACGGTCCTATGCGAAATAATCGATCAAATTTCATGATATCTCACAAAAATACCGGAAATGCAAATCATGGCTTGGTTTTGTGCTCTATATCTTCTTAAGACATGTCCGGAATCTCACAACTTGCACGCTTTCGAAAGACAAAATGTTCTCCTTTCCTTTTATTGATAATTTAGAAACATTGTCTGCGTTTGAAAATATACGAAAAATTTAGGCCGATATCGCCGTTCGTGGCTCTGGTCCTTTATAAGAAAGTGCACAGTGTTCATTTATTCAAAAAAGTTCTTTTGAAGTAAATCCATATCATATTACTCTAAATTCCAATTTTCAAGCGTATATTAGGCTCTTTGCCTCACAGAATAATGATAATCTACCTGCTGTTTTATTATTGTCAGTTAAAAACTCATTCACAAAAATCTCCAGCAGATCTAAAAAAAAAACAAAACTACAAATACAATTTTCTCAAACATCTCTGATTGCAAATTGGAAAGATTTCATGAAAACTTATCTTTTGTCGGTATTTTTATTACAAGGAGGTGATTCGACCTACAATACAATCTCGCACATAAAGGAAAATGTTCAATCTGTTTGGTATTCTTTGCATATTGTGTTCCCACTGTTGTAATAGACTTTAAAATTGATAATGTGCATTCCGGAAACGAAAGTAGGTCAAGGAAGTTATTAAAAACCGATGTATGAAGTTCAAGCTCTCAACAAGACAATTAAAATTTCCATGTTTCTGTAAATTGCGCAGACATAATGGAAATCTTTTCGGAATCTAGAACGTAAGTTTCAATCCAAGATGTGCAATAAAGTCACTTCCCGACGTGTATGCACCATATGACATTAGGAAAGCCTTTGTATGAGGTTTCTTTGTGGCTACTATGGTGGAATACTTTTGCATATGTTAAATGCATGATATTTTTCTAGATAAAAGTCATTATGAAATAAGTGAGTGAAAATCATAGAAAATATACAATCCTGAAAAAAAAAGACCATTATGCAATACGCAAACAATTGAGTTAAAGAAGATCCTGGCGATAATCTCCACGAAAGGTGCAGAACAAAGCAAAACAGCTGAACCAATGATGCAAAAGTGAATTTCGATGGGTATAAAATAAGGCACTCGGGAAGAGAATGCATCTCCTGGTAGCTAGCAAGATAGTACAAGATGATATCATAATGTCAACATGGTATATCAATAGTTGAAGATTCTAAAGCGTCATGTTTGCAGACAAGATGACAAAGAAGCATGTTGATAACAATATATGTGGCGCGATGACCTACATACCACTTGGTGAGTGTCACTGATGGCACATGTAGCCAAGTTCGGTCAACTTCGGTCGATCGTTTGTTCAACGCATTCGAAAATTTCTGTTATCAAAATTTCTTGATATTGATAAAACATGGGTCCTGCAGCATCATATCTCATCCATTCTACTACGTCTTTCGGTACATTATTATGCCCCCGTAATCGTTTGTCCGCAAAAACTTTAACCTTGGCCATAACTTTTGAATGGTAAGTGATAGGGCTTTCATATTTCACATGTTTATTCCTTGTGACAAGACCTTTCCATGGATGCATTTTTTTTTACCTTGTGATCTTGACCTTGGAGTTTGACCTACTGTTGAAAAACTTTAACCTTGGGCCATACTTTTTGAATGGTAAGTGATAGGGCTTTCATATTTCACATGTGCATTCTTTGAGACAAGGCCTTTCCATGGATATCAAAATTTTTGACCTTGTGACCTTGACCTTGGAGTTTGACATAAGTTCGAAAATTTAAACTTTAGCCATAACTTTTGAATGGTTAGTGATAGGGCTTTCATATTTCACATATGAATTCCATGTGGCAAGATTTTTCCATGGATACTAAATTTGACCTTGGCCTAAAATGTGATACTACTTTTGATCTGTTTTACTGACTAAGATGCCAACGGGGGCATTCGTGTTTTACAAACACAGGTTTTATTTTGAAATAAAACTTTCACATTCTTTGGCTTTTTTACACAGATTAGATTGAGGATCAATGACGAGGATTAAGTACCCGAAACATGTATGTCTTGTTATACGTATGCCATAGAATTTTTAGATCCTTTTACATAGAATTTGTGTTACAAATGGCCGCTGCGTTTAACGGCTACTGTGCGTCTATGGAGACCTCTGTGTATCCGGATAAGTGGGAGGGTTGTGCGCACGTAATCCGGATAACCACACCATTCGCTTATAGCAGATGGCCGTCCAAAGTCGGCGCCGGGTGCACATTGGTCTCCTTCCTTTTATGTGTTGTCATCAATCTTTGATGTTTTTGTACGTCTGTTTCGATTATTTTGTATGATGTTCTAGTTATTTGTGACGTGATTTTTTTTTTGTGGTTTGTAATTTTTGTCTGATGTCATTTACATATCACTTTTATCACTTCTTGTGGGTTTGTTTCGCTGGGTGGGTGCAAGGTGGTCATGCTGGAGATCATCCACTTTTCTTGTCAATGCTGCAAATTTATCTGTTCTTGAATTTCATTTGAAAAAGTCAAGCACAAAACTAAAAATCAGAATCCAATAATCACAATCAAAAGGCAAACAGATATTCTTGTAAAAGTAAGAAATTTCTCACGAGAAAAGAAAAGGCGTACGAGCAGACGACGAAGACAATAACACAGCATCAACAAGATGGACAATACTATCTTAAAGTCCAGTGCAAGAACGGAACTTATTGATGGTGACGCTGTTTCAAAATGCATGCGCTGTATATTAATAAATTTAGTTTTAACATTTATATTCGGATTTAACATACATAATGCAAGTAATAGTATCTAATTAAGTAGGATTGAAATGAAAGCTCAATTGGTTCACAAAACCCAAACAAGTGTCCCAACAATCATAATCAATAGGCATACAATATTTCTGGAAAAACAAAACAGAGAGGAGATCCTCAACGATGAAAACGGGAAAAAAAATGACCAAACAGACAGAGGCAATAAAACTAATTCAGTTAAGTCTTAACATATTCAAATCTCACATGATGCTTGTATATATATATATAATTAAGGTTATGGTATTTAATAAAAGTAGGATTGAAAAGGAAACTGCAACCTTATTTAAATTTCTCTCGCTACATATGATTTAAAATCCAGGGGGTCTCACCTTAGTCCCATTATTAGAATTTTGAATAAGAAAATTACAAAAATGCATTGTCGGTGGCGCTACCTAAAATAATATAAATGAAAAAATAAATGAAGAAATAAGACGTATACTAAATTCAAAAATGGACTTCAATTTATCCCAAAGCCTCCCAAATATAATAATTTCTTGCCACTGCCAAACATGATAATTGTATACAAAAGTTTATATAAATTTCTCTCGCTGTATTTATTAAAACACGGGGTTCGTAGTTTTCCATTGGATAAAAAACTGCCAAAATTCATTGTAGATGGCGTTACTTACAATACATTAATGAAGAAATAAAACTAACAGATTGAAAGTTAGATCTGAATAAACAATTTGTACACTGTAGATCTATATGATGTCATATTTTACTAGCCAATGTAAAGGTAGATATGAAGTCACAATGCAGAATTTGAGACAAACCACGTAGTTATCTATGTTGATTTAAATATTGGATTATTCTGTCTGGGATAAGAAAATGCATACGCCGTTTGTCGAGATAATCTGTAGGAAAATACATCGTCAATACTAAAATGTAGAAGGTAATGGTAAATGTCATAGGTGAGTTTGCAAAGGTTAGAAAATATAACAAAATACATTCATATCATTGATAACCTTTCCTAAAATTTGTTTGTAACGAAGTGCAATGAGCAAATAACATTGAAGAATAATAAAACGTCTTTAGGGAAACTGAAGCGTCTTCTCAATTAGGGTGTTCATTACATCAGGAATTAAGGTGACATTTCTCTGTGGCACTCTTTAAATGACAAACATCCTACTTTCTACTCTCTGCAAATACTGATCACAACTAAAATGTGTCTTGCTAGTTGTAATGAGGCTATAAAATGTCAATGTCGTTTATATTGTTACAGTTGAATTCGAATATAAAGTAATACTGAATGTTAATGTACACATCAAAATTGTGCTGTAGTTCAGAAGCAACACGAAAGAATGGCGGCGAACGAAGGAGTAGAATACATTATACAAATAAAGTTTTCCACTTTGTGATAAGGTCATTTTATGAAATATTTTAAATCCAAGGAATCCTCATGTCAGTCGAGAAAACTCACAAGCAATACCTGCCTATGGTATATTCCTTTCTCATTTTCAAAACGTTTTGTATGAAGATGTTCACATTATCAAGGGTGTCACTGGTTTATTGGCCACTACAATGCATATGCATCTTCGTTTCCAGTTGTGTTCTTTTCATATCTATAGAGTATAGATACATAGATCGACAGCCCTAATACCTCTGTTACACCTAGTCGGATAAGAACGGAAGAGTAACGCATAAAAACATCTTATATCCGTTGGTCTCCTTTCCTCGTCCCTTAATCGTCCGTTAATCGTATAGCATGGCGTTACTCGTCCGTTAATCGTGAATCCGATACTAGATTGATTCCACGCAGTCTGAATATGTTTTGGAAATTCTATTTTCGATACTATTCATATTTCATTTATTTGAACCTTTATATATGATATTTTTTGTTTCTGAGAAAATAAGGACTTGTGAATGATGGCATGCTACCATCTAGCGGAACGTAAGTTATGTGCAACTTACATGTACCATTGAATTAAGCTGATAACGCATCTTGCAGTATGGAGACTATTATACCCAACAAGAGGATCATCAACACGTAATCTGGATAATCACAATCTGTGCTTGTTTTGTACATAGTCCTTAGTCTAGTGATAATCACTTTTCAGTAGCATCTCACAATTTTAAAGATTTATCCTGTGGATATTTAAGAAGAATTGTGTGCATATTGCCATTGAAATTTTACATGCTTAGTTTTTTCGACGTCTTGTATATCAGACCGATATTAAGCTTTACAATCTTTTACAAAAAATAACAGACACGTTTTTGATGAAATGTTATAGATATATTGAATACGTCTTACCAAGGCATAATCAACTTAAAAAGTCTAAATAAATTTTGTTGGCAAAAGATGCTAGGGTAAGAGATTTTCAACGATTTGTGAGGTGAATATACGTCATAGAGAGCTTAAAAGAGATTGTCAAGCTTATGATATTTATTGAAGTTTTTAATCTTGAGGTTGAATTTGAATTCCGCCATAAGCTATGTACAGTACTTCATCATTACATGAGACATTGCAAAAGCATGATTGAAATTCCTTCAAATTAGGCTCTGATAGCCAATCTCTTCCTCTCTTACATCTCAATTATAGGGTCGGCGTCAATAAGAACCATTGGATAACTCATTTTGTGATACTAATAACACAGACCGCAAGATAAAATCTTGATAATTGCTGAAGGGGTACATGGGCATCAAGTCTCCCACATATACTAACTCGATCTATAGAAAGAACTCAGTAAGAGGAGTACAATGATTGGAGAGGTTATCTCAGCCAATTTATAATAATGATATCTCTCCCCCACTCTCTCTCTCTCTCTCTCTCTCTCTTTAGAAGAAAATTTTATAACATTAGGTAATTTAACATGCATATTAACATGCGAGGGGTTTGACAGTAAGTGTTTTGAATATGTTTCCCTGACATTGTCGCCATAGCACTTTCTATATAGAGATAACGTCAGAGAGTGCATGAATTTTAGATATTATTTTCATTTTCGTGCTTAAACATCGACGGCGGGTGCGGCTAGCCAACAGGGGATGCTTGCTCCTCCCGGGCACCTGGTCCCACCTCTAGCTTGCTAGGGGTCCGTCGATGCTTAATTTTGTGCTCTATTGTGAGTGCTGTTGAGATTATCGTCAGGATCTTCTTTAACTCATGTACATTCAAAGAATTCGTTTCAGGTCTTTAGATTTATTTTAAAAATTCTTGCCTATCAAGTGAATTCTTTTGGCTTTATTAGTCGATGCTTTTTCTTCTTTTCATGTTATCATGACCAGGTGCACATTCTTCACTCCTTCAAACATGTTGCTCTTTGAGTTTTGTGTTTCAGTGGTGTTTTGCTTGCTTTCTTTGTTGATCATCTTGTTGTATACTAACGTTATGATTTGTCGCTATCTCTGGTTTTTGTCTTTTACTGTTTTGTGCGTTGATGTTTCCGTTAGCTGTTATGAGCTCTGTAAGCTTTCATTCTTATAGAATAATGAAAGCTGATTAAATTGTCCTTGGCATACTTTCATTTACCAAATAAATCCATTTGATGATAAATGAATTGTTCAAAAGGACAAAGACATCCTGTTGCAGCAAGTCAGATTATGCTACAAAATAGACATCATTGTACGACAAGAATCCCAGATGAATAAAAGCGATTTGGGGCCAAGTCTATTGAAGATGCAGCTATGATAAAGAATTCAAATACATCTATTATCGAGGGGTCTATGTTTAGTCTGCTTTATTGAGATTCAAATAAGTAAAGAACTATGCACTCACTCTGAGTAATCCATTCATACCAAATTTCAACTAAATACTTTCAGAGTAATTAAAGAAAAAATCATTGATATTCATTGATAATTTTCAACTCCAGAAGGTGTTTTTATAAACATTTATGTAGTGATATGCCATTTTGCAAGGTTAAGGAACGAACTATCTTTGATAAATTCGTATGTAACAGTTCATAGAATGTCACGTCTTCAAATGCATAGCACCATTTAAGAACAGATAAATTTGCAGCACGGAGACATGCTAGTTTCGGGTACTTTACCCTCGTCAGTGATTCTCAATCCAAACAATGAAATATGGCCAAACACTGTGAAAGGTATGCTCAAGAAATACCGAATGACGTAGCAGGATAAGTGGGATATGATGCTACAGGACCCATTTTGCAGACATTTCGAGAAAACTTTGTGAACAGAAATTTTCGAATGCGTTTGAAGAAACGATCAATTTAACTTCGGACTTGGTGGATGATATTCTGTCATAGACCGTTTGAACCATCCAACCAAAGATTGTACTCTATATCTTCCAAAATTGAAGTAACCGGATGTGACAGTTCTACCGAGTTGAAGCGACGGGTGTTGCATGCAAGCAGGAGATGCTTACTCTTCCTGGGCACCTGGTCTCACTCTCATATCGGGAGTTCGCTTTTTTTCATATGGTGGAGGTTTTTGTTTGTTTGCTTTGGTTCCTGTTTTATCCTGATTTTGTATGCCTTCGGTTTCTGATTTTCTGGGTTATCGATTTTGTGCTGTAAACAGGGAAATGGTCATTATCCATATTTGTCATTGGTAATATGCGACATGAAGTCAAACATAAACCTGATATCAGATTTCAAAAACCAAAATCAATGGGTTTAAATCAATAGGTCTAATTCACAGTCAGGAGGTGCATTAAAATTGGTTTGAAATTTTGAATTTTCTTCAAGAAGGTAAGAAGTTGAAACACTTCCATGTTATTACAAATTCTTAGAATATTTATATATATGTTAGAACTTTCACGAGAAAAGAAAATATGACAAACAGGCGGACACAATAAAACAGCTTCATAGAAACAATCTAATGAACAATCCCGAAGTACAGTCTAGTACGGAATGGCGCTTAAATTGGGGCTCCGTGCAATTGAGTGCAGTCTAAACATATTCAAATATGAGATATATGATGCAAGTCGTAGTATCTAAGTAAATAGGACCAAAAAGGAAAATTAAAGCTTATTTAAATTTCTTTTTTCGGTTTATTTAAAAACAAGACGGGGTGGGGGTTCGCTCATTGGCCCCATTATGAGAACCTATAACACAAAAATTACCAAAAAATTGATTGTGATGAAGACATTAGATGTACACAATAATTGAAAAATAGCAATCCAAGGAATGCTTGTGTCGCCTGCGAAGCGGCCTATTTAAAAAAAAAAAGATCAAATATGTAGGTCAAGTATCAGTGGGAAAGTCTTGTCAAATGAACTCACATGTGAACAATTAAACCTCTTACTTACCAATTAAAAGATATGGTCAATCTATTTCTTTCAGGAAAGGTCAATCATCTAGGCGAAGACAATAAGGTACATTTTTTTGGGAATAAAAAAAAGGACTCATTATAAGAAATACATGTTTGAAATATGAAAGCCCTATCACTAACCAATCAAAAGATATAGCCAATCTTAGTTTTTTTGAAAAGTAGGTCAAATATCTAGGTCAACGTCACTAGGTAAAAAAATTATGGCATGTATAGTAAGGTTTTATCACAAGGAATACACATGTGAAATATCAAAGCCCTATCACTTATCAATTAAAAGATATAGCCATATCTTAGTTTTTTTTAAAGTAGGTCAAATATCTAGGTCAAGGTCACTAGGTAAACAATTATTGCATGTATAGTAAGGTTTTATCACAAGGAATACACATGTGAAATATCAAAGCCCTGTCACTCACCAATCAAAAGATATAGCCAATCTTAATATTTTGGAAAAGTAGGTCAAATATTTAGGTCAAGGACACTAGGTCAAAAATTATGGTATGTGTAAAAAGGTTTTGTCACAAGGAATACACATGTGAAATATCAAAGCCCTATCACTTACCAATGAAAAGTTATGGGGTGTGACACCAAAAGTGTGACAGACAGACGGACGAACTGACTGACGGACAAAGTGATCCCTAAGTGTTGCTGTGCTTCACAGGCGACACAAAATTGCAATTCCATTGATCCAAAAGTCTACCAAACACAATGTTTTCTTATGAAAGTTATTTTTACAAAATATTAATAGAAAATATTTCCACACTTTATTATTTCAAAACTAAATACAATACTCCAGACTTATCGGAAGAGATATTTAAATTAGATCTATAACAGTGTACACGTTAGACTTGCTCAAGTCCTTATATCAAATAATTTTAAAATCAAATACTTGTTTCTTTACTGGCAAGCAAAAGTCTTCTCTGTATTGTGATATCTCTGCAACCAATTGCTCACTGCTTATAGTTTTAAAAGGGGCATTTCTTTTCTAGTTGAAAGATTTAATTAATAATTGTAATTCTCTTCATTTATCTTTATTTGATATAAGGACTTGAGTAAGTCTATGTACACGTATGCGGGGCCGAAACTGAATTAGATTTTTTAAATGATTTTTAATTTTGTTTACGGTAAAACATTACACGCTTATAGATGTGGATTCAAAATATTGTGCGGATCTTCAATACTAGACTAAGATCTGGACTTCTCGTGTTTGAAATTGACCAAAAAAACAACAGTTTCTCTTTCTCGAGTATTACACGTATATTAATTCCTTCGCCCCATGAGGTTGGAGTATTCATATGGCAACTGATACTCTACTCAAGAGCAGCTCAAATATCAAGGAATTTGTTCAGAGGGTAGGCAATAACTCAAGCTATAACTGAAGTACGGTTCTTGTCATTATGATTTTTCAACGATACAATGGAATTTTACATCACTGGTGTCAATCTTGAAATATATTTTTGGTTAGAAACACACATAAAATACAAAATTAAATACATGAGCATTTTCTTCCATTTATGCTAAAGTGGCGGATTTTGCTACGTAAAAGTAGGAGATGCATACATGTACTTGTCCCTTTCACTAGATTTCATCTCCATTGGGAATATTCCCTTTTGCGCCGTTGCAAACAGTTTGATTTGTTATGTTTATTTATTTATTTTTTTTCGTGACTTTGTCGTGACTTTGCTATTTTGAACATAGATTTTATTTGGATGTGCTACTGAATCCACCCTACAGGAAATTTGGAGCCGCGCACTAATGTACTTGTAAATCTAAATTCAAAAAGTTAAAGAGGGCGCTACTGAAATGATTTTTGGTGGCTCCGCTAGAAGCATCATTGATGAGAATTTAATATTCGAAACACGTGTCTGGTGCATGGAAATTGGTTTGGAATTTTCTTCAAGAAGGTATAGAGTTGGAACCCTTCGGCATTATTTGTTTGTCAATTAATTAATATTATTTTTGGTTTTGTGTTTGACTTTCTCTTCCTGATTATGAAGGAAATCGATCTGAAACTCTTGGAAAAAAGTGTATGCAGAGTTTTGATTCAAATATATTTGAAAAAAGGCATGACGTGTGATGCAAAGTTTGACCACCAAAATTGGGATATAATTTGACAATTCGATAAACTGTTATTCCCTATATTCCATAATCAATGAACAACAGCTAACTTTACACTTTTCGATTGCTTGCATATCAAAATACATATTATTAAAAATAAAAACACAATTAGACAGACCGCAAAATAATACATCACACACCGATACGCACAAAACACAGATACCAAACACAATTTGTAAGAAAACAAAGTCAATGTGTGTAATTCTCGTGCTGATTGGTCCCTTTGGCGTAGATGTCTTCGGCTGTTTGTTGCTTTACTTGTTTTGAATGATGTCATTTTGGGCTTGCGTCAAATTTTTTGGTCATTAATGCGTTTTTTCACCTTTGTTTCCCTAGCAGAATTTGCAGGTGGTGCCATTCAACTTGGTTTTTCTAATTGGAATGTATATATGCTAAACGTCTTCAAATTGAATAGCATCATATAAGAACAGATAAATTTGCAGCATGGACTAGATATAATTTTCACGTCTGATTTGAAATTGTATATCATTTTTATGAAGTGAAATTTTATAAGGTGAAAGTTGTGTATTTGCGACAAACATATCATTACACAGTGATTCGAAAATGAATCGGAACCAAAAGTCGTACTTTGCATTTATTCCAATTTGACCACATTATTTGGCCGCTTGAATGAAAACAAGTGTTTAATTTTTAGAGAACATCGCTTTTATACATGTGGGTGGAAAGCAAGTTATCACGTGTAAGTCGTGCAGACGTGTAAAGAATGAAATATTAAAGGCGCATCTTATCTGTAATCAAAAAAACTTTAAAGTGTGTTTATATTTTAATGTATCGTAGGTGTTACATATAAATGTCAAAATCTAATCTACATGAAGTAATAACGTCATCGACATTTATCGTACGCAAAACCTCCAGAACTTTGGTGGTTCTGGCTTTAGTGTGGCATTGTTTTTCCCTCAGTCATCAGATGTTAGAATCAAAGATAAATATCTATTTACAAACAAGATTTCAAGGATAAATAAATTCTCTTTCCTCGGAAAAAAATCATCTGAATGGAAAGAGAAACTTGGCAATTACTATCATCACTTACTTTTCATTTAATAGATAATTCATGGTATTTTCTTGAAGTTTAGTTTGAACTTCAATGAAATTCTTTTTGTATGTAGATTTTTTTTTCATTGAATTATGCATGGGTTTATATCTCATCCTTTCAATTCCGCTTTCCTTTTTAGCTCACCTGAACGAAGCTCAATTGAGCTATTGTCATAGCGCACCGTCCGTCATCCGTCCGTCGTTTGTCGCCTGTAACATTTTTACATCTTCGACATCTCCTCTGCAACCACTGAACAGAATTTCACAACACCTTACAGGAAGAAAGTACTCAAGGTCCTCTACCGAGTTTGTGTTTTTCGCGCCGATCGGTCAACAAATATGGCCGCCGAGGGCTCTGAATGGCTGACGCATTTTCGACTTCTCCTCTTCAACTGCTGCCCAGAATTTCTCGAAACCTTAAAGGAAGCAAGTTCTCAATGTCGTCTACCATGTTTGTGTTTTTGTGCCGATCGGTCAACAAATATGGCTGCCGAGGGCTCTGATTGGCTGACGCATTTTTGACATCTCCTGCGCAACCGCTGTACAGAATATCAGCAAGTACTCAAGGTCTTCTACCAAGCTTGTGTTGTTCGTGCCGATTGGTCAACAGATATGACCGCCAAGGGCTGTGATTGCCTGACGTATTTTCGATTTCTTCCCTGCAACTGCTACACAGAATTTCACGAAACCTTACAGGAAGAAAGTACTCAAGCTCCTTTACCAAGTTTGTGTCTTTCGTGCTGATCGGTCAACAAATATGGCCGCTGAGAGCTCTCATTAGCTGATGCATTTTCGACTTCTCTGCAACCGCTGCTCAGAATTTCAAGAATCCTTACAGGAAGTAAGTACTGAAGATCCTCTACGAAGTTTGTGTTTTTCATGCTGAGTAGTCAACAAAAATGTTGGCCGAGGGTTCTGATTTGCTGACGCCTTTTTAACTTTTCCTTTGCAACCGCGACACAAAATTTCACAAAATCTTACAGGAAGCAAGTAATCAAGGTCCTCTACCAAGTTTGTGTTTTGTTGTTGCTGTGGTCTAGCGGAAAGGGCATCGGGCTAGTAACCTCATGATTGCTGGTTCGATTCTTGCTAGGACCATTGTTCGGCTGACATGTACTCTTCTATGTTCTGTGTTTATATACATGTCCTTGTCTATGTATTGTTTACGTGTCTGTGGTGTTAAAATTTAAAAAAAAAACCCCAAAACTTTGTGTTTTTCATGCCTATCGGTCAACAAATATGATGGCTGACTTTTGACATCTACAAAACTGATACTCATAATTTCACAAAACCTTTAAGGAATCAAGTACTCAAGGGCCTCCACCGTATCGACCACCGCTATTTTTTTGTTTGCAACTCAGGTGAGCGATGTGGCCCCCTTGGGTCTCTTGTTTCGTATGGACACAATGAATAGCAAATAATACTAGTATCCCAATATGACGACGTTGCAATTCTTACAATGAAAGTTTAATACACGTTTGAGACGGGATAAGTAGATAACTCGTTAACTTCCTCAAAAAAATTTCAAACGAATTTAAATGCATCAGACGCGTGTTTTGGATAGTAAATCCTCATCAGTGGTACTGAATGCTAAAATGAATTCCAGCCACAACCACATTATTTTAGTAGCGCCATCTAGTTTGAATTTTGTGTATATACTTAGCAAAGAGTGCGCAGATCAAAATTTCATGAAAGGTCGATTCTGTAGCATAGATAAATAAGCTCAAAATGCATCGAAGATGCAAAATGCCGAGTTGCAAAACTGGAATGTAAGTATGAATATGCAGACTAACATGAAATGTGTATGGTTTGTAACAACATTTTGTGGTCCTAAATGAAAATTTCTGGATCAAGAAATGGTCTTCTCTTTATTCTATATCAGCGTGTAATATATTTTCAAGGATACAGATTTTCAATCTCATCATCAAAAACCAATACTGTACTTTCCAATATGGAGTCCATGAGAACAGGATAGACTGGCAGAAAAATGACAAAAAACACGCAAATATCTGGGAAAGCGCGAGAAATTTATTTCTACCTAAATCACGGGAAACATTTCTGGCAAGTTTCATGATTATAGGTGCAATACAGGCTCAAATATGGTTGGGAAAACATTTTCAATCATCTGAGTCCTGTGACCTTGATCTTTGACCTTTTGACCCAAAAAGTAATGGCAAGTTTCATGATTATAGGTGCAATACAGGCTCAAAAATGGTCTGGAAACCATTTTCAATTACCTAAGTCCTGTGACCTTGATCTTTGACCCATTGACCCCTAAATCAAAAGTGGTCATTTTCTATTCACTGGAAACATTTCTGGCAAGTTACATGATTATAGGTGCAATACAGGCTCAAATTCAGTCGGGAAACCATTTTTAATCATCTTAGTCCTGTGACCTTGACCTTTGACCTTTTAACCCCAAAATTGATAGTGGTCATCCTTGATCCATGGGAAACATTTCTGGCAAGCTTAATGATTATAATTGCAATACAGGCTGAAATATGGTCCGGAAACCACTTTCAATCATCGGAGTCATGTGACCTTGACCTTTGACCTTTTGACCCCAAAATCAATAGGGGTCCTTCTTGATTCATGGGAATCATTATTGGCAAGTTTCATGACTTTAGGTGCAATACAGGCTAAAATATGGCCAGGAAACCATTTTCAATCATCAGAGTCCTGTGACCTTGACCTTTGACCTTTTGTCCCCAAAATCAAAAGTGGTCATTTTCTATTCACAGGAAACATTTCTGGCAAGTTACATGATTATAGGTACAATACAGGCTGAAATATGGTCCGAAAACCAATTTCAATCAACAGAGTCCTGTGACCTTGACCTTTGACCTTTTGACCCCAAAATCAATAGGCCTCATCCTTGATTCAAGGGAAACATTTCTGGCAAGTTTCATGATTATAGGTGCAATACAGGCTGAAATATGGTCCGGAAACCATTTTCAATCATCTGAGTCCTGTGACCTTGACCTTTGACCTTTTGACCCCAAAATCAATAGGGCTCATCCTTGACTAATGGTGAGTAAGTGTATGAAGTTTCATTGTTATAGCCTCTTTCGTAGTTGACTTTTAGTCCGGAAACCAATTGTTGACGCCCTCCCGCCCGCCCGCCCAGACGCCCGCCCAACCGCCCGCCCAGACGCCCGCCAAACCGCCCGTCTCACATCAAATTAAGAGCCGAGTTTTGCAACTCGGCTAATAAAATCTATGACTAAAGAAGCATTGGAGGGATAGTACTTCGATGTTAATCTCCTTTGATTTTGATGATACTTTTGGGTGAAACGACAAGATTCCGAAATAGCAAAATAATATATGATGTCAAATTGATAAAGAGCCAAACAAAGCTTCTTTCAGCTGACAAAACAGAATTTCTTTTTTTACACTTTAAACATTCAATCGCGAGAAATGACTGCTCCACGCTGTAAAAGAAAAAAGTAGGCACCTAGTTATTCCCCCTCCCCGCAAACGAAGTTTAGGGTGTATATAGGAATCACCCTGTCCGTCCGTCTGTCTGTCCTTCCGGTTAAGAAGTTTTGAAAGCAGATTTCTTCTATACAATTAATGGTGGGCCTGTCATATTTCATACAGTTTCCATGGAGCTGTTGTGACGGGTGTTGCATTCAATCAGGAGACACTGACTCTCCTCGGGCACCTGGTCTCACTTCAGAATGTTGCTCATTCCGAGGTTCGCAACCGTTCCTGTGGAAATTCTGATGATTTTGCCCTGGGCCTTCTCGACTTTGAGATTGAATAACTGATGGGTACTTCTTTAATGTTTATATACACTCATTCAACATAAAGGGTACTGCATTTTGGTACCATGACTTTTGGCCTTGTGGCCTTCATCCTATACAACATTTTAGGTTAAAGAAGTTTTGAAAGCAGATTTCTTCCATACTATCAATGGTAGGTCTTTCATACATGTATTTCATACACACATTCACCACAAAGAGACTACATTTTGGTATCATGGCTTTTGACCTTGTGCTCTTGACTTTGACCTTAACCTTATGTTTAAAATAACGGAATGTTTTATATATTTGTGTATATTTGTGTAATCAAACATGTGACACTATAATTAACTAATGAATTATTATTATTATAATCATTATTTATCTTATGCAACATTTTAGGTTAAGAAGTTTTGAAAGCAGATTTCTTTTATACTTTCAATGCATAGAATGCATATGGTAGGCCTTTTATATTTCATCTACCACAAAGACCACTAAATTTGGTACCATGACTTTTGACCTTGAACTTGACTTTGGACCTATATTGCATTATTAGCTAAGAAAATTTGAAAGCAGATTTCTTTCATACTGAAAATGGTAGGCCTTTCACATTTTATATACGTACTTAGCACAAATTGTACTGCATTTAAAAAAAATGTCCAGCGGGGGTATAATTCGTCCATTTTAGGGCAGTTAGCCTCGGGAAATAGGTCTGGTCTCGGGGAACCAGAATCGTGCTAACTCCCTCAATGGTATACTTTAACTGTTTTATTATACCGAAACAAACATTATACTGAAACAAACATATCTCTTAGGTATACAGTAACAAACATTATACTGAAACGAACATATCTCTTAGGTTCACAGGGTTCCAATGGAAATTCTCATGATTTTGCCTTGCCTTCTGGACTGCATGACTGAGTAACGGAAAATATTAATTTCTGATGATAAGATAAACAGAAACATCATTTATCATACTCATACATGTTTAATTTTTGATTGTTTTATTTATTGCGGATTAATTTATGTGCTAAGCGGATAGGAGGCGGATTACTCTGCTCGCGTATTGATAGCGTCATCCGATCAACCTTCACATCATCCGATCAACCTTCAACGGCGCTGATTGGCTGATACTGACATACCCCAAAGAAGCTCCGCCCCATTTTGAAACTAACTCCCTAGGGAAATAGTCTTCCCTTTGCAGGGAAATAGTCTTATCAGGCGTCTCTTTTTGTGCTTGTCTGCTTTGTGTTTTTGCATTGTGTGTTTTGGGGTTTTGTTGTGGGTGCTACAACCTGGTGTTGTTGGAGATCCCCTCCTTTGTTTTATACTGAAACAAACATATCTCTTATAGGTATACAGAAACAAACATTATACTGTAACAAAAATATCTCTTAGGTTCACAGGGTTCCAATGGAAATTCTAATGATTTTGCCTTGCCTTCTCGACTGAATGACTGAAAATTTTTGAACATGTTCAAAATTTACCAAGACTCCGGTACGGATAGATTTGTCGTAGCGGAAACGTAGGGGAGTCTTAGCAACCCGTAGTGGAGTCGTAGCTATCCGTAGGGAGTCGTAGTAATCCGTAGCGCATCCGTAGCAATCCGGGACCATTTTTGTGATAAAAATAGCAATACGACTCTGCTACGGATTGCTACGACTCAGCTACGGATTGCTACGACTCTGCTACGGATTGCTACGACTCTCCTACGGATTGTTACGACTCACCTACGGGTTGCTACGGATAGCCAAGGATTGTGTCTTATATAAACTTCAAGTTTATTAGGTTTCTGTGCGTTTTTCTGTCAATTTATGAGTTAATGCTTCAACTATTCAATTTCAGGTCATGATATAAAGGCATGTATAAAACCTCAATACTGTTATATAACAAGTGAGACCATCTCAATTTGAAAATATTCGGTGTTTTAGTAAATAATTCTGAATTAAAAATACATAGGAAATTCAAGCCAGTCCTACCAATCCGTACTGAAGTCGTAGCTATCCTTGTGCGAATCGTGGCTATCCGTATTCGAATCGTGGTAATCCTTAGCAATCCGTACCAATCCGTATCTATCCGTACACATGTCGTACATGTAGCAATCCGTATCTATCCGTACGCGTGTCGTAGCAATTCGTAGCAATATATTAGAGAGGTTTAGTTACAAGTGCTTTCAACGTGTACGTATGACTTACAAGTACAAGTCACCGTTTGACGTCACAATCCGAAGACGTAATTTAGTTATACGTACGAACCGGAGAAGGTCTAAGTATAGCTATGTAAAAAGGTGTACGTGTAACTAGCTTCTTTTCAATCAGTGTAATCTGCTAGAAATGTACATCGAGATTCGTAAAACCTCGTCATAATGAAAGTTAGAATCCTAAACGTACTTTATAACACCGAAAACTGGCAGTTCAATCAATGATAAATGTGGAAATTCTCGAAGAAGTTACCCGTTCGGTCATTACGTGTAGAGTGTCGTTTACACGTCCATAACGTGTAGCTATACGTCACGTCATGACGTCATTTGAACAAAGACCGCAGATAGCGATGACGTCATACGTACACGTCGCGCTAAAACTTGTAACTAAACCTCTCTAATGTCGGGACGATATCCGTAGCAATCCTTAGCTATCCGTAGCTATCCGTACTCGATTCGTATCAACCCGTAGCAATCCGTACTGGAGTCGTAGGTTCATGGTTCATCGAACAATTTGCGTCCCGACTCGCCACGGATAGACCTTTTTTGGAGTCGTAGCGGAGTCGTGGCTCGATCCGTGAAAGTGTGAAGGGGGCTTAACTCCCTAGGGAAATAGTCTTCTCAACTAACGCACCCCTTTGCAGGGAAATAGTCTTATCAGGCGATTTTCAGGGATTTAGTTAAATTTAATGAGTATCTTTTTATATAGGAAGAAATCAGTAGAGGTATAATAATACATGTTAACAGACAGAACACGAGAACAGTCACATCAACCCGGCGGATAGTGATGCAAAATACCATTGAAACACGAAGGACAACACAATATGAATAATCTCAATAAAATTCTTATATTTAAAGTGAAATTCAATGTAGGTATCGCCACTTAAATTAATAAGTGCGGCGCTGCGCAGATTCATTATCTAAATTACAAGGTTCAAATACATAGATTGATCAAATTAATGCTGTCTGAATTATGCTTTCCGTATTTAATGTAAAAAAAAAAACTTCCAAAAATGTCCTAACGGCAAGAAATCATTCTAGATGTTGCATTCTGTCGAATTAAGTCATCTCAAATTACACTGACAACTCTAAAAGACGGCTATGTTTGTATTGCATAATCAAGCTCAAACAAAATATTTACACGTTCATATGACATGTCCCTGACCATTTACAAATGAAGTAAGATCTTTCCTTCCAAGAGCCTTGGTATCAGCAACTCTTATACGACATTAAGGAACCAGAGCGAGCACATAATGAATACATTTTGTAATAATGTGATGCCTACACGGAATGAGACTTAGTAAATTCAATAGACTTCTTTTCTTGGCATAAATCATTTGAGATATTTTTGTGCATTAATTTGATTTACTTGTATTTTCTTCCATATCTCGGAAATATCTCCATCGGGATATTGTAACCACAGAAAATCGTTGCAATATTCAAGAAGATATCGGACACATTTAAATCAGTTGACCTCATTGTACTAAGAATTTCTAGTACACGAAATTTTTTTTAACTGCAAATCGAAAACTTCATTTAGGTGCTTATGCCATTTTAGCAAAATGTTAAATATTTTCATTTGACACCTAAACCTTTGTTTGCAAATAACTTAAAATATAAATATGATACTGTAAAAGAAGGGAGGAGATCTCCAACTAGACCCCGTTGCAGCATCAACAGCAAAACACCCGATGCAAAAACACAAAAGACGAGTACAGCACGAGGCGGAAAAGAGACACACGACATGTAAACATCGAACACAAAAGACTACACATAAACCGACGTGACCAATGTGCAACCGGTGCCGACTTTGGACGGCCATTTGTCACGCAAGTAGCAAATAGACCCTTTCACATTATCTGCGGTACTAAATTTGAATGCCAGTTCCGGGGGACAACGAATAGATTGCGCATGCACCAGTGACGTCATTTGATTGTTCTAGGGCGTTTAGCGCGGAATCATGTTTCGTTTGTTCCGCGGAAAACATCTTGGAACAATCGAATTACGTCACTGGTGCATGCGCAATCTATTCGTTGTCCCCCGGAACTGGCCTTCAAATTCAGTACCGCAGATAATGTGAAAGGGTATATCCTGTGGTTATCCTGGATTACGTGCGCACAACGTAAAGAAACAGTATACAAGTCACTTTCCTGTCGATTGGTAGCAGCAATTTTTAAATCATTTTGCTCTAAGATACAGATTCTATATAGACATAAACTCAGAGAGTGCATGTTTTGTAGAAATTATTTTAATTTTCGTGCGTGAACATCGACGTTGGGTGCGGATAGCCAAACAGAAGATGCTTACTCCTCCAGTGCACCTGGCCCTTCCTCTAGCCCCCATATCGGGAGTTCGCTTCTTTTCATATGGTGGAGGTTTTTGTTTGTTTGCTCTGGTTCCTGTTTTATCCTGATTTTGTATTCCTTCGGTTTCTGATTTTCGATTTTGTGCTGTATGCAGGGATATGTTCATTATCCATATTTGTCATCATTACTAAGGTCCGTAGATGCTCAATTTGGTGCTTTGCTGTGAGTGCTGTTGAGATTGTCGTCAGGGTATTTTTTATCTAACATGTGACTAAGAAAATGTTGTTTGTTAAATATGTATTGGATATTTTTGTTCCAATCTACATCACTTCTTATACGAAGACATCTTGATAAAACATCTAACTGAACGGTTTGATATCGAACGTTCCTTCACAAAAGAGACTTTTATTTATCCTCGAGCACCTGCTTTCACTATTGCTGATTGAGAACTATGAAAAGAAATGGTTGTAAATAAGAATACATCAAGGTTCAAACAATTAAAGCTTTTAATAGGACCATCTTTAAAAAAAAACAAACGTAAAAATTATTTACATATTTTTTTTTTTAATCTTTAGGACTTCAACAGTTATACCAACAACTAAATTTAGATTTTAGAATTTGAAAGCAGATTAGTTTTCCTGGAAGTAGTTTGTGTACCTATCCTTTGAAACATTTCAACTTTTCTATCTGAAATATTGTAAACTGCAGAAAAAATGATTTTCTAAAGATTTCCCATTGAATGCCGACATGTACTAACAGATGTTTTCTTTCAATAGGATGAGGTGAATCAGGTGTTGACTACCAACGTGTGGCTTGAACAGGTAGGTAAAGTAAACCAATTAACTTCTATCTAAGAAGATAAAGCAGATATGATGATAAACGTTTGTTTTCTTTGCAGTTTTAGGTACACATATTCTATCTATATAGGTGAAACATTTTGAAAAAGGCAGGGTAACTTTGATAGCAGCAGGAGATTTGTATATTGATCAGCGGGTAATATTTAAATTGGAGGTGTTCTTCTCAGTGCTTTTCTTAGGATACAAAATAGTTAAAGATCAACAAGGCTACGTTACACTGACCGAAATACCCATGTACAACAACTGCATAGATGACACAATGTTATCAAGCACAATCTTAAAAACTGACAGAAATTAAGAAAGAAGGTACTACTAATAAACAAATTACGTTTTTGAATGTACTTGAGGCATTAGTAATGTACCATAGTTGAGACCGTGGTACAGTTTCTAATTTGAAGTTGTCGTAATGTGTATTTTTTTTTATTGCATTTGAGGCCTCGGTAATGTTTCATTAATTGAGGCCTCGATAATATTTTGTGTTTGAAATCTCATTGATATTTCTAATCTGAGGCCTCGTCAATGTTTCTTATTCTAGGTCTTCTCAATGGTTTATCATTGAGGCCTCGGTAATGCAAAAGAGGCCTCGGTATGTTTCATATGTATTCTAGGCCTAGGTAATGATGCTTTTAATATCTGATCGAAGCATCGATGCTGTGTCTTATTTGAAGCTTCAGTAATATTCTTTTAATTGAACCCTCGGTTATGTTGTTTTTATTTTATGCCTAGGGAATGCTTCTTACTTTAAGCCTCGATTATGTTTCTTAATTTGACACAAAACCAGTTATATTATATAAATATGGACAAGAGAATGAAGCATAATACTTGTCACATCTTAGGCAAACTGAGATTTAATTTTTGTTTGAAATATTTCAAATATTAGTGTGATAAAATATTCTTTAGAAGTTTGCTCATTCTGATGTAACAGCCAAAAAAAAAAAAAAAAAAAAACCTTAAAAAAAAAACCTTAAAAAAAAAAACAAAACAAAAAAACAAAACAAACAAAGGACACCACTAAAATCAATATAATCTAAGCAGCCAAAGACAAGTAGGCAAAAAGATCACTTAGTCTAGCTTTCACCAAGAGGATCTTACAAACACAGGACTCCTATCAGGAATTCAATTTTACATATGTAACGATGTTAAACGTCTTCAAATTCATAAGCGTCATTTAAGAGCAGATAAATCTACAGCATGGACCAGACATGCACATTTCGGGTATTTAATAACCCTTGTCAGTGATCCTCAATCCAAACAATGAAATATGGCCAAATTCTGTGAAAAGTATGTCGATCAGAAAATATACCGAAAGCTAGAAGGCTAGGATATGATTCTTCAGGACCCAGGTTTAAGAAATTTGAAAAAAAAAATTGTAAACAAAAATTTTGGAATGCGTTTGAAGAAACGACCAGCCGAAATTGATCGTATTAAACGTCTTCAAATTAGCATTATTTTAGAGCAGATAGATTTACAGCATGGGCCAGACATGCACGTTTCGGGTATAAAACCCTCGTCAGTGATCCTAAATCCAAGCAATGAAATATGGCCAAAATCTGTGAAAATTATGGCCAAAATATACGAAAAGACGTATCAAGATGGCTGGGATAAGATGCTACAGGACCCAGGTTTACGAAATTTGAAAAAAAAAAATTGTAAACAGAAATTTTCGAATGCGTTCAAAGAAAGGACTAGTCGAAATTGATAGAATTGGCTACATCTCCTGGTCCACCAGCAGTGACACTCGCCAAGTTGTACAAATGTTAAACGTCTTCAAATTCATTAGCATCATTTAAAAGCAGATAAATTTACAGCATGGACCAGACATACACGTTTCTGATATTTAACACTTATAAGTGATATTGATAATTCGAAAAAGTATTAACTTTACAAATGAAATCTTATTTTAAAATCGAGATTCCCAAAGTGATATTTACATGTAAATTAAAGATGAAGCAGAAACAATTGTTTGAAAAGCTTAATGACCTTGCTATCGTTTAAATTGGGCTTGTTTTATGTTGATATTTTATGACCATTGTAGTAAAAACGTATTCATTCGTGGAACCTTTGGCTTTTTTCTTAATGTATCGTGAGATCAGATATTAGATTTCGGCACCAAAGGAGACATAAAGCTTAGCCCTTACACTGATCGTCCCTTTGCTGATCGGCTATAAGGAATCTAATCAAACGCTCCAAGGCTTTGATTTTTCCCGAGAGGTGCATTGTAATGTAAGATACCAAACTTAATTAATCCCCGACTCAAAATAGGATTGTACATTAATTCTACCATCTGCAAAACATTTCCTCCATGTTGAAGATGAAAGTAAACTTTTTCTGTGGAGATAAGATACGTATGTGAAAAAAATACGTGAAGTATTATTTGATTTGTGCAGGTCCAACATCTGCCATAAAGATTGTCTCTCAATGGGAATTTCCTTTTATTTGGTCTCCTTAAATGAATGAATGTCCTGTAGCAAGACACTGACTGAATTTCATTGAATATAGAATTGCAGCTATAGCAAAAATTAGACCCTTGATAACCAAAATGTATGTCCATGAATAAGTTGAATAAAGATAACGTTTGAAATATGGATGCCTTTTGGAACTTGACTAGCACAGTGAAATTTACTCCCCCACTTTGCTATTTGTATACCGAAGAAATACGTTTGAATGCAAATCAAAAGGGATTCTATATATCAAAAAAGTATTGATAAGAAGTGAATCTGACACCTGTAAACCATTAACGTAACCTTACATCATAACCACCCTTCTTTCAAGAGGGGATAAACTGATATGAAAATATGAAAATAAAATTCTTGTTACTCTAAGAAAACATCAGTGTTGTGTTGTGAGAGATATTGATGCTACCGTGACACTGCCAAGATATTTTGAATACTGATAAGCTTTGAAATTCCTATAAAAATTTCGACAAGAAATTTGTGCATATAGTTTATATTGATCTTTATTACTTTCTGTACAATATTATAAATTATTTCGAGTATACATTTTTTCAACATTCTTATAATATATATCTTTGTCTTCATATTTACCATGAGATAAGCACCTTCCGATTTTAAGCATAAACGTCATTTTCATTTCTACTTACGGTTATTTCTTAGTATTTCTGTCTGTATAGACAAAGCTATCTATTTTTTCAATTCCCACTACACAATCTCAATTTGGGCAGGGCCTCATATTACAAAATAAAGTTCTTTTGTGCTATGAATGTAACTTTTAAATACCACGCACAGCCTTAAACAATATATATCATATATCACTACTTATGTATGAAAAATCAGACAGACATTGAATACAATCTAGTTTTGATAGAATGCAACTGGTTTGTGACGATAATGGCATGTATATGTAAGAAGTAATGAAGACTGAAAACAAGCACTCAGTAATGAAATACTTAATTAATGATGTTCATATTTTTAAAAAGGCCCTCGGAGCAAGAAAATCGGCCTTGAAGATTCAAGTTTCATTTCCGTTTCCGTAGCATAATACACACGTGTACATAGACATGCTTCGTATAAAATCATTCTTTGATTTTTAATATTGATAATACTTTTATGTCTGTAGAATTTTATTTTTCACATAATCCGCTTGATCCACGTATTACCTTGAAGAGAACGATTCGAGCAATGATCCCAGGTCGATGATCTTGAACTTCAATTTGACGGAAACGTTTATCATCATCCTCTTATCGTTTATTTTTTGGTCTTTGATCATATTACACGTGATATTGATAAGAAATGACGGATAGAAACACAGAAAGGAGGAACGTGTTGATTATAAGATAATCGTCGGATGATCTTGGTTCGATATATATCAGTTGGTCATCAATTATTTTATAGACAAACTCACGTAGCGAATATGTAAAACACACTCAAAGCATGGCGATAATCAACGTGTATTTACACAAGGAAAACAAAATTTACCAACCATGAAAAAGCCACATGGTGAAATCTCGACGTTCAACAAACTTTGGTTACAAAACGGTGCTATTTTATTATATTTTTATGCGAATGTTCTTTGCCAGGTAAATTGTTTTTATTGATGAAAAAAATTGTGCCTTAATCAAAGGAATGTAAAATTCTGCAGACTTTGTAAATAAAGTAAAAAAAAAAAAATAAAAAATAAAAAAAAATAAAAAAAATAAAGAAAAAACGAGAAAATCAAAAGCTTTCAAAAGAATAATTTTGCTTTGATATATGCTGTGATACGAGCGTTTCCTTGGGCTTATATATAGGGAGAGAGTATGCAGAAATCCAATGTTATTGAGATTAATGACCAAAGTTCCTTATTCTAAATTTAGTCAAACCCAAGAGATATCAATGTATGTTAACTCAATTTCATTAGATAACATAAAACAAATCATTGACCCACATTTGTGTAAAGAAGATTTGTAAAGATTTTATGTCAAGGTTACCGTCTGTCAGATTTATTCGTTCTTGAAACGAAGTTGAATCCTATTTCATAATCATTATGTTTTCCTCTTCCTTTCAAATTGACAGAACATATTTTCCGATCGTAGAATACAGGTTGGGTTTCTTTCCTCTTTTACACGTTTACTTTTCTTGACACAAACCAGCTTTTCTGGAACCTATCAATATTCTGAGCGAATTCAATAACGATCGGCACTTTTCATAAGTTGTATGTGATATGACGGACGTACCGTATTGATGGAGGCAGATATTACGTTATTATATTCATAGATCGCCACTTACAATACTGCCGAAATGTATATGGGTAAGACCGACATTAATGGCGGATAGCACTGCTTGTATATGGCACTACCCATCTGCCCGCGGAATATGATGGATTGACAGCTTGGAGTCATCGTATGATTTGCTCAGACAGATTGTGATATCTGATATATAACAGCGGCGATTGAGCAAAACAATACAGGACATTGTAACAATCAGATAAGACAATGGATTGGCGGCATGCTAAATCGTGCGGGAAAAAGTCATTACTCAATGAAGAATACGTCAGAAAAGCACTTGTACTAGTAGTACAACAAGTCTTAATTATTATTCATACAATTACGAAGAGCAACACCATTTTTGCAGACACAAAGCCTTTTATTAAACTTTAGCGAGAAAATAATTATTCAGAATGTAAAAAAAAACGTTCTATTCCTAAGGAATAATATGTTTATTTTACTTGATGTCTATTCATTTTTTTACAATGACAATGTATTTGCTGTTATCTGCTTATCTTTTGTCAGGATGACCTTGACCTTCGAGAAAGTCATCATCTTAGTAACCTTGCCACCAGGCATCTTTTGGTTCATACTCTAAACGTTTGTTTTTATTTTCAATACCCGCAAGATACAGTGGCATATAGTTTTTGTCCTGTCTGTCTGTCTGTTAGTTTGTCTGTTTGCAAAAACTTTAACCTTTAGCATGACTCTTGCATGTTATGTGAAATAGATTTGTTATTTCACATGTGTATTCCTTGTGTCAAGACATTTCCGTTGCTACAAGAAATTTGACCTTGTGACCTTGGAGTTAATTTGACCTACTTTTGAAAACTTTAACATTGGCTTTAATTCTTAAATGGTAAGTGATAGGGCTTTGATATTTCACATGTGCATTCCTTGACATTGAAGTTTGACCTATAATGACCTACAATTTAAATAACAGCTGTTTTACCGACTCAAAATTGCTGACAGGGGGCATTCGTGTTTTTCTTTATTTGTTTATCTACAAGTACATGTACAGTGGTTGGTGTTTTTTTTATTGGGGGGGAACAACACATAAGCAATAATCGATGTAGTATATATAATCAATATGTCAAAATGCAGAATAATTTATGCTCTTTTACGCCTTGTCGTGTTTTAACAAATTCATTTAAATTTGTTATTCCATTAACTTTTAAATTTTGCATTGTACAAGAATAATCACTCGCATCGATCCGTCTTCATCGAATATTTGATTCAAATACACCGCATGATCTAACGATTCTAAGACACCATACAAATGGCGCACTCGTCTACAAGGTAACATAGTGAAACTCAATGGAAATAACAGAAGATAAAATACATGTATGCTTCACAAGTAGAGTTTTTTTTTTTCGCAAAACAGATAATAGAAAAACATTAAAACTTGCATCAAGCGAAAAGTGTTCGTTGTATAGTTCCATTTGCTGTCGATATTGGGTCAAGGGTACCGTATGCTTTGAATTTGAGTTTTTAGTGCAGATGTTCTAGAGATTTCTTCTCACGAAAAAGGAAATGTCTTGAATTTTGTGAGAAGAATTTGAGGCCATTTTCAATGTTTTCCTGGTACATGTACATGTATGTGCGTCACATGTATATACATGTATCCCTGGTACTTTAATTTTGTGGTATTGTTGCTTCTGTATATTCTTGTCTGAACTGAACAAATGCTTCTTTTCTTCGAATTCGAGATGGTTTATTTTTATTGCTTCTCTTCATTCAAGTATGCTTTGTTTTTAAATCTGTTTTGGGGTATATTTCTCTTCTTTTGTATTTTCGTTTCAAATGTTTATTTATTGTTTCTTTATGTATTTACAACATTGATAACGATCATTGCTGTCATCGCACACATACGCGGCTTTGATTTTGATTTTTTTTTTACATTTACTTAATCTTTGATTCAGAAATATTGTCAATGCATTTCAGGAGTGGTTTGACGAGAGACTGATATGGAATCCTAAAGATTATAATGGACTAGAAACCATTCGCATTCCATGTGACAAAATATGGCTTCCTGACGTCGTGTTATACAACAGGTTGGCCTTACATATTCAAATCAATGTCATGGAAACTCAAAATTTAGATTATCATGAACATAATTATGCTGATCTAGAGGGAGTAGGAAGATGCTGGGTCCATGGAGTTCATAAAATTCTTTAGATCAGCATAATGTAAAATGAATGAAAATTTCACCGCAAACCTCTTGTAGCTTTTCATTCGATTTTTGTGTAATATATGTTGGTAATTGTCCAAATTTGAGTTACTGACAAACAGATTTAATTTAATGTTTCTCCAGCGAAGAGATGATATGTCGAAGTGGTTTCATCCCATATTATATGGATACGGAATCCCTTTGTACTATTATCAAGTCATTAAGTGGTAACGTACGAGACATTTGTAAAGTTAAACACAAGTATGTCAGATTTGCTTTAATCCATGAAAATGGGCACTTTATTATTCCTGCTTTCTTTTATTCACAGCGCTGATGATTTTACAGCGGGCTACATGCAAAGCAAAGCAATGGTTCGGTACGATGGCAATGTATTTTGGCCACCCCCTGCAAAGTTCAGAAGTTCCTGTACGATAGACATAACGTATTTTCCCTTCGATGATCAGATCTGCAAAATGAAATTTGGTTCATGGACTTATGACGGCACCCAAGTTGATTTGGTGAACCGATCAACCTTCGTCGATCTGTCAAACTACGTGTACAGTGGCGAATGGGAACTTTTAGACATTCGTGTGATAAGAAACGAAGTATTTTACGCATGCTGTGATATCCCCTACCCTGATGTGACATTCACCATTGTCATGCGCAGGAAAACCTTATATTACCTTTTCAATATCATATTTCCTTGCCTATGGCTAACCATCCTCAGCTTACTGGGATTCTGGCTTCCTCCAGACAGCGGAGAGAAGATAACTCTTGGTATCACGGTATTACTGGCGTTCTCCGTATTTATGCTCCTTATTGCTGAAAATATGCCTGCTACGTCAGAGTTTGTTCCCCTTATTGGTAAGTGTGTGAAACGAAAAAGTGTTCCATTGAAATAAATAATAGCATAATTATCACCCTTCCCCAAAATGTACTAAATGAAACCTGCAATTATTGAACAAGCTATATGATAATGTACTATTCAACCAGGGACATATATGCGTTGCTTCCTGATTCTATTGAATACATGTACATCATTTTCCAATGAGTTAAGTTAATGAGTGACTTGCAAAAGCTTTGGGACAATTTCAAAACATACATGTAAGTTTTAATTTTATTTTCAGGTATATATCTGACGGTCACCATGGGTATGACATCCTTGTCCATTATTTTAACTGTGTTTGTCCTTCAAATTCATCATGTCGGTCCACATCAAAGACCGGTCCCCCGCTGGTTAAGGTTTCTTTGTTTTAAAATTCTCGCCAGGATGATGTGCATGAAAGTTCCTGCAATACCTCAGCCTTATAAAAACTATTTCCAAAATGAAGACATGTGTCTGACGTCATTTGTAGAAACAGTTGATACTGGAACAGGAAATTGTAATGGTAATATTCACCAAAATGCTACCACGCATGTGCTGAAAAACTATAAAAAGGACATGTACAGTGATGTTGAAAGGGACGTCACTCATCAGAAAATAACAAATCACTTAAAAGTGCTCGTAGAGAAACAAGACTATGAAGAAAATCACCAGACAATAGTGCACGAGTGGCAGTTTGTGGCACATGTTATGGATAGAATATTGTTTTGGATCTTTCTTTTTGCTGCAATCTTATCTTCCTTAATGATATTAGTTGTTCAACCTTTACGTAAACCAAACGTATGAATTCCTTCCATTTTGTAAGTGTAAAGGATCATCCAGTGTATGAAACATTCTCATTTGTCATTTGAAAACAAATTTTGAGGCTGCATCTATTGTCACTTCCAGTCCGTCTTTCATAAAATACAGGTTACATGTTCGTATTGTTCGTTAGATACCTTATCAAAATCACATGAAAAAAAAAAACAACATGCAACAGGGCATGCGTTGTAATCATAATGTCCCAGCGGTTTTTGTTGAGAACATACATGAATTATAAAAGATTTTTTTTATTCTTATCTGATTTTTAATACCATAATATTTCCATACAAATTAAGAATAATACCCCAATACCACACACATGTATACCTTGATATGATTTTATCATTAGTTTATGTTTGTTATGTAACAATTGAAAGAATGTATCGTCTGTAACCATACAAAACACCAAATTAATCCATCCACTTAATTTAAAAATAAATCATCAGTATTTTCCTTATTGAAACACATCAAAACAAATTCCATAGGCTTTATTATCGCATTATTATCACAGTAACCTCAAAACAACCCGAAAACACAAAAGCAATCTAAGATATTACATATGGAGTCCATTTATAAAACAATTTTTACGCATGATAGCTAAAAACTCACATCACAATAAAGTCCATTAAGAGTATAACATATGAATACAGTCTCTTTGTTATTCTGGTCCATGTCTGATCCATGCTGCATATTTATCTGTTCTTAATTCAATGATGCTTTTGAACTTGAAGACGTTTAACACTCATTAGGAACAAAGGAACTAAGAAGCAGACAAAAGTAACATACACTATACATGGCACAAAACACCATCCCTCTAGAAAAAATGGCGGATAATATCTTATATATGTAAGGTAACAAAGAATCCAACAAAAATCTTCACTTGAGCACACCAATGAAATCCAAAATGTTCATTTTTCAAATATTGACTAAACTTTCGCCAAAAATATAATTGATCATATACGAGTACATTAAAACAAACCAAATAATACCTGATGAACATCAGAAGTTTACCCAGGGAATCAAAATACAAGCAATGTCCTTAAATTTGTGAGAGAAAGCCATGAATAAGGACTTTCTTTAAGTGCGAAATATCGAGAAATAATTCGTTGTTTTCCGTTGTCCAAATTGGAATTTCTCCTCTGAAAGACATCTTCTCGAGACAAGTGTACGTCATACCTTAGTCCCCCTTGTCGGATGTCATACACAGAACTGCGTCTCCGGCGAGAGTCGTAGTGGAGAGTATATACGACAAGATCAGGGTCCATATTATATTATACTTTCATATAAGAGCAATTTTGAGAGTAAAATCATTCAAACACATTAAAAAACACTTAAATTGCTAGTAACAAATTTTTGGCCTGATAAGTCTCCACTACAACACTCACCGGAGACGCTGTTTTGTGTATGACATCCGACAAGGGGGAGTAAGGTATTACGTACACTTGTCTTGAGAAGATGCTGAAAGAGGTCTAGATGAGGAATTAGCATACATCAACCATTTAATTTTTTTGGATAAACGAAATTCAAACTGCTTGGAGAGGTTATATAAGCATTTTTAATATAATAGAGCAGTTCAAAAGGAACCTCGTATTCCGTTTGTCTTTTGTTATCATGTGACCTGTCTTCCTGTCCGCAAAGGTTTCTTTCTGATTTTTTTTAATGAACCTTTTTCATATTTAGAGTTAATGTAAGGATCCAGTATATATAGATGCTCTACATTCCGAACTTGTGAAGTTAATTACAAAGGCCGAAATTGCAATTGTTTTAAAATTCAATAACTTGCTTAATTTTTGTATGTACATGTACATGTATGTACAGTATAAACACTTTTGAACTTTGAGCCTTGTACATGTTTCTTTGCAATTACTTTTTCCCAATGTATTCTTATCTGATCGTGTATTTGCATCTCCCTATCCATTATCTGGACAACTAAATCGATGATTTTTGAAATATTATTTGCAAAAATTTTGGCATATGTCAAGAGGGGATTCTGATCCGCAAAGACATATCTAGAAACGTGCATGGGACATTGCGTAAGATGAAATTTTGTAATATTTAACGTTTCTTTTGGTTCTATTTATTATGACGAGACACTATGTCAACTTGAGGTTTAGAAACACCCAATATGTTACAATAAAACAAATACCTTTACATATGATTTTGTTTTATGTATAACTGAACATGCTCTCTCTACAACAGCTATACAGTGTAGTTCTAAGAAGAGTGGTTCAGTGTCGCAAACAAGGAAACATTGAAAATTTCATTGAAATTGTAAATAAATCGAGAGTATGGAGATCTGCTCTCAAACAATACTACATCGAAGGGATCACAACGGAACACACACGGTGAACACACATACTGAGAAAATACATGGATAACAGATGTCGACTTATCAAGAAGCAAGTGGAGTGGGAGCTAGTCCAGATAATCGCATTCTGCTATTGGTCGAAGCGGTATTAGATATAGTATACAGTTAAAGTATACCATTGAGGGAGTTGGCATGATTCTGGTTCCCCGAGACCAGAACTATTTCCCTCGGCTTCGCCTCAATGGTATACTTTAACTGTTTTATTATACCGAAACAAACATTACACTGAAACAAACATATCTCTTAGGTATACCGAAACAAACATTATACTGAAACAAACATATCTCTTAGGTTCACATGGTTCCAATGGAAATTCTAATGATTTTGCCTTGCCTTCACCGACTGAATGACTGAGTAACGGAAAATATTAATTTTTGATGATAAGATAAACAGAAACATCATTTATTATACTCATACATGTTTAATTTTTGATTGTTTTATTTTATTGCGGATTAATTTATGTGCTAAGCGGATAGAAGGCGGATTACTCTGCTTGCGTATTAAAAGCGTCATCCGATCAACCTTCAACGGCGCTGATTGGCTGATACTGACACACCCCCAAAGAAGCTCCGCCTCATTTTGAAACTAACTCCCTAGGGAAATAGTCTTCTCAACTAACGCACCCCTTTGCAGGGAAATAGTCTTATCTGGCGATTTTCAGGGATTTAGTTAAATTTGATGAGTCTCTTTTTATATAAGAAAAAATCAGTAGAGTTATAATAATATACAGTTAAAGTATACCATTGAGGGAATTAGCATGATTCTGGTTTCCCGAGACTAGACCTATTTCCCGAGGCGAAGCGAACTGTTTTATCACACCGTCACGCGCTGTAGCTCCGCCCCATTTCGAAACCATTTCCCTACAGAAAGTCTTCTCAACTAACGCACCCTTTGTAGGGAAAATAGTCTCATCAGGCGGGATACAGCTAGTTTTAATGAGTATCTTTTTATATAGGAAAAACAAGTAGAGGTAAATTAAATCGCTCTTAGAGTAAGTTTAGTTCAAATCTTGATAAAGGCAATGTGGTCATAAGACCCATTTTCAGAGTCCCGAAACAATTATTTAGTATTCAGCGTTTCAGAAATACTTAGTATTCAATTATATATATATCCGTCCCTAAAATAATCAGTTTGTCCCGTGTATGACTTGAGTAGGATCTTAATATCATGTTGAGATAAGGCAGATGATTATATTTTAGTAATATTTACAAACTATTTGTAAATATTATTTTAAATACCTACGTATCTTAAATGTGCTTTGAATCTTCCAGTTTGTTCATTAAGAAAGCATACAGACGAAAAAGATACACGCACTATTTCTGGGACTGAACTGAATGCACCAGCCGTGTATATAGTTTAAGACATTTTCGCAGTTTTTGATCAATTCTTTTTGTGTGTTAGCTTATTTTGTTGCAGTTTAAAATCAACGAGTTAGTTTTTATGCTCGGCAAGCTCATTTAGAATAACTACATTTTAGGGAAGTATTGAACTCCACATTATTATTATCGATATCATATATAGGTTTATTTATTTCAAGACTGACGTTTCGTAGAAGTTATATCAAAATCCTATCGTACTCGAATGTACTCATTTAATGACACAGACGTGATTTGAATAGGTAAAAATTCATTCAGATAAAGGATGGATGTGCTGTTAACACACGCACATCGTATCTACAATACACGTACTAGTTCCTATCTACCTATCAACACAGTACCGGCCTCATAAGAAACATTCAAGGTAATAGATGCAGGAGAACCAAAGCCAGCATGTTCGACTGTTCTTTAAGAATGTCGTCCTTGGCGGAAGTGCGGCTTGCTGTACTTGCTTCTTCACAAACCCTCTTGATGTCGTTAAGATACGAATGCAATTACAAGGTGAACTCAAAGCCAGAGGACAGCATGCTAAGTTTTACAGGTACATGAACATATGCATATGATATTTATATTATTTTTCTGTGTGGGCTTGTTTGGTAGTTACAATGTAACACCACTTCAAATAATTATTTACTAGTGTGTTGGACTTGCATGGGTCCCTTCTGTAAAATACTAAAGATACTTATTAGGATTAACAGTATACCCACTGCATTCTGAACAAATTGGACATAGGAATTTGAAAAAGGTGAAATGAAAAACTTGTGCATGTCATTTTGCAAATTATCATAATCGTTACAGAAAATGTTACGCAGAACTGCGTTGAGGCTGTGACGTCTTAAGCTAGAGCATTTTTCCACGATAAACTATATATTTTCTGAAAGGTTAAAATGCAGATAAATATACTTTATAGTACCTTGCCAGGCATAAAATTTACCATACTTTACAATGGAAATGATTAAAACGCTTTGTAAAATGATTCTATTGTACAATGGATACCCTAAAAAGAATCTCAAACTTCCTTTGAAAATTTGCTTCAAATATAAGGAATCTGGATGAGTGACTGAAAGTCAAACACAAAAGCCATTAGAATCAAAATATCAGTCATTAGCCATACAAAAACAGGGGGAAATGTAAAACCAACCAATACATTACAACTACCCAGAAAATAACAACAAAGATAAGATCATGTGCTAGTAAACATCGAAGAAGTACCAATTACTAAGTCGAGAAGGCATGAAAAAATTACAATGTCCATCTCTTATAAAAGCCGTACAGAAAAGATCGAAAGTGGTGAATATATCAAATTTGGTATTTTGATAGTATCTTTATAGAGGATATAATAGAATTTATAATGTTTGAATGTTTACTCATTTACTGCATATATTAACATGTAATTTTACGAAAAAATAAAATGATAAAAGCAAATTTAATCTAGGAATCCAATGCAGGCTATGTACGTCATCGCCAGGACAGACGGACTGGTGGCTCTACAAAAAGGATTTATTCCAGCATTACACTACCAGTTCTTCATGAATGGCTTTCGTCTGGGGTCCTACCAAATGGCTGTCAGGTCAGGACTGACCAAAGACAAAGACGGCAAAGTTAGCCTATTGTTAAGTATTGTCTATGGAGCAATGTCTGGGAGCCTGGGAGCTCTAACTGGATCTCCTTTCTATATGGTAAGCAGCTGCCATATGGTACCGAAAATATTGTACCTAAAAATATTGTACCGAAAATATTATGCCGAAAAAATATTATACCGAAAATAATGTAGTTTCATTGTATCGCAAGAGATCTCTGCATAGTCATTTTTTACATCTTCTTGATTTTTATCTTTAACTTACTACATGTAAATTATTATAGAAGGATGGATTTACACGCGTATACACGTACATCATGAGGTGTTTTGTGCACAAAAGTAAAGAAAACATAAAAACTTTCAAATTCCGTGAACTGTTAATTTCCAAATACCAAAAAATATTATATTTTCAGGTCAAAGTTCATCTACAGGCTCAAGCGAAACAGGAAATAGCTGTTGGTCATCAACATACCCATGAAAATATGAGACATGCATTCAAAACAGTATTTAAGGAGCAAGGTGGACGAGGCTTATACAGAGGGGTAAATGCTGCAATACCAGCGGTCACTGTGGGTTCTGCTACACAACTTTCGTCATTTAGCTTCGCTAGAGATTTCCTGACTAGACATCAAGTAATGCATGTTTGAAGAATATTTGTTCTGCTCTTCATTTTATTTGCATTTACTTGAATGTAAACGTCTTTCTATTAAATAACATCATTTAAGAACAGACAAATTGGCAACATGGACCAGACATGCACGTTTCGGGTACTTAACCCTCGTCAGTGATCCTCAAATCTAAACAATGAAATATGCCAAAAAAGTATGAAAGTTACTATGTCGAAAAAGCATACCGAAAGACGTAGCAGAATGGGTGGGATATGATGCTACAGGACCAACGTTTTAGAAATTTCAAGAAATTTTGATAACAGAAATTTTAGAATGCGTTGAAGAAACGATCAACCGAAATTGATCGAACTTGGCTACATGTGCCCTCGGGGACTCCTGGTCCACCAGCAGTTACACTCACCAAGTGGTATAAATGTAAACGTCTTCATATTGAATATCATCATTTAAGAACAGACAAATTGGCAACATGGACAAGACATGCACGTTTCGGATACTTAACCCTAGTCAGTGATCCTCAAATCTAAACAATGTAATATGCCAAAAAAGTATGAAAGTGCTATGTCGAAAAAGCATACCGAAAGACATTGCAGAATGGGTGGGGTATGATGCTACAGGACCCACGTTTTAGAAATTTCAAGAAATTTTGATAACAGAAATTTTAGAATGCATTGAAGAAACGATCAACCGAAATTGATCGAACTTGGTTACATGTGCCCTCGGGGACTCCTGGTCCACCAGCAGTGACACTCACCAAGTGGTATAAATGTAAACGTCTTCATATTGAATATCATCATTTAAGAACAGACAAATTGGCAACATGGACCAGACATGCACGTTTTGGATACTTAACCCTCGTCAGTGATCCTCAAATCTAAACAATGTAATATGCCAAAAAAGTATGAAAGTTAGAAAATGAAAAGTATGATTAAAGTAGTGCATTCTGGAATTCAATTATTGTAGACAAAATTCAAACGTTAATGAAACAAGATTGAAATTTTAAATCAATAAATACTTAACGATGTATGAATCAAGGATGCAACAAAAATTTGTACTTTTTTACCAGATATTGCAACCCGATAGCTTACCATTGACGTTAACGTCAACCTGCTTCAGCGGTGTGTGTCTGGCGGTCGTATTCACGCCTTTTGACGTTGTGTCTACACGACTTTATAACCAAGGTGTTAGTTCCACTGGGACTGGACTTTTCTACAAAGGATTCTTTGACTGTTTTTACAGAATTTTTCAGACGGAGGGAATACTAGGATTCTACAAAGGGATAGTTCCGTCGTTTTTAAGACTTGTACCTCATACAATTCTTTGTCTATCGTTCTGGGATAGATTTTCACTATATTTTATGAAGAGCTCGAAGCAATGAATAAAAAGTATTTTCAATGATCTAATTTTGAAAGCATGTCTAAGGATTTCTCTGATTACAATTTAATAAAAAAAAAGGTCTTAAGAAAAGAATTTGTATATGAATGTATGTTTTCATAAATTTTAGGTGTTATCTTTATGTTAATGTTCCTTTTTGTTTCGTATTTCCGGCTAGTTGGTGGTGTAGTTGTTTTGAGTGATGTCAATGTGTTTGTTTGAATGATGTACATGTGTTCCGCTGTTGTCTTTTAAATGTGATCTTGTTGTAGATATTTCCATCAATCTTCTATCGTGTAATTCATTCAAAGAAAAGAAAAAAAGAACTATAATCAAATTAAATATTTATTTGGAACAATCAAAGTACAGTTACATGTAGTTTGAAGAACATTCAGTTAATTGTTTTCGTTGTGGTCAGTGCATGATTATCTTTCTGGATATCGTTCTTTGTCCTGTTTTTTTGTCCATGTCAGTCTTGTAATCGAGTAATCAAAGTTAATCCTTAGCATGACTATTAGCACAATGGTGATAACACATTTCTATTAATAAAGATATGTTTATTTTTAATCGAAGTTCCGTCGTTCGCTATTCGAAACATACCAGAATTATCATTAGAAACTTTAAATGTAGACATCATTTTAATGGAGCAAAAATTTATAAAGCTTATAAAATTGTATGAAAAGACATTCATATATACTTCTTGTAATTCACTGTTCAAATTGCGATGTTTTGATTAGCTTTCAGAACACGAGTTTAAGAAAGGTTTCATAGTGTGATTTTTTGCCTAACGCTGGGTGGTCCGCTGCCGCCTTTCTGTCTTGTTGTAAGAGAATTTATGAATTTTAAAAATACTTTCAAAATATTTCAAATGGAATCACCTCTTTGAAGACTTTTCTCAACAATCGTATGTCATATCATAGAAATAAATAGAATGATTCATGCATAAAGTTCAATAAAGATACATGTATATATATTTGTAATATTAATATAATAAACGAAGCAGCTTAAAAACTTAAAAACAGTTCTGTACAGTATTTGTCGGAATTTATAATTTTTTGTTATAAAGACACAAAGTTAATTATACAATAGCTACCATTTAAAACGAATATCAGATCATCATATATTCATGTTAATTACAAGTTCTTCGTAAATAAATTTCTATCTAGAATTAATTTTATAGACTCGCACGAGAGTCTTTCAAATAGTTTTAAGCATTTCATGTAAATCGTTGGATAAATACAAAAAAAGCATAGAAAACGGCATACATGTCACTGTTTTACTTGATGACAAATCAAACATGGTAGATGGGTAGATTCTTTGTCTATAAGTCGATACAATATGAATAAAGAATTAAAGAAATGTTTAAAGGAACTGTTGTAATTCTACTGGCTTTGATACCCATCGTCCATATCCCTGTCGTTCAAATGAATCATACAGATTCCTCTTAGCTTGTTGGTAAGCCACAGAGGTCAGTTTGACCTCCAGATATGTCTTGTTTGTAATACTTTGCTGTCCTTGCCATCGAAAAGATTCGTGTAATCGTTTGAAATCTCCAAAATGGTGCTTCTTTGATAGCCTGGAGGATAATTGACGGACGAGGAAACTAGGCATTACCATCCGATTTGGTTGGCGAACTGGGGTCATGTCACTGGTGAAAAAATACTGGTAATGTATAAAACCATATGAAATCAACATTTTATTACCTGTAATCGGGATAATATATTTTACTTTAAACCTAATCTCGATTTTTAAGCTATCTAAATCGAAATGAAAATCTTCTACGTATGAGGACGGAGGGGTAATGTAAATCAAGTGATATTTGCGAAAAAAAGGAATGCATGATCCACTTTCTCTTTTTCGTTTGAAACGGGTTTTCCCAAATTTATAAACCTCCGGGCATTTTAAGTCAGTCCAAATTCATTAATCATACGTAGAAGAACGTTTTCCTCGTACTTACCCTAGAAAAATTCTTATCAGAAGTTGATCACTTAAATTATTTCGTATAAAACATTTTAAAAAATTCCAAAAATGATTTGTTATTCTACTTTCATACATTAGAGTATACCAACTTTGTTTCGTCACACGTACCTTCTCTGGAACCACGCTCTGTTGGTGTTATAGACAAGACCCGTAGTGCCGTCTGTCACTTCAACCGTACTGTCTGCTGCATTCCAGTTGATACTAGTAGCACGTGTTTTGTCAGTATTCCTTTGAACTGGTGACTCAGATAAAGTTCCCAGCCTCGGATGTCTAACCTCATATCCCATTGGAAGCTGAAGTCGACTCTCGGCCTCCACCCGACAGCAGACAGCTCTCGACAGATGACCATGATTGTATAGTTGGCCTTGTTAGAAAAAGCATGAGCTTGTTGTTTTTAGTTTTGAGATGACTCTTATCTCTGACATACGTGTGTTAGAAAGCATTTTCAATATAAAAGATGTAAATAGGACGTGAACATGATAAAAAAAATCGGTACATCTTTTAAAACAGTATCTGTATACACACAAAACATTCTTTTCTTAAATTAGAAATACAAGTATATTTACATTGTGTACCTATTGTTATTGTTTTCAGATATAAAGGCTGGATGAATTGTGAAAGTAGTGCTCCTTGTAAACCTAAAACATTCCATCTACAAATCTTGTCACTGCATGACATTGTTCTGAGACGCTCCCCTCGCCTGATGCCGTCCAATGTCTGGACACTCTGGTCATCTGTCACAGGAATAGTCCCCTCTCCTTTATTGAAATATAATTATGTTCTATCGTAAACATGCGCATTTCAACAAGTAATGTCTCATCAGCGATGCTGGATTACTAAACAAGCAAAGAATAAAAATGAATATATCATAACTTTAGTTCAACGCATGAGCCAAAATTTATACCAAAGAAGTTATGCCTTCAGGTATATACCGTTAGGTTTTAGAATATCCCATCGAACTTCATGACAGGGAATTAACAAATATATTCCAAGTCAAATGCCCGAAATACTGAACTAGGCGAACAACATGATTGGGGACTTTCATTCTACCAGCAGAGATATCTTCTTGAAGGTTAAAATCATCAGAATATTGAAATATAATATTCTACTGTAAAATTTTCAGTGCACCAAATGTGCATTTTAACAAGTAATGTCTCATCTGTTATGCTCAAGGCCGAACTAGAGGAAATCTACATACAAAGTAATAAATAGTTTGAGAGCACATTTCTGAACATAACCTAAAATGTATGCCAAAGAATGTAGGAGATCTCCAACAACACTCGGTTGCAGCACCCATAGCGAAACTCCAAAACACCCAATGCAAAAACACAGAGCAGACATCCACAGAAAGAGACGCAAAAGGGACAAGGAATACCAACTCACACCATAGAAACGTGACCAAAAAAAAAAAAGAAATACGCATAAACGAACGAGACCAACTCGCACCATAGAAAAATGAAACACAAAAGACCACACAAAAACAAACGAGACCAATGTGAAATCAGTGCCGACTTACGACTACCATCTGCCGCGCAAACAGCAGATGGTGTGGTTATCCTGGATAACGTGCGCACAACCCTCCCACTTTTCCGATTACCTACAGTTCTCGAAGAACGTACAATTGTGGTGTAAAATAACCTCCAAAGAACTAGATAAAGACAGAGTTATGTTATCAGGTAAATACCCCTTAGATGTAGAATAATTTATCGAATTCGTAACGGAGACAAGTTCGATCAACTTCAGTTCGTCATTTCTTCAACGCATTCGAAATTTATGTTTAATTTCTTGAAATTTCTAAAACATGGATATCCCACCCATCCTACTACGTCTTTCGGTACATGTTTGGACATGGTAACTTTCACACTCTTTGGTGATACATGTATTACATTGGTTATATTGAGGATCACTGACGAGGATTTAGTACCCGAAACTTGTATGTCTTGCCCTTGCTGCATAGGTATCTGTTAAATGTTCTTAAATGATTTTTTGGGAATTTGAAGACGTTTAACTTGATTTTTCAAGTGAAGTTCCAAAGTAAGAATATCGAAATACATGTTCTATTTTTTAAAAAATCATTGCAATATACTATATGTCAATGTCAACAAGTAATAGAAATAAGAATATAGGTGATTCAAATAATAATTATATCAATAGCAAAATTCTAAGCATGACCTACAATTCATGACGAAAAACCAGCTAAGAACAGAGCTTGTGAAGCATTATAAGCGAAAGCTCTGTCGTTTTCTGTCGAGACATTTATGTTGTAGGAAAATAACCCATTATTTTTTTCATTTGCGAGACTATACGTTATATTTTCATAAAGAAAACATTTTAATACTGAAAAAAAAATTATTTACCATTTTCCATTTTGGTTCTAATCTGACCCTGCTTGTCATTGTCAAAGGTCGGCTGATGACCACCATTAATATGTGTATCGCTGCAAGCACTGAAATGTTCAGTTTATGGACTATAAGGTACAAAAAAGGTTTTTTAGGAGTGCATTAAAATCGAAAGGAAGTAAAATTTACAGAAAGTTTAAGTATTTATTATGAAATCATGAAATGATTTGGATACTTGTGTGAGAATACAGCCCCATCCCCGCAAGGAGCTGTGGAGATGTACAGGTGTAAACTGAGGTGAGGAAGCAGGTGGTAAAGTCCAGTCGACTTCTTGAACTCAAATATTCCAGCCCCACCTCCATTTATCAGCGTTTGGCAAATGTATCTACATTTATAGGAAAATACAATATAACGTTTAATGGATTATTAGACAAATGTGTTTGTATCTTTTTCACCGTTTTATTATAGATAGATACTACGTGTACATAAGACCACAGTTAAGGCACTTAAACATATAGAAAAGGGGAGAATAAAGTCTCCATAAGTAAATGTGGTGGGCACTGGGTTAAACTTAATTAAAGCACAAAAAGAAAATAAGGGGTAACTGACAATACCTATCAAAACTAGGTACAAAAAGAAAAGAAAAACAAATAATGTAAACCCTTACATAATTGCACCTATAACTTGAAACTCACATGTTTATAACAAATTCACTTGTTCATCAAAGGGATGATAATTAAGTTATGATTATGTTAGAAAACGATTTCATTATACCATTATCATGATCCTGCTATTGGTTTTCACCAATATGACTGTATGAATCAAAAGCTTAGAAGTGTTTGTGTTTCGTTCGAATGGCACTGTACCTTTTTAAACCGCGTCTGGCAATAATTTCCGCATGCGAGTCGTTCAAAACCAAACCATTTTCTCTCAAAGAGTCCCCCTTGATGCATCGATTCCCTTTGATTTTTGAATGTGAAAAGGTATAATTAGTCATTACCCAATGAGCTAAATTAAATAGATTCACTTGGTGTTGAATTCTACTTGTCCAAATTATGATTTAGTAAACAGTCAGGGGCATCACTGATTTCAGTACTCTTTCAGAAATTACCAACATCAGTAATTTTGATTTTGACTTTACTTGCTACTTTTTGCACGCATTCTTATTTCTAGAAATTCATTCCTGCGCATTTTCATTTTATGAGTTCATTGGGTACAGAATAGAAAATCTATGGAATTAGGTTTCCCTAAATAGTGTAGTAAAGGCACTTTAGGATATAACGGTATTCAATCATTCTATGTGACTGATTTCTATCATTTTGCAAAATGAATATCTTTGATCGTGTTTAATAACAAAGGATATCGAAAAATAAATTATAAGTATCAGTCATTTCCAAATCGATGATGCCCCTGACTGGTAAAAAGAAAAAAAAAACATCCAAGACAAGTTGCATTACCTGATCCAAGAGCGATAACTCTTAGAGAATCATCGCTTTCGTTGTAAAGCAATATGGCAGCTATAACTTTTCTACCAGAGATGTTGTCTGGTATTTTCGTAATTTGCTTTTCAAATTCATCATGGCTTGCAATAGCGATTCGATCTTGAAACGTTATAGGAGTTGCCTCTAAATCACAGGAACCCTATTAAAAATAACATGAAAGAAAAAAAAAAACCATCAGTTATTTCAAACTCTGTTAAGTCATCATTGCATTTTGAATTTAATTGAATTTCCAAAGGTAGAGTTAATACTGGTAAGCTCAACCGAAAAAAGAAATCCAACAAAGTTCTGAAAAGTGTCTTCTTTTTACACTTGGAGTGTTCATATGAGAGTATGTATGATTGGTACTCACTGATACTTAATATAATTGAGGTATATTCATCGAAGAAAGCATACATCAATACATAAAGAAGTATAAGGGAAGAAGATTCATTAGTTATCTACTTACATTTGTGTTAGGCATGCATGGTTGGTATCTACCCTCTTCATTCAGTGTCTGTAATGCATGAACAGAAGCTTTAAACTTCGCTTCTTGTTTATTGGCGGCATTAACGCGGGTGAATTCACGGTCATCAAGACGGACGTGACAGGAAAACCTTAAAAACAAGTAGAATATGAAAAGCATCGACAGGGAAGGAAAAAATAAAATACTGTACTTTAAGAATTGTTGGATACTTTTAGCATGTTTTGGGGTTTTTGTCTGTGGAATTAGAATTCACGAGCTGGTTCATTCACCTTGGACTATGTATTGTTCCTGCAGCGTTTATAACAAGTTCCACATCATGACCATAAGTCTGTGCGTACTCGTGGATTATCTGTACCGGGTTCTTGCCATCAGGATACAGGGTTTTAGCTGTCTCACTGGGCATTCTATGGAGTGGTGTTTTCTAAATCAACAAAGAGGGAAAAAGAATTTCATAACCTTTATATAACCTTTATATACCCTGGTATATTTCACAAGTGGAACAACATAAATTTACCTAGGTGATTGGACTTAAGCTTGCTTCAATAATTTTTTGCCTTTTAGTTAACATCATTTTTGGTGCTTTTAGAATATTTCCATTTTGAGTCGAGCTTTTTCTATTTCCCTCCTCCATCTTTCTATGTATAATGTTGTTTTTGCGTAAGTCATTTTGTATGTTTATCTGGTTGTATGTTTTATTACTCGGGTAATTTCGTGGCAAATGAGCGAAATGGGATGATCCTACCAGCTTGGACACTATACTTGCATTAGATGTGTAACATGATTCATGTGATACTTGAAAATAATTAGTGAGGTGCGTTTTGACGGTACACCTTCAGTGCATTTTACAATGTCTTTCGCATTTGCACTGGAGAAAATTCATTAAATAAGTTGTGTTTCTGTGCAGTTGTGTCACTGTCTCCGTTTGTTTGTCCAATTCTTCCTATCATGTGAGAAAAAAATCCGTAAGCCTTTCGATTGTGGGGTTTTATTTTGGAATCCGGTGTCGGCTTTTGTGTTTGACTTTCATTCACTGAATTATTACCAGTGTCCAGTTTCACGAAAATTAGTAGTTAGTACTTTCGTTATTTAAGGTTTTAAAGTTTTCATATTTAGATTGTTTTATGTTTTCTAATGTCATTTTTACATACTAAACACAAATTCAGAAACAAAACATCATGATATGATTTTAGTTCATGTATATACAAAGAGATAAGAGATCAAAAGTTACAAAAATCCTAAAATTGTTCGTACGTATTTTTGTGAAACAGGCTGCTGGTCTACTCACAGATTTTTTATTCATTTTGTTCATTCTCCAATGTCCTGATTATCTAACTGAAAACAAATGTTAGCTTTTTTTCTTTCCAAAAGATTAGTAATTTGTATCGAAAATGAGACATCAGGGAGCTGTTTCCCCTCCTTCGTAAGAATATTGAGAGCGGATACAGCTGCTAACTTTTTGCACTCCTTCTTATTACCTGCTTCTACGCAAGGAAACCTCCTTCCACCGAGAACCACATTCATTTTAAATCTGTGAATATAAAATTCATACATTATAGCTCTTTATGATAGGTATTCAAAACGGGCCATCTCGAGAGAGAATGACTATGTCTGATACATGTAGTATATGGTTGTTTGCACAGTTAAATAGAAAATGAGGAAAAGTAAAACCAGAATGCGTATTACGTGGGACAATTCTGTGGTCCACTTTTGTCCTGAGATTCAAATTTCACCTCCTTCCCTATGGATTGTGCGTGCTCAAACAGTACACTGACAGGGTTTTTGTCACCATTATAATGTAAAATATCCGATGATGAATGAGGGTTATTTGGTAATAGGTTCTGACCGTTCTCCTTAGCTGAAATGTTTTATACAGGTAATTAAAAAAAAAGAAGACTGGGAGGTTTTGATTTAATATATGCGACAGAAATATTTGTGAGTTATTTTAATAAACGAATGCAAATTACAAAAATCTAATCATTTATATATATATATATTTTTAATAATCATGAAATTAATCATTACATTTCTGAGAAACATGAAGCTTCTTCAGAGCATTTCCGGCCGCAGCTTCCCTCGCGTCTTTCTTATTAGGCCCCCTTGCTCTCCCTACTTCCCTGTCTCCTAGTAATGCAACCACAGTAAAACTGAAAAGGGAAAAGATTATCTAGTGAGCTTTTCTTTTTTTTATTTCAAAGAGAAAGTTTATTTCTTTCATAAAGCAATGAGTGTTTAAGAAATATAATGCCGCATAACTGCGTGTCCATACTTAGAAATCGGGAATTTTTTTCAAAAGGAGAGAAGAGAAGAAAGATATGATATATATAATAAAACCTGTTGGAATACGTACATGTAAATCTCTTGTAAGCAGTGACTTTTTTCTCTCTTCTAGAAGAAATTCTTACTTCGTCACCTTCCGCTTATGCATAAATGTATACATAATAAAGGAGGGGATCTCCAACAACACCCGGTTGTAGCACATAACAATTGTATAATTTAATTCAAAGGACTGAAAGTCCTGCGAGTTGGCAAAAAGTAACATTGAGACGAACATACAGAAGACAAGTATAAAACTGGCACAAATCAAACTCCAAATCTATGCCTCAAATGCTTGAATGAATGATTCTCACAATTCAAGAGTTGTCTCAAATCATAAAAAAAGTCTGGAAATATATAAATTGATAGAACTTCTTAACCAAATAACTGCTTTTGAGGTCAGAGTTCAAGGTCAATATGATCATGTCAAATTTGTTGCAATTGTTATGGGTGTATGTATGAAGTATACTGTCCTATCACTTTTACTTTAGGAGATATTGGCTTTTGAAACTTCTTGACCAAGTTAAAACCAACATCTTAGGTTTATTAAGTATCAAACTGAAAAACCTTTTTTCCTAGTTGGTAAATAGCTCATCAGAGCTAATATTAATGTTGATTGTTATAAATTATGTCTGACTTTAAATAAATATTATTGATTGATTGATTTATTTATTTACTTGTCTTTAGCCTTCTACACATCCACAATTTTTTTTTAAATCTAAGGTCTTTTCTATCCTAAATACAATACTTTTACATATCTATCTAAAAATGGGGTGCTCCTTATACAGAGGAGGGAAGTACAAAGAAAAAAGATGCGCCATATTTTAATGCACTGACATCAACAAGTGATCGCTATTCCTGTAGCATCGTTCCTTGTAGCATTTTTTTTTTTGCATTCTCATAATGCATTTAACCCATTATTTACAACTTGAACTTAAATGTCTGTCGTCTAATATGTTCGTTTGTCAAATCGTAGTGGTCCTATTTCTTACTGCGCCAGTAACATTGTGCGTTGTTTAGTCCGTGCAGGGTTATCAAGTGCAAAGTTGAAAGTCATAGCAATGAGAGTTGGCTTTGCCAACTCAAAAAAAACCATCAAGATAAATATGTAGAATTAGATTTATTGAAAAATACTCACATAGGATGATGAGGTGGTCCCTGCTGAGCTATGACCTCCAGAGCCGGACTCATGTGAAACCTCTGACCGTACTCATGGAAGGCACTAATACTGTTCACTTCCAGTCGTCGAATCGACTCCTCCATTTTACCGCCTGTTACACGATGGGAAGCTCAGTAGATTCTTTGGGAATTTATACATGCGATTTGTACATTTTTGAAAACCGTGTATCTCATTTTCACTTTCGACTGTCGAAAGGTCTAAAAATCGTTATCTTAGATTAGACCCCAAAACATAATGTTATCTTTATTTCCATTGTTAATGATATTATAATATGCAATGTAAAGATATATGTGTCAAAGGTCATCATGCAGTTTTTTGATTTCGCAAAATGTACTTTCGTTTTCACATTCGAGTTTAGGACTAGGATCGAGTATCAAAACAAAAATTAATCATAATCTTGAACTGAATTTTTATCTAATATTACACTTACTCAAAACATAAATAGTTACAGAATATACGGAAAATCATCATCTAGTATTGGCTGTTTTTTTACATGTACATTAAGTGTTTTTTTTTTAACTCTACCGTGTACTTATTTGAATATATGTATTTGAATATGATCATTCATCCAATGCCGTTTTTCTTTCACATTTAACATGTCTCATTTCGGATTTCCCCCTTTAATTCCAACTTACCTCTTCGAACAAAACTAGACGAATGCATGTTTGTTTCCTTACTTTCATCGAAAATGAATCAGTGATAACAAATGCATGTAAATGTTTGCATGTGTATTTCCTTGTTCAGAAAAGGAACAAATTACACCCACTATTGAACCCAACATTGTGTATGTGATGAACAGACAACTGTATAAACGGAAGGATAGATTTATATCAACATTTTATCTTAGTTACTTGATATGATACCACAGCTTAAGGTGTCGGCATATCTAATCAAGTCAATTGAACTTAATTTTGTGTCAGCAGCAATACAGTGACAATAATTTTGAATTGATTTGAATAGGAATTAAGATTTTTGGTTTTTTTTTATTTATGACATGATCTTTTGCTATATTTGACAGTCTAATAGGCGGATGAGATGCATGTCTTATTGGGATCAAAAGGGATCCATACTGGTATTGTTACTGAATGAATGGACCTTTAAATGTCTTGGGTCTTGGATGTTATAAAATTACCAATAAAAAAAGTAACAGATAAACAATGAAAGAAATAAAGATAAATAAATCTGTCAAGTTTGACGCAGACAAAAATGAAATCTTTGTTTTGTTTAAATTTGTTCTTGATGCTACTGAATTTGAAGACGTTTAACACTGTAATCGACCTGTAAACTCTTTTCCTATGGCTTTTCCTATTTTAGTTTCAAAGGTGTGCTTTTTATTGGAAAAAAAAAGAAAATGTAATTTGCTAAAAGCATATGGCCGTCCAAAGTCGGCATCGGGTGCACTTTGGTCTCCTTTCTTTTATGTGTTGTCATCAATGTTTAATGCTTCTGTGTGTCTGTTACGATTGTTTTGTATGATGTTCTAGTGATTATTGATGTGTCTTTTTGCAAGATGGAGTTTGTATGATGTCATTTATGTGTCACTTTCATTGTGGGTTTGTTTCGTTGGGTGGTAATGCTGGAGATCATTCCCTTTTCTTTGTAACGGAATGAAATTTATATTCCATTAATAATTGTTAATAATCGATTGTCATAATGAATGAAAATATCCGTTTATGTTAAGGACGTGTGAAGTTGGACAAACCCTATCAGCAGCTTCTATGGTCAGGAAACCCATCACTTGTGTCCTTTTCGTGATTTTGTTTCTTAAGTATATAACCCAGGATGATATCTATATTGTACATCAGGGGTCATATTTTGAAAATTTGAAATGTGATCCCTGAATACATGTAATAGTTTTCGTAAAGTAAACTAATGAAGTTTCTTTAAAAAGGGGAGAAACTACATAAAGGGTATACTAAGTACAATGCATCTCCATGTTTCTGGTAGAGAAGTCATTCAATATTGAAAGTTGTTGAACAAGGAAAAAAAGAAACAAAAGGAGTCATCATTATGTTGTCATCTTTGACAAAAAAAAAAACGAAATGACACAAATCCACTGTCAGAGAGCAGACTTCTAGACAAAATTAACCAAATAAATACCCGCGAAAACCTCAAACAACACTAGTTGCTATTTGGATGGATATTGTGTCTAAGCCGCAGTGCCTTCCTCGTAGTAAAATATAAATGAAAATACATGACATTTTTCAGAAGACATGACTATGTAATAGAATGTGAGGATTGAAGATTGTTGAAGTACCAATGACCCCCTGAAAGTGTTCTTTTTGTGTTCAAAATTGATTATTATACGACACCAACAGAAGCAAAAGTAGGTCATGATGGCAGACGTACATAATTTCCCTCTTTGTCAAACTTCTTCAGAATTAAAGCATCTTGTTAAATCGTCGAATACAAGTCAAACCCAAATGCAAAATCCAAAAACTATTGTCAATAGGTATATATATATATAAAACACAGTCTGGTCCATGCTGTAAATTTATCAGGTTTTAAATGATGCTATTGAATTTGAAGACGTTTAACATATAAGGAGGAGATACCTTATTAACTGTGTACTTTCATGAGAAAAATCTCAAACGTTAAATCAGCATTATCAAAGGTGGCGCCTCAAAAACACTGCGCACCGTACAGACAATAACTTAAAATTAACAATTAAATAATGTCGTAATATAATCACTGAATCGCAAATATGAAAAGAAAACGTTCAATATATATATTCTAACCAAGAGGGTTAGAATATATTTTCTGTGATAGTTTAAAATATACATTTTAAGCCATAGAGTTTCCATTGGACGGCCTGTGCTGACGTTTGATCGATGTTTCAATTCTACAAGAACTAGGAAGAATTTCGGTGAAATAATAAAGAATATAGAATAGTGCTCATATCAAATATGATTAATTAAACTTCAAAAGAGGTCATTCTAGATTCAGAAAATTTCAAATCGATAAGCTTGTATAAGCTGTAAAGGAAAAGGAAACAGAAAGCATTTAGCGTTCATAATTTTATCTTTCAATATTACATGTATTTAATAAAATTTGTATGTCAAATAAACAAATTTACTGTTAACAGATTTACGTAAATTAAATATATATACAATCTTATATCAATATATAACCAATCTATGATATATATATCATTGGAGATAAATATTATCAAAATTTTAAAAAACGTGAAGGTTTCAGTTTCGAATAGCTTTCAAGTGAAAAGATTGTATATTCTTTTTTTATAAAAGGCATTCGTGCCATTTTCAACAATCGTCTTGTTTGCTCACATGAAGCGTTGTCTCACAGCTTTCTTCTTCAAACCATATTTATGTGAATGCTGTGGAAGCGTTTTAACTCAATTTGTCTTTTATTGTTGTGACGTAGTTTTGATGGAGATATTTCCTTCTTTTGATATTTTATGAAAGTCTGAATTTAAAATACGTGTGAGCGCCTTGTTGTCAATATTAAACGTCTTCAAATGCAATAGCATCATTTAAAAGCAGATAAATTTACAGCATGGACCAGACATACACGTTTCGGGTACTTAACCCTCGTCAGTGATCCTCAGTGTTTTTCCAAAGCAAATGTGCTTAAACCTAGCATTCATCTCTTCTGAAAACGATATTGTATCTGATACATTACTGTTCTGCTGTACATGTACATTGTTTTATAAGTCTATTATCTTTGTTGATAAATAAGTAAAATTTAGAACCATACATGTAACCTATTATTTTGTTATGTTATAGTGTATATTTATTAGATTATTCTTTTAAAATAGACGATTACTCTCATCAAACTCAGGGTTGCTGATTCTTATTTTCCATACTCTCTCGAAGTTACCCCTCTTCTGTCGTTTTATTTCAATTTTCATATCTCCTTTTGATTTATCTTTAAGATAATCATCATAACATCTTATACAATTCGTTATATTAACGATCTTTTTGTGAATATCACCTTTTCAATTGAAGCTTAAATAGAATAATGCTATCAAAGACTCTTGTGTGGTTGATCCTTTATTTAAAAAAAAATAACTTATTTACAAGTACCAACCTCAAAGTATTACTTAATGCAAAAGTAAGCCTTATGGTAATTATTTTTAAGATAACATCACGAACAAAGGAGCTGTCTGAATTAGTGTCATATTGTTCACATTTACACAGCTGCAGACCTCAGACTCCTAATTGTAAAGTTGTTTTCTATACAATACTTGACATAAAAATAGACTTTAATTATCTAAGTAAAGCCTAGTTTTGCATAAAGTAATACCATAAATTTGTGATGTAAAGGTATTTTCATGCAGAGCCTCCATCCGTTTCCTACAAATGACAATTATCGGAAATGCGATTGTTTTTGAATACCTATAAAACACAAGTTATTTGGTATCTTAAACATGTACATGAACATATAATTGCAGCGAAAAAATTGGAGATCCCTTGGAAAACTCCTTTGAACAGACAATCAGGTATAATTAGATACATGTAACTACGTATAATCAGAACATACAAGCTGGCCTGTTTACTACATGTACTAAACCAATGACAAATATGGATAATGACCATGTACCAATACAAAAGAAAGGAGGGGATCTCTAACAACACTAGGTTGCAGCACCCACAGCAAAATCCCAAACACCCATGCAAAAAAATAAAAAACACAGAACAGACACCCACAGAGAGAGACGCAAAAGGGACAAGGAACACCAACTCGCACCATAGAAACATAAAAGACTACACATTAACCAACGAGACCAATGGGCAACCGGTGCCGACTTAGGACGGCCATTTGCCACGTAAATAGCAGACGGTGTGGTTATCCTGGATTACGTGCGCACAACCCTCCCACTATTCCGATTTCCCAGAGGTGTCGAAGAACGCACAATTATGGTGTAAAACAACCTCCTCACTGTTAGATGACCACACACAAACAAGACCGTAAAACAAAGGGGTCCAAGCAACACAGATGAAATGTAAATGGATATAAAAAGAGGACGTGCGTAATACAGTCCGTGCTCTGCCGGCTGTAGCGAGCTCATATATGTTATCATCCGAGGAGTTCGACTGACATTCAGAGAGGACAGGGGTCGGGGCCCTGTCTTCTTTAAGGAGGTTTGGACAGAGTCCGTCATGGAGTCCCGTCGTCACATTCAGTCAGAGTGCCAGTCTTAAGAATGCGCTCGTACAAGACTGTAGATTGGTCAAGTACATGTACCAAGCTTAGTGTCCGTCTGGTGACATTAGGATCATATCCACGGTATAAAAGGCGTTTGATGACTCTGACACATTTTCGATAAATATGCTAGCTACCTTTGATCCTTCTTATTTTGTTAATAATGTCACCATAAAATGCAGGTTGTGAAATACCTAAAGTAATACCGGTATACTCTGTTGCTTGTATGGGTCCGAGTTTCAAAAGAAGTTGATCACAATTTTTAAAAAAAGTACAAAATAGATAATTCATAAAATCAAAAGCCGAAGACATACAAAATCAGGATAAATTGTCAATATTGAAATATATGTTCTATAGAACCAATTTTATTGTACTAGACACGTGTTTTTGAATCCTCGTCAGTAGTACTTCATGCCAAACAGTTTAAATGAAGCCGAAGTGAATTTTCCGGGCGCCATCTACAATACAGACTTTTAATTTCCTCTTGCCAAAATGAGCGGCTCAAAATTTTGTGTAGGGTTTATTCAGAAGCGTATCTAAGTTAAAAATATGGCCAAAACTCGTTGGAGGGTAGGTGCAAGGAACTTAATTCTAAACATTACCGATAAAAATATGCCGAAACCCAAGCTAAGGACAGAGCTATGCAATGAGGGAGATACCCCTTAGTTTTAGAACTTAAGGTCTAATTTGATGACAGGAAATTTAAAATGTATAAACAAGAACTGAAGCAAACAAAGAAAAATTTCCACCATATGAAAAGAAGAATATGGGAGTGAGACCAGGTGCCCAGGAAGAGTCAGCATATCCTTCTTGCATTCAACACTCGTCACTTCTATTCGGTAGAATTAAAGTGACGAGTAACATCCGGTTACTTCCATTTCGGGAGAAACATGTACGTTTATCATATACTCTAATTTACATAACCGTTTATAAGCTTTCCCATTGGCCAAAACGCGGTCACGTGCAATGCGATTAAACGTCGTATTGAACTGCTTCCGGTCATATTGACGCGTTTCCTGTTTTGTGTATTAGAAGAAAATTGTAGTCTGCAGCAAACTTGAGTGTTGCCGACATAACTGACCGTGATATTTTGCAGCGTTTTTAGATAAAAAGAAAATAAAAGATGAAGGGTCAAACATTTTACTTAATACAAAATCTTTATTTGAGAAAAAAGTGAAAGTGAGCAGTGCTATAGAAGCAAAATAGAAGTTACCATTTTCTCTTCAAATTTTCCTGTATATGACAAAACAGTTATAGCACAGATGATTCGGTCGATATGATGATTTATGGAGTGATAAAACCAATATCAACCTCGGCCTTTGGCCTCGGTCGATATTGGTTTTATCACTCCATAAATCATCATATCGACCTCATCACTGTGCAATAATTGTATAATATTCGGTGGATGGATGGTTCAAATTGTCTAAGACAGAATATCATCCACCGTTCTGGAGAGTTGGACATCATAGTGTATGACGAGTTCCCCATATCGACCGTAGAACATACTCAGTGACGAGGTTAGTCGGTCACAAACGTATGCCTGAGTGATAAGCTTATCTGAAAGACGCCTAGATCTCAGAACAAAATCTGTATATTTGGTACTTGATCTAGCATGTAGCGTATCAACGTAGATATGAACACGTCATAAGCAGGCGATGAAGAGATGTTGCTACTCAGAAAAGTGAAGTTTGTGATGTTGAAATTGAAGTCGTCACATTTGTCATAGAGTTCATGTGACCATTAGTGTCGTAGGACAACATTATGTAAAGATAGGATGCTGAATTAGTTTAAGAATAAGTCACATGAAGGTAGAGTACAGATGTATTTCATTATGTGCAATGGATATGACCATAGAAAGACCTTGAGAACATTTCGTGTTTCAACTTATTTCGAATTAGTTAAAGAATATTTTGATAATCTCAACAGCACTCACAATAGAGCAACAAATTGAGCATCGACGGACCCCTACTAAGCTAGAGGTGGGACCAGGTGCCCTGGAGGCGTAAGCATCCGCTGTTGGCTAACCGCACCCGCCGTCGATGCACGAAAAATGAAAACAATATATAGAATACAAGCAAAGTCTTGAGGTTATGTCTATATAGAAAGTGCGACCATGCCAGGGAAAAATATTCAAAACACTTATTGTGATACCACTCGCGAAGTACCGGTATATTATGTATTTTACTGTCTTTCAGCAGAAATCGTCAATCATATCCAGATAATCCTATAGAGTCTTCTCTCAGTGTGTGTAAATTAAATATGCAAAGTGCTTCTGTGCGTGCAACACTATTTCTGTTATACCGGACCAACGGACCAATTTAAACTTCTCAAAGGTCCATGGTTCATTATGCCCTCTATGTATAAATGCATCAAAATGGAGTTGGTCTATAGGAAGACTTTTTCAGCTAGGAAGCTATTTTCAAGGAGGGAAATAGAATAAAATTGACTGTATGCCGAAAAATGTAATCACGCTAAGGCGTTATGGTATAAAACCATCTTTGACTTTGATTAAATCATGCACAATAAGTAACCATTACCGTTCCATACCACAAATTACACGTGACTCAAGAGGCTATCTTCATAATGCTATAGAACAAAGGAAGGGATCTCCAACAACACCAGGTTGCAGCACCCATAGCAAAACCCCAAAACACTCAATGCAAAAACACAAAGCAGACAAGCACAGAAAGAGACGCATAAGGGACAAGGAACGTCAACGCACAATCACAGAAACATCAAACACAAAGGACTACACATAAAACAACGAGACCAATGGGCAACGGGTGCCGACTTAGGACGGCCATCTGCCACGGAAATAGCAGAAGGTGTGGTTATCCTGGATTACGTGCGCACGACCCTCCCACTTTTCCGATAACCCAGAGGTCTCGAAGAACGTACAATTGTGGTGTAAAACAACCTCCTCACTGTCAGATGACCACACACAAACAAGACCGCAAAACGCAGGGGCCCAAGCAACACAGATTATTATGTAAATAGATATAAAAAGAGGGCGTACGTAATACAATCCGTGCTCTGCCGCCGCGAGCTCATGTAAATTATCACCCGGGGAGTCCGACTGACATTCATAGAAGACAGGTGGTCGAGGCCCTGTCTTCTCTAGAGAGGTTTGGACAGGGCCCGTCATGGAGTCCCGTCGTCACAGTCAGTCAGAGTGCAAGTTTTAAGAATGCACTTGTACAAGAATGTAGATTGGTCAAGTACCAGGCCTAGTGTCCGTCTGGTGACATTAGGATCATATCCACGGTATAAAAGGTGTTTGATGATTCTGACGCATTTCCGATAGTTATGTTGTCTATCTTTGATCCTTCTTATCTTGTTAATAATGTCACCATCAATTGCAGGTTGTGAAATACCCAAAGTAATACACCCTGTTGCCTGTATTGGTCCGAATTTCAGAAGAAGTTGACACTAATTTTTATAAAATTTCCAGAAAGTCTTTACTAGTTTGTGAAAGCGAAAACCTTGTCCTAAAAGTTTCTTGGTAATTTGTTAATTTCTTCTATGAAAATCCAAAACATCAGTACATGCTCTAGCATACCGGATGAGCTGTGAAATAAAGATACCATAGGACGGTAATCTAGGAACATCATCGTCAAGCCATGGGAAATTTACTATGTTAATTCCAAAATCATATCTTTTGTCATACACACTTGTATGGATCTCTCCATTAACAATTTTGATATTTAGGTTCAAAAATGGTGTTTCTGTGTTTGAAACGTTTGCCTTGTTTAGAATCAATTCTTGTGGATAAATTGTTTAGAATCAATTCTTGTGGATAACATGTACACGACAATACATGCCATCAAGATATAACAGTGAATTGCATATTTAAATCATTACCATTTAGGGTTAACGCAAAGGCATAAGTGTGACACAGATGAGTTAAAGAAGATCCTGACGATAATCGCAACAGCACTTACAATTGAGCACAAAATTGAGCATCGACGTACCCCTAGCAATGTATACCTCTATGTTTACCTCTTCACTAATTTGTATTATTTTTTCTTAATTTATTTTTCTTTTGTTTCTTTTTTGTCTCATTGTCCTTGGATGTCTGTTTGTGTCATTGATTTGTTTATGTCTGCTATTTGTTATAATCTGCTCTAAAATGATGCTGTAGAATTTGAAGACGTTAAACATTAGTCATACGGTTAGCTGTTTACAAGATATTTTCCTTCATAATAGACATGACACTAGACTTATTAATATTATGTGTTTTCCCCTATTCTGACACTCCGTGTAATTTTTCATGAGCATGCTCAATCCCTATGTTTTCGAAAATTGTCATTTTATGCCTCATGAACACATTCTCATTATAATTAATGAGTTTTGAAACTGTGAAGGAGAAAAATGTCTAGGGAATTCTCTCTGTTTTGTAATTGGCTTTAACGTACACACCATGTTTTAAGCATGTCGTCACGCTAACTAAATCAATAACAACATAACAACAACAAAGGTTTTAGATGTTAAATACCTTACCAAAGCCAAAGGAGATGATAGAGATTCCTTCATAGTATGCCGTCCTTTGTCGCTTTGTCGTACACTTTCCAACTTCTCTGACTTCTCCAGAAGTGTTGAAATGAAGTACTAATGGTTACAACAGAGTCTAGAGCTGTGAATAAGTTATGGCATCATAGACAAAGGTAGGTCATGCTGCCTTTCTTTGAAAAACATTTTCAGAAATGAGGTAGTAATGACGAATTGAAAACATCCGAATCCTTGAGAAATGTCTTTTTACAGTTGAAGAAGAAGTGCTGTACTAATTCATGCATTTTTGACGTCTTTTCAGGCTTAGTGTAAAAGTCTATCCGTCAGAGCTTGAGGTCAAAGAAGCTACAGAGACAAATAGTTCAGCATCCCATTTGGACATGGTGCTGTCCCAAAACACTGATGGTTACATGAACACCACACTCTATGATAAACGTGACGACTTCAGTTTCAACATCACATACTTTCCTTTTCTGAGTTGCAACATCCCTTCATCGCCTGCAGATGGCGTGTTCATATCCCAACTGATACGTTATGACAGAGCAAGTAGCAAGTATACAGATTTTGTCCTGAGAGCTAGGAGTCTTTCAGATAAGTTTCTCAGTCAGGGATACATTTGTGATCGCCTAACATCGTCACTGAGGAAGTTCTACGGTCGATACGGGGAACTCGTCATTCACTATGATGTCCGATTGTCCAGAATGGTGGATGGTATTCTGTCTTAGACCATTTGAACCATCCAACTACAGGCTATACTTGTATCTTCCAAAATTGAAGTAACCAGATGTGATATTTCTGCCGAATTGAAGCGACGGGTGTTGCATGCAAGCAGGAGATGCTGCCTCTTTCTGGGCACCTGGTCTCACTCCTAAATGTGGAGTTAGCTTCTTTTCATGTGGTGGAGGTTTTTGTTTATTTGTTTTGGTTCCTGTTTTATTCTGATTTTGAATGACTTCAGTTTGTGATTTCCTGAATTATCGATTATTTATTGGGATATGGTCATTATCCATATTTGTCATGCTTATTTATTTATTTATCTATTCATTTATTTTTTGTACTCTTAACTATTTGTCTGAGTAACTTAGTAAGATACGGTGATATGCACGCTTTTACATGTACCGTATATTTGAAACTTTTTTTATCTAATGAATAATTTTGAATTATGTATTTTATTGTTTATGATTAAAAAAATAGAGGTGAAGGATATTCCCATAGTATTAACTTTCTGAACATCTTGACAAAACAGGTTTGAAATACGAATCATTATGAATACAGTATCAGGGAAGAAAAAAGCGAATGTATCAACCAATCTTTTTCAATTCCCTATTATAAAACATCTCTGACTTCAATTTGTATAGGTATGTGCACACATTTATGGAATACGCGTAAGGTTTATTTTAAATACGTAAAAAGTCATGCAATACACTTCAATGCTTAGTATATTATCCGACGCGATATTCTGTGTTAATTACCATAAAAATGTGTATACATTTGTCGTTGTATCTTTACATTCTGATAGCATCTTTACGTATGTGTCTCACGGGACACAATATCAAACGGAATAGTAGGCCTGCTAATTGTAACACAGCGGGGCAATAGCTCAAGCATGGCCAATCTGAATTTTTATGTCACTCTACTAAAATATTAAAGTAACAATGATATGCATCACGAACACGACAATAGTTGCTTCATGTGTTCTCTGAAGAAAAATCAAAATTTTGAAATGTGTTTATTTAAAGGTTTAGAAATAGCAGTCATTTGCGGAGAATTTTAAATATGTTGCTCAATGGAAGGTAGAATCCCAAGCGTACCTCAAGTAACCGTTTCCATATAATTATAAAATAATGATACCAAATTCACCCAATAAATGAAGTAATTACGAGCCTCTCCCAGTACAACTAACATGATGCTTTATTTGGTGCCTGGGAAGCATTGCCACACATAGGGATCCTTTTGTACGTCTGTCTGTCTTACTTTGGTGTCAAACCCTTTTTTATTAGCAATGTCTCATAAAAAGACTTTTCAACAGGCACAAAAAATTTTCGTACATGTAGATGTTTTACCCACTTTTCTAAAAACATTAAAGATTTCAAAATAACTCTTGATCCGTAAGAGATAAAGGAGTGATACATCACATGTGTGCACCGTATGTCATTATTTTTCACCGTGACCTTATATATATTATCAATATTTTGTTCTATTGAGAAAAAAAATTAGTACACCATATATGTATGCTACATTTTGTATTTCACCTTTTTTAAAAAATAGAATGAACAATAATAGTGATAGTTTTTTTTATCATACGAAATCACATGTCTCTGTGACACGGCATTGTATGTTGTATGTGTTGATTGGGTCAAACAAAGTCATGTGTTACTCAAACATTCTAATCCCCCATTTCACGTACAGTAAAAAAAAAACCTCCAAAAATCTCTGTCAGGAATCACACCACCATACGTTTCGATCCCACGCGGTGTTATTGTTCTTCTCTTACAAAATTAAAGGATAAACCGGTATGGAGTATTTAGCTTATTCTGAACAGATAATCTTTTTGATGAAAATTTTGCTCTTTACTTTTCTTCAATTCCACCCACACAATGGCGATTCATTTTGTTATTCAATGATATCGTTTTCTTTTTTCATGCATAAACTATAACCTCGTCCTTCTTTTAACTTCCTATTGTGTTCTTCTGTAAATTAATACAAAGAGTATATATAACAAAGAGAATTATTCTATCTTTGGCCATGTTTGGTATGAAATATTCATTATGTTGGGAGAAAGCCATGTCAAAAGAGCCTTCTTATAATTACCGTCTATATAACATTAATCGACCATGAAGAATTTATGTTGCATGTATGTCTTTTACAAATCGCACTCTCCATCCCACTTATTGGATTCTTCGACACAAAAAATAAGGTCAGAACAATGTTATATAAGTTTGTACACTTTATTTATTTTGAGACAAAAGAGGAAAAGGATTAATCCATAAAGGTAATTAGTCTGGCAGGAAAGGATTGGGAGTATAGGTTTCCCCTGCGTTTTCTGGGGTGATGGTTCATTGATTAGCGTTGCTCTATAGTGCCAATTGTCGGCTGTCATGAAACGCTACACGGCTCCTTTGCAAAGCGTTACTGTGCTGTCATCTAACCTTAGTTTTCCTGCCGATCTCTCCAAATAAAGGCATTGTGCTCCTATTGTCCTCCCATCTCATTTGGAAAATTTAAACTTTATTCGATAACTTGATGTATAAAACGTAAGAATTACTACGAAGAGGATTTGTCAAAGATCGATCATTAAATCGAGATGATGTCTACCCATGTGTCAATATTTTATGTTGTTAGATTAATCTATGATGCTCTTTCATTATTGAAGAATTCAACAGTCTGTTACTTCAACTAATCGAGCAGCATGAAAAATGAAAATGGAAGAAGGGAGTCAATCTAAATCTTTTTGTGATACACTTCATTTACGGATTATTTACACATTGTTACTATTAAATATCATAACTAGTGGATTTGTTGTGTTTCACTTAAGGAATTGTAATTGCTCATATTTAACATTTTGGCAAAACCATGACTTCGTGACAGAAACAAAGGAAAATTCATATACTTCACGACCATTCCACGAGGCTAACTTCGACGACAACGGTAATAGAGAATACACGGACAATAGACGGACAAAGAAACGGTCAACTCGGGAGGATTCATACCTCGATCAAGTAGGTAGAAATTTAAGTAAAAAAATATTTAAAATTTCCCAATTTCAATAATAATAATTAGAAAAAACATGAGTCAAATTTTTACCATTTATTTCGATATACTTCATTTGCTTGAAGAGGTCCCAAATGACGATACAGGATAAAAGAATGCGATATATAAGCATCACGAAAAACAATTGAATTTTTTTAAAGGAAAGATTTCTTTTTTATAGAAAATGCCTATGTACGGAAGCGTATAAGTGCCAATTATATATTTTTTATTTTCTGATTTTCCGACTTTTAATCTTGGAATTTCCAACTTTAAAGTCGGAATTTCCAACTTTAATCTTGGAATTTCCAACTTTAATCTTGGAATTTCCAACTTTAATCTTGGAATTTCCAACTTTAATCTTGGAATTTCCAACTTTAATCTTGGAATTTCCAACTTTAATCTTGGAATTTCCAACTTTAATCTTGGAATTTCCAACTTTAATCTTGGAATTTCCAACTTTAAAGTCGGAATTTCCAACTTTAATCTTGGAATTTTCAACTTTAATCTTGGAATTTCCAACTTTAATCTTGGAATTTCCAACTTTAAAGTCGGAATTTCCAACTTTAATCTTGGAATTTCCAACTTTAATCTTGGAATTTCCAACTTTAATCTTGGAATTTCCAACTTTAATCTCGGAATTTCCAACTTTAAAGTCGGAATTTCCAACTTTAATCTTGGAATTTCCAACTTAAAAGTCGGAATTTCCAACTTTAATCTTGGAATTTCCAACTTTAAAGTCGGAATTTCCAACTTTAATCTTGGAATTTCCAACTTTAAAGTCGGAATTTCCAACTTCAAAAGTTGGAATTTCCAACTTTATTCTTGGTAATTCCAACTTTTTTTCAATACAATTCCCTTTATTGTTAATAGTTAACTTTATATACCTTTTATGCCCCTGGTCTTTAGACCAAGGGGGCATATTGCGTTGGATTCGTCCTTTTGTCATTCCGTCCGTCCGTCAGTCTTTCCCCCTTTCAATGAAAGGGCATAGAATTTTAAAAAGACTCATTATATGGCTTTCAGATTTTGCATGTGTAAACATCTTGAGAGGACCCATCTTTCGGTACTAATTTTTGGAGCTTTTGACCTTGTTCTTGATCTTTGATATACTTTTTCCTATTTTTTGTAAAAAACATTTGAAAAATCATTAAAAAATTTATTTCTCCGTGATTTGCCCTCAAATTTTGTACAGCTCAAGTGATGCATATGTTATGTTGTATATATAACGGGTTTTTTTGTCATGCTTTTGAGATCTATTTCAACGAAAGGAGAGGGGATGCAAACTAATAAGTTTAAAAGTTGGCTAAATCTCTTGTACCATTAGTGGTAGATCTGACATATTTCACATGTAGATAACTTATGACAAGATCATTCACCTTAGACCATGATCTTTGACAGTGTGACATTAGACCCTGAAATTTGATCTTCTTTTCTCAAATTTTAAACTTGGTATAACTTTGGAATAGTAAATGATAGGGCCTTTGTATTTCATATATGCATTCATTTTGGAATATCATTGCTGTAAGTATCAAAAGTTGGGTCCGTGTAAAGTGCGAAACGAAACAAAAACGAGAAACGAAACGAAACGAAACAAATCGAAACGAAACGAAACAGATCGAAATGAAACTAAACAGATCGAAACGAAACGAAACAAAACGAAACGGAGCAGATCGAAACGAAACGAAACAAAACATAAAACTTAAAGAATATGAGAAAAAGAGGAAAATCGCCAAGAACGAATATTTGAAGACGAGATCAGCTCTACATTTGTAACTAGTGTCGAGAGGGTTTCTTGAAAAAGTCGAAGTTAGAAATAGTAAATGTCAAATGCCATTCATGTATTTAAGAGGAATAAAGGGGAGGGGAAAGAAAACCACGCTATGACACCGTAATGAGATCATAAAACTGGAGGGGGCACATTTCAGGAAAAAAATCTTATCCTTTTTTCAAACGAAATGTGCCCTCCCCCCCCTCCCCCTATTTGTTCTGATTTGTCTGATAAAGTTTTCAAATACACATAACGGAACAGTTCCATTTCCTCTGTACTAGACTCCTCCCTGCTAAATAATACATGTTTTTTTTCGCCTATGACGAGGTTATTCATCCCGTTCACTCTCCTTTCATCCTTTAAAATGCAACTGCTATATACCGTATAGTATATATTATGTTTTTATCGTCAACTTTGACCCATTAAAATCCCTCCAGCCACAAGAACTAATGGCCGAAGGCAATAACATAATATTATGCAGATATTGATATCCTTGCTAGTTCTCTGGATTAAAATAAATTTTTCTCAAGTTCTTTAAGATTTATGTATTGTTTCGATCTGTTTCGTTTCGTTTTATTTCGATTCATTTCGATCTGTTTCGTTTCGATTTGTTTCGTTTCGTTTCGTTTTTGTTTCATTTCGCACTTTACAGGGACCCTCAAAAGTTTGACCTTGTGACTTTGACTTATGATTTTTACCTTCTGTTTTGATAACAGGTTAAATATACAAATGTATTCTCAAAGCTGCCGCCGGGGACTTTTATATGTTTCACACTTAAACAGAGCTTGTATTTACGTTTATAGATCTCAACAGTCTAGACTACGTTGGATTGTCAATGCCAGTAAACTAAATTGGGGGGGGGGGGTGGTATTGTATTCTCGGAATGTCGTATTAAACTTAATTAAACTCGTGTAATATGTTAACAATATACTTGATTTAACTAACACATGTATGCATAGAACGATCTCTCTCTCTCTCTCTCTCTCTCTCTCTCTCTCTCTCTCTCTCTCTCTCTTGTAGATGTTCGAGACATACATACTATTTTGTATCTGGAAAAAAATATTTCTGCAGTACATGCATCTTGCTGCGTTAAATACAATACAAGACAACATTTCAAGGGACTTGGTATTTTTGGAGACTTCAAATTTATATTCAGAAGAGGGGATGATTGCATACAATGCATATGGTTTTAGATGTACTTTACTGTTGAAATTTTCATATGTTAGCTGGAGAGCACACATGTAACGAGTCGGACAGTTTTACGATGGAAGTTTGATTCTACGACCCGGCGAGCGGAGTGAATTTACTTTCCTTCTCTCAAGCCCCCCCCCCCCCCCCCCCACACACACACACACAAAAGAAATTAAAATCTTTATTCTAAAATCAAATTAGACTTTAACAACTTATATAACAAATTATCATAATGTCTCAGATTCCATGATTTCCATTGCATAACATTCATTATTCTGGTCGCATTATGAGAGCACAATCTCCTACGCATGCGTCCGATTTCAGTTCCGCTTTTCTTCACTTTGAATTTATAATCAAAGATTCATTCCAAGGAAAAATCATATGAATAAACGATCATTTAGTTAACCACTGAAAATGTTTTCTTACAGACTTGAGAATCGGGATCGAACGTTCCTCCGGACATAGGTTACAAAATACAGTTTTTTTTTCATGACGTCCACCGTTGACGCACAGTCTAAACCCAGCGTCATATATAATACTCTCATAAAATATACCCTATCAAAGTATGTACATGGTGAAAAGAATAAGTCTAACACTTTATCATGCTTACACAAGATTATACCTATAACTTAGAATAAGAATTAGAAATGTGCTCGACAAAGGGGAAAATAGTAGAAATTTGGCAAATTCTATAGCGGAAACGACATCTTTTCGTAAATGTTTGGGGAATAAATTTTATATGAAATAAAGAGTGCATCTATATCAACAAAATATATAAGTGAATTAGATAGACTACTTTAATGAGCGCCAGCTCATTGCCAATGAACACGCGTTTCAAAAAATGAAAAATTCCCATTATCTTGCAAATTTCTTACAGATTTTTATACCTTATAATTTGCCATGGTTTTAGTTTTCATGCATACAGTATGAAGATTAAAGCCCCCTCCACACTTCAACTCCACAAAAGATATATCCGTGGCGAGTCGGGACGTAAAATGTTCGATGAACCATGGACCTACAACTCCAGTACGGAATGCTACGGGTTGATACATGTACGAATCGAGTACGGATAGCTAAGGATTGCTATGGATATCGTCCTGACATTGCCACGACATGCGTACGGATAGATACGGATTGCTACGACACGCGTACGGATAGATACGGATAGGTACGGATTGCTACGGATTACCACGACTCGAGTACGGATAGCCACGATTCGCACAAGGATAGCTACGAATTCAGTACGGATTGGTAGGACATGGGCGGATCCAGGAATTTTTTTTATCAGGGGGATCTTAAATTCAGAATTTCTTGAAGAGCAAATAAATATTAATAAATAAGAATAATAAATAAATAAAAGAAAAAACATAAATGAATAAAGACCTTGATTAACGTAAGTCAGTTCTGTTTCTTATTATGAATAAAACAGATAACTGGCGAACAGCTTAAAATCTTGAATTTTCACATTATAGTACTTACTTACATATGTAATGCTTGTCCGTTCTAATGTGTGAATACAACAAATGGCGAGCGATAGCGAGTCAGCCAATTTTTTTTTTCAGAATTGGAATGAAATCCTCTATTCGTGTCTTTTTCAGTTTCCCTTGATTATTGACCAAGGTGTATGTAGGAAAGCGCAGCATCATTTATAGAATAACTAGCTTCTACCGTTATGTTTGCGGACGGTAAATGCTGATTTTACGGTTACAAACTGAGTTTTTCTAGCGTAGCCAGTAAAACGGATGTTGCACCGTAAAAAAAATGTATATTCATATATTTTTAGCCGAGTTGCAAAACTCGGCTCTTAATTTGATGTGAGACGGGCGGGCGGGCGGGCGTCTGGGCGGGCGGTTGGGCGGGCGTCTGGGCGGGCGGGCGGGCGGGATGGCGTCAACAATTGGTTTCCGGACTATAAGTCAACTACGAAAGAGGCTATAACAATGAAACTTCATACACTTACTCACCATTAGTCAAGGATGAGCCCTATTGATTTTGGGGTCAAAAGGTCAAAGGTCAAGGTCACAGGACTCAGATGATTGAAAATGGTTTCCGGACCATATTTCAGCCTGTATTGCACCTATAATCATGAAACTTGCCAGAAATGTTTCCCTTGAATCAAGGATGAGGCCTATTGATTTTGGGGTCAAAAGGTCAAAGGTCAAGGTCACAGGACTTAGATGATTGAAAATGGTTTCCGGACCATATTTCAGCCTGTATTGCACCTATAATCATGTAACTTGCTAGAAATGTTTCCCATGGATCAAGGATGACCACTATCAATTTTGGGGTTAAAAGGTCAAAGGTCAAGGTCACAGGACTAAGATGATTAAAAATGGTTTCCCGACTGAATTTGAGCCTGTATTGCACCTATAATCATGTAACTTGCCAGAAATGTTTCCAGTGAATAGAAAATGACCACTTTTGATTTAGGGGTCAAAGGGTCAAAGATCAAGGTCACAGGAATTAGGTAATTGAAAATTGAAAATTGTTTCCAGATGATATAAGAGGGTGTATTGCACCTATGATCATGAAACTTGCCAGAAATGTTTCTTATGAATCAATGATGACCCCTATTGATTTTGAGGTCAAAAGGTCAAATGTCAAGGTCATAGGACTCAGATGATTGAAAATGGTTTCTGGACCACATTAGAGCCTGTATTGCACCTATGATCATGAAACTTTCCAGAAATATTTCTAATGAATCAAGGATGACCCCTATTGATTTATGGGTCCAAAGGTCAAGGTCACTGAACTATGATGATTGAAAATGGTTTCCAGACCATATTAGAGCCTGCATAGCACCTATAATCATGAAACTTGCCAGAAATGCTTTCCATGAATCAAGGATGATCCCTATCACTGATGATTGAAAATGGTTTCCAGATAATATTTGAGCCTGTATTGCATCTATGATCATGAAATGTTCCGGAAATGTTTCCCATGAATCAAGTATGACCCCTCGTGATTTTTGCATCCAAAGGTCAAGGTCATAGGATTCTGATAATTGAAAATAGTTTCGGGACTATATTTGGGCATGTATTGCACCTTTAATCATGAAACTTGTCAGAAATGTTTTCCATGAATCAAGGATGACCCCTATTGATTTTGGGATCAAAAGAGCAAAGGTCAAATTCATAGGACTTGGGTAATTGATTTGGTTTCTGAATTATATATGAATGTGTATCAACCTGAAACGTGTCTGTGATGCTTCCCATCTGTCGAGACCATTCAAGTTTTGCAACTCGGCACTTTGCATCTTTGATGCATTTTAAGCTTATTTTAACTATGCTTCGAAAATTCCAACGGAAAGGGGGGGGGGGGACCGGATCCCCAACCCCTCTGGATCCGCGCTTGTAGGACTGGCTTGAATTCCTGTGTACTTTTAAACAGTAATTATTTACTAAAACACCCAATGTTTTCAAATTGATACAGTGTCAATTGTTTAATAGAAGTGTTCAGGTTTTATATCATTACCAATTGAAGTATTAACTCATATATTGACCGAAAAACGCATAGAGTACTGATAGATTTGAAGTTAATATAAGACAAAATCCGTGTCTATCCGTATAGTAATCCGTAGGTCAGTCGTATCAATTCGTAGGGGAGTCGTAGCAATCCGTAGGAGAGTCGTATGGCTATTTTTATCGCAAAAAATAGTCCCGGATTGCTACGGATGCGCTACGGGTTGCTACGACTCCCCTACGGATAGCTACGACACTACTACGGGTTGCCAAGGCACCCTACGACAAAATTATCCATAGTAGAGCCACGGAAAATTTGTAACATGTTCAAAAAAATTCCGTCTCATCCCAGATAGCTACGGATTGCCAAGAATAGCTACGACTTGCCACGACGATCGAGCTACGGATTCCTACGGATAGACACGGATTAAATTAGGTTAGAGATTATGCGAAGCTGTTTATTGAAACCAGAATTTCGATTCCCCCGAATTAACTCCGATAAACCACGACTAACTCCGACTTCAAATGAGACTTTGCCCAACTTTTCCGGTCAACGCCGACTATCGCTGCCTTGCGTCAGGGCGTGTGTGGGTGTGGGTGCGTGTGTCCAAATTTTCTTGTGAACAGCATAGAAGACAAAGTAAACATCAGAGAAATATCAAACCTTTCATAGATGTTTCCAATGGAAAGAGAATAAACCCTGTTGATTTTGAAGGTCAGAGGTCAAAGTTCAAGGTCAAAGTGGACTTCGCGTGGACCTTGTGAACAGCATAGACGCCAAAGAAATTATCATAGAAACATCAAAGCATTCACAAATGTTCTCCGTGGGGAGATAAGAAACCTATTTATTTTCAAGATCAAGGGTCAAAGGTCAAAGGCTTAAGCTTAAGATATTTGTGAACAGAATAGAAGGTTTCACAAATGGTCCCTCAGGGATGAACCCTAATAGTTTTTAAGGTCAAGGGTCAAAGGTCAAGGTGGCAGTAAACTTTATTTTAGAATCTAGACATACTTTCATTGTGCATAAGAGATGCTTATGGATAGCAGATGATGCTTTTACGAGATACTGAAAAGAAAAAAAAATACAAAAAAATACAAAAAAAATACCAAAGATAATGTTTTAACACATCCGTTCTAATTTCTTTTGTCCGTTCATCACATTTCATGAGTGACTACTCGAAATGTTTTTTTTAAGTTAACACTGTTTATCAAATAGGTAGAAGAAAATGGAATGGGGACTTAATGCTATTACATGTATTCTATTTCAGGGGTTGTCCCCTTCCTGAAAAAAGTGCTATTTTCTGCACAGCAAATTACAAAGTCTTTAGTAATATCGTTTGATTACCTACGGTCCCGCATAGAATTAGTAATCACTGTGTCTGTCCGTCCGTTCGTCTGTCTGTCCGTCAAAAATCTAACATTAATCAGATAAAAGGGCCCGCCAAATGGCAGTAGCCCTAAAGGAATAACTATTTCTCTGTCTGTCTGTCGGTCAGTCTGTCTGTCGGTCGGTCTGGCTGGCTGGCTGGCTGACTGTCTATCCCTGTTTTCCTGTCCGTCAAAAAATAAAAATGGCAATAACTTTTTCACCATAAGATATATGACTCATTTTTGACTCGTGTACTGTTCGGGTGGCGTCAATTTTTTACCATTTGACATTGACAATAACCTTTTGACCTACATATGAGAAACTTTAACTTTGACCTTAACTACATCACCTTAGAGATAGGGCTCTCATATTTGGTATGGGTGTTCTCTTGGTACTATTCTATTTTTACCTTTCGATCCTGACCATTGACCTACATTTAAAAAAAAACTTTAGCGAAGACCATTCGCAGTTTTTGCAAGTGTATTCCTTGTAAAGCCATAGTAAAACTTGTTTTACGTCGGGCGGGTACCTTTTGCTCAGACAAAAAAAAAACCAAAACCAAACCCCCCCCCCCCCCAAAAAAAAAAACCAAAACAAAACACACACACACATCTTCAAAAACATGCATTTTTTGGGTTAAAAATGAGTAAATGATATTTGATTACATGAAATGCCTATTCCACCTTTAATTTTAGGAGGTAATAGTGATTTTTATAAAAAAAATTAAGGGTACCTTATATTAATTATCGAAAAAGTTCGGGACTTAAAACAGAATATTAAATTACTATGGCCTGACAAGCTTTTCTGTTCGTACTAAGATTTCTTATCGCATGACCTTGACATTGACCTTGGACTATATTAAAAAAATTTAACATATGTATTTTCCTTGTGACAAGATCTTTCTCGTACAAATGTACATATAGTATCAAAATTTTAACACTGTTGCCTTGACTGTGACCTTCCCGAAATTAGCTATTGGCCATTACTGCTGTAACATAAGAAACGTGACTCCTACGCGTAACGTAAATGGATCTGTCGGAAGATTGGCAGCTTACGTTAGAGTTGCACTTGTTGATATTTTTCCAATAGATCTTTTAATATCTATCTTTTATAATTGGATGAATTTAAATGTCATAGCATGTACATTTGCCGATTTGGGCTGGCTATTTTTATATTGTTTTCAGATAAAATCTTGAGCGGTCGTTATCTATCTGTAAGATCTGAAGTGTCAATACATAAACATGTTGAATGGTTGTAATGGACAATAAATGCGGACTAGTCATATAATGTATTTCACCGCCAAAATAAACATATATATAATAGAAAACACTATAATAATCAATCAGTTGCGATAACAAAATGACATTGTACACTTAGTATGAAAGCATTGACCACATAGTAAAACCTCTGAAAAAAAGTTGGAAATTCCAAGATTAAAGTTGGAAATTCCAAGATTAAAGTTGGAAATTCCGACTTTAAAGTTGGAAATTCCAAGATTAAAGTTGGAAATACCGACTTTAAAGTTGGAAATTCCAAGATTAAAGTTGGAAATTCCAAGATTAAAGTTGGAAATTCCGACTTTGAAGTTGGAAATTCCGACTTTAAAGTTGGAAATTCCAAGATTAAAGTTGGAAATTCCAAGATTAAAATTGGAAATACCAAGATTAAAGTTGGAAATTCCGACTTTAAAGTTGGAAATTCCAAGAATAAAGTTGGAAATTCCAAGATTAAAGTTGGAAATACCAAGATTAAAGTTGGAAATTCCGACTTTAAAGTTGGAAATTCCAAGATTAAAGTTGGAAATACCGACTTTAAAGTTGGAAATTCCAAGATTAAAGTTGGAAATTTCAAGATTAAAGTTGGAAATTCCAAGTTTAAAGTTGGAAATTCCGACTTTAAAGTTGGAAATTCCAAGATTAAAGTTGGAAATTCCAAGATTAAAGTTGGAAATTCCGACTTTAAAGTTGGAAATTCCAAGATTAAAGTTGGAAATTCCGACATTAAAGTTGGAAATTCCAAGAATAAAGTTGGAAATTCCATGATTAAAGTTGGAAATTCCAAGATTAAAGTTGGAAATTCCGACTTTAAAGTTGGAAATTCCAAGATTAAAGTTGGAAATTCCGACATTAAAGTTGGAAATTCCAAGAATAAAGTTGGAAATTCCATGATTAAAGTTGGAAATTCCAAGATTAAATGTCGGAAAATCAAAAAATAAAAAAAATAATTTGGCACGTATACGCTTCCGTACCTATGAAATATCTAGAATTTAATCCATGAAAATAAAAAAAAAATGCATCAAACTTTTTTCGATGTGAAAGTTTAATGTAACACATTTCGAGAGACATGAGTAGAAGTAATTACTCGGGGTCAGAGTATTCGTGATTCAACTACATGCGTGTGTTTAAGTAGATTCTTGCTACACTTCAGATTATTACTTCTGATACATAACACTAAATCGATAGTATAAATCGTATTTACTTTACGAGAGAGTATATGGTTTCAAAATACAAAAACAAGATTTTTACAGTATGTAAAAACTATTCCTTAAAAGAATGAGAAACTAGATAATGTAACCAAAAGCAAAACGCTATGATGTGACGAAGTTAGTGGCCCGATTGAAACTCGGACCGACAAAGAACGACCAAGAAGAAAAGCAGATAACCGTAAAAAGGTACAACCAAGTGATTGAAACAACACTCAATATTTTACGGAGTAGCATGTCATATTCAAACCCAGGGGACCTTGACGAGGCTTAGAATGTTCTCCGAGGTTTGACAAAGTGACGGTGTAATCTGTAAGAATATTTCAGACATACATGTACATGTACCATTCGGCATTGCCATTTGATAGTTACATATAAACATATTAAAGGCGAGCATGCTATTGAAAAGCATAAATGATATCCATCACGACGTTCCTGCTGTAAAAATTCATTTGTATCTCTGAAATGTTCACAATGTTAGACCGAATGGACATATAACACACTACTGATAAAGATTTTGTAGATTGATGTTCTCGGATTTTTTAGACTGCAAAGGAAATCTCACAGTTTATTTTGTTCTACAACATGGTCTACTACTACAGTACTTTAGTATGGGATCTTGAAACCTTCAGAATTCGCACGACGACCTTAAAAGACTTCAGCAATAATTTTAAATCAATTTGAAAACTAAGAGCCTCACAGTTACTACGGGCATTTGAGGACCTGTTGGCCTAGACAGCGACATTGTGATCTGTCAACGGCATCTTCACGTTCAAAAATCATTATACCAAAGAAAATGACATTGCTAAAATTACCGATAATCTTCTGGCAACCAAGGTACATGGACAAAAAGAAGCGAGTTGAATCAGTATACCACAGCCAATAAACAATGCTGATTGTGACTAGCACGTATATTGGCAGAAGTGTAAATACGGATGAAATAAAGAGGGGTTTTCCTGATATGAGAATGAACAACAAGTATCTTGGATATAAACTACACTACAGACAGCAAAGACATCTAGATTTGCACCAATATTAATGTGATACTCTTTATTTTGAAAAGAAGTGTTGATGTTGTTGTTTTTTTGATAATGAATTGATCCGATAAAAACTGTTAACAGATAAAAACAACCCACTACAATTATGAAATTAAAAAAAAATGAAATTATAAAATTTTAAAAGGTCAGAAATCAAAGTAGAAATAAACGACCAACAAGACATGTATTAATTATGAAATCCTGTCAAATTATTTCTTATCCGTTATTGTAAGGATAAGTAATGCATGCAAAATAAGTTACCAAACGATATATAATTATGAATCAAGAACTTCTAAAAATGTCGTGATTCGTAAGAAATGCTGTAAAAACATTATTACAAAGTTTTCTTTTCATTTCTCCTTTAAAAGTAATGATTCAGCTTCAATTTTCATTTCATAGAGATATGATGTACTTTTTTGACAGCAGAGCTCTATTACAACACGGACAATCTTCTCTTACGTTAGCAACCTTTTTTTTCCCCTTTTTAGTCTCTTAAATGTACAATCGATAATGTGCACAACTTACTTAATTGTATAGGGAAAATGTTTAGAATGATTGGTTCTAACTATTTACTGCACTCCCCCATGAAGTTGGACTGAAAATTGAAATCTACATTTTTAAAGTATAGCAAATAAAAAATGAATAAAACATTGTAATTTGATTTCTCTATGTTTGTAGGGTTTACTCCAAGCTAATTTATGTATATACATGTACGCAAATCTGCAAATAATGTTGAAGCTATGAAATTAAACTATGACATAGACTCAAACTGATAATACAAAAGTTAAAAAAGAAAAAGTCTGTGTAACACACCTTTATAGAATCGATTCCCTTTCTCTGCCAAAATGAGAGATATATGTAAATTACTTCAAATATGAATTTTAAAAAAAGGGTTAATGGAATATGTATCATGTTATGCACTAACTTTTCCAACTGACTTGACGTGCAGACTGTGAATGAGGCTAGAGAAGCGGATTAATTATTTATTAAAAACAAACCATCGAAACAAAGACTTCTTGATGTATGTCATGCAAGTACAAATACATAGTAATGTGACTGGTATTAATTCCGTCGAAAACTGTATCAGTATCTTTAATTTAATATTTTCATCACTGATCAAATACCGTAAGGGGCAAAATTGTGTGCATTTCGGGAAAATTTTGTCATCAATATACACTCAGTCTTACGCCGTCTTTTGTTTTTACATAAAAAATATTTCCAATACGTGACAATTTCCGTTTGTAAAACAATTAACTAAAGATGTCTTAAGATTTCCTGTAGAAAAAATAAGATTTATGGCATCATTTCGCTGAGTTTTCACCAGCTCCGGTTGAATACAATGTCAACTATTTTTTTTTTCGTCACATCCATGCTGTTATTCATTAGAGGTAATTCTACATATTGAAGAGCCAAAATGGTTTTATTTGTTCCTCTATCCCTGAGAGTGTTGAATGTCCTTCGTCATCGTAACGGTGTAAGAAATATGTCTCCCCAGAGAGCAAGCATTAACTGGGACTTGTCATTGTCTTCTTTCTTTATTTTGCCTTATGGAGAAGGACTTCGGGAGTAACCCCTTTACACTATCTTTTGACCCATACGTGCTATTTTAACCGCGTTGATGAATATTATTTTGGTCCTTATGTCCTATGACATATTTGAAATATTAAAACATTTAAACATGCAATATACATGTAGTATAATGTATGTTTAAATGTTTTAGTATTTCAAATATATCATAGTACACATACTATGTATTTACGTTACTTATCTTGTGCACCAAGAAGCAAAACATCTACAGTTAAGTAAACAAGAGAGAATACGGAAAGCACATAATAGTGCTATTTATCTTTCTACATTAAAACAGAAAAGCACTCACGTACAAGAATCACATAAAAATGAAAAGAGCACAAGGCATCATGTAAAACAACAAAGAGGAGTTAGTACAAAAATTGATAAACAAAATGATGACATAATTGTAGGTGAAGGCACCGATTTAGCAAGTGAAACAACGAATGTTACAGAAAATAGGACTCCGCGTGAATGATACCGTACCATTTCCTGCTCGATGTCTTATCTCTGTACAAAAAAAGACCGCTCACGTTTAATTTACCTGTCGTCTCAAATGCCATTCTCACTATATATCAGTGCTTATGTCTTGGGCATAGTTTCTTATAATTTTGATACGACTTCTTATGCGTCTGTCTTTTCTTACAGCGAAGTAGCCTATGTTATTCCATACAGAGATGTAACATTCAAGGTAAGGCATTATTTAGGTTATATCAGAAAGTTGATACCAAAAGCTCGCATTGTTGGCTCCGAAGCGAGTGAATAGGCTCACCTCCCATTGGTGACTGGGAAGTAATAAAGAAAGCATTGCGATCAAATGACGACGCATTTAGCAAAACGACTTGATCAATAATGAAGTTTGAACGAAACATGATATAGGCTTAAAATGTTTCAAGATTTCAAAACAATACCATCGTTATAGAAAGCTGAAATTGACCAAGCAGGAAACGATATCCAATAAGCTTAAACACAAGTTTACAAATCGAAGAGTCGAAATGACAGAAGCAAAATGTTTCATAGCAAAAATAGACGCTGTAAGAAATTCTGGATATGAGTTATATGACTATATCAGCATATGAATCAATCATGTCGACATGCAACTTATTCATGTCAACGATAATTATGTCAATATGCAAGAATGATGTAACACTCAATAAGCCGCAAGTTGACTGAGTAAAAGAAACGAGGGGATCCCTAACAAGACTGGATAGCCGTACCCACAGCAAAACATCCAAACAACCCCTATACGAAAACACAGAGCAGACATAAAAACACACAAAATACTACACATAAACCAATAAATAAGATGCATATTGACATGGATAAGTCATATTGACGACAGACAAAGTAGTTCTTAGGTTCACATAAATAAGCCGCATGTTGACTGACAAGTTGTCTTGCTGAATTCTGCTACTATACAGTACACATGAACCTAAACTTTGGTGTAATAAAGGGACTTTGAAGTTACGTCATTTCATCTTTCAAAAGGGTACATCATGAATTCTGACTACAGTAAAATGAAATCTTGTTTCTCTCATCATTACGAATTCATAACTATCTTGCTGAATAATTCACACGTTTTTGATAACTTTCATCTTACTCTTTTATCTCCATCTGTATGCTATAACTTGGTTTCTCGTATATGAATAATTATTTCTTGAGAAAAAAGGTTTTCCAAAATGTTTGATTAAAGTTGAACAAAATCCATTTGCAAAGCGAATGTAGTATGCAAACACCAAAAACAGATAGGTGGACTTCATCAATACTAAATGTAATCACGGGCAAAATGCAATCTCTCAAAAATAAACACAATAAGACATATTTTTAGTTTCACATTAGATTTTATTTACAATTCCCATGCACTTTATATATCTGTGGCATTGTGGGGCGAGGTACATATTGCATTGTCCCATTACTGCTTGATTCATATATTGAAATTAATGTTTATATTGAAATTTAAAGTTTTCAAATCTGTTATGGAAGTTTAGAAACTTGTTGGTACATTCATGAACCACACACTGTTTTAAGATGACCATTTTCAGTCTGGATACATCGCTTTTTACATATAGATTTTTCTTAAAGATGTCCTCTTTAAACTTGATGTCCAATTACATCTTTAATATCACATTGTATTTTCATTGACAGGATCCCCTGGTTTGCCAGGAAAGAAAGGTAATTGATTTAGATAGAATTTTCTTAAATACATTTCAATCTTAGAAAAAAATATATTGATAATAACCTATAGTTAGTCTTCATCAACGGCAACTGATCAAGTCTGATTCTGGAAACAGTACCGTGACAGATCTCCTGTAAAACAGGAGTTTTAAGGACAAAGATATGGAGAAACACTATTACGTGTACCTTAGTATGGAAAATAGAGTCTTTTTGTCAATACAATTTATGTGTGAGGGCTTTATGAACAGAATCACATTAAAGATTGAGCTAGCAGGCAAATTTAACGGTTATATCTTTCTTTAATCTCAAAAATTGTGCATTAAACCCATTAGTTAGACAATTGCGTTACTAAAGGAACGATGTGTCATGGAATGCAACTAAGTTAATAGCTTTACATCAGTCAGATGTGATCAGACTTCTGCATGAACTTTCTTGCTTTTCTGGTGCGATGGTTATCATTGTCTACAAAATTAATGTTTCAATTAGCAAGCGTCGTACACTTTGACACAGAAGCATTCGTTATGTTTTAAATTACCAGTCTTGCACAATCTGGTTTTAGAATACAAACGGCAATAACATTTTTGTATTATCTACAATTTGTAATGTCCAAAAAAGAAGCTCGACAAGCATAGTGTTATGCTTTGATATAAACGTTATCTCTATTTAAATAATGAATTATTACGTACTCTATTAAAAACAAATTTGGTGAGAATGAAGCATTGATTGTTTGTCTGTTCATGGAATGTATAGCGACCATTAACCCCACTGATGTTCAATATCTTCAAAGTCAATGTTCAAAGACTTCGTATTGTTTGACACTCTTTTTTTAACTTGATGAGACTATTTGGAAGGGACTATTAGTCCTACTATAGTCATACTTGGGAAGTTTCCCTTTTTGAGCATCACTAAGGAGACTTGATTTGTGGTACATGTAATACGCATGATTATATTGTTCTGAAGTTGCAATGACGTTCTAGATGAGTAGTTCACTAGATATCATATCAGTTTTCTTTCAGCAAATGACACCTTTGGTAATGATTCACTTAAAGGAATGGTCAACTAAACTTTGTTTTCTTTTGTCAATATTAACTCAAGAGAGTGAATCAATTTTCCGTCAGTGAATGTCATAAGACCTTCATACAAATGTATCTAACCGTTTCTTTGTTTTCTTCCTCTATTTTCGTCCATATACCGCAATTTCCCCTTCTCTGGATTGGCTAACTCCTAAGATTCAGGAAGACATTTTTGTATTGTGATCTACACATCTTTATTGGCCACTTGTGACACTTAATCTGTAATTTGATTTATATTCAAATCCTGCGATTGCAATTTGAAAGCACTTTACTCATATATAATTGAATTAGATGCAATGCTGTTATTCCCATGTCCTCAGTGGTTAAAGATTATTGCTAGCTTATTTCCGTAAGGTTTGGTTCCGTAAGGTTTGATTCTCTGTTTACCGACGTAGGAAAATCAGAGTTCAGTTGCCTGACAATGATTTTTTCTTAACTGAAGGAGATAATCTCGATTTCACAAGACTCAATTATGACACTTTTGCTGCACTTTTAGCTGGAGATCATTCCCATTCCTTTGGCACCAGCCCATTGCAAACACAAAAAGATAGATAGGATTTAAACACTTTAAAACACAACAATGGTGAATCAGTCAATGAAAGTAAAACCCAAACCCAAAACCAGAATTACATTAAAATCGCATTCAATCAGATTGTTATAAAGACAATATAAAGGATTGAGAAACAGGTAAAAATACTTATATACATCTCTTTCCTAAATTTATTCAATTAGCCTACACGTTCTCGAAAATTCATAAAGCAGAACATTTCACGAGAAAAGAAATTGCGGACAAACCGACGGAGACAATAATTAAACACCATAGAAATACGAGGGACATCACTATCCAATAACCAATGGAATATGCATTAAAATACAACTTTAAAATCCTTTACAGGTGAAAGAGGAGAGAGAGGATTTCCGGGTATATCAGGACCACCTGGTAAGACTTATACGTGTATACCCGGTATATGGTTCTCATTCTTGATTTTATATTTAATCCCTGGTATTTAATAGCCATTCTCTGTAACGACCAAAATCGATCGGCACGGCATGTCATGGATGATGATTTTCGGTATTATGGGTATAGATTAAGTACTGACCATGAAAATAACACTTTTCCATCAATGTAACCACTGGTCATGGTTATGAGGACATTCTTTTTATAGCACTTTTGGGACCATGAAATAAGCCAGCTATGGAGACTTCGTTGCCATGGATACCACTGTAACAGCTTGTTCATCTTTATATAACCTATATATTCTTCCTTACTTCTATTCTTACTTAGTACACTTAATTATGTGATATTTATTACAGGAAGCTTATTGTGTTAAGCCAAAATAAGTCTAAATGAAGCGAAAAATAGAGGTGAAAATAAAGGCCAATTTAGTGTGTTTTTGACCATTTTCAATCTTAAATATCACAAAAGGCACCAATAGGAGACCAGTGATTTTCATCAAAGGAAATAAATGTTTATTGAAAAATAAAATGAACGAAAAATTGGAGTGGGCTTTTTAAGAGTCTTACCTAAATTCTGTTGTCAAAGACTGTTGCTATGGCAACATTAGACCTTTTTGCTTGTTTCATATTATCTTTGAAATTTGTTTTATTCCTCTTTAGAGTTACATAAGATTGTCAAAATGTATGCATTTATAGATATGACTTAAATCATTTACATCAGATTAATTTAAATGTTCAAGGTCATTGGCTTGATGTTCAAGGTCATTTATACTTTGAGACTGAAATTTTGCATAAAAAATTGATGTTTTAATTTTTTGTTACCGATTTTAATAATTTTTTTTTTTGAATATTTTCATAGGTCATATTTATAATGAAAGTACATGAATACAAGAAAGAAAAATCTTAGAATTTATTGAACTAGAGCAATTTAATAGGAAAATATTTTTTCGTCAAAAAAAAAACCCAAGAAAATACAGATTTCGTCCCCTTTTTATCAAAATACTCACCAAGAATTTAGATATTCTAAGATGTGAAGAAACGTTATCAATAGTTCTAAGAAATTAGTGATACATTTATAAGTTCAATATTTCAATGTTTCTAAAATATTGGTACCTTCATTTTATGAAAAATCAGGATTTTTCGTCAAATCTTGTCACTTACAGTTCAATGACCTTGGAAATTCAGTGGGTGACCTTGAAATATTTTCAAGGTCATTTTCATATTAAAACTCCTCTGATAGATGTATACATGAACTTCTGTTCCAATATCAAGCGTAGATAGTTTGATAGAGGTTGTGTTTAATTTCATCGTATGGAAACCTTTCAGCCGATTGTTGCCATAGCAACTAAATTTGATGCTGCTTTGCATATAAAAGGACAAATAAGCCCAATTAATTTCTTATATTAATGTATAGTTCAAAGATTATACTAATTGGATAACTAGAATTTGGACTTCAATAATTGGTGCTTTTATGAAATTTTCAACCTTGTAAAACAGTAATAACATGCAAAAAGGGTCTTTTAGTACCCAAAACAGAGCCTTTTGATACCCTGTTTTGGCCCAATTTTTCATCTAGTATACAAAAGGCATCCGAGATGAATGTAAAAAACTTTACAAATATGCATAATAATAAGGATTAAAAGAAAATAATCAAAGCAATTTCAGATTAAAAAAAGTACCTGTTTCCATGGTAACGAAGCCTACAATGCCTCGTCCTATAGATTTTCCCGAATTTTGAAACTTCAGACACGGTTACAATGGCAACGACAACCTTTTTGAAAAAAAAGTGGGGTTGATTTACATACTAGTACTTCATATTGAACTTCCATACCAAAAATCTGAAGAATCCATGTGATGCCGTGCCAACATGTCTTGAATTATTTGGTTCTTACCGAAAATAGCAGTTAAATACTTTCTAGATATGTCTTATGGATTTGGATCTGCGAAGCGGATTACAAAAAGTACATCACGTAAAATGATATTGTATCTCAATCGAACTGGAAAGTTGTTATGTTATTTCTACTGTATATTGAGTGATAATAAAATTAATTTTCCTTGAAAGATAGTGATATTTTATTCATTAACTGTATTGACAGTGATGTATGACAGCGATCGTTTTGGTATGAGAAGTATATTAAAAACTGGATGTGTTATAAATAATTTAAAATTTGAATGTGTATGTTTAAACTTTGTAAAATATTATCAATTTTGAAGGTAAAAAGGGAAACAATGGCGATAAAGGAGAAATTGGCAAACGGGGATTGCTGGGATTTCCTGGAAGTGCAGGACCGAAAGGTAATTCACTTTGAATCTTTGAAAAGAAAATGCACTGTAAAGAAGAAAACGAAAAAAGTCCTTAAAAAGTGTTGTTCTGGTTGATGAACTAAATCAAAGAATCATATAATTATTTAAGTTTTAAAACAATAATTCTAGGTTTTGTTTTTCCTCTCAATTTCAAAACCAAAATTAGTTACGGTAATTGTCTTCACGCTTCAATCGTTATTTTAAAAGAAATAATCAACAAATTCAAATGTTGGTTTCAGGAGATACTGGAGAGAAGGGCAGTAGAGGTGACTCTGGGCTTCGTGGTCCAGCGGGGATCACTGGACCTCGTGGCTTTAAAGGTATGTTCTCACTATTCAGAGTTAGACACATGACACCCCGTACAGTAAAAAGGCAAATAAACATAATTAATCCAGACATAAATAAAACATAAATAAAACATAACAATCCAGAATAGTGGATGATATTCTGTCATAGACCATTTGAACCATCCAACCAAAGAGTGTACTCTATGTCTTCCGAAATGGAAGTAACCGGATGTGAAAGCTCTACCGAATTGAAGCGGCGGATGTTGCATGCAAGCATGAGATGCTTACTCTTCCTGGGCACCTGGTCTCACTCCCATATCGGGAGTTCGCTTCTTTTCATATGATGGAGGTTTTTGTTTGTTTGCTTTGGTTCCTGATAGATCCTGATTTTGTATGCCTTCGGTTTCCGATTTTCTGAATTATCGATTTTGTGCTGTATACAGGGATATGGTCATTATCCATATTTGTCATTAATAACACATCACGATAGAAAGGAATATCTAGAAGAAAGGAAGTTTTAAGAGTGGGCATATAACACCAACCTGAGTACCCTACCATTCCATTAAAATATAGAGAAATAAAGTTTACCTCTCAATACAAATTTGGCAATATGAAATTGTGAAATAGTTTTTTAAAATTGATTTTTGGGCACTCGGAGGACCAAAATGGACATTTAGTTGCCATCATGGGGGCTAATAACGAGTGTGTATATCACTATAAATATTTCTAATTAATTGCTTCGAGAACATGTACTTCAACCTTCGGCTCAAAAAAGGCGAATCAAGGAGTGAACAGGAGTGGAAATAGTCACCATCTCCCCTAGATTTAGATAGACAATTTTAACAGACACTTAACAAGAAAATGTTATACACTTGGGACTTTTTGACTGGTAAAATCTAAATCAAATTACACATTGCCTCTGATAATGGAGGATAAAAAGACAAAAGCGTGGGTAAGGAACAACACGTAGTAATTAAAGAAGAAAAAGATAATCGCACTTTAGAGATGATTAAGCTGTGTCCTCATTTCAAAGATGCGAATCAATGCAATTCGAAGCCACCTACAATATGTTTCTTCGTCGAATAACAGCTGTCTTGTACTCTTTCTTTATGCATTAGTTACAAATGTACGTGCCTTATTTTATGTCTATTTATTGCAATCTAGTGCTTATCTATAGGACTTATTCGTATGTTTCGCTGTAGCCATTGTTAAGGGGTCTCGTTGAAAATTTGTTTCATTGGATCTTTTTTTTTAATGCATACATTTCAAGGGCGTACAGGCGTAGGCAAGTACGCAGATGCATCCACAAAAAAATATGAAAAGAAAGTGTATATAGCGTCATTTTAGCTTAGAGAACATAACTGCCCTGTAAATATGTACTATCCATTAAGTTGCAGGGCTTCGCTCCTTTGATCCCCACATGGGCTACTCCCTGGACCCATTAGGAACATCAAACCCGCTCAGTCCCCGAACCCCTGACTGAAAGTGCCTCCACTTGAAAAAAGTAATATAGTTACAAATGTACGCGCAAGCTTATTTCTTGATAAGTCTTTGTATAAACCCTTGGCCTCTGATGTGAATATAATTGACTGAATAAATCTCTTTATTTTGATATCTGTCTTGAAATTCATCAAGTTCAGGGATTATCCTCTTATTTTTATTCAAGTATTTCTTCAAGTATTACGCGGTTAGCAGCACCGTTAGTAAATACACAAGACAGTTATTTCTGCTTCTGTGAATTACTTCTGGATTCGTGTGTTCTTTTGTGAAAGAAGAGTGACCGATACCTTGGCTGATATTATTGGATAATATTGTAATCAGCAAAACGTTTACATATCTTCGATGAAAGCTTTTGTGCCGATTACAAACAATAACCTTGTAAAACATCTCTTGAGTTGATTAGATTTTCAAAAACATTTCTAACCGATCAGAATTCTTTTATGAAAATAATTCGGTGTTTCTGCCTAGCTTGCAAGACTAGAAATTGAAAGTATAAAAATATATTCAAATGCCCGGTAAAAAAAATTTGATGATGATAACATTTAGGACCAGGGCAAAAGTGCAAGTGTAAGAGTCTTCACTACATGTATGTTATATTGGGTGATAATTCTTCTATTAGAAATATCAGCAGTGACAAGAAATCTAATAAATATGAAACTCTGAATGGCAGTCGCCTACGATGAAAAAATCTTGACACCAAAGATGTGAAAGAAGAACACCGAGTACGATCATGATATTCGATGTCAGTCTATATTAGCCTATTTTATCATTCTATTTTATATTAGAAATTTCTTGGGAATGATGATAAGGTTACGGACAGTCCTGGTGGAAAATCATAAAACTTTAACATAAATGCTTGGCATGTGTTACTATTAATGTTATATGCATGAATTAATGGAGTCCTTGAACTTTCATATTAATGTTTCATATAAATTCCACTTTTTACCTTATTTAGGTGGCATGGGTGAGAAAGGAGACAAAGGTCAAAGAGGTCTTATAGGCTTCACCGGATACAAAGGGGATAAGGGTATGTAATTTTGTTTAATTAATTTGTGTTTTGGCACTTCTTTAATATTTTAATTTTTGGTGTAATGCTATAACATTATTACAGATATATAATATAACCATGATTTGGCCAATGACTTCTTTAATTTGTCGATTTTACAGGTGAAAAGGGTGATATAGGTAAGATTTATAAATAATAATACCTAAATGTAAAAAAAAACCCAATAAGGTTATATAAATACATAATAATGCAAGCCAAGACAGCGATTCAAATTACAATATTACCTTCAAAGAACGTATTGCACTGAGATAATTACAAGAATAAGACTATATAACCAAACAATCATGACTATCTTTCAATAGAATTCGTTTTAGCGCTTATTAATTTATGATTGAATTCTTAACTCAGATATAATTTTATATGATTATATATGCAAAAGAAATACCCAGAACTCATAAAATTCTGTTTGATGTTTACGTGTGCAACAATCTTTGCCGGTTGGCATCAAAACGTGAAATGGATCGAAATAATGAAGTAGTATTTATTTTCTTATTTTTGACAGGAGTATCAATTAGGGGTCAGAAAGGAGATATGGGAGACCAAGGTCCTCGAGGTCCAAAAGGAGAATGTGAAGGTTAGTTATGTCAGAAAAAAAGATTGTTTATCTGGTTCATGCTGAAATTTATCTGTTTTTAAATGCTGCTACTGAATTTGAAGACATTTAACATTTGTACTACTTGGTGAGTGTCACTGCTGGTGGATCAGAAGTCCTTGAGGGCACATGTAGCCAAGTTCTATCAACTTCGGTTGATCGTCAGTCTCTTCAACGTATTTGAAAACTTCTGTTACCAAATTCTTGAAATTTCTAAAACCTGGGTCCTGTAGCATCATATCCCCCCATCCTGCTACGTCTTTCGATGCATTTTTTAACAAAATGGTTTTCACACTCTTTGGCCATATAGATTGAGGATCACTGACGAGTGTTAACTATCCGAAACGTGCATGTCTGGTCCATGCTGTAAATTTATCTCTTCTTAAATGATGCTATTGAATTTGAGGACGTTTAACATCCGCTTAATTCATATTATAGAGAAAAATGTCATTGTTGAGCAAATGCAAACCATTTCTCCTAAAAGCAGTACTTTTCTTTTCCAGAAACCGTACAAAATTGGATGATGGATACAAACAAAAAATATGAAGATGGAAGCAATCGATCGGGTAATGGAGCTTAATCTGATAAATAAAGGCGATAAATGAGTATATGGGTTTATTCTTAACATTTCAATAGATACCATAGTAGCGTTAATAGATACAATTTCGGAAGAACTCCGTAAACATATTCAATATTATTCACGTTCAAGAAATCAATAGAAAGCTATAATCAGGAAATTATGAAATCCTACAAAACGCCATATTTTCCGACAAATACATCTCTGATAGGAAAATATATTTAATTAGAAATTCATCTTTTATATATCATTATCTTACATAAATCATATTAGATTTAAATATTATCATATAAATTAGATAAATCATATTACATAAATCTTATTTAGAAATTCCTCATATTTTTAAACAAGAAGTCTTTCAATTACTAAGTACAGGTACAGTACCGACAACGTTATCTTACAAGCAATAAACGAACGGAAACGATTAACGACCCAGATGTAACGAACGCATAACGCATAACGATGAAGGAAAAACGAACGGTAACGTTTAACGTTGTAGGAATCGTTTCGTTTTAATCGTTATCCGTTTTTCGTTATCCGTTATCCGTTAATCGTTTATCGTTATCCGTTTTTCGTTAAGCGTTATTCGTTAATCGTTTTCTATTATGCGTTATTCGTTTTTTATGTTCTTTTGTTTGTTATAAACAAATGATAAAAGAATTAATGAAATTCATTTTTAAAATCAGCAACGTACATGTTTATAACTAATGTACGATTCTTAAAATCATCATGCGATTTTTTTTGTGTGTTGGCTTTTATATTGATTGTCGAATACTAAATGTATTTATATCTTTTTTCATTGGCGGATCCAGTACCGCCTTTTTTGTTGATTTCAATCAGAACTTGCTGAAAATTTTACAAAATACATGGTTTGGAGGATGGGTCACTTCCAGCATAAGAGGAGGCCGATTGCCGCTTCTGCACTCAGTGAATACATCTCTGTAAATATTCTTTTTATATGCACCGTATGGTTAGAAGGTGTGCAAATGTACATTTAATTCATGCCGTACTTGTTATTATGAATACAATGTACGTCTACGTAAATACCGTCGGAGTGTTATCTACCGCCACAGTCACTCCAAAGAACTGTCCCTTATTTTGACAGAGAAGAAAGAAATAAAAAAGATAGAATAAAAAGAAAGGCGATTTCTATGATTTTAAACTCATCGAAATAATGCAATTATTGTCTCCTCGCTATCGAGGAAAAAAAGAGCAGACTGTATATAAAATTGTTTGCATGTTTAGACGTAGATATGTACTAAATATTTGTGATATACATAACAAAATAATTGCATTGCAGAAAGGAAGAAAAACATTACAAGGTATTAAATGAAGTTCAATAGCCAAAAAGCATTGGATAAATTATTAATCGTGGAGAGATATATATACATTTCAGCTACGATACGACTTTTTTCTGTTTTTAGTCCCCTACCGGCAACGCCGAAAGGGATTCTTTGTTTGGGTTTTTTTCATCTGTTAGAATCGATTCTTTTTATTTAAATCCTAGACTTTAAATATCTGTCTGATGATCTAATGTAATCAGAGTTGATGAAATAAATGACGTAACGGTTTCAATCTCCAACTTAAATAATGCACGTATGGTCACTCAGTACAGGTACAGTTGTACAACGTCTATTCTAAGCCCCGCCTTTGACCGATTCGGGCCAGCTGTCAATCATCTATCTCACGGACTACTGTGTGATCAACCAAGCGTAGAGGAGTAGTGTATGCTCGGTTCTTCAGATGTCAATGTCATGGCTTTGGTACTTATATATTTCATTGCTATTCGTATCGCTAAATTTCAAAAGATACTGCGTATATACTAATATATGTTTATATTATTTTAGGAAAATTATTATTTCTTAAAATACTTTATTTTTTACAAGATAGAAATTTTCTCATAATAGATAATTAGCATTTATTACGCCTTTTCAAAGAGAGAACAAACCGGCCTTTATCGAAAATACATTTTATTTATTGTCCCGCGAAAGCGAGGAGGACGAATTCATAACAAAAGTTGACTCTTGAATATAACGACATTTGGATAGTAGATTATTTCATAAAATGTTCGTGTCGTTCATTAATTAGTTTCTTCTTTCCCAATTCTTTTACAAGCTTTCTTTCTCTCAAACAAGCTAACCGAATACAGTCTCAAGTTAATACTTCAGTAAATATTTCAATAAAAATATATAACTCCTTTCCTAGCCCCTAAATCTATAAATGTTTAATTGTCCTACATTTCGAAACAAACATATGCATAATTGCAATACAAACACTCAGTTTATAGTCAGTTTTACTAGAATATGTATGCTTCGTAATATTTTCAAGTTCTAACGATGATAAAAGAAAAGAAAGAAATGTGGTGGATATGATCTTCTGTATCTTTTTTTCGTTCATTATTGATTGAATATTTATTATTTACGCAAACAGTGAACCCCCCCCCCCCCCTATTTAAAACCAAAAAATCCGATAATGCCAAAAAACAAACAACAACAACCCCCTCCCCCCCCAAAAAAAAAAACAGCAACAAAAAAAAAAAAAAAAAAAAATAAATAAATAAATGCTAGCGTATTGTTCTGGTACTTCAAACGGTTCCATACAAGTCCGTAAACATAATTGATCAAGGACGCGTATCCAGACAAAGATGAATCATGTAAAAAAAACAGCATTTTTTTCAGAATTGGAATAAAACGGTTAGACAATAATGCCATTTATATCTTTTTGAGGTACTATATATATACTCCCGAATTAAGGGGCGTATTCATTGTGAGGAGCGGGAGTTTGTATCGGACCGATTTGAGACGCACAAGGCCGACTGGGGGGGGGGGGGGGGGGGGGGGAGGTTACGGGAGGGATACCGGGGAAGGCCCAAAGAATGTATTTTGAATCTTTGAACGAATCGGAAAAATGTAAGGCCCCTGGAGTATCATGATTTGAGCTGATTCTACAGATAAATCTGGCCTGTACATGTCCTTCCATTTTCTAATGTTTCGTAACTTTTTTTTTATTTTGGAACAAAAGTAAATCGATATCACGAGCTAAAAGCAGCAAGGGAGAAGGAGGGGGGCAGTGGGGGCACGTCCCCCCACTTACAATTTGAAAAGCGAAGGGGGGGGGGGCACAACCCTGTAATATTTAACTTATCAAATATTCATTGATGATTTGAAGTAAATCTAATTTCTTTTATTATTTTTAATGTTTTATCTCAATTCTGCATCTACAATATTATGGCGGATGATGTTTTCGATCTTGTACTGGCTGTGGGTGAACCCGGATTTCACAACACGTAAAGTGTGAAATAAATTTAATCACAAGGTAACAATGTATCGTCGCTGATTCCACCTAGCCACTGACTATTTATCATTTTAAAGATACAGTGCAGTGCGAGGGAGGGAAATGATGATTCAAACCATAGCTAAAAACCATCTTTTTTTTTTGCTTTCATTTTATTTTTGCTGGGGGGGATGTGCACCTCCGGCCTCCCATCCTTCCCCCTTTGCATTAGAATGACCACGGTTGTATCAAGTATATGTTACAAATCCGGTTACTTTCAATATATTTGGGATTTTTTTTTTATATTTAATGAATTAACATGTTAGCTCCGATGACCGCATCATTTCTATTCAACTTGATTGTCTGACATATTTTGCAAATTATATTTCAGATTATGATCATGACTTTCTTGTACAAATGGGGAAAATATGATATGTTCCGTTAACTACAACACGGGTTATGATGATGCTATATAGAATATTTCAGAATTTTTTGTGAATATTGATTGAAAAATAATGCATTCTAGTTTACATTTGGCAATGTCTGTTACTTTTGTAAATTTTTATCCTGTGCCTATGATTTACTAAAATCATAAACCGAGGGAGGGGTCCCCTTGCTGTCCATGCGTATATACCTTCCACTTTCCGACTAGTGTAACATGCTATCAAGTATATAAGGGAGCTACCATTTGATTTTTAGGGGGGGGGGGACAGGAAGACTTTGCCAAAAAAAAAAAATTCCGGATCTAGATTTAAGGGAAACAATTTTCCGGCCCTAAAGGCCGTCAAAAAATAATTCCGGACCATGAAATCCCCCCCCCCTCAACCGACCTTTCCATATGCTTGGTACATGTAAACACTTTTTTGGTGTGTCATTTAATAACTTAGTACAAATAAGTATGAAACAAAACACAAAGGAATGAAATTAGCCTGTCTGCGTTGAGTATCATTTTAAGTTACACGTAGGTTTCAAATGCTACTAATGCCTTTCCAAAAATTGAAAAAAAGTAATAATTAGCGATCTTCTAGGAAGAAATGCCTTAATATACTCTTCGTTGGAACATGATTTCTCTCCATGTTTGAATTATTTAATATGGCCCAAAAATCATGCTGTAAGAGTAATTTTCAACATTGGAAAATTGAAAAAAAAATCCTGCCTCGGCGAAAAATAATTTTCCGGCTCTTAGAAATGTTTTGAAAGTTTTGTTAGACAAACAAAAACTATGAAATTAATATAATGATTCATTTGCTCCGAGTCTTTCACGTGCTTTTATAAACCCTTGCCAAAACGGCTTAGTTATCCATGCAGCACTATACCGAAAAAAATTTGCTTTTATCTAGGAAAAGTTGTGATTTACATTTTTTACTGTACATTTATCAAATATGAAATCTATTTGCAATGTTTAGGGTTTTTTATTGATAGGTTCTCTTTCTTTTTCTTTTTTTCTTGGATTTCTAACAATATTTTTACTTCGTTTCTTGTCCCATTTACATGTACAACATAATTCAGACAATGCACAGACTCTTTAATTTGTATATTCTATGACATTTATCCCTGTTCTGTACAATGTTGTTGAATAAACAACCCGAGAGTGTCACTTTTCCTGGTAAAATACGCAATACAAAATACCCTGAACCGTGTAACTATGGTTACAGGTACGATTAAATGGGGCCTTCTATGGGGCACCTATTTCCCAATAAGTACATTGTAAATAAAGCGATAACTTTATGTTGTGTATACATGTCCAGTAAAGAAAAATTTCTATAGCAAGACGACGCATGTAATGTACCGCATATTTTTCTAGATTCACATACATGATTTATTTTCGAATTTTGATTTTAAAAAGAAAAAGAAAAGTAAGTTTTTTCTAGAAATATACATTATTATATAGGTCAACGATTAATTTGGAGAATGATTTTTTTTTCGCTCGCACTAAAGGGAGAATAATTTTGTTTTCAAACGGTGGCGGGCTAAGTTATCCCATCCCGGCAATGAATGACCCTCTCCCCCCTCAAAACTTTTGGCAATTTTTGTTTGGTCATGACTTGTCAATGATGTCGAGATCATGTTAATCGTGATTTGACGATTTCTAGAGCCACCCATGCATACATCCGTATACGAAATATATACAAGTAAATCTTTTGCACACT